>CM062820.1:1699805967-1700405967 GCA_031772625.1 Pinus tabuliformis
GAATTCATCCACCACTATCAATCCATCATATGTTGGCATATCTCAGGCCTGGGTTGTTACACAACTGTTCCAAATGGATCCAATAACACTCTCTAAGTCTTGAAATATTCTTAAAATCATTTGAAAGGTCAAACTGATTGCATGAAAACAACCCTTGGAATGGTGGAAAACACTATCGAGAAGCAAAAATACTGAGAAAACAGTGGGAACAGGCGCATCGGCAGTTTAAAGCAACGTTGAATCAAAGTTGTCAGATCTGGTCGATCAACAGTCCAAATCTGATTGGCAAATCGCAATCGACAAGGATGGACAGAGGATATCACTGCATGACATATATGTATTGCGATGGCGATTGGCAGAGTCAACAAGGACCATCGATCAAGCATGTAGATCGACAACCCACATTGCATCGCCATGTCGCATCAGTAAACAACAGTGGAGTGCTTACCAAACAGCCAGTGGGTATGTGCGATGTGCGAGTGCGATCAATCACATCGCGATGTCACATCAAAGAAGCCTAATGAAGTGGGGCTGATACAAGCATAACACGCGATAGCCCGACCCGATGGAAAAATAAGTGATAGAGTATATTTCCTTTAAGCCCGATATGCAAGATTTTACAATGTTTTAATGTATTTTCGTTATTAAACGAAATATAAAGAGACAGAGCCATTGTGATGAGCGACAGTGACCAATGGGCAGACCCGATAGGAAAATAGGGAGTAGTTATGAAAGTTTGAAGTCCAACGGAACAATGTTTTGGCAGATTTTCATAATTTTGAAAGGCATTTCTCTGTGTTGACATTCAGCAACTGTTACAGGGATGTCAACAACTTGAGGCACTCATCCACTAAGAAACAAGTGGCCACCTCCTTGAAAAGCGTTATGCCATGCTTGCTAACACTTAACAAGGGGATTCGAGCAGACAGAGAGGCCAGGAGACCCAAGGCCGAGAAGGCAAAGGTGAATATGCAGCCCCGAATGGATTTAAAGCCACAGGATGACAGGGGCAGAGAGAGAGAAGAAGTGTTGAGGCAGAACAACGATAGAAACTGAGAGTTAGAGAGTTTGTTGTTCTTATTTGTGTGTTGAGACTCAAGTTGAGCTCGCACTGTTGTAAACTGTATGCTATAAGACATAATAGAAAGACCACCATTGAGGCAGGATCGGGAGATGTAGCCCAAGAGTTGGGTGAACTCCATATTAATTTCGTTGCGCTATGCATATTGTCTGTTATGTTTTTTCCTCTCATTGCTTAACTACTTATATTTACTCGCAATCTGATCAATCAATTCCATAAGTAATATAGACAAATCCATGCACGAGTCTGTAAAACCTTATTAATTATCTTAGATCTCATTATTAGATCAAGTGGTATCAGAGCTTTAGGTTTACTAACGTTAGACAAGTTTGTGCTAGATTGGTGAATGATAAGTAGGTCAAAGCTCACATTAGGAGAAGGAGAACTAGTTGAAACTAACCCAGAAATTGGTAGAGTCTATCCTTGGAGGGAAATGGCAGAAGAAAATCCATTGGAATCAGACTCTCAGTTCATGGATAGTTTCATGACCATGAGAGCCATGGTAGAAGAAATGTATAGAGAATTTAAGAAAGGTCAAAGTGAAGACTCTTCAACCTCCAAACAAGACAAAGGAACAGAAGAATCTCTTATAGATGGCCGTTCTGAAGGCAAAGGGAAAGGAAAAGAGGTTCCTCTATCCGCACATCTTGACAACCTTGAAAATAAAAAGAAGAAAACATCTCTAATTAAATTAGATGTTAAATTTGATTTGCCAGTATATGATAGAGAATTAAATGCAGAGAAGCTAGATAACTGGATTAGACAGATTGATGTCTATTACGAGGTGCAGAAAATTGATTCAGATAGGAGTATAATTTAGTTGGCCAGCTTACTCCTTAGAGGAATTTCGCGGGTTTGGTGGGAAGGTAGGACACAAGCTTAAATGAAGAAGCATGGTAAAATTCTTTATGTTTAGAGTGAATTTGTTTCTGCAATTAAAAAACAATTCTATCCACTAGCGTATATGCAACAAGCTATGATGAGTTGGCAAACTCTTCACCAATTAAAAGGGAAAAGTGTACAAAGCTACACCCAAGAATTTAGAAAAAGAGCTTTGACTCTAGGCATTTCTTTAGACTCACCTGAAACTTTGTTGAAGTATATAGGTGGTCTACATAGTTATTTTAGGCACACCATTCTCATGCTTAACCCTACTAGCATAAATGAGGTATATGTTCAGGCTACGCATCTAGAGGCTAGAGGCAAGAATGTGAACCCAAAGATTGGGGGGTCATCAAAATCCACTACAAGCAAGAACAAGGAGAGGAGGAAGAAGAAATGGAAAGAGAGGAAGGGAAATTTTGTACGAAAAGCGAAACCTTCATGCACTCACTACAAGAAGGATGGCCATGATGATGAACATTGCTGGTCTTTACATCCGAAGCTAAAACCAAAGAAGTTCGATGGAAAAAAGAAGAAGATTGCTGCTTCTATATAGAAATATTTGGGGTCAGAGTCAGGTGATGAAACAACCATCGCAACCACAAGTATAAAAGGTGAAAATTCTGAAGCATCTACTAGTAATTCTACACAAACTATTGATTATGAAGAAAATGAGAGAAAAAGACATGAGCTTTTTCATATTAGAGTTATTTCCAAGCATCAAAAGGTTGATACCTTATTTGATAGTGGCTCACAAGTAAACTTTATTTCTAAAGAAATTGTAAAAAAGTTGGGATTACTAACCAAACCTCACAAGAAGCCATATCCATTGGGTTGGGTATCTGATAAAGCAAAGCTACAAGTTACTAGACAATGTAAACTTAGGTTTTCTTTTGGGTCAACATTTGTAGATGAGGTTGAGTTAGATATTGTTCCTTTGGATATATGTGGAATTGTTTTAGGAAGTCCTTACTTGTATGATAGAAAAGCCATTTTATATAGAGCTGAAAGTAAGTATCAACTCATTAAAGATGGAATCGAATATATTGTAAGAGCTCGTATGCTAAAAAATAATTACACTCTCATAAAATTAGGGTAGATGAAAAGAATTGTAAATTCATGCAAGCAATTTTTACTATGGCTGTAAAGGAAAAAGAATCTGATAAAACCATTGTATTTGAAGGTTGTAATGCTAAACAAAAAGCTGATTTAGAAAAAGTTGTTTCAGAATATGATATCCTATTTCAAGGACCTAAAGATCTACGACCGAAAATGGAAATTGTACATGATATTAATTTGCAACAAGATGCTCCATTGCCTAACATCAGAATGTACAGGTTACCCGCTTTAGAGAATGTAGAGATCAAGAAGCAGGTACAAGAGCTACTGGAGAAAGGGTTCATAAAATGAAGCACATCACCATGCAGATCTCCAATCGTGTTGGTGAGCAAGAAAGATGGCTTGTGGAGGATGTGCATTGGTTATAGAGCACCGAATAAAATAACGATCAGGAATCATTATCCCCTTCCTCACATTGATGATCTATTGGATCAGCTGAAAGAATTTGTTTACTTTTCCAAGTTGGACTCGTATAGTGGTTACCACCAGGTCAAAGTAGCAGAGCAAGATGCATGGAAGACTACTTTCAAAAAAATGCAAGGGATGTATGAATGGCTAGTTATGCCTTTTGGCTTAACTAATGTTCCTGCCACTTTAATGAGAGTTATGAATGATGTACTCAGGCCTTTTATTGATGATTTTGCAATTGTATATTTGGATGACATTCTTGTTTCCAGTAAAACATGGGAAGAACATTTGAAGCATTTAAAGAAGACTCTAGATGTTTTGAAGAAAGAAAATCTCTATGTTAAATTATCAAAATTTGAATTTGGTAAAACATCTTTCAATTATTTGGGTCATATTGTAGGGGGTGGTGAATTGAAGATAGATCCCTCTAAGGTTGCATTCATTTTAAATTGGCCTAGACACAAATCTACTCCAGAAGTTAGAAGCTTCCTAGGAGCAGCACAATATTGGAGAAAGTTTATTGCTAAATTTTCCTTAATTGTAGCTCCCTTACATGCTTTAACAGGATTGAACAAGGTGTTTCAGTGGGGAGGAAAACAACACAAAGCCTTCAACACCTTGAAAGAAAAAATTAGTACAACACCAGTACTAGCATTTCCAAATATCCAACAACCATTTGAGATCGAAACCGATGCCAGTGACTATGCCATGGGAGTTGTGTTGTGAAACATGGTAACCCCATATGTTACAATTCTGAGACTTTTAATTCTGCAGTATTTAATTATCCTACATATGATAAAGAATTGTATGCATTAGTCCAAAGTGTGAAAAAGTGGAAACATTACTTAATGGGCAAAGAAACAATTATCCATACTGATCATTAGCGACTTCAGTATTTGCACTCACAACCTAAATTGCACTAATCAAGACACTATAGGTGGATGGGTTTCATAAAGCAGTTCCATTTAGTCATCAGATATAAAAGGGGCATACACAATAAAGCTGCAGATATGTTGTCTAGACCAATCATAAATGCATCTACTATACTTAAGCATAACTCATTCATGCATGAAAGGTAGATTGAACAATATGCTCAAGATATAGAGTTTATAGATGTATATGCAACTTTAAGTAATGGCAATAAGGTAGAAGAATTTGATTATTATGTTAAAGACCAACTCTTGTATCATTTGGGAAAGCTATGCATTCCACAAGGGAAGCACATACTTCTCTTATATCAGATCATTTCGGTGTAAGTAAAATAGTTGCACAGCTGCAAAGATACTTCTATTGGCCAAGAATGCATGAAACAGTTTCTAGATATGTAAGAGGATGTACCATGTGTGCTAAAAGTAAGCCCAACAATAGAAAACTAGGCTTGTACACTCCACTACCAGTTCCTTCCATCCTTGGGAAAGTGTTTCCATGGACTTTATTGGGGGATTGCAAAAATATAGAAAGGGACATGTCTATTTATATGTTTTGTGGACAAGTTCAGCAAAATGTCTATTTTAATACCTTGTAATAAGCATATTATAGCTGAACAAATAGCGATATTATTCTTTCAACATGTCTGGCTGCATTTTGGGTTATCAACTTCCATAGTATCTGATCAAGGCTCCTGATTTGTTAGGAAGTTTTGGTGAAGTCTGTGGGAATTGATGGACAGCAGACTGAAGAAGAGCACAACCCTTCCACCCACAAACCGATGGCCATACAGAGGTAATCAACAGGACAATGATCCAGTTTCCGAGGGGTTATTGCAGCAAGCATCCCAAGATTTGGGATGAACATTTATGTTATGTGCGACATGCTTACAACCATGCTAAACATTCTTCTATAGAGATATCTCCTTTTAAGACCTGTTTTGGTTTTATACCAAGCTCTCCCTTGGATTTTGTCTTTGAAAAAGACATAGCAGTTGCTAGACATAGTATTGTGGACAAAGCAACCAGATGCATTGAACAGATCCATGAAATTCACCAGGCAGTGCAGGAATAGTTGGAAAAGAGCCAAGCCAAATACAAGGCAAGGCATGATAAATGCCGGGTGGAGCACAACATCCAAGTTGGTGATCAAGTTTGGTTGTATATTAGCAAGGACACAATGCAAGGTGAAGGAAAGAAGCTAAAGCCAATAAGGTATGGGCCTTTTAAGGTACTTGAGAAAATTGGTGAGAATGACTCTTTCCTTGATTTTCTAGCATACATGGACATCTATTCAGTGGTAAATGTAGAAAATTTAAGACTCTTTGAACCTTCATTAATTGAAGATCCCGAGGAGCAAAGTCAATTACCTTCCATTGATGATATATTGCATAAATATCTCAATGAGTTGCAGGAAAATATGGTTCTGGACAGGAAGGTGAGAACCACGCCAAGAGGGGATGTTGAGTACCTAATAATTGGGCTCAAAGGTCCAAAACCTAGCAGTGAAAAATGGATAGAGATTGGGCAAGTGAGGAAGTTGTACCCTCACTTGAGGGATTCTTGAAAAACCAACGTTTGGTTGTCCAAAAGCCTTTTCAATGGGAAGGCGTGGTCCAAATGGATCCAAGAACACTCTCTAAGTCTTGAAATCTTCTTAAAATCATTTCAAAGGTCAAATCGATCACATCAAAACAACACTTGGAATGGTGGAAAACACTATCAAGAAGCAAAAATACTGAGAAAACAGTGGAAACAAGTGTATCGGTAGTTTAAAGCAACGTTTAATCAGAGCCATTAGATCTGGTTGATCAACGATCCAGATCCAATCGATGAATCACAATCGGCAAGAATGGTTAGAGGATATCGGCACATGACATACATGTATTGCAATGGCGATTGGTAGAGTCAACAAGGACAGTCGATCAAGCGCGCAGATTGAGGGCCCATGTTGCATCGCCATGTCGCACCAGTAAACAATAGTGTAGTGCTTACCAAATGGCCCGGGGGTATGTGCGATGTGTGATTGCAATAAATCGCATCATAACGTCGCATTAGAGTAGCCTAACGAAGCGGGGCCGATACAAGCATAACTCACGACAGCCGGATCCGATGGAAAAATAGGTGATAGCGTATATTTCTTTTAAGTTCGATATGTGGGATTTTACAATGTTTTAATGTATTTTCGTTATTAAACAAAATACAATGAGACATAGCCATTATGATAAGCGACAGGGACCAATGGGTTGACTCGATAGGAGAATAGGGCACACTTATGAATGTTTGAAGTTCGACAGGACAAGGTTTTGGCAGATTTTCATAATTTTGAAAGTCATTTCTCTGTGTTGATAATCAACAGCTGTTACATGGATGTAAATAGCCCGAGGCACTCATCTGTTAAGAAATAGGTGGCCACATGCCATGCTTGTTAATGCTTAGCAGGGGGATTTGAGTAGACAGAGTGTTGGAATTATGAGACAAGTGTTTTCCTTAATGGTAACTCACTCAGAGGGATGATATAGGTGATGGCAACTGAATGAAAGGATAGATCTTAGTACAGCAGGCCAAGAGAGAGATATACACAGGTTAACCTTGATGAAAGTGCATATACATGCAGGTGAGAAGAAAAAATGCACGTATGCATGCACACGCATGTTCATAGAAGGAAAGGCGCGTACATGTTGAAAAACTAAGTTCTGATCCGTGGTATTTGGTCTGAAGTTTTGATCCTAAGTATTGGGTCCAAGGTATTGTTTCTACATTGTTTTGGACCATGGTATTAAGAGAAGCCTAAACCTATATAAGGATAAGATCATTAGGCCAAGGGGGAATGAGCAAGTAATGAATTTCTGACGAAGTGTGAAGATCTAGTATGCTCGTTATGGGTTTGTGATGCTTGGCTAGATCTGAATCAAGTTGGAAATGGCAACGAAGGTATAAGTAATTATCTTTAGATATGTAAGCGGGTTATCTCTGGTGAAAGCGCATGTACACATGGTTTTGACATAGTCAAGTAGCGTATACATTATGATATTTTATGTTTCAGGTTGTTGTTGGTTGTAGTGGTTGTTGCAGCATTTTTGGCTCTCGTCTGTGTTCTGGTAACTGTGTTTTGATGACAGGATTTCAGTTATTTAGTATTGGGTGATCCAGATGATGCAGGTATAAGTTGATGATTGTATTGCAGTGGTGATTGTTTTGTATTTATGGATCTAGTTTGAAAATTAATGAAACATGGTCCATAGAAGAAAAGAGAAGGTTGTAGCCTTCTGTAGGCCAGCAGCTACGTACTAGTACTTCAGCTAGTAGAAGAGCTGAGGGGGTTGTAGCTCCCTTCCAGGAGAGTCTAGTGAACGAGAGAAGGTTGTAGCCTTCTGCAGGTAGAAGCCAGTGTACTGGTATAAGACTACACCAGTACATAAATATTGTAAAAAGAAGTTTCTTATTAAAGGAAGAAAGAGACGAGCTGCAGCAGGTGGTTTTCACCCACATTGGGTTTCCACCTTATATCATGGTGTTCATGTGTGTTGCTTATGTGTGATGATCTATTCTGTTATACCGCTTTTGTTTACTATTCAAATGGTTGATAATGTTCTAATGCGCTCATTAAGGATCAATTGACTGAATCATAAGTTTACTTGATTTACGCTTGTTGCATTACATATAGTTGCGTATACACGTTGTTTGTCTTAACTGAAGTAGCGTATATGAACCTGAGTATGAAAATGAAAAAGTCATATTGATTTGATAATACTGATTCAACCCCCCGTCTCAGTATTATTTCCAACAATTGGATCAGAGCAGGTCCTTTAGAAGAGGCTTGATCGCTTGAAGGAAAGATCCACTAGAATGAGTAATGAAGAAAGAGAGGCATCCATGAGGCCACCAATATTTGATGGGAAAAACTTTGTGCACTGGAAGATAATAACCACAACATATCTACAATCGCTTGGAATAGATGTTTGGGGAATCGTGGAAGGAGGATACACATATCCATCAACAATTCCTACAGATACAGTAGAGAGAAAGAAATATTAACTCAATGCGAAAGATGTTACTGTCTTATTGGGAAGTTTGTCACAATGAGAATTTATAAGGTCATGCATTTCAAATCAGCCAAAGAAATTTGGGACAAAATCATTCTAAGCTACGAAGGAGATGAATAGGTAAAACAAGTCAAGCCTCAAACTCTCATAATACGGTATGAAAATCTTAAAATGCATAGTAATGAAAGCATAGCTAATTACTTTCTGTGTATGGATGAGATTGTCAATTGTATGAGGAATCTGGGTGAACAATTTAAGGAAGTTGTCTTAGTTGAAAAGGTTTTAAGATCCCTGTCTGCTAAATTTGATTCCAAAGTTTCTGCCATAGAAGAAAAGGAGGATCTGCAGAAAATCACTATGACGCAACGTCACGGAATCTTAACTGCTTTTGAGATGAGAAAAGGAGGACCATCAGATATGAGAGAAGCTGCATTTGAAGTATCAGCAAATGAATCAGGATACATTTCAGAAGGAGAAGATGAGGTAAATTTTGTCAAGAATCTTGAACTCGGATCTGGAAGGTTCAAAGGTAAGCTACCTTTCAAATGCTTTTCATGTGGTAAAGTTGGTCATTACGCTACTAGATGTCCTCATAAGAAAGAAAAGATGTCTGAAGAAGGTAATAGAATTTATTATACCCATGTTAAAAGTAATGACTCATCCAATAGTGATGAAGACATTAGACTTCTCATGGCATATGAAAATAAGGACATAGAAACAAAAGAAGTTACCAGATTAAAGGAACAATTGGAGTCAGTAACCAGAGTAAGGGAGAAATTGCAGGATATAGTAAGAGATCAAACCATAACAATTCAGGGACTTGAATCAAATATCCTCTCTCTAAAAGAAGATCTTAAAGAATCAAAGAAGCAGAATGAAGATGCTCTTGAAGAACAAGAACATGAAGTGATCGAATTAAGGCAATAAGTGGAAGAAGGAAGAAAAGGTGAAGAAAACATAAGGAAGTAGTATTTGGAAAAGGAAGAACAACATCAAGTTGAGGTAAATATCCTAAAGAGTAAATTAGAAGAAAAGGATAAACTGTTATGATTTCAAGATAGTACTAAGATTTTGGATGACATTCTTGGTAGTCAAAGATCCCCTTCTATCAAAATTTGTCTTGGCTTTTATGAATCTGTCAAAGGTGAATCTAGCTCATAAGGTGAGGCAAGGAACTCTAATGAGAATTTTGAAATGCTCAACAAGGAGAGGAGAGGACAACCTCATCAACAGCCAACGAAAGAAATTCCTCGAATAAAATGCTTTACTCCTAACTATGGACGTGATAGACGATTATTTCCTTCATTGAATAATGTTGAATGTTATGTATGTCATAATCTTTGACATGTTGCAACTAGATGCAAAAGTAGAATGGTTCAAGACCGTCACACAAGATCATCACATTCCAGGTACTTCAAAGGATATTTTTTTGCTTGCAATATGTTTGGCCACAAAGCAATTGATTGCAATATAAGGAACATGAATCATGTAATATGTTATGCATGTAACAAGTTTGGACATAAAGAAAGAGAATGCAGGAGAAAAATTCAAATTCCAAAGAAAGAGGATTATACATCATCACAATTCCAGGAATTGAAGAAGACAAAATTAGAGACGGAAAGGTGTGACATAATTCAGTTAGCTGACATAACAGACATAGGGGAAATTGGAAGTGTAGAGATTCAGTATTCCATCTTGCATACGCTGATATAATGAAGATAAGTCGCATATATATGCGATTTGGAGGCTAAAGAGTCAAATATATGGAGCTCTGAAGAAAAACAGCAGAACAGACTCAGGAAATGGCTCTGTCATGTTATATGATGGTTGGCACAAGCTCAGGGGGAGCATATGCTTCGAATAATGCATTGTTGGCATTATGGTTAGAAGTCTTTGGTGATGATGCTTATGTGGCTAAATGATACATCTTGCGGTTTGATCAAAAGAATGGTATTGCAGGTTACAGAACTGAATGCTGATGCTAATGGTGCAGATCATATATGGTGTATTATAGTGGCTAATGACCATCATGGTCTTGAATGGATTGCTGGTCTTTGTTATAAAGACCTTGCATGTGCTCAGGGGGAGCATGGATGGATTGGTACATCTTGGCATATACAAAGGGGGAGCCCAATCAGAGATTTCAGCAGGTACTCAAGGGGAGTATGGACAACAGAGGGAGAGAACTTCTTGGTCTGCCCTTTGCCCTTGATGTTAAAGGGGGAGAGTGACTTGGTGTGGTGGTTGCCATCAAGTCCAAAGGGGGAGATTGTTGGCATTATGATACAAGTGTTGTCCTTGATGGCAACTCACTCAGAGGGATGATACAGGTGATGGCAACTCAATCAGACGATAGATCTTAGTACAACAGGTCAAGAGAGAGATATATGTAGGTTAACCTTGATGAAAGTGCGTATACACACGGGTGAGAAGAAAAAAAGGTGTGTATGTATACACACACAAGTTCACAGAAGGAAAGGCGCGTACATGTTGGAAAACTAAGTTTTGGTCTGTGGTATTCGGTCCATGGTATTTTGGTATTGGTCCGTGGTATTTGGTCCGAAGTGTTGATCCCAAGTATTGGGTCTAAGGTATTGTTTCTACATGGTTTTGGACCATGGTATTGAGAGAAGCCTAAACCTATATAAGGAGAAGATCATTAGGCCAAGGGGGAATGAGCAAGTAATGTATGTCTGACGAAGTGTGAAGATCTTGTATCCTGGTTATGGGTTTGTGATGCTTGGCTCGATCTAAATCAAGTTGGAAATGGCAACAAAGGTATAAGTAATTATCTTTAGATACGTACGCGGGTTATCTCTAGTGAAAGCGTGTGTACACACAGTTTTGACACAGTCAAGTAGCGTATACATTATGATATTTGATTTTTTAGGTGGCTGTTGGTTTTAGTGGTTGTTGCAAAATTTTGGGCCCTGGTCTGTCTTCTGGTAATTGTGTTTTGATGACAGGATTTCAATGATTCAGTATTGGGTGATGCAGATGATGCAGGTATAAGTTGATGACTATATTGCATTGGTGATTTTTTTTATTTATGGATCCAATTTGAAAATTAATGAAACATGGTCCCTGGAAGAAAAGAGAAGGTTGTAGCCTTCTGTAGGCCAGCAGCTACGTACAAGTACTTCAGCTAGTACAAGAGCTGAGGGGGTTGTAGCTCCCTTCCAGGAGAGTCTCGAGAATGAGAGAAGGTTGTAGCCCTCTGCAGGTAGAAGCCTGCGTACTGGTATAAGACGCCACTAGTAGATAAATATTGTAAAAAGAAGTTTCTTATTAAAGGAAGAAAGAGACGAGTTGCAGCAGGTGGTTTTCACCCACATTGGGTTTCCACCTCATATCATGGTATTCATGTGTGTTGCTTATGTGTGATGATATATTTTGTTATACCTCTTTTGTTTACTGTTCAAATGGTTAATAATGTTCTGATGCACTCATTAAGGATCAACTAACTGAATCATAAGTTTACTTGATATACGCTTGTTGCATTACATATAGTTGCGTATGTGCGTTGTTTGTATTAACTGAAGTAGAGTATATGAATCTGAGTATGAAAATGAAAAAGTAATATTGATTTGATAATACTGATTCACCCCCCCCCCCCTCTCTGTATTATTTCCAACAATTGGGATGAGAGTAGGTCCTTTAGAAGAAGCTTGATCACTTGAAGGAAAGATCCACCAGAATGAGTAATCAAGAAAGAGAGGCATCCATGAGGCCACCAATCTTTGATGGGAGCAACTTTGTCCACTGGAAGATAAGAACCATAGCATATCTACAATCACTTGGAACAGATGTTTGGGGAATCGTGGAAGGAGGATACACATATCCATCAAAAATTTCTACAGATACAGCAGAGAGAAAGCAATATGAACTCAATGCCAAAGATGTTATTGTCTTATTGTGAACTTTGTCACAATCAGAATTTATGAAGGTCATGCATTTCATTTCAGCCAAAGAAATTTGGCACAAAATCATTCTAAGCTACGAAGTAGATGAATAGGTGAAATGAGAAAAGCTTCAAACTCTCATAATATGGTATGAAAATCTTAAAATTCATAGTAATGAAAGCATAGCTAAATACTTTCTGTTATAGACATTTTTGGGCCCTACAACCCCAAGCATGAAATTTCCATAAACCAAGGGCTCCTAAGTCCCTAAAAGTGTTTTTCTAACCCCTAAAGGAACTAGGTCAACAGATTACAACTTCCCCCAGAAGTTCTCCATGAAAAACTGCTCAGAATTGGTCAAAACAGGATCATTTCAGCTGCTCCACTGGCCAAGTGCGTTGCATCTCACCTAAATACACTGTGTGGGTGCGTTGCATTTAAAAAATCCCTTTGTGGGGTGCGATGGGCGAGAAACGACAAATGGCAGTGTCATTCCACGAGGTGGAGAGGCAATGGAAGCTTCCAGAATCTTCTCCTGTGACACTTGCCTCACTGAATTCGACCAAGGATGAGTAAGAGACCATCAATCTCCAAGTGGAAGCAAGAACTATCAGAGGGAAGGCACTAATCAAACCATGAGCTGACTCATCTCCATTACAGACATCTATATATGGATCCCTCATCCCAGAGATCCAGAGGCTGGAATTTTGCATATTGTAAGCAATTGTTGTTGGTTTCTTGAGACAAACATCAGATTGTTGGGTGATCTAAGCTTTGTTTGAGGTGAAGAGGGGCTTCTTTGCTAGGAGGTTGATGCTGGGTTAGAACAACTAGTTGTAACTCCTCTTGGCTCTTTCTTGTTTTATCAATAAAAGCTATTCAAGTTTTCCTCCATGCTCTTGTGCCACTGATGCTTGTTACATTTGTATGGTCAATTTACATCTGATCCTAGATTGTTTATGATTATAAATCCATGTCTTTGTATAGTGCTATGCTTCTGTGATCTTACAGGTACTTTGTGAAGCTAGGCGTGCAAGGGAGCAGGTAGCTGAAGACTATCAAAGAAGAGGGGAATCAAATCAGGAGATTAGCGCAAGACAGAGGTTGGTCTTTCTGTTCCTCTCTATCTATAATTCATAAAAGAAAAACGAAAGTAGATTTTCTCTGTTTGTTTCTACGGTAGCTGTCACACCTTAGTGGGATAGAGCAGTTCTATATAGACACTTTTCCCTGTAAAAAAATGGCGACTCCGCTGGGGAGATAATTAGTTTGTTTGTTTGTCATTCTTTGCTGTTTGTTTCATAAAATTACAAGTAACATTCGAACTGCATTTGCCATAACAAATGCAAAGTAGATAACTGCTACTTCAATCCATCTACTGGATCTGTTTATGAGTTAAACAACTGATTCACAAACTATCTGATTTCCCTTGTGATAGCTCTTAGATCCTCCTTAGATCTACCCCTGATTGTTGCATTACTGATTGCTTTTTTCTCGGCCAAAACCGAAGAACTGAACTGCAAACTGTGACCCAGAACCCAAACAAAGTCTCGTTTCTAGCCCAGCGCAGGTACTGTTCAGAGAACCTGAAATTCAGCGCACTTCCCGAGTGGACAAGGTGCGCTGCATTTCAAATTCTCTGTGTTACAGGTGCGCTGATCAGACTAGGCTCTGTGCAGTTTTGGTTTCTGTGATTCATTCTTTCCTGTTCTATTCCTGAATTCTGCTGCCTGTGATCAGTATATGTCTGTTTGAAACCCCTTTTCCTTGCTTTTATTCTTCCTCCTTTGTACAAAAGAACTGTAGATGTTTTTATGTGTTTTTTGAGTCATTTACAGTTCTCCTTTGCAAAAGTAGCATAATCGTACTGTCCTCCTTTAATTTGAAACTGTCGCAAGTGTCGATTTCAATTGTAGGAAAGAGTTTGATTGCTGTTGATGGTCGACTATCCTGTTACTATTGTTTTTGGTCTGAATTTGTAATTTTCTAGTGTCAAGAACGAGTATTCATTTTAAAATCATAAGGTGTTTTGATCGTCTCCATTTTTTATTTCGAAAAGAAACTTGTTGATATTTGTCGCTTGAAAAGGAATTCAGATTTATGCATAAACTTTCTTTTTAGCATTCATATACTAAGAAAGTCGAAAACAAATACATGCATTTTCATTTGCATATAGACAGTCTGATTGGCTTGATTTAGGAAAGTGCATTTAGAGTGTGCTCTTTGCTCTTTGTGAAAAGATTTTGTCTTTCTTTTCCTTAGTAGCTAGGATTTTCATTGCACAAAGAAGATAAAAAGTTTGTTTATCATCTTAGATTGCATTTTAGGAATTACATCTACATCTCGCGGTGAACCTGAAAGGAAAACTTCATAAACAAGATCAACTTAAAATAAATTCAATGAATCTAACAACGCTTTGGAACTTAACGCACAACATTTAGAAGTCTAGGCTAGATACGTATTCCGGCGTCGTAAAGCCTGGTAACTGTTGTTCTCACTGATGGTTGGGTGATTCCTCCACTTTGAGACAATAAGTGCCAGTATGGACTTGTGCTCCCACGTATCGTCGAGTATATTTTGGGAGACCCGAATAGGCTTAATCCTTTATCCATAGGAGGTCGTGTCTGTCGCCCTACCGATCGCAATGCACTGAACACAGCATTCGGGAAGATTGACTGCCATACCGTAAAAAGTATTCTGCAGTTTTGCGATTGGTTTGGTAATCCCTCTACCTAGATTTCCAGAGCAGTCCCTTTCGTTCCTTTTCAAACTCCTTAACGGAAAAGGTCCATCTGAGCACTTGTCACTTCGGGCTCATTAAAAATCGAAGGAGACTAGACTCATCTTTTGTTTTTTCTCGACTCTTAAAAATCGAAAAAACAAGTTGTGTCAAAGTGTCTAAAATTTATTTTAAACGGAATATTCATTACCCCTTTCCTACGTTGATATTGGGTTGAGAAAATGGAGTCCACCAACCAAGGAATTCCCCTTGGAGGAAATCCTAGTCCCTTCTCCTCTTGGGGAGATGTTGGTGCACCCCATATGGCCACATTGTCGCTTCCATGACTGAAAATTGGTTTGCCTGTATGGCTCTTCTCAACCTCTATCGTTCAGAACACCACAATTCCTGAACAATCGAATCAGCAACTAGACGAGTGCAGAGTTACCCACCAACCTTCTACTTCCTCTAATTCTTCCTCTCCTCCATCCTCTTCACTTGATGGGGCTGGTAAAGCCAAAATTCAAGTACCTAAGGAGAAGAAGGAAAAGAAGAAGAAAGAGAAGAAGAAGAAGGAGCCAAAAGAAAATGGGGGCAAATGAGTGTTGTCTAGCGAAAATCCACACACTGCACTGACCAGGCCTAAATCGCCATGTGTCATTTGCAAAGGAGACCACTATCACAGAGATTGTCCTTGCATCCCTCGGATCTTAAGCGACTGGTCTCCTCATTTGCACAACCTGGTGTCGTCAACCTCTGATGGTCATGTTGAAAACACACCGTAAACTAGTGAAAGTGAAGCCCCAGGACAAAAAGGAAAATATAGATTTCCTTGTAAACTGTGCGAAGGTGATCATGCCATCCACCGTTGTCCCTTCTTAGATGAAGCTAAGAGAGTTTTGGACGATCGTCCGATTTCACCGTTACGACTTCCTCCTGTATATAAAAAACTCTTGCCAAGTCCGTCACCGGTTGAAAATCCGGCTGGCCCGCTCAAGTGGTCGGCTGAAGCATCTATCATTGAAGATAAATCATCTGAACCCATACCAGACGAAAGTCAAAAGGTCGAGGCGGCAGTTGACCCGGTCTTGCCTTTAGAGGTTCCATCTTCAGATGATACAGTCACTGAAGAGAACAAGGATGACACCGTCCAAATTCTTTTCATAAGCACAGACTCCAACGAACATTGGGGCAATCTACCCGTTCCTTTACTGCAGGAAGGAAGTTCATCAGAGTCGTACCCGGTCGTCTATTCGGTCCCACCTCCAAGCAACCTAGTTGTCTCCTTCGACTGGAATCAACTAGGCAGACCCCGTTTACCAGCTAGTGTACCATTCCGAATCATTGTTCAAATATATAGAATGGTTATGGCTGGTACCATC
Source organism: Pinus tabuliformis (assembly GCA_031772625.1). Taxonomy (NCBI): domain Eukaryota; kingdom Viridiplantae; phylum Streptophyta; class Pinopsida; order Pinales; family Pinaceae; genus Pinus; species Pinus tabuliformis. The sequence continues at coordinate 1,699,822,433 of CM062820.1, forward strand.
ATAGATGAAGGGGCTTCTGTGAGTATCCTTTCCTCAACTTCTTGGAAAGCGCTTGGTTCGCCATCGCTTTTGCCTGAGATGAGAAATCTAACAGGTTTTGATAAAGGAACCAGTCGACCGTTAGGGATCCTTCCCAATGTGTCCATAACATTGAGAGGGAAAACAGTTCACATGAACATAATGGTAGTTCAAGGACCCTGGATTACAATCTACTCCTTGGACGAGACTATATTTATTGCATGGGAGCAATTGTCTCCTAACTCCTTAGAGTAATGTGTTTTCCGCACGAAGGAAGAGTGGTCAAGCTCGTAGACCAGCTTTCATTCCCCGGATCATACAAAGCAAATAGTCATATACCATCCCTAAATGGTCTTTTCACGCAAGAAATGTCTCAATCCCCGGTCCGTCCACCCAATGAGCACGATTTATTCGGGGGGACATGACTGAAACCTAGTGGGCATGCACCCTAGTCTGCTTCGGCAGGAAAACTTTGAGTATAGGGTAGGTTTCCGTGAGAAAATATGACTAGTCTGTACTCCCGTCTGTGATTGGAAGAGGGGGTTATTCTAGAAAGAGATTCTCTTGTCAAATTTATGTGAGTGGAGTACCCTCCTTCACTCACCTTTGTCTATTTCGGTAAACATTGCCGAAGAAGTGTTTTGTTTGCGCTGTGAATAGAACAATATTTGGGTAACCTGTAAGAGGTAGGCCTCTCTCGGTAGAACAAATGTTTTAATGGACTAAAGAAGGGGTAACCTTGAAACTCTGTTTTATACCTGGGGGCATGCAAACCTTTTGGAGTGCAAGCGAAGAATGACTATTTTTTTTTTTTTTTAATTTGTAGGTCCTCTAACCCTTTAAAATCGTAGGATTGGTCATTTCCTAACTTGCATAAAGAAAGGATGTGGGGAAAAAATCTAAAAGTTGTCGTTTTTATATGAGACATTCTTATCACATGACTAGATTAATCAAGCAATGTTACCGCAAGGTTCAAGCTCTTTAAAAAATAAACCCGCATCGAGCAGTTTTAGCACATAGTTCAAGCTCGTTAAAAAATAAACATAAGCCATGAGAAAATGTTTCCCCCCACATTTAAGCTCGTTAAAAAATGAACTATTCCCCGGTAAATAACCATCGTGAATGTAGTACTTCAGCCATTAAAGCCTTGGTCGTGTTTGCACCATCACCTCCACTTTTGCATTGGCCGATCATTCACCTCCATTTGATTGTTTACCCATTTTGAGGAACAGCTGCGAAGAGTGATTTCACTAGCCATCCTTATAAAACTGCCTTGATTGGAAAATTCCAAACCTTACCTAGAATCAGTTGCTACCCATTTTATCACTCGTTCCTCAAAAGACGAGTCTCCTTTAAGCTCTTTTCAACTTACTCGTAAAATATGAAAAGATTGCCGAGCCATTGGCATCTCCAGCTCATTAAAGAGACAGGAAGTGCTATCCCTCCTCTAAATTTTAATCTTTTTGGACCTGAGGGATTATTACACAACAAGATCGAGCACTTGTTTTTTTCGGCTTGTTAAAAGTATCGAAAATTCATCCCTTTTGTATTGTTTTATACTTTTTCGGACTTAAGGGATTAGATGACAAAAAAGGAATTTTGGAGTTACCTTTACGTTCCTTTTCAGACTCTCTAAAATTGAAAAGGACCGAGTTATATTTGTCATTAAACTCGTTAAAAAGATTAATAGCGACAAACTTGTCTATAGACGAGAACGAGTTTCACTATCACTAGGCTCGTTAAAACATAGCGATGGGTTTGCCCGAACGGCAAATTATAGAACAAGCATATGTTATCCTCCTCAAGCTTGACAAAAATAAAGAGGTACTGGTCAGCAATGACTGCGGAAAATTTGGGAAGAAAACTTGAAGAAACTTTGTTGGTAGCAAGTCGCTCTTGAACATGACACTTCCACTCCGTGTCTGAGTCGGGTTGGGTTGTTTCATTCACCGGTCACATCACCATGGTCCCATCATACCATCCACATTTAGGGTTAATGCTACCAATACATCACATCAGTGTCGCTGATATGTTCAAGAGAAGTCATTCAGAGATTTCACCTATGTCTCACCCACTACCATACATTTATACTCCATTCTTTCATGACCGCCACCCTGAACCTTATATCACCAGATCGTTTTCACCTCCATTAAAATCATTTGCTCCATTCCGTGTCATTGATGTGGGATTCATTAAGGCCCTCCTGTGACGGATCACTTCTTGTCGACATCAGCTCATTATCCAAGAAGTTGATCTAGGAACACCCCATTCAGTACTTTGAAGCTTGCATGCCGCAATGGCAAGTTTCTCACTTCCGGCGACAAGTTTACATCAATGGCCTTCGACCGAAAAATTTTGCATGGTGTTTGACGCCAAGTCCTTTATTCACACCACGTGAATTGTACTGCAGTACCTTGAGGGTCATTATCATTATCGATGATTCATCTCGCGCCTATTAACAACTTACATCATTGGCTGGTAATCAGGCGATGTCTTTCCATGTTCAACTCCAGAACAGCTTTCACATGGATCGACTTGTACTTCAAGTGAAGCTCGAACAAGATTGAAGACCCCAGATCTAGTTTCATCCATCTGGGCTGCGATATATATATTCAGGAAAATAAAGACATCAAATGTACATCATTGCCGCACAGATAATCCTCCAATGAAAAGGTTGATGGCTCTATTAGAATCATCAGTCTACACTCAGACGATTGTCTGTCCTATGTACATGAAAATGAATTTATAAAGCTGAGCATGGGAATGCCCGCCTCATCTAGATCATGAAAATATTATAAGATAATGTATTGTATCGTATCTTATTACAGGTCTCCTCCCAGCATTCAAAGAACTTCGGATCCTCATAATAAAGCATTTCACCCGACACCAAAAGATTAACGACCTCATGCTTTAGGGGGCAACTGTTATAGAATTTTTTGGGCCCTACAACCCCAAGCATGAAATTTCCATAAACCAAGGGCTCCTAAGTCCCTAAAAGTGTTGTTCTAACCCCTAAAGGAACAAGGTCAACAGATTACAACTTCTCCCAGAAGTTCTCCATGAAAAAATGCTAAAAATTGGTCAAAACAGGATCATTTCAGCTGTTCCACTGGCCAAGTGCGTTTCATCTCACCTAAATACACTGTCTGGGTGCGTTGCATTTCAAAAATCCCTTCCGTGGGGTGCGATGGGCGAGAAACGACAAATGGCAGTGTCATTCTGCGAGGTGGAGAGGCAATGGAAGCTTCCGGAATCTTCTCCTGTGACACTTGCCTCACTGAATTCGACCAAGGATGAGTAAGAGACCATAAATCTTCAAGTGGAAGTAAGAACTATCAAAGGGAAGATGCTAATCAAACCATGAGCTAACTCATCTCCATTACAGACATCTATATATGGATCCCTCATCCCAGAGATCCAGAGGCTGGAATTTTGCATATTGTAAGGAATTGTTGTTGGTTTCTTGAGACAAGCATCAGATTGTTGGGTGATCTAAGATTTGTTTGAGGTGAAGAGGGGCTTCTTTGCTGGGAGGTTGATGTTGGGTCAGAACAACTGGTTGTAACTCCTCTTCGCTCTTTCTTGTTTTATCAATAAAAGCTATTCAAGTTTTCCTCCATGCTCTTGTGTCATTGATGCTTGTTACATTTGTATGGTAAATTTACATCTGATCCTAGATTGTTTATGATTATAAATCCATGTCTTTGTATAATGCTATGCTTCTGTGATCTTACAGGTACTTTGTGAAGCTGGGCGTGCAAGGGAGCAGGTAGCTAAACACTATCAAAGAAGAGGGGAATCAAATCAGGAGATTAGCGCAAGACAGAGGTTGGTCTTTCTGTTTTCCTGTCTATCTATAATTCATAAAGGAAAAACGAAAGTAGCTTTTCTCTATTTGTTTCTAAGGCAGCTGTCACACCTTAGTGGGATAGAGCAGTTCTATATAGACACTTTTCCCTGTAACACTTTCTACGTATGGATGAGATTGTCAATTGTATGAGGAATCTGGGTGAACAATTTAAGGAAGTTGTCATAGTTGAAAAGGTTTTAAGATCCCCGTCTGCTAAATTTGATTCCAAAGTTTCTGCCATAGAAGAAAAGGAGGATCTACGGAAAATCACTATGACGCAGCTTCACGAAATCTTAACTTCTTTTGAGATGAGAAAAGGAGGACCATCAGATATGAGAGAAGCTGCATTAAAAGTATCAGCAAATGAATCAGGATACATTTCAGAAGGAGAAGATGAGGTAAATTATGTAAAGAATCTTGAACTGGGATATGGAAGGTTCAAAGGTAAGCTACCTTTCAAATGCTTTTCATGTGGTAAAGTTGGTCATTACGCTGCTAGATGTCCTCATAAGAAAGAAAATATGTCTGAAGAAGGTAATAGAAGTTATTGTACCCATGTTAAAAGTAATGACTCATCCAATAGTGATGAAGACATTAGACTTCTCATGGCATATCAAAATAAGGACATAGAAACAGAAGAAGTTACCAGATTAAAGGAACAATTGGAGTCAGTAACCAAAGTAAGGGAGCAATTGTAGGATATAGTAAAAGATCAAAGCATAACAATTTAGAGACTTGAATCAAAGATCCTCTCTCTAAAAGAAGATCTTAAAGAATCAAAGAAGCAGAATGAAAATGCTCTTGAAGAACAAGAACATGAAGTGATTGAATTAAGGCAACAAGTGGAAGAAGGAAGAAAAGCTGAAGAAAACATAAGGAAGAAGTATCTGGAAAAGGAAGAAAAACATCAGGTTGAGGTAAATTTCTTAAACAATAAATTAGAATAAAAGGATAAACTGTTACGATTTAAAGGTAGTCTTAAGATTTTGGATGACATTCTTGGTAGTTAAAGATCCCCTTCTATCAAAATTGGTCTTGGCTTTTATGAATCTGTCGAAGGTGAATCTAGCTCATAAGGTGAGGCAAGGAACTCTAATGAGAATTCTGAAATGCTCAACAAGGAGAGGAGAGGAGAAGAAAATCCTTTACTCCTAACTATGGACGTGATAGACGATTATTTCCTTCATTGAATAATGTTGAATGTTATGTATGTCATAATCTTGGACATGTTGCAGCCAGATGCAAAAGTAGAATGAATCAAGACCGTCACACAAGATCATCACATTCCAGGTACTTCAAAGGATATTGTTTTGCTTGCACTATGTTTGGCCACAAAGCAATTGATTGCAAGAGGAGGAACATGAATCATGTAAGATGTTATGCATGTGACAAGTTTGGACATAAAGCAAGAGAATGCAGGAGAAAAATTCAAATTCCAAAGTAAGAGGATTATACATCATCACAATTCCAGGAATTGAAGAAGACAAAATTAGAGATAGAAAGGTGTGACATAATTCAGTTAGTTGATATAACAGACATAGGGGAAACTTAAAGTGTAGAGATTCAATATTCCATCTTGCATACGCTGATATAATGAAGATATGTCGCATATATATGCGATCTGGAGGCTGAAGAGTCACGTATATGATGGTTGCCACAGGCTCAGGGGGAGCGTATACTTAAAATAATGCATTGTTAGCATTATGGTTAGAAGTCTTTGGTGATGATGCTTATGTGGCAAAATGATACATCTTGCGGTTTGATCAAAAGAATGGTATTGCAGGTTACAGAACTGGATGTTGATGCTTATGGTGTAGATCATATATGGTGTATGATAGTGGCTAATGACCATCATGGTCTTGAATGGATTGCTGGTCTTCGTTATAAAGACATTGCATGTGCTCAGGGGGAGCATGGATGAATCAGTGCATCTTGGCATATATACAAAGGGGGAGCCCAATCAGCGATTTCAACAGGTACTTAGGGGGAGTATGGACAGCAGAGGGAGAGAACTTCTTGGTCTGCCCTTTGCCCTTGATGTCAAAGGGGGAGAGTGACTCTGTGTGGTGGTTGGCATCAAGTCCAAAGGGGGAGATTGTTGGCATTATGATACAAGTGTTGTCCTTGATGGCAACTCACTAAGAGGGATGATACAGGTGATGGCAACTCAATCAGAGGATAGATCTTAGTAGAGCAGGTCAAGAGAGAGATATACACAGGCTAACCTTGATGAAAGTGCATATACACGTGGGTGAGAAGAACAAAAGGTGTGTATGAGTACACACACAGGTTCACAGAAGGAAAGGCGCGCACATGTTGGAAAACTAATTTTTGGTCCGTGGTATTTGGTCCATGGTATTTTGGTATTGGTCCGTGGTATTTGGTCCGAAGTGTTGATCCCATATATTTGGTCTAAGGTATTGTTTCTACATGGTTTTTGACCATGGTATTGAGAGAAGCCTAAACCTATTTAAGGAGAAGATCATTAGGCCAAGGAGGAATGAGCAAGTAATGAATGTCTGACGAAGTGTGAAGATCTAGTATGCTGGTTATGGGTTTGTGATGCTTGGCTCGATTTGAATCATGTTGGAAATGGCAGTGAAGGTATAAGTAATTATCTTTAGATATGTACGTGGGTTATCTCTGGTGAAAGCGTGTGTACACACGGTTTTGACACAGTCAAGTAGCGTATACATTATGCTATTTGATCTTTTAGGTTGTTGTTGGTTCTAGTGGTTGTTGCAGAATTTTGGGCTCTTGTCTGTGTTCTGGTAACTGTGTTTTCATGATAGGATTTCAGTGATTCAGTATTGGGTGATTCAGATGATGAAGGTATAAGTTGATGAATGTATTACAGTGGTGATTATTTTTTCTTTATAGATCGAGTTTGAAAATTAATGAAATGTGGTCCTTGGAAGAAAAGAGAAGGTTGTAGCCTTCTGTAGGCCAGCAACTACGTACTAGTACTTCAGCTAGTACAAGAGATGATGGGGTTGTAGCTCCCTTCCAGGAGAGTCTCGATAACGAGAGAAGGTTGTAGCCTTCTGTAGGTAGAAGCCTGCGTACTGGTATAAGACTACACCAATACATAAATATTGTAAAAAGAAGTTTGTTATTAAAGGAAGAAAGAGACGAGTTGCAGTAGGTGGTTTTCACCCACATTGGGTTTCCACCTTATATCATGGTGTTCATGTGTGTTGCTTTTGTGTGATGATCTATGCTGTTATACCACTTTTGTTTACTATTCAAATGGTTAATAATGTTTTGATGCACTCATTAAGGATCAACTAACTGAATCATAAGTTTACTTGATATACACTTGTTGCATTACATATAGTTGCGTATACGCACTATTTGTCTTAACTGACGTAGCATATATGAATCTGAGTATGAAAATGAAAAAGTAATATTGATTTGATAATAATGATTCACCCGCCCCTCTCAGTATTATTTCCAACAATTGGGATTAGAGCAGGTGCTTTAGAAGAAGCTTGATCACTTGAAGGAAAGATCCACTAGAATGAGTAATCAAGAAAGAGAGGCATCCATGAGGCCACCAATCTTTGATGGGAGCAAATTTGTCCACTGGAAGATAAGAACCATATCATATCTACAATCGCTTGGAACAGATGTTTGGGGAATCATGGAAGGAGGATACACACATCCATTAACAATTCCTGCATATACAGCAGAGAGAAAGCAATATGAACTCAATGCCAAAGATGTTACTGTCTTATTGGGAAGTTTGTCACAATCAGAATTTATAAAGGTCATGCATTTCAAATCAGCCAAAGAAATTTGGGACAAAATCATTCTAATCTACGAACGAGATGAATAGGTAAAACGAGCAAAGATTCAAACTCTCATAATATGGTATGAAAATCTTAAAATGCATAGTAATGAAAGCATAGCTAATTACTTTCTACGTATGGATGAGATTGTCAATTGTATGAGGAATTTGGGTGAACAATTTAAGGAAGTTGTCTTAGTTGAAAAGGTTTTAAGATCCATGTTTGCGAAATTTGATTTGAAAGTTTCTACCATAGAAGAAAAGGAGGATCTACAGAAAATCACTATGACACAGCTTCACGAAATCTTAACTGCTTTTGAGATGAGAAAAGGAGGACCATCAAATATGAGAGAAGCTACATTCAAAGTATCAAAAAATGAATCAGGATACATTTCAGAAGGAGAAGATGAGGTAAATTTTGTCAAGAATCTTGAACGGGGATCTGGAAGGTTCAAAGGTAAGCTACCTTTCAAATGCTTTTCATGTGGTAAAGTTGGTCATTACGCTGCTAGATGTCCTCATAAGAAAGAAAAGATGTCTGAAGAAGGTAATAGAAGTTATTATACCCATGTTAAAGATAATTACTCATCCAATAGTGATGAAGACATTAGACTTCTCATGGCATATGAAAATAATGACATAGAAACAGAAGAAGTTACCAGATTAAAGGAGCAATTGGAGTCAGTAACTAGAGCAAGGGAGAAATTGCAGGATATAGTAAAAGATCAAAGCATAACAATTCAGAGACTTGAATCAAAGATCCTCTCTCTAAAAGAAGATCTTAAAGAATCAAAGAAGTAGAATGAAGATGCTCTTGAAGAACAAGAACATGAAGTGATCGAATTAAGGCAACAAGTGGAAGAAGGAAGAAAAGCTGAAGAAAACATAACGAAGCAGCATCTGGAAAAGTAAGAACAACATCAGGTTGAGGTAAATATCTTAAACAGTAAATTAGAAGAAAAGGATAAACTGTTATGATTTCAAGATAGTACTGATATTTTGGATGACATTCTTGGTAGTCAAAGATCCCCTTCTACCAAAATTGGTCTTGGCTTTTATGAATTTGTTGAAGGTGAATCTAGCTCATAAGGCGAGGCAAGGAACTCTAATGAGAATTTTGAAATGCTCAACAAGGAGAGGAGAGGAAAACCTCATCAACCGCCAAGGAAAAAAATTCCTCAATGAAAATCCTTTACTCCTAACTATGGACGTGATAGACGATTATTTCCTTCATTGAATAATGTTGAATGTTATGTATGTCATAATCTTCGACATGTTGCAGCCAGATGTAAAAGTAGAATGGTTCAAGACCGTCACACAAGAACATCACATTCCATGTACTTCAAAGGATATTGTTTTGCTTGCAATATGTTTGGCCACAAAGCAATTGATTGCAATAGAAGGAACATGAATCATGTAAGTTGTTATGCACGTAACAAGTTTGGACATAAAGCAAGAGAATGCAGGAGAAAAATTCAAATTCCAAAGCAAGAGGATTATACATCATCACAATTCCAAGAATTGAAGAAGACAAAATTAGAGACAGAAAGGTGTGACATAATTCAGTTAGCTAACATAACAAACACAGGGGAATCTAAAAGTGTAGAGATTCAGTATTCCATCTTGCATACGCTGATATAATGAAGATAAGTCACGTATATACACGATCTAGAGGCTGAAGAGTCACGTATATGGAGCTCAGAAGGAAAAGGCAGCAGAACAGACTCAGGAAATGTTTCGGTCATGGTAGATGATGGTTGGCACAGGCTCAGGGGGAGCATATACTTCAAATAATGCATTATTTGCATTATGGTTAGAAGTCTTTGGTGATGATGCTTATGTGGCTAAATGATACATCTTGCGGTTTGATCAAAAGAATGGTATTGCAGGTTACAGAACTGGATGCTGATGGTGCAGATCATATATGGTGTATGATAGTGGCTAATGACCATCATGGTCTTGAATGGATTGCTGGTCTTTTTTATAAATACATTGCATGTGCTCAGGGGGGTCATCGATGAATCAGTACATCTTGGCATATATACAAAGGGGGAGCCCAATCAGAGATTTTAGCAGGTACTCAGGGGGAGTATGGACAGCAGAGGGAGAGAAATTATTGGTCTGCCCTTTGCCCTTGATGTCAAAGGGGGAGAGTGACTTGGTGTGGTGGTTTCCATCAAGACCAAAGGCGGATATTGTTGGCGTTATGATACAAGTGATTTCCTTGATGGAAACTCACTCAGAGGGATGATAGGTGACGCAACTCAATCAGAGGACAAATCTTAGTACAACAGGTCAAGAGAGAGATATACAGAGGTTAACCTTGATGAAAGTGTGTATACACGCGAGTGAGAAGAACAAAAGGTGCGTATGCGTACACACGCAGGTTCACAGAAGGAAAGGGGCGTATATGTTGGAGAACTATGTTTTGTTCCGTGGTATTTGGTCCATGGTATTTTGGTATTGGTCCGTGGTATTTGGTCCGAAGTGTTGATCCCAGGTATTTGGTCCAAGGTATTATTTCTACATGGTTTTGGACCATGGTATTGAGAGAAGCCTAAACCTATATAAGGAGAAGGTCATTAGGCCAAGGGGGAATGAACAAGTAATGAATGTCTCACGAAGTGTGAAGATCTAGTACGATGGTTATGGGTTTGTGATGCTTGGGTCGATCTAAATCAAGTTGGAAATGGCAGCGAAGGTATAAGTAACTATCTTTAGATATGTACGTGAGTTATCTCTGGTGAAAGCGTGTGTACACCCAGCTTTGACACAGTCAAGTAGCGTGTACATTATGATATTTAATTTTTTAGGTTGTTGTTGGTTCTAGTGGTTGTTGCAGAATTTTGGGCCCTGGTCTGTGTTTTGGTAACTGTGCTTTTATGACAGGATTTTAGTGATTCATTATTGGGTGATTCAAATGATGCAGGTATAAGTTGATGATTGTATTGCAGTGGTGATTATTTTTTATTTATGGATCCAGTCTCAAAATTAATGAAACGTGGTCCCTGGAAGAAAAGAGAAGTTTGTAGGCTTCTATAGGCCAACACCTATGTACTAGTACTTCAGCTACTACAAGAGCTGAGGGGGTTGTAGCTCCCTTCTAAGAGAGTCTGGAGAATGAGAGAAGGTTGTAACCTTCTGTAGGTAGAAGCCTGCATACTGGTACAAGACTGCACCAGTACAAAAATATTGTAAAAAGAAGTTTGTTATTAAAGGAAGAAAGAGACGAGTTGCAGTAGGTGGTTTTCACCCACATTGGGTTTCCACCTTGTATCATGGTGTTCATGTGTGTTTCTTATGTGTGATGATCTATTATGTTATACTTCTTCTTTTTGCTGTTCAAATGGTTAATAATGTTCTGATGCACTCATTAAGGATCAACTAACTGAATCATAAGTTTACTTGATATACGCTTGTTGCATTACATACAGTTGCGTATACACGTTGTTTGTGTTAACTGAAGTAGCGTATATGAATTTGAGTATGAAAATGAAAAATTCATATTGATTTGATAATACTGATTCACCCCCCACCCCTCTCAATATTATTTCCAACACAGAGAGGCTGGGAGACCAAAGGCTAAGAAGGAAAAGGTGAACAGGCAGCCCCAAATGGCTTTAAAGCCATGGGATGACAGGGATAAACAAAGAGAGGGACTGCTGAGGTAGAATAATGATAGAAACCAAGAGTGAGAGAGTCTGTGTACTTAGGAGGATTGAGGGGTTCAAGCTGAAGCTCTTGTTGTTCTTATTTATGTGTTGAGACTCAAGTTGAGTTCACACAGTTGTAAACTCTGCGCTAGAAGACATAATAGAATGACCTCCACTAAGGCAGGACTGAGAGACGTAGCCCAAGAGTTGGGTGAACTCCATATTAATTTTGTTGTTTTATGCGTATTGTTTGTTATGTTTTTTCCCTCACTACTTAACTTCTTATATTTACTCACAATTTGATCTATCCATTGCATAAGTAATATAGAGAAATCCATGTACATGAGTCTGTAAAACCTTATTAATTGTCTTAGATCTCATTATCAGATCAACAACACAGTGATCTAGTCATCATGTTGCAATTCAGCATTGTCACCTCACTCAAGCAATTGTGCTAGTCTTCGACTTCTTCGTCTAAATCTGAGGTACGAGAAATTGCACGCTCCCATGAGATCCTTCTATCTGTAGTCAGATTTACCCAATCTTGATCTCACACAGTTATCTTGTAGATACAATCCAGTTCATTGTCGCTTTCATCATCGTGCACGGGTTCAATGTAGCATGCTCCTTCGGATGGGTCTAACGGGACTATCACACGTAGTGAATTTTTCTTGAATACCATCCGCCTCTTCTTCAGGTTGATGAATCTATTCATATCAATCACCCAGTCAATTCCTAGCAATGCGAGATAAGGATTATTGTCATTGACAATCTCTATCACTTCAAAGTCCATTTGTGTGCTTACGCCTTCAATATCGACTGTTACTCCTTGCAACCTTCCCATGGGCACAATCTTCTGTTGACTTTCCATTCATAATTGAATAGGGGACCACTGCAACACAGGCCTGCCCATGTGTTCCGAGGTTTGCTTAGGTAACAGATTCACGTCGGACCCCAGGTCCAAGATTGCAAGATCCATTTCGTATTCACCAATCTGCACATTCAATCTAATCTCCCTTGCAGTGTGCAATGTATGCTTTCCGAGTTTCTGGACTATGCTCAGTTCTCTCGACCCTACACACCTAGTGATCAGCTCTTGTAGTCCTTTAACTACCCTATTATCATCTAGCAACTTCATGCATGTTTTTATAAAGGTAGTAATCATGGAAGCATCCATTCCCTACTCATGTTGATCCTTACTACCTGAAGTGGAGGCCTCTATGAGGCTCTTCTTAGCTTCCATAAACGTCTCCTTTGTGCTCTCTAAGTTAAACTCAGGTTCCTTTATAGGAGCCTTGCGAACCCTTGCATCTTCCTCGGGGTACTTCCCCTTATCTTCCCCTGTGGTTGTGCCACTTCTGAGCATCATGTTCATGTTGGGGTCTTTGTTGTGGGGTTTAGATTTCATCATTTATATAGTCTGATTCGGATGGGACTAGAGTACCTCTTTCTCGCATACCTCTGTTATAAACGTAGGAAAATCTATCATTTCATGATCAAACTGATCGCAATATGAACAAGACATTGTCGTTGGATTAGTACAATAGTGGGCGTAGTGTCCTGGTCGTCTGAAATTGTAGCAAATCAACTATCTGTGACCCCTTCTTCGCCCCATTCCTCCTCGTCCTTGACCTTGGCCGTAAAATCCATCGCATGTCATCCCCACATCTAGGTCGAGGCCTCGCATTTTTCTCTGCATTCTATAGGCTCGGGTCTGCTCCATAATCAACTCATAGCTACGACAAGTACACTCGTTATGGCCCACCGATCTACAAAAATTAAGAAATAGTTGCTCGAGTCTTTGTGTGTACTTCTGCAACAAATGATATTTATCCATCATGTGCTTTCCATCTATTTGAAAGATCACGCACCATAGCGTGGGTGTCGCACTTTGCCTTGCCTATGCCTCTGGCCTTAGTGGCATCAGTCCCCCTCATGCCAAGTAGAATGTGAATACTAGATAGTGATCCTTTTCGTGGCCCTAATCTTTGCATTCTATACACCATATTTCATTGTGTGCCTCTAGTCGCAGTGCCCTATCCTGCTTCAAGCTCTACATTTCTAGGTAGAGATTCTGTAGCTACACGTGGATTTGTTGAACTCCTAGCCTCGGATCTTGTATCAGTGTTTCATGCAACCTCATCGCCATTTCCAACGCTTCGGCCTAGGTTGAAAGCTTCTACTATGATAGTGCCATCCTCAGGTGTGGTGTTAAAGATTCCACAAACCATGTGCAGTGCTACGCATCTGTTAGAGTCATATTAGCCACGTGGATCATACTCTTCAGTCGGTGATCTAGATCTTAGGGGGTATTGCCTGAAAGCATCACGATCTCTTTAAATTCGATGATTGACTACGTCTCTGATTTTGGCCAGCTAAATTATCTGTTTAGCTCATTTTGGATCTCTGTTATTCCTGCATTTGGGTGATCATTGGAATGCTTGATATACCATGTCAATGCGCGATCCTGTAGAGTACCCACCAATGTAGCCTTGTTAATGTTGTCATATGTGACCCCTTGTGCTTCCCACACTACTCTTACCATGAACCAGAATTGGTCTGGATCCTCATTCCCTACTCCTCTGAATACGAATAGCTTGATCTTGCTCACCATGCTAAACTGTTGAGGTGGTGGAGGTGGAGTGGGTGGACATGGAGGTAAAGGAGGTGAAGCAGGTGGTGGCACAAGTGGAGGTGGTAGCTGCAGAATGTGTTGCCTTATCAAACTGACTGCACTTCTCGGAGAGACCCAAGTGAGCTCTTCCTCGCTCTCTCCTGAAGGTGAAATTAAGGGACTATTTCCGAATTGCGCACTACCTTTGTAGGTGCTTCAGCTCTGCATTGTTCCAAAAATTAACGTATCTGCATCACCCGTTTTTCACATAACAACATCTTAATTTAGGTATTTATGGATTTAATGTACCTACCTTGCGGTCCCTTGAGAAAACGGCGCTCTGCTTCACTGCAGCTCATGGTCGTGTCTATCGCAAACTCAGTGATAAATCCCCCTATTATCTGGTTGAGCCAATGGTCCACAACCTGTGTGATCTTATCTTCTGATGTCTCTACTCTGCACACTAATTCTGGAGTCCACACTATTAGTTGATCGAGCTTATACCTTCCTTGGCTATTGGCTAACCTTGAAATCCACTCATATAGTTTAGAAGGGAAGGATGAGTAGAAGATCTTGTGGATTTTCATATATACGTAACAATCTAGCCACCTCTTCTCGGATATCTGTGGAGTTCTATTTTCCTATGTCACGAACTCATGAAGCTTCTTGTCCAATCACTCTTCAATTTCCTCTTTTGTAGGGTTCCAATGGCACGACATTAAACATCCCTTAGGAAGATCCCGATCTCTGCAATGGAACCATTTTTTGGCTATGTGGGGCCTGACCCAGGTTCAAAAGTGCTTTATCCAAACAAATCCCAAAACTACCGGCCCTTTCGATGACAGTTTGTGGTGCGTGGACTGAGGTCTCACTTGATGTAGTATGGGAGGGTGTTGGAATTAGGTTTTTGTACCCTATGGATGTCTTGATGAAGTCTAAGAAGTTCGCAAACCGATCCCGTGCATTTGCACTGCTTCGCGCAGTCGTGTGTCCTTCGTGACTTGTGCAACTGCTTCCATGTAGCTTTGTGAAGGGCATGAAGAGGTGCTATCTATATCCTTTATCCTTATTGTGCTTTTATTATAGATCTTAACTTAATTATGTGGGCCCAATATTCTCATTAATCATTCAACATTTATAACTAGTGTGCGCAATTATAAACTGTAAATAGATACATAAATATCACAGAAGCAATAAACACATAGTATTCCAAAATCAACTTATCTTTTATTAATCCTCTATTCAAATACAATCCAAACTCTGCCTTGCGGACTCAACTATAGGGGTCTATGCACACAGCAGCAGAGCCTTTTCCTGCTACTACAACCTAAGACTCAGACATACAGACTTAGAGCTAATTCATCATCCAAAAAACCATATGACTTTTCAAAGAAGACTACCTTTCCACTTATAGCCTCGCTCTATTTATACAATCCCATGCTCCGCGGACCATGGGTAGGCCGACACATTCTATATTAAATTACAAAATTTTTAGGGCGTACAACCCTAGACTCTCGCACTCCGCGCCTGCATTTTGTGGGGTCTTTACGTTACATGGACCAAAGCTCAAGCTCTAAGCCCAAAAAACATGCTATGGGGGGATGCACTACCCAAAAATTACCCTCTCTACCATTTTTTTGGTATTTGGTAACTACCTCCACCTCACCCAACATGTGGCAAGTAGTTACTAGTTCATTTATGAGCACCACTTCCCTACTCTCCAAGATAGTTTCTTGTCTTTTAGTGATCTGAAAATGGGGCTCTTAGGCTACTTGTCTAACTTACAAGAACCTCTCCCACTCCAAAGCTTTAAATTTTCCCAAGTCTTAATGATTAACCAATGCGGAATTAAGAAATGCTTAAAAATATAGGTGTATGCTTGTATTTGTTTTTGATTGTTGAGTGCTTCTGTTAATTTTCTTATGTTGATATGAAACACAAATAAAAGTAAATAATGTAGAAACTCAACGAACCCATAAGACAACAACAAAATATGGAGTTCACCCTGATATTTTGGGCTATGTCTCCTTGAGCTCTAATCAACTAGATTAGGCTCTCTAGGATTATGGCTTCAGATCTTTTACAAGTGCTACAGTTAACTCCATTGGTTTACAACTGAACCAATGGGCTTACAATGCCATCTTATCCCTGGCTATCTTTGTTCTACAAAAAAGTCTAGGCTTCTCTGGACATGGATTCTTCAGTCAGTGCTTTGAGCTTCTCGAACTTCTGGCTTGTATGACTCCCTCAGAATTCTGCATTTGTCTCTAGAACTCCTACTCCTCTTTCCATTTCCTAGTGGCTCTACATATTACAGTGAGCTCAATTTGAGTCTCACAGCACAGATACAATCAGTAGGACTATAATTGGATCCCCCAAGTCTTTCTGGAGTCTGCAGACTCTCTGGAGTACACAGACTCTCCTACTCTGTCTTAACCGCGGCTCACTTGCTGCCTGATTTCTCTTCAGGTCAGCTTGGCTCTAGTTTCTCTGCTTCCAGGTCTGCTTACTGCTTCCCTTAAACTCCCCCCTTCTCTTCCTCTCTGTCAGTCTATGGATTTAACGCCAATCTACTTCCTCGTTGTTCGTTTTTGCTACTCTACTTTCTGCTTCCCTGCCTCTGTCCATTCAAATCCATTCTTTCAATGGTTATAGTATCTGCATAACACCTTATAGGGAGGTGGCCACCTATTCCTTTAATGGATGAGTGCGTCAAGTTCACCGAAAACACTCGATCATTTGAAATGGCTGCTATTTCTGTTTACTCCAAGAACTCCTGCGAAACACGAATCTCTGCCAACTCATCGTCCACGTCAGACTTCAAAATCATGCACAATATATTTTATAACTTCACCAAATCCGGTCATCCATCAGGTCGCATCTCCACCATTGATCTGGACCCTCCAGATCCTATGGTGATTGCACATATCAGGCGGATAACTTGCTTTATGTTTACGCATCCGATGTGAGCGGTTTTCTCTCTCTTCTGCTGGATGCATGTCACTCGTTGTGTGGCATCGGGTAGGACTCAATCTAAACTACTTACTGCTTCGACGCCCTTCCAATATCATGCAGGTTTTTGTGGAATATCACCTTGAACAAACCGAAACATTTTCTGCTGCATTTGGTGATTTTTTGGATTCGGGTGCATGTGGCTCTCCTTCGAGGGGTTTTCCCTGTGATATATGATTAGTGACTTGTCACTAATCGTATATCAGATTCCTCCCCCATTGACTCAAACCATCGCTGATTTTGCTAATTTGCGAGAGCACGTGTTACCGTGGTCTACTGCTCTACGCGCTTGATCGACGACCTTCTTTGATCTGTGCTGATCGTAGTTAGCAACTGTCATGAGGATTCCTCTGATAAGCTTGACCTTCACAAGTTTTTTAATCTTTTGCATAAATTATGGAGAGTTCATGAAAACTTAGAGAGTTTCAGGATCCATTTTTGATCATTTAGGGAAGTTAATGATCAATTCATTCCATGGTAATTAATAATTTTATCATTTATTCTAGAAATATATGACTTGGTGAGTGGTAATGAATATCACCAATTAACCTACATATATAACTCATCCACCTAGGTGTAATCTCAACATCAATTCTAGATCTTTATTTGATTAAAAAGATTAAAAAGACAATATTTATGTCAACCATTAGTCGTTTAACATACTGATAAAATATTTTCAAGTATTTTAAAGTTAATTCATAGTCATACTTAACCACAAATACAAATTTATAGTAAAAGCTTCAACTCAAGGGATATCTCAAATTCACTATTGCTTTGAGCACACAATTTGTTCTCTAGAAAAGGTTATACCTTCCATGCACTAGCTTTCATGGGCTCAATCAAGGTCAACTACAACCATTTTTTCCCATTGTTCTAACTACATCACAAGCATTCCACATTTGAATTTTTGGTCTCCTAAATAAAATAAAGAGTTCTCTTCTTTGAATTCTACATGTATCTACAAGCATGTCAAACCATGGCTTATGGCACACACTTTCAATTTTTTTATTTACATTGTTTCACGTCACAATGTTTTTAGCATCACACTTCATTTAGGTAGAGGTTTGTTGTCTAAAGTGATCTAGCACATGTAGACTTCGTAGAAGGCCCATAATGAATGTGAAACTTCTACTCGAAATTCCTCTGGAATTTTGTTCACTCTCATCCTTTAGAGTTCATAGTTCCTCTACTCTGTCATGATAGCTGACTTCCAACTTTCTCTACGACTCTCTCGACAATGTTCTCTAGTTATGTAATGTATATCGATCATACATTTTATTATGCCAATTTCCACCTCAAGTCTGTCAACACACCATATATTTCATGGGTTTGCAAATGATAATGATTTTTGAACCTTTTCATCTTTAGTCATCCTCCTAGATACTAGATCATTACAATCGATCATTGTTGAATCTTTAAATACACTCGCATACCCCATCATGATCCATACCTTATGCCATATGTTTAGTAATGTTTCAATACCATATTTTTGTTCCTAACATCTTCCTATCCATGTCACGATGGACTAACCTTTTATGAGTAATTCTATATACTATAATGCATCTACCCTACGTTTCCACTAGTATGAGCAACAGTTTATTATACTATCACTTTTGGTTAACATACCAATTTTCTTTGATCATACTTTCATTTACTATGAGATTATTTATTACACAATTATTCTAGGAGAAAGGGAATAAAGACTTCTTATTCTCGGCTAGGAAATGTTTGCTATGTTGGCTCCTATTAACTCTAGCACTTGCTTTTGTCCCTCTGTGTGAGCTCCTTCTCATCTAAAGCTAGTTTTTCCTCTAAAAATGTCTTGATGACCCCAAATTTATACTTTTGATGGAACTCATCATTCAAGCTCTTGCTTTCCTTTTTATAACTAGTAAAATGCTTATCACTGTGAGGAATATCCAATCTTCCATCCAAAGCACTGTTCAAAGATCTGAAAGCTCTAAATGACCTCCTAAAATGATTTAGCGCAACATCATAGTCCTCTTTAGTGGCCTCCTTATTCTTAATATATTCCTTGTCCATCTCCATCCATGATGATCTCCTCATCTATAACATCTTCAATGTTGATAATATTCCTGCTTGATATTTCCTCATCAATCCACTCCATTCCGAACTTGAAATTCTTGCCAACTATGAACCTATGATCCCTAGTACCATTACTATGTCTTAGGATTACAACTAATTACAATCCAAAAATTCGTTGCTAAAAATTATATGAACAAATTGTAACTACCCATGACGATAAATCTATGTGGTAAAAATATTTATCTACATTATTAATAGGATTTTATTTGTATCCAAATGAGGTTATGAATTCTATGTCCTCCTCTACACTTTGATCTTTGTAATTTGCAAATTTTTTGTCTTTATAATTATTGTTATTTCCCTAAAATAATACTAGTGTATCCCCCATATTGTTAGTGTTAGTGTAGACGCCTATTGTTACTATTGTGCCCATGTATCTACCATGTTGTTATTGTTGTGCCCCATATAAGCCTATTATTTCTATTGTTGTGCCCTTACATTATTATTGTTATGTAGGCTCTACTTATATTGTGCTCCCTTAGACTCCTATATATAGCAAGAAGGTCCTATCATGTGTATCATCCAATAATTGTTCATTTAATTAATTTAAAGGAGGTTTCCTCCTCGAAGAGGACAATTTTTCAGTCGTTGATATATCCTTTCTTCTATTTAATGAGCTAGTTACATAACATTTGGTGTTGGAGATTTCGATTCTAGGCTTTCTCTTCTTCAAGCAAGGCATCGTAGAATTTTATCTTTGACTTTTTTCTGGAAGGATTCAGAAAGTAAAAACACAATCATGTGAAGAGTAAATATTGATGAACTCCATTTACGAATTTCACATCTTGGTTCAATACATTTTCTGAGATATGATCTCAGGAAGTTAGGGATTTTGTAGGCTTCAAAATTCCATCTCAAATAGATGACCTAGAGAAAATCATCATAAATTCCTCTGTGAATATCAGATTTCAATTCTGTTAAAATTGAATGAAATTGCACATACATTAGTTTTTTTATAGTATTTTCATGGCCTAAGGTCAATTCAGTGACATGCGGAACTCGATACGAGTTAGCTCTACCGAACCACTCTATAATCAGGCCATCATGGGAGATTGGGCTTAACTCTTTCTTGAAGAATCCAATCTAAGCCTCACTTGTGGGGTCGGAAGGAAGACTCATAAGGATATCAAAATATGAAATTTTAGACCTAGGAGATGTAAAATTACATAGATACAATAGTTTCAAGATAAAGCTCCTAAGACACAAGAAAAAGGTGTGTATTGTTTCAAATTTTGCATAACTTTTGTTTGAAAAATGAGTTTGAAGTGACTTAGAGGGAATAATAAAGCATAGATATAATATTTTCATTCTAACAAACGAGAAATCTCTTCTATGACGCATGAAGAAGAGGAAGAAATGCAACATGACATATCAAAATTACGAGACCTAGTACAACATTTTTTTCTCTCACAAAAAGTAACAAAAAATGAATTGGAATCCATGATGAATGTTAATATAGGTGGTATGAAAAGGGATATGGGAGTTTTTAATGATGGTTCAAAAGTACATATGGAATCAATGATGAATGTCTAAGATAGAGGGGTTAAAGGAAGGTTTCAAAAAGTTAGAATAAATGCTTCCCACTGGTGACAAGGTAATACATGAAAATCATGATGAGGTGAAGAGGAATATAAATTAGGAGTCTAGATACTGCAATATTTAGTTTAATAAAAGCCACATTCCAAATATCGATATTAGGAATTTTGATGGAAAGGATCGGATAGCATGGATACTACAGATGGAGCAATATTTTAATCTTCATGATGTGCAACACACACAAAAGGTACGCATTGAATATTTATATTTATAACTCAATCCGTTTGTATGGTATCAATGGCTTTGTTGTCGTAAACCACTTGTCACTTGGTCAATTTTTATGGAAGAAATGATAGCACTTTATTAGGTTACAAAGAGAAGCACCTTCTTTAGCCCACTCATAAATTTCGAACAAAACAATTCAATCACGTAGCACATTGAGGACATCCAAAAATTGAATATCAAGGTAGCTAATATTCTATAGGAGCATAGGATTTATTTATTCATAGGGAATTTAAAGGATAAAATCCAACACAAGGTTCAACGTTTGGAACCTGATACATTGGAGAAGGCATTCAGGGTGGAAAGAAAAGTTGAAAGTAAAATTATGGCAACAGGAGAGTCGACAAATCACAACTATAAAGATGGAAGTGTTTCTACTCCTAGCCATCCACAACCTATAAGATTTACACCACAACAATTGGATTAAAAAGGAGAAAAGGGTCTTTGTTACATTTATGATATCAAATACACTAAAGGTCATAAGTGTGTTGAGAATAGATTATGCTACATAGATTGTGAAGAGGAGCAAGAAAAGGAGAAAGAACCATAAAAAGAGGAGGATGTACACTAGGAACCAACCCTCGAGGAAGAAGAAATGAATCCTACCATATCTTGTAATCCTTTGGTAGGAATTACCAATCCTCAAACTCTCATGATATAAAAATATATTAAGAAGAAAAAGGTAATAGTGTTGATTGATTCGGGTATTACCCATAATTTTTTTCATTGTAAGATAGCCAAGGAATTGAATTGTGTCTTATATCTAACAACTGAGTTTCAAGTGATGGTTGCAAATGGGAGAACTATAAACTTCTATGAAAAGTGGCATACTATCAAGATAACCATGGGGGAATATGTATTCAACAGTATGATGCTTTCCATTCCAGTGGATGGTGTTGATGTTGTATGAGGAGCCCAATGGTTACAATCATTAGGGACGATATCTTTTAATTTTTAAGAACTTTTATTGAATATTTTTTGGAAGGAAAGGAAGTTAAATTAAGAGGTACCGCAGGGAATCTCAGAAAGATAATCATCTAAAAGTGCATGATGAAGCTTTTGAAGAGAGAACAACGGGGCATAATTGCATAGTTATGCTCACTAGATGTTCAGACATTGAAATCATTTATTTCTCCATATCTCTAAAATTATTGGATTATTATTCCAAGGTATTTGATACCCCCAAAGTCCTCCCACCTATTCATGATCATTAGCATGCTATTCATTTAAATCTAGGAAGTGTTCCTCCACACATTAGACCTTATAGATATCCCTATGCCCAAAAGAGAAAAATTGAATGTATGCTTGGAAAAATGATAGAGGACGGTATAATTCAACCTAGTCAAAGTTATTTCTCTACTCCATTATTAATGCCATAAAAGGAGGGATCATGGCATAAATGTCTGGATTATAGGGATCTCAACAAGCTCACCATTAAATATAAATTTCTCATTCTTGTCATTGTGAATTTTTGGATGAATTACATGGAGAAATTTACCTCACCAAGTTGGATCTTCATTCAGGATATCATCAAATTACAATGACAACTAAAGGCATTCCAAAAACAAAATTCAGAACTCATGAGGGTCATTATGAATTTTTGGTCATCCATTTTTGCCTTACTAAAGCTCATTCCAAATTTCAGTTTGATGAATTCCATTTTCAAACCCTTTCCTAGCAAAAATTTGTTAGTATTTTTTGATGATATACTAAGCTACAACAAGTCTATGAAGGATCATGTTCAACATGTTGATAGGGTGCTCAAACTATTGGAGGAGAAACAATTATATGTAAAAACCGTCAAATGTTTCTTTGGAGTACAGGAGGTGAAATATTTGGATCATATTGAATCTCATCAGGGTGATAAGGTATACCCTAAGTAAATAAATTCCATTAAGGAATGAAAACTCCCCACAACCGTAAAGAATATTCAAGGATATCTTAGGTTGATAGTGTATTATCACAAGTTTGTTAAGAATTATGAGAGAATAACAATACCTCTAACAACATTACTAAAGAAAGATTCGTTTTCTTGGACTTCAAAAGAAACCAAGGCCTTTATGCCAAGCACCAATATTAGATATGCCAATGTTCATAAAAGCATTTATTGTGGAATGTGATGCCTCAAGAAATGGAATTGGTGTTGTTTTAATGAAAGAAGGAAGACCCATTTCATTTCAGAGTTGTCCAACCAAAGGAAAGTGTTTACATAAACTCAATTATGAGAAGGAAATGTTAGCAATTTTACATGCACTAACATGATGATGAACTCACCTATTGGGAAGACACTTCAAGGTAAAAACAGATTGTAATAGTCTTAAATACTTTTTGGAACAAACATTTTCTTTAGAAAAGTAGAAAAAATGGGTCACAAAGATGTTGGGTTATGACTTTGAAACCATCTACAAAAAAGCAAAGGAAAATGTCATTGTAGATGCATTCTAAAGAAAGGATGAGGATGTGGAAGAATTTATTTTTTCCATTTCTATTATCAAACCTGATTGGATAACTGAAGAAAGGGAGGAATGGATGAATGGTGCACAATTGTGGAAATTCATTCAAAAGTTGCAACAAGATCTCAATACCTCTAGTACATGTAGTTGGAAAAATGATTCATTATGGTACAAAGATCACTTATATCTTCCTAATAATTCTCAACTCAAGAAAAATATTATTTTGGAATTACACAACTCCACCTTAGGAGGGAACTCAATATTTTTAAAAACTTACCACGTGATCAAGAAGGAATACTTTTTATATCACCTTAAATATGATATTCAGAAGTTTGTGGAAAAATGCTAGGTTTGCCAACAAAATAAAGTTGAGACAATTAATACCCCAAGTTCATTACAACCTTTAGCCATTCCAAGTGAACGTTGGGAGGACGTCTCAATGGATTGTATCATAGGTTTACCCAAGTCATAAGGAAAGAGTGTCATCATGGTGGTAATTGATAGAATTACCAAGTATGGACACGTTTTCACATTATATCATCATTTTAAAGTTGAAACAATTGATACTGCATTTATGGAATAAATTAAAATGAAACCTGCAAACCCAAAGATTATTGTAAGAGACAAAGATCATATTTTCACTGGAAATTTTTGGGCGAAATTATTTTCTTGTCTTAGTACTTAATTAGTTCATAGCTCATCTTATCATCCTCAATCTAGAAGGCAAACTGACATAGTAAACAAATTTTTTGAAGGATATAATCATTTCTTTATATTTGATAAACAATTAAAATGGATTAAATCATTACATCTAGTTGAATGGTGGTATAACACTTCCTTCCATACTACAGCAAAAATGACCCCATTTATGGCACTTTATTGATATCAATTATCATCCATCACGTCATCTTTAAGATAAAATTCTAAGGTTCAAGCAGTCTAAGATCACATCGATCATCAAAAACAAGCTCCCCAACCCTTAAAGGATAACCTCTCTCTTGCACATATTTGAATGAAACAACAGGAAGATCAACATCACAGTTAAATAATTTTTGATGTAGGCAAATGGGTAATTTTTTGGCTATAAACATACAAATAATGTCCATCAAGAAAGCTAAGCAGGATAATATATTATCACCCAAGTACTATGGCCCTTACAAGTTGTTGCAAAATATTGGCACTGTCGCATACAAATTGGAGTTTCATGCATCTTCCTGAGTACACCTAGTTCCCTCCATTTCATGCTTAAAGAAGGTTATTGGTGATAATCTTCCAATTCAAACAATGTTGCTAGAACTTAATGACGAAGGAACAATCATATTTGCTCCTAAAGAAGTCACACAAACAAGAACCCAATAACTATGGAATTCATTAATTTCATAGTATGTCATTAAGTGGAAGAACTTACACATTTAACATTCCACATAGGAGAATGAGAATTTTATACAGAAGCATCCAAAACTACTCAAGCATTGAGGACAACACTTTTTTGAAGCAGAGGGGCATGCTAGGTCCCTATAATAATACTAGTGTATCAATTTTATTTTTATTGTTAGTGTAGCCCCCTATTGTTACTGTTGTACCCATGTATCCCCCATGTTGTTATTGTTGTGCTCTATACAAGCCAACTATTTTTATTTTTGTTCCCTTACATTATTATTGTTATGTAGGCTCTGATTATATTTTGACCCCTTAGACTTCTATATATAGCAAGAAGGTCTTATCATTTCTATCATCCAAGAATTGTTCATTTATGTAATGTTAAGAAGGTTTCCCCTCGAAGAGGACAATATTTAAGTCATTGATGTATCTTTTCTTGTATTTTGTGAGTTGGTTGCATAAAGATTGTTCTATTTTATATGTTTGTATTAATACATTGTTGCACTAATCATTTTAATATTAGTGTTTCCCAACTCACCATAGATTTAGGGCATTCATTGAATTCTTTTATTCCAATTTGGTGCTCATTGTTTGAGATTTCCTTTTGCCACTTAAGCTCAAAAGAATGGGATTATAGTTTAAATTCATTTCTTTGAAACGTTTAGATTGATAATTTTACATTTTTCTTTATTGTAATGACTAGAAACATGATGTAATTCACCAGAATTTTTCCATTTCTTCTTTTAGTGACACTCTAACTGTGTTGTCATATATACTGTGAATGTGGCGCTTCTTGTTCCTTTGAGTTTTTTCTCCTTGGACCTGGAGTTCTTTAATACCACTCTTTACTTCAAATATTTTTACCTTACTTGTAGTTCATTTTCCTACTTCTTTGCATAACAATCTAATAATGGAATACTACTCACAAACCTTGGAGAATTTGAATCACATATATTGGCTTGTCATGTCACCAAGAAACACTATTAGTGTTTGTCTCCCCCTCAGATGTTATTTTTGTAATACTAACCATATTCTCCATTTCTCATGCTTGCTTTCATTTTCTTGGGAACCTCCCCCTCATGCCATGTTGACTTCAATTTTTCATTGAAGTAACATGTTGCTCTTTATTCATTTTTAAAAATTTTATGGTTTGGACTTTACTTTGTGTATTTCATTATGACTTATTGTCTAGTATGCCTTTAGTGACATCCTCTTATCTAGTTTTATTTAAGGTACATGACATTTTTCAATCCTTGGCCATGTGGCCAAGGTTATCACATATACAAAACTATATGTGACTTAGAAAGGGAGGAAAATTCTTATGTCTCCTTTCCTCATTATTCTCATCTAAATTCCTACTTTCCTTTGTATTGTATTTGGAGTCAACAACTTTATGTCTAAAAGCATTGCACAAATGGTAATAATCATAGAAATGATTTGTGTACCTATGGTAGATGTTCTTGTCATAGGGAAAGGTCTTCTTTGCATGCATGCGTGAGGTAACCTCATTATCTGTTGCATCTTTTATTGATGAAAGTTGATTTTATCACTCTTAAAGTTAGTTTCTATATTCCCAACTATAGAACAAAAAGAAGTTGACACCTTTTAAACGATCAAAGGATTTCCTAAACCCATCTTTAGGAGTAGATTGCATTTTTTCAAAATATATGTTCTTTGACTCATTCCTCTATTATTGGTTTTGCTACTTGTTCTTGTTTATTTCATTACTAATCATGTTGCTTGCATATTTTCCTACAGGCCTTTACAGAGCTACATTATTATCTTGAGAGGCTTCCTTTGCGCTATTGCTCTTTACTGACCTCATTCCCATGCATACAACCTCGTCTTCTAACTTTTCATATTGCATGTTATTTTTTCTAGTTCATTACTTGCTAAAATTATTTCAACTTCTAATATTTTTCAATTTTCCTCTCTTTTCTTTAGTTTTTTGCTGATAAGCTCTTCCACTCTCCTTGCTTCTTCCAACTATATCCGTAGGCTAATCATTTCATCCTTGAAATCATGATGTTTCTCATCACATATCTATAACAATTTATTTTGATCTCTATTTTCATTTTCAATTATTTCTCTCTTAATAAAGGTTGAATCAAGCTTAGATTGGTTTCCACTTGTCTTCTCCTCGTTATAATCAAGTTCTTTTACACTAGAAGAACCAGTCTCATTTGAACAAACAATTTCTTTCTAAGAGACCATTTTTTCTTCATCTTCTTCTTTTGTTTTTCTATAATACTACTATTGGTTTCTCTTTCGTGCATGAACTACAACTTATCCCATATATATTTTACATATTTGAGATCTATTTTTGTCTCATCACATATTAGCTTCCAAACATCAGGTCCATTAACTATCAATTCATATTTTACCTTTTCTCTCCAATCCTGAAATTTTGTTGTACTAAGCATAGGTATACTTTGATAATCCACGATTCAACCAAGTCTACCATTTAGTGGTTAAGTTGACACAAAAGGAACTTGCGATGATACCAAATGTTGGAATAATGATTTCTCTTACACTAAACCCATAGGTGTTAGTAAATTAACGCATCGCTAGAGTTAACAAATCCTTAATAGGTGGTTAAGCACATGTCACGAAAAACAAAGGGAGCACTGGAGTATCTGATGCTGAACTATGAGGTCACAAAAAATTTAAATTTCCATTTGAAATATAGAAAATAATGTTACATGTCTTCATGAAATTCAAATAGAAACTTAGATATATTGTTGGGTCCCTATAATACTAGTGATTACCCCATTACTATTGTAGTTATACCCCTTGTTAATATGGTTGTGCCCCTATTGCCCCCATATTGTTATTACTGTGCCCCATAGAATCCCTCTATTGTTATTTTTGTGGCTTTATACTATTATTGTTAGGTCGACTGGATTATATTGTGACTCCATAGACTCCTATATATAGAAAGGAGGTTTTTTCATTTGAATCATCCAAGAATTGTTCATTTATGTAATGTAAAGGAGGTTGACCCCTCGAAGAGGCTGAATTCTAAGGCGTTGATCTATCTTTTCTATCTTTTCTTGAGCTGGTTTCATAACATTTGGTATGAGAGCTTTGGATTCTAGGGTTTCGCTGCTCCAAACAGGTCTTCGTGGCATTTTCTCTATAACTTTTTTTCTGCGACATTTCGAAAGTTGCAAAAAAAACCCATTTGAGAAGAAATCGCGCTGATAAGTCTCAAACAAAAGGGTTGAATAATGGAGCACATTGAGGAGTTCCAAAAATTGAACATAAGGTTGAAATATATTCCAGAGGAGCATAGGATTGATGTGTTCATAGGGTCTTTAAAGGATAATATCCAACATGATGTTCGCCTTTGGGAACCTGATTCATTAGAGAAGGCATTTAGGTTAGCAAGAAAAATGGAAAGCAAAATTATGGCAACCAGGAAGCATACCACTCACAACTATAAAGACGGAAGTATTGTTGCCCCTAGTCTTCCACAACCTATAAGGTTGGCACCACAACAATTGGAAGAAAAAAGAGCAAAAGGGCTTTGTTACAGTTGTGATAGAAAATACACTAAAGGTCATAATTATGCCGAGAAGAAATTATTCTACATAGATTGTGAAGAGGAAGAAGAAAAGGAGCAAGAAAGGTCAAAAGAAGAGGATATACTCGAGGAACAAAGCCTAGATGAAGAACAAATAAATCTGACCATATCTTGTAATGCATTGGCGGGAATTACCACTCCTCAAACCATCATTATAGAAGGATAAATCAAGAAGAAAAAGGTAATAGTGTTGATTGATTCAGAAAGCACCCATAATTTTATTCATTGTAAGGTAGCAAAAGAATTGAATTGCTTTCTGTATCCAGCACCAAAGTGTCAAGTGATGATTGCAAATGGAGGAACAATAAATTGCTCTGGAAAGTGCCATAATATCAAGCTATCCATGGGAGAATATGTATTGACTAGCCCAATGCTTTCCATTCAAATGGGAGGTGCTGAGGTTGTACTAGGAGTCCAATGGCTACAATCCTTGGGTACAATAGCTTTTAATTTTCAAGAACTTTTCATCAAATTTTCTACGGAAGGAAAGGAAGTTGAATTAAGGGGTATTGCAGGGAAACCATGAAAGATAATCAGCTCTAATGGTATGACAAAGCTTTTAAAAAAGGAGCAAAGAGGTGTAATTGCACAATTATGTTTGCTAGATGTTTCCACATCGGAATCATCTATTTCTCTAGATCTCCAAAAAGTACTGGACAATCATTCCAAGGTATTTGAGACTCCCAATGGTCTCCCACCTATGCATGATCATAATCATGCTATTCATCTGATTCCAGGAATTGTTCCTCCAAACATCAGGCTGTACAGATATCCCTATGTCCAAAAGAGTGAAATTGAACATATGGTTGCAGAAATGCTAGAGGCTGGTATAATTCAACCGAGTCAAATTTCTTTCTCTGCTCCAATAGCATTGGTGCACAAGAAGGATGGATCATGGCGCGTGTGTCCGGATTGTAGGGAGCTCAACAAGCTCACTATTAAAGATAAGTTCCCCATTCTTGTCATTGATGAATTACTGGATGAATTGCATGGATCAATTTACTTCACCAAGTTGGATCTTCATTCAGGATATCATCAAATGAGAATGAAGACTGAAGACATTCCGAAAACATCATTTAGAACTCATGAGGGTCATTATGAATTTTTGGTCATGCCTTTTGGCCTTACCAATGCACCTTCAACATTTCAAGGTTTGATGAATTCAATTTTCAAACCATTCCTTAGAAAATTTGTGTTAGTATTTTTTGATGATATACTAATATACAACAAGTCTTGGAAGGATCATGTTGAACATGTTGACAGGGTGCTAGACCTATTGGAGGAGAAACAATTATATGCAAAAAGATCCAAATGTTTCTTTGGAGTCCAGGAGGTGGAATATCTGGGTCATGTTGTATCTCATGAAGGAGTTAAGGTAGACCCTAGCAAAATTAAATCCATTAAGGAATGGAAAATCCCCACATCCATAAAGCATCTGCGAGGATTTCTCGGGTTGACAGGGTATTATCGCAAGTTTGTTAAGAATTATGGGAGAATAGCAGCACCTCTAACAACACTATTGAAGAAAGATGCATTTTCATGGACTCCGGAAGCAACAAAGGCCTTTGAACATCTTAAAGAGGCAATGTGCCAAGCACCGGTCTTAGCTACACTAGACTTCACAAAAACCTTTATTGTAGAATGTGATGCTTCAAGAAATGGAATTGGTGTTGTTCTAATGTAAGATGAAAGACCCATTGCTTTTGAAAGTCGTCCAATCAAGGGAAAGTTTTTAAGAAAAGCTATTTATGAGAAGGAAATGTTGGCAATACTCCATGCACTTAAGAAATGGTGACCCTACCTAATGGGAAGACCCTTCAAGGTAAAAACAGATCATGATAGCCTTAAATACTTTTTACAACAAAGATTATCCTCTGAAGAGCAACAAAAGTGGGTCACAAAGATGTTGGGTTATGACTTTGAAATCATCTACAAAAAAGGGAAGCAAAATGTGGTGGCAGATGCACTCTCAAGAAAGGATGAGGATGTGGAAGCATTGTTGTGCGCAATTTCTATTATCCAACCAGATTGGATAAACGAAGCAAGGGAGGAATGGAAGAATGATGAAGAAGTGTGGGAACGTATTCGAAAGTTACAACAAGATTCTAGTACATCTGATACATTTAGCTGGCAAAATGATTTGTTATGGTACAAAGATCGCTTATACCTCTGTAACAATTCCCAGCTAAAACAAAGGATTCTTATGGAATTGCACAATTCTCACTTAGGAGGGCACTCAAGATTTTTAAAAACTTACCACAGGGTTAAGAAGGAATTTTTTTGGGATGGCCTTAAATCAGATATTCAAAAGTTTGTGGTGGAATGTTTGTTTTGCCAACAAAATAAAGTTGAAACAATTAAGACACTGGTTCTATTACAACCTTTATCCATTCCAAGCCAACATTGGGAGGAGGTTTCAATGGATTTTATCGTATGTTTACCCAAGTCTGAGGGAAAGAGTGTGATCATGGTGGTAGTTGACAGACTTACCAAGTATGCACACTTTTTTGCATTATCACATCCATTTAAAGCCAGTCCAGTTTCTACTGCATTTATGGAAACAATTCAAAAGCTACATGGAAACCCAAAGATTATTGTAAGTGAATGAGATCCCATTTTCACTGGAAGTTTTTGGACAGAATTATTTTCTTGTCTTGGTAATCAGTTAGCTCATAGCTCATCTTATCATCCTCAATCTGATGGGCAAACGGAGATAGTAAACAAATGTTTGGAAGGATATCTTCTTTGCTTTGTATCTGATAAATAGACAAAATGGGTCAAATGGTTGCCTCTGGCTAAATGGTGGTATAACACTTCCTTCCATACAACAACAAAAATGACCCCATTTATGGAACTTTCTGGGTATCAACCACCATCCATAACATCATATTTAAGAGAAAATTCTAAGGTTCAGGCAGTGGAACATCACATCGAACATCAACAACAAGTCCTCCAACTCTTAAAGGATAACCTCATGTTGGCACAGAATAGAATGAAACAACAGGCAGATTGACATCGCAGTAAAAGAAGTTTTCATGTAGGTGATTGGGTATTCCTACGGCTACAACCATATAAGCAAATTTCCCTCAAGTAAGCTAAGAAGGATAATAAATTATCACCAAAGTATTATGGTCCGTACAAGGTGTTGCAAAATATTGGTACTATTGGCACCCATTTTTCCATGTTTCATGTTTAAAGAAGGTTATAGGCGACAAGCTCCCAGTTCAAACAATATTGCCAGAACTTGACGTCGAAGGAAAAATTATATTGGAATCGGAAGCAGTCATAGAAACAAGAACTCGACAACTACGAAATTGATCAATTTCAGAGTATCTTATCAAGTGGAAGAACTTATCCGCTGAAGATTCCACATGGGAGGATGAGAATTTTATGCAGAAGTATCCAGAACTACTCAAGCGTTGAGGACAACACTTTTTTGAAGGAGAGGGGCATGTTGGGTCCCTATAATACTAGTGATTACCCCATTACTATTGTAGTTATACCCCTTATTAATATGGTTGTGCCCCTATTGCCCCCATATTGTTATTACTGTGCCCCATAGAATCCCTCTATTGTTATTTTTGTGGCTTTATATTATTATTGTTAGGTCGGCTAGATTATATTGTGACTCCTTAGACTCCTATATATAGAAAGGAGGTTTTTCATTTGAATCATCCAAGAATTGTTCATTTATGTAATGTAAAGGAGGTTTCCCCCTCGAAGAGGTTGAATTCTAAGGTGTTGATCTATCTTTTCTATCTTTTCTTGAGCTAGTTTCATAAGATTTTTTTATGTTTCTTTGGTTAATGCAAAAATTAGCATGCTATCTTTAATTAAATTGTGTAGTGAATGGAGAATTTGACTCAATGAAAATTGCATTAACTGTAGCTTTATATGACAACCAATAAAATGCTTTATAGTTAATGGACTCATAGAATATATGTTATCCTAACTATAATCCATTTTCATGAGTTCATTGTAATTTATGGTTCATTAATAGTGTTTTATAGTGAAATGTGATTCTCTTTTGGAAGCCATCTAGGAACACATTAAGGATTTGGTCCCATGGAAAGAGAGGCAAGTAAGTGTAAAAATTGAGTTCCATGACATTTTACAAGTGTTTTTTACGAAGGCCAACATTAGCACACTACAGATAATCACCTTATTACAAAAAAGTCATTATGTATTAAAAAAAAAAAATTAGTTCCAAATAATGTTAAAGAAAATATTTTTTTGTGTAAGAGAATTAATCGAGACCTACCCCTAGTTGTAATATGATTCCATGTCTCAACCAAAATTGTTTTATTAATAATATTCCCAATTTGTGTTTTATGGTGAGTTGTAACTTCTTAAAACCATTGGGCTCGACTGATAAGGAGAGGAAATCCATTCAATCAGTTTGGCAGGCAGGAGAGGCTAGGTGAGACACATAAACAGTGGGACAGAGCGCTAGAAGGTTACTTGATATCCCATGGGCCCATGCTTCAAGTTTGAAATATGCATATCCCCCATGAGAGTGTCAATGGATCTCCCCCCACGGGCTGATGAAGCTGTCAGTTCAAATCCCTGAGGGACATATTAACATTTTGGTCTATTTCCATAGTATTGAAACAACATAATCTATTTTGAATTTATGTAAGGGGTAGGTAATCATACTATTCGTAATTTCACTAGACAATGTTTTCAAATAGACATTTAGTGAGAAATTGCATTTTCTTGATGAGTAAAACCCTAATTCCACTATCATGAAAAAAAACATTTTTATTCTATGGAATGATAAGGGATTTGTGCCCCTACTCATAATATAGTGCCACATGGCTAATGCAATTAATCATTCATTTATCCAAGTTCTAGTTAATGTTTTTTGGTGAATTTCAATTCACTTTCTAAAATTGTTCATTAACATCGAAAATTTGGTCTAGGAAAATAAATGTGAAAACGCCTAGAATAATTTGGTTTCATAGTCCCTTGAAACTATATTTTAACAAGCCAAATTTGAGCACATTG
Source organism: Pinus tabuliformis (assembly GCA_031772625.1). Taxonomy (NCBI): domain Eukaryota; kingdom Viridiplantae; phylum Streptophyta; class Pinopsida; order Pinales; family Pinaceae; genus Pinus; species Pinus tabuliformis. The sequence goes on from CM062820.1 coordinate 1,699,855,720, forward strand.
TTCATAATCTACCAAATATGATGTTTTGAAAAACTAACCCTTCATGAAAAACTTGCATAAATTCCTACAAAATGACAACTTGGTTCCTTAGATCATAAAAAAAATGGTTTTTCTGTAACGGGATCAAAATGGATGGTTTTCCCCCTCTATAATCCAATGTTGTGGATTTAATGCATATGAAAAATTATTAGTTTGTGTCTCAATTAATGTTTCATTGTGAGTTACAACTAACTTGTTGAAACACTTCAACAAGTCATTGAGAAGTTTTCTTGTAAACATAAAACCCAAACCAAGCACATAATTGGATTTGGTAAGCATGTATAAGTGTGTTTATCCGAGAGTCATGTAATCATGCTATCTAGAATCACTTGACTTGGTTCTTTAAACTATTGAACATTTTTATAAAATTGCATCTCTCTTACAAAAATATTAAAAAGAATATTTTTCATGTAATTAAATCATAAAAAATAATTTCCCCTATTTATAATGATGTTATGACTACAATACAATTGATAATTCCTCAATTCCAGTCTCAATTTTTGTCTTACCTTGGGGAAGCCATCCAATGACACAATGAGAATTTGAAGCATGGGCATACAATCAAAACAAAATAAGATAATTGTGTTTAGTAAGATATTGAAACTATTCTTGTCCAAAGTCAGTATGAATATGTTATCCAAACTCACTTAAGAAGTCCATCTTTCATTGTTCGTAAAAATTGCCCTCTTAGATAAATATGTGGATTCTCTCTTACTAAGTAAAATATCTATTTATAAGAAACATATATATGATATGCTTTATATTCATTGTATGCTTAGATGGAAACACTACTGCATAAGTTTTTGGATGTGGATCAAAGGGAGAACTAATAACATCCCACTAATTAGAAGTTTGTAGGAAAATGCCAAAAAAAAAAATTGGATTCTTTTTAGTCCATTTTTAACTTACATTTTATATTTTTTATTCAATTATATTTAAAACCACTCTTATTCATTTTAAAGAATATAATTTTAGTATTTTCAACCAATCACATTTCAATATCAAATAATATGATTCATATTACAAAATATTATTTAATAAACTAAATAACTTTTTTAAATGTTATATGATCACATGTAATATATTATAGATTCTTAAGAAATATAATTTTGATATTTTTAATACACAACATTTAACACACTATAATATAACTCACATAAGAGAATATTATTCAACCAAATAAATCAAGATTTTAATTTTTATATTATTATATATAATTCACTATAATATAATTTACATCAAAAAAATATTATTCAACCAAATAAATCAAAATTTTAAATGTTATATTATCCTAGGTAATATATTGTAAACTGTAAATGTAATATAAAGCTCTTTATATACACCTTCAAATTAGGTAATTTTTCCGATAAATCTTACATTCAATGTAAATATCATACAACATTTATGTATCAGGGAATTTTGAAAACCATAATCTTAACATTGTCCCATTCACATAAAGATTCTATAATACAAATTTCTATTTTTTGCTTAAGCAAGAGTAGCACCTCCTATTTCATTACAACAAGTGTAATTTACAAAATTTACACCAAGCCACCAAATAGAGTGGTAAAGGGCTTGCAAGGATCAGACTCGACAAAACCTAAGATGTCATAACCCCCAAAAAATACCTTCCCCTCCAATGGGAACTCACAAAAATAAACCACGGGACCCACAGGTTCCGCGGACCCTACCCTAAAAATCCACTTCATGAACAACCTAATCCTACCTTGAAATCTCCACCATCTAAACTTCTCAAGAGATCAGGAAGAAACCCGAAGGAAAACCCCCGGCCCTCACAAAACCTTTCGATTAATTCCAACCATTGATCTGCTTGATCCCATCGGACGGCTAAACTGTGACATCGCACGGCCGAAGTGATCGCTCTTTAGCGTGCGATGAGGGTGGTTTTCAGACCCTGTCCTCATCCACGCATCAAGAGTTGTATGGAATCGCTGCCCGAAGTTCAAAACTGCCTTCTGTATGTAAGCGGTGTGATCGCACCTAAACCGCTTTGGAAGCGGTTTAGTGACCCGCCACTGAAACTTGTGAAAAGTTTCCCGCCGACTATTGTTCCATTCTTCCTCCCTGCTGAAAGAGATAACCCTGCTCCTGACCCGGGACTGTGCAGGGAAGAGATTCCCCCAGAAGCAGAGGCTGACTCTGACCAATCTTCCTCCATAGGTTTGACAGACCCAGAAAGAGAAGCGTGCCAAAAACCGATCATTGCGAATTAGCTTCCTGTGTTTTGTTCCTATACACCTCTTTGTCCTCTTCCTCCTGATTATAGCAGAGCTCTTTTAGGTTGCTCGGTGGCATTGCAAGCCAATCCATCCAAACTCTGCTATCCTTACACCTGACACCTTGGTTGGCCAAAATATCAGCCAACTTGTTGGCATTTCGACGCACATGGATGAATCTAAGAGTGCACAGTCCCTGAAGATGTCCCTGAATTTTCTAGAGAATCTGTATTAGCCTCCAATGTTTTGAAACTTTCTCCGGCCCTGTTCCATGACTGATTCTTTTGGCTGCGTTGATGACTAACACTAAATCAGCTTCTATTATTACATTTTGGCAATTATTCTGTTTCAGAAATTCCAGGCCTTGTTCCAATGCCATTAATTCAACCATGTTGTTGGTGGCTTTTCCTAGATGCCCATAGAAGAGGGAGATAATGCTTCCGTTTTCATCCCTAAGTGCCCCTCCAAAGCCTGCTATGCTTGGGTTTCCATTTGAAGCCCCATCAATATTATACTTTAAAAAGCCTTCTGGGGGAGGATTCCATAACTGCTTACTCGGTTCCCTCATGTTTATTTTCCTGTCTATACCTTGCAGACTCAGCCCCTGTATGCCTAATTGCCTAAGAATTGAAAACTCTGCGTCTGAGGGAGGATTTTCAGGGAGATCCCTAACTGTAGTGCTGATTGTCTCCTTAAGATGATTTGAGATTTGCTCCAACACTGGAAGAGCGGACCTCTTCTCTTCTTTGAATATTCTTCTGTTTCGCTCTTTCCACAGATTCCATATGATGAAACTTGGTAACAGAGCCCAGGCAAAGTTAAGAACTTCATATTCCAAGAAATTATTCCTCTAGTTGGTCAAGGTATTTGTGATGCTATCTTTGTCTCTATCCGACTGTTTGAAGATGGTGGCAAAAAAATCCCATAATGTGGAAGTGAAAATGCAGCAATTGAGAAGATGTTCGAAGGTGTCCTCTTGGACATTGCAGACCTGGCATCTGGAGGGTCCCAGAATACCTTTCTTCCTGATATTATTGCAGGTTAAGATTTTTCTATGGTGAACCAGCCACATAAAGAGTTTGATCTTCATCCAGCCCTTGTGCCTCCATAGCTTCTGCCAAGTTCTATCCGTAGCTTGGATTCCATCCTAAGGAGAATCTCTTTTCCTTCCTTAATGTTAAAGTTGCCTTCGTTGTCAATGCCCCATCTTAGTTGATCCTGCTCTTCAATAACTAGTATCATCCTCTGATCCAACAACCTCTTAAGGGTCTCTGCTTTCCTTCCATGTTCTCCATTTTTCTGTGTTGTGAGAATCCTCCCAAAAGTCCTTAACTTTCCTTAATCTTTGGTTGTCTGTCTCCTGTTTGACGCCCGTAATCAATGCCCCATCTTAGTTGATCCTGCTCTTCAATAACTAGTATCATCCTTTGATCCAACAACCTCTTAAGGGTCTCTGCTTTCCTTCCATGTTCTCCATTTTTCTGTGTTTTGAGAATGCTCCCAAAAGTCCTTAACTTTCCTTAATATTTGGTTGTCTGTCTCCTATTGGACAACCATAATACAAATTTCTATTTAATAGTATGGAATAATAGTTTTTGTATTATGAGGCAAATGTAAAACATACAAAAGATGCATTAGAAAATAGTTTAAGTTTTAAGTTTTTTTTTCCTAGTCTTTGATAACGAAATAGAGAATGGAAACAACAAACATACTCCCACTACATCAACAAGAGTAAGTATAATAATGTTACACCTAGCTGCTCTTATGTTCTGCTCTTATTAACGTAAGTGTAATAATACAATAATGCACTGGAGTTGACCATATCTCTTTGTAAGTCACAAAGGTCAATGGGTCAATGTTAGATTAAGTTGTGATATTTTTATTTTATGCATTGTAAGTTAATATGAATAATTATGTTGATAAAAGTGTTTATTTTGAAATAAAATTTTCAAAATTTAAATTTAGTTATGGATAATTTTCGTATAGATTATAAAAATTTAATCACTAAACAATATTTTAAAATACTTTAGAAATATTAATAAATTAAAAATGGATATTTATTTCCAAATTAATTATGAATTTTTGGTTGTTGTAATTAAATTGATCAATTGAGAAAAATATCTCATAAACCACTCCCATATGAAATAAATAATTGATATTGAAAAACTATAGTATTGAAAAAAGTCTTTTGGTAGAAATCACATGAGAGAATTTTTTGGTCGACATGTTTCAAACAAACAAGTGTGGTTCATCATCACGACCAAATGAAGAGGCAAACCATGGGAAATGCTTAAACAGATAGCAATGTAGGGACATAATTTAGCGTCTCTACATCGTTTTAGAAAAACAGGAACTGTCATCAACTTGGAAACCCTTACGCAAGACCATTCAAAGTGATAAACTTTAATAGAAGTGGCCCTTCCATATAGGGTAGTAATTTCTATATTCTAGCTTCTGTGATCCATAATGAATTAAACAAAGTCGTTCGGTGGAAATCACATGAGAGAATTTTTTGGCCAACGCGTTTCGAACCAAGAAGTGTGGTTCATCATCAGGACCAGATGAAGAGGTAGACCATGGAAAAGGGTTAAATAGAGAGCAATGTAGAAACATAATTTAGAGTCCCTACATTGTTTTAGAAAAGCTAGATCTATTTTCAACTTGGAAACCCTTACATGAAATTGTTTAAAGTGATGAACTTTAATAGCAGTGGCCCTTCTGTATAGGGTAGTAATTTCTATATTCAAGCTTATGTGATCCATAATGAAATAAGCAAAGTCTTTGGGTAAAAATCACATGAGAGAATTTTTGGGCCGATGCATTTCGAACCAACAATTGTGGTTCATCATCATGACTAACGAAGAGGCAGACCACGACAAGGCTTAAATAGAGATCAATGTAGAGACATAATTTAGAGTCTCTACATTGTATGAGAGAAGCGAGATTTGTCTTCAAATTGGAAACCCTTAGAGGAGACCATTCAAAGTGATGAACTTTAATGGCAGTGGCCCTTACAGTAGTAATTTTTGTATAAGCCTTTTCCATGGTCTGCCTTTTCATTTGGTCCTGATGATGAACCACACTTGTTGGTTCGAAACACGTAGGCCAAAAAATTCTATCATGTGATTTGTACCGAAAGACTTTGTTTAATTCTTTATGGATCAGAAAAACTTGAATACAGAAATTACTACCCTATACGAAAAGGCCACTGCTATTAAAGTCCATCACTTTGAATCGTCTCGCGTAAGGGTTTCCAAGTTGAAGACAAATCTCGCTTTTCTAAAACGATGTAGAGAGTCTAAATTATGTCTCTAAATTGCTCTTTATTTAAGCCTCTTCCATGGTCTGCCTCTTCATTTGGTCTTGATGACCAATTAGACTTGTTCGTTTGAAACATGTAGGCCAAAAAATTCTCTCATGTGATTTCCACTCAAAGACTTTGTTTAATTCATTATGGATCACAAAAACTTAAATACAAAACCTATAATATTGATCTAAGATATTGTAAAAAAAATTCCCATAATAAAATAAAAAAGAATATCTATAATTGAAAATCTTTTGATATATTTATATATACAAATTCTTTTAAATAATAAAAATATATAATTTTTTTAAATAATAATAATAATAATATATTGTTTTGTTTTATCTTGGTGTTTGGTTGTATCATGGTATTTTGTTTACAAAATATTCATTCCGTTGGATTTAGTAACCATTAATTTATATAGCTACTCTGATTAAACATATTTTAAAATCATCTTGACTTATAAGGCACATGAACACGGATTTAAATCAATTAAATTTAAAATACATTTGGTTAAGATTTTCGTGGAAGACGAAAAGGAAACTGCCTTCCTAAGTAAAGTCGAGATGCACGACGAATTGTCTGATTGAAAAACTTATTTCATGAAAAAAAATATAACAGAATAGACAAAACAGTAAAAATATAAAACTGCTAAAAGCAAACTGATCAGTGTTCACGATCCTAAGTATCTCTGAAGTACAATAACACACTCTACGCAGATAGAGGGAGATGTGGGTCGGGGCATAGTCCCACATGAAATGGCAGTGCGATTAAGTTATTCGCAGGAAGAAAATTAGATGCGTGAAATGACACAACCCTAGAAAAACATTGGAGTTATAAGCCAATTGAACTGAATCGAATGACAGACAATGTCAGTGACAGAGATGAGACGGGCAGTACGCTCGGTAAAGGAATTTGACGACGAGAAATCTGATAGGACGACATATAATTTCGTACGGGGTGTGAAACATCTACATTTAATTTGCAAAGTGGCTTTTCACAGGAGTCTTCCGCCTGAAGAAACAATGAGTATCTGGATTTATATCAATATCTTCGTCCTGGACGGTACAAAGATTTTGTGTGGATTACTCCACATCTTCCTGTACTGTGCCCCCACCAGACTTCAACTCAATCAAACAATACATGTGATTAACAGTGAGATCTTCATCCTCAAAGTGAGTTCACTGTTTTCCAGGTCAAGGTCTACCTACACTCGGCGGTAGTTGGAACAATATATACCATTATAGGGTTATTAATGGGCGGGCCGCGGAACAATATATACCACTATTGAATTTAAGCAGGTACATGGGTCACAGTGGTAAGAGGATGGATTTGATCACGCGTACTGAAAATATTAGATACTTCCAAATGGTTGGATTAAATTGCACTAGGAATAGTTCACTTCCTTTACGCTAAATCTAGTCAATCATATTTAAACCTTCAAAACTCTTAAAAACATAAAAAGGGACGAAACTAAGGAAGTAGATTAATGTATTAATGAAATATTAATAATAAGAACATATCCTCATTTCCACCGCTAAGCATGGTAGAAAAAAAGGCTTGCACTAACATTGCATATATTACAACTTAATGCAGTGCCAACATCTCAACCGCTAAGCATGGTAGAAAAAAAAGCTTGCACTAACATTGCATATATTCCAACTTAATGCAGTGCCAACATCTCTTTGGGAGCTTTGAGGGCAATCACACTCCAATGTTGTCCTCTAATATTTTCGTTTCTTTTATCATACTTCGTTACTCTCCGGTTGGGTTGAGAGAAAATGGCTACTTTATGTTTTTTAGGTTAATAATATAGTGTATTGAAAATAAAACAGTTATATAGTAATTAGTATTAGTATTTTAAGTTCAGTTTAAATATATTTTAATTAAATTAAAAATAATAAATATAAAAATAAAACAATTAATAAAATATTATATGCTTAAATGTCATTACTAAAAATTAAAAATATTATTAACTAAGATTATTTAGTTTACATTTTAATATTGATATTTATTATATGTGTGTTTTATTTTTTATGATGATGATAATGATGGTGGTGGTGGTTCAAGTCTAATGAGACCAAACTTTGGTCTATGGGACCTAAAGAAACTAATTATTTAATTTGATTTAAGATTTTATTTCTATGTTCAAAAAGCTCGGAGAGAAGCCTCCAAAGCTCACTTTAATTTTGACAATGTAAAAGGCTAGGAAGGTTAGTATTGCAACAAAGATTTTGAAACTAAGATCTAATGTGGTTGTATGTTGGGCACTCTAAGAGGAAGTGATTTTCATCTTCATGTTTGCACTCCCACAGAGATGGCAGAACCTTTCCATCCATGGTGTTTTAGGAACTGCCCAACGACCCGTTTCACTATGGAGCTCATGGGAGTTCATTCTAATCTTGGCTATATTAATTTTCTTCTTTGAGCTAGATAAAATAGAGAGATACTTTTGATCTTCTAGAGTGGGCTTGATGACCTCATTATAATATCTTAATTTTCTTTTAGCTACTAAATCTTTCTTACACCACATTTTTTCTTCGATAAAATGTGGTGTGAGAATATTTAAAATTAATAATTATTTAATTATATATATATAAATTAAATTTATGAAAATATTTTTTTAATATAATATTAAGTCACTTTAAATTAAAAATGTGTAGAAACAATTATAAATCATGAAAATAAAAATAATAGAAAAAAGAAAAAAATAATAAAAATAAAAAAGTTAAATAAAATTGAAATAAAATGAAAATGAAAAATTAATAGCTAATTATTAAATAACTTGTTATAAGAGCTCAACCAATCACCTTACAAATAAATAAATTTCAATAATAGAAAAAAAAATGAATTCTTAATATTAAACTATATTAAACTATGAATACCATACATTTTTAGTCAAAAATATCAAAAGCAAAATTGAATAGTATAACAAAAATTCATTCTTATTAATTTCTTTGGTTAACTATCAACTTTTATTTACATTTTTTTAATTACATTTACTACCATATTCTTAAATATAAATATTTTATTATAATTTTTAATTATGGTATATGAAAATTAAATAGTTATTAAAAATAATAAATAAAAAACTATATTTCTAATATTTAAAGATATGTATTTTAATTATTTTGTCATATTTAATTTTGAATATATATATATATATATATATATATATATATATATATATATATTTAAGAAGATGTTTTTTTTATTATCAATTTATGCATTTTAAATTGATATAATATTTATGCGAAAATAATCAAAAATAAAAAATATAAATCAACATAAACCCATATGTTTTATAGTTTTCTATTAGTTTAATTTTGTTATCATCATCTGATATATCATCTTCTCCTTTCATCTTATATTTGTTATACAAAGTAACCTAAACATTTACGTGATTTTTTTCGACGACTGATATTTCGTTCCAAATACTTCCATTATGACATGATTGGCATCGACGATTGTTTACTGTGTTCGAATGTTGAATACATAAATGGGTTTATTACTAATGTCAAAGATCGCTATTTGAGATGTTGGTTGTACTAAAACACGGGAAATGTTTGTGTGTATCAATTGGGTGATTTCAAAACCCTTCTAGTTAGCTTTTTATGAGTTGACCAAACAATCATATATATATAGGGTTATATAGCTATATCTCTTATTTTTCCATTATTCTTCCCTTATAGCTTTCTTATTCTTATATTATTTACCACTATGTGAACCCCTATTATGTTGACAAAAATTTCTTACAAATTTGGCATCATTTATGGCATCTCCTTGAATGATTGAACTAGTTCTTCAAATATCATGGATATGTCTTTCAGGGGTTGGAATCACCTCGAATTAGAAGTTTAGTAGCTTTGGACACTGACTAATTTTGATTTTTGAGAATTATCTATGTTATATGTAGCATCCCATGTATTTTATGCCCCCATACTCCTTTTTTTTTAGTGAAAGTAGCATCCGATATGTTCCAAGTCAAGTGTTTTTTTTGTTCTTTTTGGTAGTTACATCCCAACTACAAAAGTGAAGAGAAAGAAAAAATAAATTTTAAATTAGAAGAAGGAAAAATTGATTTAATTTTACATTTAATTTCCAAAGGGACATTCTTTTTGGGCACTCTAATATCACTATAAATAGACACTTGAACTTGTCATTGCTCACTCATTGATAACTAACTCTTTGACATGTGGGAAGCTATCTAAGAGGCCAACGTTTCTAAGGAGTTGAATTTCTCATATAGTCAATGTTTGAACAGTCGAATTTTCTAAATGTAATTACTTAATGATTTTCTAGAGTGTGTTAAAGTAATATAATATATCATTAGAAGTAATTATTAGATGCAAAAAAGTGTGCTTTCCTAATTAGCACTAGAAAGTGAGCATGGTATCAAAGTTTTGTGAAGCTTTTTGGAAAATCCAATCTCCCATGACAAGCCGAAACACATTAAGATATAGTACCATTACATCTCACGCATGGTATAGAATGGAGAAGTGAGGTTTCAATACCTTTATATGAAAAAAATTGTTGTTGGCATTCTCACAAAGCCTTTCTCCCGAAGGAAATTCATATACATCATGGACAAGCTTGGAGTCATTGAAAGTGCTTCCCTCGTTGAGAGGGAGTGTTGATGTTGTAGCATTAGGGCATACATTCTCCCTGGGTTAAGGTTATTGAATAGGTGTCATGTAATATGCCTAGGGAGAGTGGACCATATAGCATTAGCTCCCAAAGTGCTCCCCTAGTGAGAAGGTTCTGACCATATTTCCAAGGGTTACTTGGCTAGTGGGTAGAGTGAGAGCCTCAAAGCATCAGGAAAGTAATTTTACCATTCAAGTGGTATGTGATGACATGGGGGAATGGTAAGTGGGACTATGGTTTGACCATTGATGAGGTAAAATTGATGTGGTTTCAAGTGACGACTTGGTTATTTGGGGACTCAGGACCAGTTTTATTTTTACCCAAGCCAAGGAGTAGCTTACCATAATTCCATGGGTATTTCGCTAGTGGGTTACTAGATATTTTGCATGATGGAGATGTAGGGCGATTTCCACATGGTTCTAGAATGGAACATGAAGTGGGTGGATATACTAACATAGCAGACTCATTTAATCTTTTCACGGGATGTAGAAGTTTCTGAGCTAAGTGGATATCTTGGGGAAATCAAGGTGAATAACTCCCTATATCAGAGGGAGTGTTGATCTTTCGGTAGTTTTTAGAGGTATTCTACAACTATTTAGAGTAAATAAAATTTAAATTAGATTGAAATTCAATTTCCGAAGTGACGCAACTCTTTTGGCACCCTAATACCACTGCAAAAACACACTTCAACATCTTTATTACTCAATCACTCATCAATAAATTTTTTTTCTCTCTCTCTCTCACTTGGGAAGTATTTTGAGGAAGGGGTCAGAGTTTCTTATTTGTATTTATAAGAGGATCAATGTTTGACTAGTTGAATTCTCTTAGTGTAATTACTTAATCATGTTTTAAGTACATTAAAGTAATATCATATATCATTGGAAGTAATTATCATTTGTCGAGAATTGTGCTTTTCTAACTGGCACTAGAAAATCAATGCTTCACTATCTAAATTATGAAAGACACCTCCTATACTTGCTTCATTTAGCTGTCAAAACTAAAGCGTGCCAATATCTAGTATTTGAAGACATTCAAATAACAGATTTCATGAGGTAGATGTGGAATTTAAGTGATCTACTATAGTATTTTGGTTTACTCAATTTTATATATTGTTCCCTACTCACATAATCATCTCCTAAAATTTATGTATGTGCTATAAGTCCAAAATTCTAGTTCACTTTTGATATAGTATCTTTTATGCTATGTTAGAAGCGAAGAAATATTGGGAGGGGGTGAATCAATATTTTAACATTTTTTAACAATTTCCTTTCTCAAACTAAAAATACTTAGAAACATAAGAAACATACCATCACACCAATCTCATAAGTCTAGACACAATATTTTAACATGGAAATACAACTCGGAAAACCACAATATATTTTAAATTATGATTTAAAATAAAGTTACAACTTCATATTATATCAATTTTTGTAAGCTACAACCTACAAAAGGATTCAAACTACTTTATCTCTACGAGCAACAAATTGTTAATTTTTACAACCACTAACTGGAAGGAAGCACCAACTCCCTATTTGTTGGCACAAACTTAAGGGAAGAACCAACCCCCTATTGTGCAAGAACCTACCTACATAGCCTTTCAGATCACTTTTTCATTAAGTTTCAAACTCAGATCATGAAGCTTCTCTTCTATGAAAATTTTGAAATAATTCTCTACTCAGCTCTTTGAGACACACATTCGTTACTCTCTCAACATACTCCACTCTCACACACACTTAATATAACATTATCTATATTAATTCAACTCACACTCATTCTAATACCTCTGTTAATCCAATGTTATTAGAAAATCACTACAATGTTGTTTTTGTTTATAATGATTTTTAGTTGATTGTATATTTAGCTCATTTGCTATTTTTGAGTTGAACAATCACTTGCACTTTAGTTTTGTTATTAAAATTAACTGTTGCTTACTTTTTTTTTTAGTAAGCTAAATACTCTAATTCTATTCTATTATTATACTTATATATTTGACCGTCAATATTTATTCTTAGTTAGCCTCTTTAACTCTGTTTAACTGAACTTATTTTGTTCAACTTTCCAATTTGTCCTTCTGTACATTTTAATTTTTGTGTTGGGTGTTGGCTCCTTGGTTTTTGGATAAATTTTGAATAAGTTTTGACAAGAAAAGGTTGCAATAATGGTGAACAAGATCATAAGAGTAAATGATAAGAACAACTGGAAGTGGAAAACAGAAAAATGGAAGTAAACTGTTATGTAGGGGTTATTTCCTTAAACTGTTATGATAACACAACCCACCATTCTCCCACTTTTTGTTTTATTTCCATAGGGGACCATAGGAGAGCTTAGTCATTTATCAAGCCTTGCAAAACCCATTGTTTTCCTACACCAAGAGAACTTATCAAAGATCAAATATTTTATCAATGCATCTGCAATATTCTTCAAAGTGTCCACCTTTACCGGTAACAATTTTTTTTCTTCTAGCATATCCCTCAAAAAGTGATACTGAACATTAGTGTGCTTTGTCTTTGAATGGTAAGCAGGGTTCTTTGTCAAGAAAATTGCACTTTGTTTGTCACAGTCTATCCTTATAGCTCTCTGTACTAACCCCATAGTTCAACAAAATCTCTACAACCAAATTGCTTCCTTGCTTACATGAGTGGCTGCCATGTATTCTATCCCTGTAGTTGATAGTGCCACTACATATTATTTCTTACTCATCCAACTGACTGCACCTCCAAATAGGTCAAACACATACCCACTTGTAAATCTTGCCAGATCTAGATCTTTGGCCTAGTCTGCGTCAACAAAGCCGTGAATATCCAAAACTCTATCCAATCTTGGTCTTCCTTGGTAGCACAAACCAAAATCACTAGTGCCATGCAAATATCTAAAAACCCGTTGTGTTGTTGTCTAATTCTCCTTCCCTAGTTTTGACATAAACCTACTCAATACTCCCACTGCATGTGCAATATCTGGTCTAGTACAGACCATCGCATACATCAAGCTACTGACTACACTAGCATATGGAACACGAGACATGTCCTCTTCCCCTTCATGTGTCCTGGGACACTATTTAGCAGATAACTTTACACCTACATGAATAGGAAACTTCACTGGTTTACTATCCTGCATATTAAACCTCTCAAGTATTGTCTCGACATACTTCCTTTGTTTTAACCAGAGCTTCCTCTTTTCCCGATCTCTTTTAATTTCCATGCCCAAAATATAGTTTGCAGCACCAAGATCTTTCATGTTGAATTTGCAAGACAGTTGGATCTTCAAATCTTGGATAATTTCTTTGTCATTTCCAACCAACAACATATCATCCACATACAAGGCCAGATAAATAACATGATCACCAATTAATTTAAAATCCACAAAGTGATCTGCTTTTCTTCTCGTGAATCCAATTCCCTATATAAATGTATCAAATTTCATAGTTTTGGGATCACCATAAGTAATAGATAAAGAAAAATTTGAACAGAAAGCAGATGCACTATACCTTTCTAGCTCCCTTATTTCGCGAACCGATCTTCTCACAACTAGAGTTTGTGGATGTTCATCTTCTGATTCCTCTTATACTGTAGAGTTTCATTCTTCTTCCTTTAGCTCAAACTCTATCTTCTTAGGTTCCTTCAGTTGGACTTCATGTTTAATAAGATCGTTCACCTCTCTAAACACCACATCTCAGCTATACACCACCTTCCTTGTTATTGGATTCCAAATTTTATAACCCTTTAAACCATCCTTATACCCAATAAAGATGCACTTTTCAAATTTACTATCCAACATTGTTCTTTTTTACTTTGGAACATGTACATATGCATCACATCCAAATACGCTAAGATGTGAAAGAGAGGGTTTCTTACCATTCCATAGCTCTTGTGTAGTGCTATCCTCCAACACTAATGAAGGTGATTTGTTGACCATGTAACATGCAGTCTCCACCACCTCTGCCCATAATTCTTGTCCTAACCTGACACCAATGAGCATGCTTCTTTCTCTTTCCATAAATGTCTTGTTCATTCTTCCTGTAACTCCATTTTTCTCAGGTGTGTATGGAGTAGTCTTATACCATGCTATATGACACTTCTCACATAATTCTTCAAATTCCTTCTTGCAAAACTCTCCACCATTATCTGTCCTCAGCACCTTTATCTTCTTCTTTGTCTAGTTTTCAACCAGAGCCTTCAATTATTTAAACCTATCAAAGACGTTGGACTTCTTCTTAAGGAAATTTATCCATGTATTCCTTCAGAAGTCATCTATAAATGATACGTAGTAGATAGACTTACCCAGTGTTGGAACCTTCACATGTCCAAACACATCATTGTGCACAAGCTCTAATATATGTTTCACCCTCTTACCACTAGAGGGGAAACTCATTTGATTATGCTTCCCATATACACAATTTTCACAGAAATCAAAATCCAGAGAGCTATTATCCATACCTTCTGCCATACCTTTACCATGAAGTATTCAAAGGCCTTTTTCTACAATATGTCCAAGCCTTTGATGCCATATCATGATCTTTTCTTCAGAGACCACTAGAGTTTCTGCTCGACTTTAGGAACCAAAGAAATGTTACACCCATCAACAAAAATTCTACCTTGTAGCTTGTAAAGAGTTCCAATCCGAACTCCCCGCATCAATATTAGTTCTCCCCGAACCATATTGCAGGTATCCTTCTCGAACATTGTTTTTACCCCTGCAACATCCAGATTGCTTACATAAATCATATTTCGCGCCACTGTAGGAACATGCAGAACATCCGGAAGTGTTCTAATCCTTCCACCTTGCAGATTCAACTTAACTTTTCCACGAACAATGACTTTAGCATTCTTGTCATCCCCCAAGAAGACATCACCACCATCATATTTCTCATACTCACAAAACCACTCTCTATGGGGAGTGAAGTGAAAGGATGCACCTGAGTCAATCAACCATGCTTCATGATCTACATGTGTACTTGAAGAAGCCAAGTTCACATCCCCACCTTCATCTAAAGTGGTTTTCACCTCTACAAAAGGAGCATCGTCAGATCCATTTCCTTTGTTAGGAGCTTTAGATATAAATTCCCTTTTCTAGTTCCCTTCCTTTCCGCATTTCTAGCACACTTTTATAGGTTTTCCTGGAGATTTAGATCTCCCAGTTGATGAATTATTTTTGTTTTTGTTCTGGGACCGTCCTCGTATAGAAAAGGCATCACCATTCCGAATATCCATAATTTTTCATATCATTTCCTCCGTCAGCAAGCATGAGGTTTTTTTATCTAACTACAAGGCAATTGCATTGCTACCTATTGCAATAACCAGACTATCCCATGAATCTGGTAGAGAATACAACAAACTAATGCACTTCTCTTCATCTAAAATTTTAATATGTACATATAATAAATAACTTACCATAGTATTAAATGTGTTCAGATTCTCTATCACCGAGTCTCCATCTTCCATCCTCGGGTTATACAACTTTTTCCGTAGGAACAATTTATTCACTAGAGACTTAGATTGGTACAAATTCCCTAACTTGTCCCACAAAGCCTTAGTCATAACTTCCCCTGATACATTCACCAATACTGAATTTGAGACACACAATCATATTGTGCTCTTTGCCTTTCGATCCAGCTTCTTCCATTCTTCATCGGACACTCCCATTGGTTTAGTACCCAAATCTATCATGATCCACTGATCTTTATCTACCAACAGATCCTCCATCTTGAGTTTCCATAACTCAAAGATTTGACCATTAAATTTCTCAATCTATATCTTTCCACCGCTCTCTATATTCTTTCACCACCAGAATTGATCCCGTAGATCTTCCACTGGACAGGGTCTACCACAAGCCCGAGCAAAACCCCTTAGTAACAAAGGCGCCCCCTTGAAGCCAAAACAATTATGATACCAAATGTAGGTTTAACCCTGTACATAAATTACCTGGATATGAATATAAAACACGGAAAATAAACAATACGAGAGCATAACACATGAAACACATTTACACAGAGATTTTCCCCTGGATCCCAAAACCGAGACTACCATATTGATTTTTCATTATGTTTCTTTCAATGTTACAATATATATATATATATATATATATATATATATATATATATATATATATATATATATATATACATGCTCAAGCATCCAAAACCATGGATCAAAAACCATCACACCCCAAACCATGTGCGAAAGACATACACAAAACCATAGGTAGGTTCACCCACCTAATATAAGGTCCAATTTTTTTTCCTTGTGGTGCTTCTGCCCCCCCTGTTACCCCACCTACTACACAATCAGCGCAACAAAGGGGGTGGTCCGTCCCCTCTCTAACCCCCCGGTTAACTAGGATTTCTATTTGTCGAAAGAATATAACACAACCTAACATTTTGAGGAGACATCTCAAGCCATTATGGAGTGGTTTAGATTATTTTAACAAATTATGAATGATGAACAATCATTTAGTCAGCTACAGAAGAAGCTCAATAAAATTGTTAAGGATGAGGAATTCTAAGATAGTTTGATCTTCACTGATCTGACTAATTGATGCTCCTGAATTGTTCACTAGAAAAAAGGAGAATGAGAAGATAATTTCATGTTGATACCGAGATTGTAGGATTTCATATTAAATATTTTATGTTGTATTTGGGTTTTGTTGGAAAGCTAATCGAATCCCTTTTATTTTCGATAAAAGTAAAGGGGACCTCCTAAAATTTTACTATTTTTCTTATTTTGATTGCATTTGTATTAGTTTAATTTGTGCATTCCTTTATTCTAGTCATCATGTTGACCTTTATGTCAATGAGCTTTAATGAATTCATTGTTTGCTTTTCATTGGTGTTACACTGTATGGATTATTGTTTTACTCACTAATGATGTATGCGTTATTTCCCTAAACTGTTATGATCAATTTTAATCTATAATCACTATTAATAGTAAGAAAATATTTAATTTTAAGGGCTGCTACAGAATCAAAGATTTTTTAGCAGCACTAGTTTAAGTTTCAAGTATGGGGTTAGTATAGGGAGCTATAAGGATAGACTATGACAGCCAAAGTGTAATTTTCTTGGTAAGGAACCCCACATATCATTCAAAGACAAAGCACATTGATGTTCAGTATCACTTTGTGAGGGATATGATGGAAGACAAAAAGGTTTTGATGGTAAATGTGGAGACTTTGAAGAATACTGCATATGCATTGACAAAATCTATGAGCTCTTAGAAGTTCTCTTGGTGTAGAGAGACAATGGGTGTTTCAGGGCTGGAAAAATGACTAAGCTCTCTTGTGGCCCCCCATGGAAAGAAAACAACAAGTGGGAGAATGTTGGGTTGTGTTATATTCTTTCCACTACTAGCCCACATAGTTAACCAGGGGGTTAAAGGGGGGCGGAACCCCCCTTTGTTGTGTCGATTGTTATTCACTCATTTGTCATTTAATTATTCTCTTGGCAAGTTGATGTTTTATTTCCCTTGTTGATGCTTCACTGCACATGCACTCTATTTGTATTCTAAGTTAAATTGTAGTAAACGAGGTTTCATATTAGGTCTGAGGTAAGGTACTTTTACTATTCAATGTTTTATGGAATTTTCATATTAAAACACGTGACTTGTTCAAGATTTCATTATTCTCTCATTTATCATTTAATTAAGAACTTTGTTGATGCTTGTTGATGCTTTTTCATTTAATTAACAACGCATTTGATGCTTGTTGATTTCGTTATTCACTCGTTTTTCATTTAATTATTCTCTTGGAAAGTTGATGTCTTATTTGGATTGTTGATGCTTTACCACACATGCATTATGTTTGTCTTCTAAGTTAACTTAGAGTAAACGAGGTTTCATATGTGGCATTAGGTTAGGTACTTTTAATGTTCATTGTTTTATGGAATTTTCATATTAAAACAAGTGACTTGTTCAATATTTCATTATTCACTCCTTTGTCATTTAATTAGCAACTTAGTTGATGCTTGTTGATTTTGTTATCAATCTTTTGTCATTTAATCATTCTCTTGGAAAGCTGACATTTTATTTGCCTTGTTGATGCTTCACCACACATGCACCCTTTTTGTCTTTTAAGTTAACATAGAGTAAATAAGGTTTCATGTGTGCTATGAGGATAGGTACTTTCACTGTTCATTGTTTTATGGAAATTTCATATTAAAGCAACTGACTTGTTCAATATTTCATTATTCACTTGCTTGTCATTTAATTAGAGACTCAGTTGATGCTTGTCGATGCTTTATCATTTAATTAACAATGCATTTGATGCTTGTTGATTTTGTTATTCAGTCATTTGTCATTTAATTATTCTCTTGGCTTGTTATTTGGCTTGTTGATGCTTCACCGCACATGCATTCTATTTGTCTTCTAAGTTAAATTACAGTAAACGAGGTTTCATATGAGGTCCGAGGTAAGGTAATTTTAATGTTCATCATTTTAACAAATTTTCATATTAAAATAGTGACTTGTTCAAAATTGTATTATTCACTCGTTTTTCATAATATTTAAAACTCAGTTATAAATGTGTTGTAAATCATTTGGTGTGTAGAGGTATAACAAAAAAATGTCATTTCCATTTTGAGGTAATATTTATACATTTACAATAGACTATAGATGCTTCTTCTAAAATGGATTTTGGTTACAATGTTGCAAACAATATGAAATAAAAAAATGTAGGCTGTAAGACAAAATCTTTCTATGACAAGAAAAAGAGAAAATCCATCCAAAATCCACATCATAATGTGCTTACAACCAAAAACATATGACACCCCTATTCTTTATAGCTTGGATAATATTCAGTGCTAAAACTCCCTCAGCTACCTTCTTTAGCCAAGTAGGTTTGCCTACCTAAAAAGGGTTGATTAGGAAATGGTTGATTGCTACCATATGATTCAGTCCAATTTCCACCTTGCAACCATGGAGGAATTAAGTACCCATACCTCACATTTTCAAAACTAACCCATGCATTAAGTGGAGGTGTGTGATGAGCATACATAGAATTAACACCTCCTCTAGTAGGAATAAGGCAAGTGGCTAAAGCCCCATTTTTATGGTAAGTCACTTGAATTCTTATGAGGTCTTGGAATAATGGTGTATTATCTGCAATATTGTCCAATGTGATTGAAAAAATCCTAGTTTCATGAGTTGTGCTTGCATCATTGTCAACCATATTGGTCATCCCTTGTTCCTTTTCAACCATTTCTTTTAGCCTTTCTTGATTCCTTTTCCTGTTGTACCATTTCAAATTTCTTTTTTTTCAAACTCAACTAATAGGGTTATATATTCTTTTGAGGTGATTAACTGTTAAATTTGGCGCAAACGAAGACTACTGGATATTCCTTTCCTTCTTTTCATTGACACTCTCTCTATTGGTAGCTTTAGGAACCTACCAAGTAACTTCTCCACCCCTCCCATCTACATGTAATTGCATGCTACTAATTGAACTATATTGTTATATTCATTTTATGCCTCATTATGTGATTCATCTTCTTCCATTGATCTATTTTCCACAAAAAAATGAACAATTTCATGGTTCAATTCTACTAGTTATGAAGGCATGTTCATGCTTTCTTCATTGGTTCTTGAGACATTATGTTCGTTCAAATTAATCATTTCTTCTCTCATCCATGATGGTGGGGTTACATGGCTTGGCAATGTCAATTGGTCATTATTTCTTCCTAGTGCAATATCAACAATGTCATATTCAAATACATCTTCATTATCAACTGCATGTTCAACAATGTAATTAATAATATCAGCGACATAAGTTTCATGTGCTTGAGTTGGTAGAATGACCTCCATGTTACTCTAAATTTGTTCATGATTATGCTATGTTTCACATACATGTTAATCATGATCACCATACAAGTGTCCTTGAGAGAAGGAAATCATATTACTAGCTACATCCACATCATCTTGTTCATCTACTTCTTCCCACACTTCAACACCTGTTTGGAAATGCCCTTCTTCCTAACCATCCACATGGAATGCCTGGCTATAACCAGTATCATGCATAAGAGCATCATAAGTCAGTGGCCATATTCCTATCCTCCTAAAGCCAGCCTTGATATTTGATGGTATCAGATCCATTTTAAACGATTTACTTGCAAGCTCTACTAGCTCGAACCTTTTCACCTAAACCCCACAATTCTTTGCCATCCATGCATCACACATTGACCTGAAATATTTCTTGAAAGAGACAAACACACTAACATAAAGGGGTTATAATCTATGAGTGGTATGAGTGAGCAATGTTAATATGCCGATGCCCAAATTGTTTTCTTCCTCAATTGTTTGTACATCAATGTGGCTTCAATGGCCATATAATATCAATAGGTGTTTGTTATTAGGTGAGATACCATGTGCTACAGATGCAACAAAGTGACAAATCCAGTTTAAAATAAGTTCTTTAGTGATCCATGCATGGGGATGTCCAACTATGCATGCACCTCGTTCACATTTTTTCATATAGTTTTTGAGTTGAATATTACCTTTGAATAGATAAAATCCTAGGATTAAAGTACCAATTACATTGACACAACATAGAATAGTTCTCTGGTATTTTCTCTTAGCAAAATTATTTAGCACATTTCTCCCTCTCTTGGAAATTACCCATATGCCACAATTCCTTCCTTCCTATGAACCTATTTCATCACAGTTCCATATATGGTCTGGACCATAAGAATGATTTTCATAAGGACTAGAAAGAGTGTCATAGAACCTACATACCACTGCAAGGTGAAAATGTAATGCTCTTTCTCTGTCAAGGCCCTCAACTATACATAATACAAGGTCTAGTTGCCTTTTTTTAAACCATAACCAACATTATTTACCAGGAAACCCATCGTTGAATGGGTTTGGACTCCCTTGATAGATTTGAGCAAATGTGGGTTTGAGTTGTATCAACTCTATTCCATGTCTGAATTGGGGCATCTCTTTACACGACTCAACCACCTCAGCCTCCCCTTCAGTCATAATTGTAAGAGGCCCTCTACATTTTGTATGAGTGAGCCCATTTATCCAATAATTTACTGATGAGGGAGGAATACCATGTTTTTTTACAGATGCCCGAACTGAACATCCATTAAACTCTATGTTTTCCATTGCAAATAAAATTTCTTTTTTTTTTCCAACCTATTATAGCATTGATATTTTTAGTTGAACTTTCCCCTTGGACTCTGGTTGATGGTAGCTCTATGTTCGATGGTGTGACAACTTCAACTTCATTTGCATGGTCATCCTCAAGAATGTTGCTTGGAGCATTGTTGACATTCACATAACCTGTCTTGTCCTCATCTGATGAAGGCCATCACAATTGGTCAACCCTTGTCGCTCTCCTACAAGTCATCCTTGTACTAGAAACATAACTAACTCTTTCCATAGATGCAACTACCTGTAGAATTATTTCATCCATTTAGTTAAGAATATTTGAAAATTATGCTTTCATACAAGCCAAAAATATATATGCTTTATTACAGAAAATTATCGACATGTATGTTAGTAGGAGCTTAAGATATTTTCATACATATGCCTTTTTGACTGTATCCTTGAAAAATCAAATCTAAAGAATGAACTTGTTCTATGTCTTCAAAATTATCAATGAATTTTGTTTTGATAACTTGTTTTTATAGCTAAAATACTATGATTTTATTTGTACTAGGAAAACTACTGGTAGTGTGTTGAAATTGACTTGGAATTGGTTGTATGTCTTCAATTATATCAATATATGTTTTGGATAAACTATTCTATAAGTTATAGGAGGAATTTCATCTAAACAAAGTGATCTTTTTGCTTAAGATGTTCATGTGGTTTAGTTATTTTTTTATAAACTGTTATTTGAATTAAATTGTTCAACCTCATGTTTGTCAATACTGTTTAGTTTCATGACAGTCAATAGAAGCTCAATAGAAGCTTTATAGGGAATGGTTCTGATTTTGTCAATATTGTGGTTATTTGATCCAGATTTAAAAAAGAATGCAACATATTACAAATATAACCATAAATATAGAGATGAAACAAAAATAACACTTCCTTTGATTAATATCAAACAATGAAATATGCTTACAAACAAAATGGAAATGATACTAACTCGGTAATGGTAGATTATCTCCGAGAAGAGATGTGGTGGCTAATGCCTCTAAAATGCATTACAATGAGGCTCAAGGGCCTTTTTATTATTGAACAATAAGAGAAAACCATAAAAAACCAAAACCCTAACCCATGGAGATGTAACACCAAGAGTATATGGAACCCATTGGGGTTGTTGAAGCAGCCAACATCCTGGGGTCATGACGTGGCCGTATTATATCCATTTGACATGCATGATACCCCGTTGGAAAGATATCTCGAAGGAATATGATGGAAAAAAAGGCTTATCCAAATTCGTTCGTGGTATATTTTCAAAAAACTTGTCGTTTAGGGCCTCAAAACGACTTCGGAAGTTTAGGACATGAAAAATTGCTAAAAGTATTAAACTGTGCTACAATTAAGGAAACTGAAGAATTTAAAGAACAATGGTGGGGGTCCATGTGGAATTGGTGGCTAGCCACCAATATCCACCTGGATCATTCCTGCTCCCTTAGGAAGCAATGGTCCCCATTGCGTTGAGTTCCTCCATGAGATGAGAAAACTTTTGCTGAACTTGGTTCTTGGTGAGCGACTTGCCCTGGTGAAGGAGTTGGCCTGCTCTGACAACTAGATGTAGTTGGAGCTTCTACTAGCGAGTGTTCTTGATCTGCGTGTCCATGATTTGATCCATTGCAACTTGTTCCAAGCAATTTGTATTTAACTTTGTTGTTGTGAGTTGTTCTACAATGTCGGATGTGTCTAGTAATGGTGGAAAGTATGGTCGATGACAATCCACATTAAAGACTGGGTGTAGGCCAAGGAATGGGGGAATGTTAAGCTCAAAAGCATTGTCTCCCACAACCTTGGTGATGGAGTATGGCCCATATTGAAGCGGGTGAATCTTGCAATGGGACCTACCGAGGCGCTCCTTCTACAAATGTATCCAAACTTTGTCACCCACCTAGAACTTGTGTGGCACCCAATGTTGATCATGTTTCTGCATGTACATGGCATTGGTTTTGTCCAATATGTCATGGACCTATCAGAGGATTTGTTGAATATGCTCGATGAAGCTTTTTTCATTGTACTCTTCACACTGGTCATGAGTTGAATCTCCCTAAGTTGTTGCAACTAGTATGGCCACACGAATGGGACATAGTGGCTACAATCCGAAGCCCACCTGAAAATGGATGTGGCTAGTCAAGCTATGGAGAGCACGATTGTAGCGATGCTAGATAGAGGGGAGGCTCTCACCCCATATGCATGGATTCTTCGAGTTGTACATGCGGATAATGTGTACGATCATCCTGTTGACGACCTCTGTCTAGCCATTAATTTGGGGATGGAAAGTTGTGGAGTTAGTGAGCTTGGTGTCGAGCATCGACTATAGAATAGACCAAAATGTACTGAGGAACTTGTTGTCTCGATATGAGATGATAGACTTTGGGATCCCAAAGTGTACCCACACTCATTTAAAGAAGAGTTTAATAGTGGCTTCTATTGTGATACTCTTCTTGCAGGTCGCCATAATGGCAATCTTTGAGAATTGGTGGATGATAAAAAAAACAAAGTCATTGCCATGCATAGTAGAAGGAAGGCCTGGCATGTAATCCATGGAGATGGACTCCCAAGGTTGACTATGGATAGGTAGCGGAGTATAGAGACCTTGCTTCTTGATGATCGGTTTGGTGATGGCATTGGTAGTGCATGATCTGATGTACTTCCTGATATCCTGTCAAAGATTAGGCCAATAGAAATACTTCTACAATATTGCCATGGTTTTATCAACTTGGAAATGCCGAGCAACCCGACTGTAGTGCGTTTCCCAAATCATCTTCGCACGCTCATTTGAAGGAACACAAAGGTGTCCTATATGGCATAATAGAGCATCCTCTGGGTGAAAACCAGGAACTTGTTGACCCTCCAAGAACATATGGTATGTGCAGCCAAATTGAGGGTTGATTTTGTAGAGAAGTGGCCAATCATATGTCTCGAGCCCACTAGGGTTGAGCACATTAGTTAATGCCATGATCGGTGGTTGGTTGAGGAAGTCTACAACATTATTTGTGTTGCCCTTCTTGTACTTGATATTTAAATGGAATTGTTGCAGGTATGTGTACCACTTCTGATGGTGATCATTCTTCAACTTCCCTTGCATCTGTATGAATTACAGGGGTCCGTGGTCTATGTGGATGACCATTTCCTTCCCTAAAATTTAATGCTTCCATTGTTGGAAAGCCTGCATAATGAAATACATCTCTTTATCATAAGTGGGATACTTTCGGACCATGTCTGAAAGTGTCTCACTGTGATATAACACTGGATGCCCCTATTGAGTAAGGATTGCCCCAAAGGCATAGTCAGAGGCATCTGTTTCAATCTCAAATGGTTGTTGCGAGTATGGTAATGTGAGGGTTGGTGCAGAGAAAAGGTGATGTTTTAACTCTATGAATTCCTTCTGTTGATATTCAAACCAAAAGAATTTTTATTTCTCTCCTCCTTTCGTGACTTGACTCAAGTGCTAAGTGATATGAGAGAACCCCAACAGGAACCTACAGAGGAAATTGGCAAGACCCAGAAATATTCAGAGCTTTGTCAAAGTGGTTGGGGCTGGCCAATTCCGAATGACTTGGATCTTGGCTGGATCCTCATGCACCCCCATTCATCAATAATGTATCCTAGATATTGAACCTAGGTCATGCCAAAAGTACATTTATGCAAATTGACACATAGCTTGTGTTGCCACAATGTTTCGAGAACCTGTCGAATGTGGTGGAGGTGATCTTCCTAACTCTGGCTAAAGATCCGGATGTCATCGAAGTATACCACTACAAATGAGTTGTTGAATGGCCATAAGATGTCATCCATGAGCCTCATGAAGGTCATAGGAGCATTTGTCAACCTAAAAGGCATAACCAACCATTCGAAAAGGCCCTCCTTGGCTTTTAAGGTAGTCTTCCACACATCGGAGTGTTTGATCGATAGTTGGTGATATCCGGAAGTCAAGTTGATCTTCTTGAAATATTTTTCTCGCTTGAGTTGGTCTAGAAGGTCATCAATCAGTGGGATCAGGTACCTATTCTAGACAGTGATCTTGTTCAGTGAACGATAGTTAATACAGAGTCTCCAAGTCCCATCCTTCTTTTGTATCAACATGATCGGGCTCACATAGGGTGATGAACTTGGACAAATATGACCTTTCTGTAGTAGCTCCCGAATTTTCCTCTTGATTTTGTCATTCTCCATAATGAAGCATCGATAGATTGGTCCATTGGGTAATGGCACACCTAGGGTTAGATCGATGGAGTGCTTGACATGATAGTGCACAAGCACCCCTTTGGGGGAGGTGAAGATGTCCTCGTACTCCTCCACAACCTTGTCCATCTGTTATTGTAGGGTGGAGGGGCCTTTTCTAGAGGTCATGGCAACTATATTCTTATTTCCTTGAGGGAATATTATCAGGAAAACTAATTTCCCATTTTTTTAAATTAGCTTACTGCATTGTTTTGCAGTAACCAGAGAAATGGCGGTAGGAGGGGCTACCTCCGGTATCTTGTATAACTTATTTCGTAATGTAACAATAACAACACGAGGCCTTGAATCATACATAGTACGTCAGATCCACAAATATGGTTGGCCTAATAATACATCACAAACATCAAGGGGAGAAATGTCACATAATACCTCATCCACGAAGGGATTGATGCTATATGGAAGGAAGCATTGTTGGCTCACGCACAGATCTTGTCCTTGGTGAAGCGACCCTATGGTGTACGGTCATGGGTGTGATGTGGTCGGTAAGCCCAGCTGCTTCATGACCTCTGCTGAAATGAGGTTAGTTTGGCTCCCTCTTTTGACAATGAGCTCTAGTGGGGAACCATTCACCCACATTTGGGAGTGGAAGAGACACTCCTCCTCTTCAAGATCTTTGGGTTCCTCCTTCTGGATCTCTATGGTGGCGATAATGGCATTGGGCTTCGCATCAATAATTTTCTTCCCTTTGTCCTTACCCTTCTCAAGTTCTAACTTAGAGTCAGAACATGCATCTAATTCTAAAGCATTCAACTCAGCCACCAGTGATTGCTTGGCCTGAAACTTGCTTGTGTTGTGGGTGACACTCTTATGGAACTCACACCAGTTTCCTATGTCCTTCTTCAACTTTTGGGTGTTTTCCTTTGATTGTGGCCCTGGCGGGTTGTTCTGGGTGATCCCACCTTAGCTTTTTCCTTTTCTATATGGTTTAAAGGCACCTTCCCTTACTTCGGATTCACAAATACAAAGTCTCACTTCTTCTGTTTAAACTTCTACTCGATCTTGATGACATATCGATATGTCACGCCGAGTGAGGAGATGTCTAGGAGATCCATCTAGTCGTGGATTTATCTATGTAGGTACTGGCAGTACTTGAGTACGAAATGTTTCTTAGAGTCCTTAATGCCCAACTTCATGCACAGGGTATGGAAAACATTGGTAAACTCTGGCACATCTTGGTGCCTTCCCTGCCGCAGTGTGGTCCACTTTATGTATTTGTCCTCATAGCTCCCGACAGGGTAGTATTGCTCCTTGATGGCATCTCGAAATGAATTCTAAGTGGGAGTGGTTGAAAACAGTGAGTTCATACTTTCATCCTTCTACTCACAATAGGTTTCGCACCAGTCCTTGACATGGGGGACAACTTTGAGAACAGAAAAGGTAATCTTTTCACAGCTATACAAATCATGGACAAAAAAAATCCTTCTAACAAATTCAACCATTTATCTACAGCGTCTACATCTACTTGGCCCACAAATATGAGAATGCCAAAGTTTACTTGTACCTTAAAGGGAGTGGAACCTTCAGAGTGGCTTTTGGATGTGGATGCATTGTCACTGGGCAAGTGTTGAAGGATCTGGACAAACTTATCCTTCATCGTATTCCTTTGCTTCTCAAGAGCCTCCTCAAGCAATATTCTGATAGGATCTCCTTCTCCCTCATCTTTCTTTTCGTCCTCCATGTGAGGCCATTAGGATTTACGAGGCTTGTCTTGAAAAGGATCGACCAGTTCGAGCCCTAACTCCTTATATCCTGTCCTCCTTGGGGACATGCAAAGAAAAACAAAGAAATAGCATACCACTCTGATACCATTGATATAGATTTAAACAAGAATGCAATAAATGATAGATATAACCATAAGTATAGAGATGCACCAGAAATAACACTTCCTTTGATTAATATCGAATAATGAAATATGCTTATAAATAGTATGGAAATGATATTAGCTCGGTGATGGTAGCTTACCTCTAGGAAGAGATGTGGTGGCTAAATGCCTTTGAACTATGTTACAATGATGCTCAAGGGCCCTTTTATTATTGAACAATAAGAGAAAACCCTATACAACCAAAACCCTAACCCGAGGAGATGTAACAACAAGTGTTTATGGGCCCTTTTGGGGTTCATTAGGTAGCCAACTTCCCAGGGTCATGACTTGGTTGTATTATCTCCATTTGACGTGCATGATACCCAATTAGAAAGATATCTCTGAGGATTATGAAAAAAAAGGACATATCAAAGGTCGTTGGTGGTAGATTTCCAAAAAAATGTTTTTTATGGCCTCAAAATGGCTATGGAAGTTTAGGACCCGAAAAACACCTAAAAGGAGTAAACTGTGCTACAATTAAGGAAACTGAAAAAATGAAAGAACAATGGTGGGGGTCCACATGCGATTTGTGGGTGGCCATCAATATCCACCTGGATCATTATTCCTATAGATAACACTCTTCAGACATGAATGAAGCTCTAGTAGGAATTTCATTTATAAAAAGTGACACGTGGTTCTTTTTCTGGTTAAGATGTTGATCTAATAGTTATTTTTGTTTGAATTAATCTATTTAGCCTTATGTTTGTCATTATCGTTATTTATAGATAGCACATACATCCTTGGTTTGGACTGGGAAGACATGGTAATTTTTCAAGTTGTTTGGCTGCTGAGGAGAGCCTTAGTTATGTTCTTTGACCTAGTTATAAATCACATTTCCTTACTATTGTTTCAATTAAATTTAATCCTTAAATCTTGAAAAATGTAAAGTCTCCATTTAAATTCTAACACTTTTGGAAACACTCACACACATCCTAGGATTGGATTAGTAAGATAGGGTATTTTTGCAAGTTGTTTGGCTACTGAGGGTAGCCTTAGTTATGTTCTTGCACCTAGTTATAAAGTGGACTGCCTTACTATTGTTTGAATTAAATTAAATCCTTAAAGCTTGAAAACTTTAAAGTCTCCATTTAAAGCGTGACAAGGTTGGAGACACTCAAAGACATATCAGTTTTCGATTGGGATGACATTGTAATTTTTCAAGTTCTTGGTTGCTGAGGGTAGCCTTAGTTTTGTTCTTGGACCTAGTTATAAAGTGGATCTTGTTTGAATGTTGAGGGTAACCTTAGTTGTGTTCATGGAGCTAGTTATAAAGTTAACTGCCTTACTATTGTTTGAATTAAATTAAATCCCTAAATCTTGAAAAACGTAAAGTATCCATTAAAAGTATAACAAGGTTGGAGACACTCATAAACATACCAAGTTTAGATTGGGAAGACATGGTAATTTTGCAAATTGTTTGGCTACTGAGGGTACCCTTAGTTGTGTTCTTCGACCTAGTTATAAAGTGCAAGTTGTTTGGCTACTGAGTGTAGGTTTTAATATGTTCTTCGACCTAGTTATAAAGTGTAGGTTATTTGGTTGAGGAGGGTAGCCTTAGCTGTGTTCTTGGACCTAGCTATAAAGTGCACTATCTTACTTTTGCTTAAATTAAATTAAATCCTTAAATCTTGGAAACTGTAAAGTCTCCATTTAATGTCTCACAAGGTTGGAGACACTCACAGACATATGATCTTTGGATTAGGAAGACATGGTAATTTTTAAAGTTGTTTGGTTGTTGAGGATAGCCCTACCCGTGTTCTTGGACCAAGTTATAAAGTGCACTATCTATAGATGGTAGCCAAAAATAGTTAGTAAGGAAAATTTGCAAGAATGTTTCACTACCATTAGACCTGATCTCTCATCAATGGGTTGTAAAAAAAGACATAATTGTGAGTTAAATATTTTGATGTTGATTTGTTTGCTAATTTTTTTGAAGAGCATGACACTGAAAAACTTATTTTACTGTATTTCCATTTGAAGATGTCACAGTTGATGAAGGGAAGGATAAGGAAATATGAAAGACAAATGAATTATCTTAAGTATTTAAATGCTAAGTATAAAGGAGTACGGGAAGAAAGGGAAGCATAAAGAAGTTGCTATGTCTATTTTTGTCACTCCAAGTTTGTCACTAATCTTTTTTTCATTCCAATCTTGTCACTGATAGCCAGTTGAACATATCCAAGAGGTTGTTGAGGTTTGCTTACCAAAACAATGGATGCTAATTTACTATTTCATCTTCTATATCACATCCTTTAGATGTTCCTTGTTGCTATGACAATATTTCTTTCGTTTATTGTTTTTTGCATTTTTAAACATATGTATTTGATTTAGTATATGGGATTGCCTATCACACGTTGATTTTTCGATGCCATGACACATCTTTTCTTCTTGGAAACTGCGACATGTGAAGTCTAGTCTCCACAAGTTCTCTGATTTATTTTTGCTCAAGAAAAAGTTTTAATGAAATATTTATTTTCAATAAAAGAAGAAATGAATGCCTGTGGTTTGAGAATTAGAATAATTAGTTGTCGGTTCAATTTAGAGTTTATCTGGAATCAATATATTTTGAATTTAATTTAAGATTCACTCTGGTAGATATATTATAGGCTCGAATAAGTGTTTAATCCTTAAAGAACCAATATATATATATATATATATATATATATATATATATATATATATATATAATACATTTCCATGGATAGGGGAGGGCCTAGGTAAGAGGAAAAATATAGAGAGATAAAGAGAGATTAGCCAATGCCCTCTATCTAGCCATGGGAGAACATTCATTAACGGAATGTGAACTCTGCAACAAATTGCTGGCCAAAAGGGTTTGTGAGTCAAACAAGGCCAATCTTTGTTGCATCTACAATTTGAAGGCCATCTAGTTGTTCTTAAATTGCAGCTAGGAGCCTCATTTTCCAATTAATTTTGATTCAGGAACTAGTTTTGATGGCATTGTTTTGGCTTTGGGATGAACTTGTAGAACTTTAGATGAAGTCCTTCCTGATTGGAATTTGTACTGTAGAAAAAGGTTTATGTTCAACTATAAGAAAGCTCTATTATTTTTCATTTGTAGCTAGTCATAATGGCCAATACTTTGCATTATGGTTCGCCATATTTTCCAATCAACTCGAAAATAATCCAGAATATCAAAAAGAGAAAAAATATATATTTTCATGAAAATAAAACAGTAAGAAAACTGAAATAAAAATTGTGAGAAATGAAAATAAAATTGTAATAAAATAGTGTTGTAATTGAAATAACTAACCTGAATATACTCTCAAATGTTTTGTGATGGTTTCTCTCTACGACTTGTGAATAGTTTGAATGTTAAATATGCAACGTCAATAGTGGCTTCTTTTATATTTTTTTGCACTTGAATTTAATTTGTGGCAAGGATGGACATGGATTGCAATGACCTGATTTTGAATGTGTGATCTAGATTGATTTGGATGTGATCCAATGGGTGAGAATTTGTTTCTCGTTGATCCATCTACTTTGATCTATTTTAATGGGAAAGAGAATGGGTTGGGTGTCATTTAATAAAGTTATTAGGTTGGGTGTCATTTATTGTTGACATTCGGTTTAAATCTTGAATAACATAGCAATTATGGCTGACATACATTCACTTTTATTATGTGCATGTATGGATATGTATTTTTGATACATAGTTCTGATGAGTGGGGACTAGTGTGACTGCTACTTTGTAATTCTCAAATAGACCATTTTGGAGGGTGTTATGATTTTAACTGTTTTCTAGTTGGGTCGATATGATTTGTACTCTTATGTATTAAGATACTATTTATGGAGAGTTGTGGGCACAATGGATGTTTTGGAAAATTTTGGACATAAGTTAAAAGATATGTGCACTTAATGTTATTTGTTTTTGTTTAAATATTGGTTGCATATCTCTCAACTTGTAGTGGCATTGTGGGACTAGTACTATAACAATTTCTAGTCATGCACAACATTAAACCTCTCTTCCCTGTATTAACATATTTATAAATTAACATACCACTTATAATATGTGTATCATAAATCTAAAATAAAGGGGAAAATAAAATTTACTAAAGGCATTGACAAGTTTAATATTAAATTAATATCTAGATGTTACAATATATGAAGTCTTGAATCTATAAAAAATAAAATGTGGAAGACCAAAAATTCATGTTCTAAGAAATAACGATGTAAATTCACGTCCACCGCCATGCAAAACCATCAAACAAGCCATTTCATTCCACGCCATCATGTGTGCTATAAATTGTGGTGAGTTCAACTGTGAGCACCGGTTATTTGACAACATTCGTAATATTGTTTGCACATAATTTACAATCCAGATATGATTTGCAGATTTGCAAAACTTGACTGACTGTGAGTCTAGATATGGATGCTTAGAGCATTTTAATTATGCCAATTGAATAGAGATTTGTTGAACACTAGCATCAAACCCACAAATGCATGAAAGATCCAAAATTATGCCATATATTTGTTTATTTGATATTAAATTTTCTTTGGTAATGATTTCAAACTATTTTTTGATGTTGTGATTTTCATTGCTAATTTTGTATCTTCTATTTATAGGAATCAATTTTTGATAAAATTCACAATTCACAACAATGTTTAACTTCAACAGATAAATAATGGTTTCAAGGCTATCAATCTAGATTCTTCAACCTTAGATTGGCAAAGTGTTTCAACTACTCACTATATTGGATCATAGGGAGTTGATTCTTTATGCTTTGAGGAGAGCAAACCCAAATATTCCCCTTTGTCGTTGTGAGGAGAAAGAGGGGTCTCCTTTGTTTGGGCAAGGGCTAAATTTCAGTGTATAATCTCCAGTTTAATTTTTGACGAAACTGGGATGAATCTTGAAATGATGGAGCATGGGTTTGATGGAGAGAATGGTATCACTGCCCAAAAACATATTCAATATTTTGAGGATTATCTTAAATTATTTGAAGTAGATGAAGAGGATGTTAGTATTAGGCTTTTTTCTCTATCTTTGTAAGACAAAGTCAAGAGTTGGTTCAAAACACTGCTTGAAGCAAGCATCTCAAATATCCAACAGTTTCTCAAACTCTTCCTTGATAGATGGATAATTAAAGTCAATCTTCTTGTGATCATCGAAGAATATAATAACTTAAAACGACATCTGGATGAAACAATATAACAATTTTATACAGGCTTAACCAAATCTATTATTCAATACCATTAAATAAAAGACCTCCCCCTGGTTCAGCTCTTTTGCATTACCCAAGAGCATTTGATTCAGAGATAGAATTTCATCTAAGAGAAAGGAACCCCTCAACAATGGAATGGATGCAGAACATGGCAGTAGATGTAGAAGTTAACCTGTAAATTAGAAGAGAAAAATTGAAAGCAGAGAAAGAGGAAAAACTCGACATTTTGATAAACAAAAGAGAGGAAATGATGCAGAAGATCACCATGAAAGTTGAATTTTTTGTTCAAAATCACCATGACACATTTGTTTCACAAAATGAAGAGGTTGACAACCATGAACAAATTCCTGTTAATTTCAACTACCATAAATCTGGAGATAGAGTTATAGAACCATATGTGGAGAGGAAATCTACTGATCTAATATGTACATTTGGTGATATTAATTCTTATGATGATCTACCTAAGCTTGATAAATGTAACAATGATTATGTTTCTCAAAACCAAGTTAACCTTGCAGAGGAATCAGAAGCTAATTTGAGGAATAAGGAAGTTCGGGTTCAACAGCTTGAAAATAATGATCAACTTGTTCATTTCAGCAATTAAAAATAAGAAGGAAAGTGCAAAAAATTTTGAAATCAGTGAACGAACTTTACCATTTTGTTTTTCTTCGTTTCAGTTTATCAGAGATAACTATCATGCAATTAGAAATAAAATGTCAATAAGTCTTGATATTAACTATCTAGAGGGCGATAAAATCTTTGTTCAAGACTTCTCATATCTAGATTTGCAGCCCCAAAATGCCATTGAATGTCAGATTGCAGAAGAAGACTTGAAAGCTGGAAAATATGATCAAATGATCCAAGATGATTCCCTGCCTCTTTGTTTTGAATCATTTCAATTTTTAAAGGAAATGTGGTATAAAAATTTTAAAGAAAAGGAGGAGTAGCTTGTAGAAATCAATGAAGCTCCATTTGAACCTATATGTAATAAGTTGCAGCAATCCTTCCAAGTTCTTTATGATCCAATAGCTAATAGGTTGAATGATGAATGCAATTAGAATTTCTCTCCATTAACAAACTATGAGAGTCAAAATCAAGATGATAATGGTTTCACTAGACAGACATTACAATCAGTAGAAATATCATCACAAAGATCAGTTGAAAACATGCAGGGTGATAAAGATAAAAGTGATATTTCAGTTTCATGGCATGCAAGCCATACACAATAGATGTACAGTTGTTTGAATCAGTTCAAGAAAAGTTTATATATTTTACAAGATCCTTTTGTCAAACTTCTAGATTCAACAAAGGAGATAAGGAATTTCCTTATCTTCTCAAAGGTTAACAAAGCTATATTTGATTGCAAGATCTAAATTTTAAACACCAACAAGCACAAGCAACGAAGGTAACCAATATATAAAATTCTTGAATGTTTGCATTGGTTGTTTCATTTTACCTAACCAACAGTCAGAAAGATGATTATAGGAAGTAGGTAGGATTTCAGTTTAAATAAATTCAGTTTCCATCAGCAAGTTTATGTTAGATTAGATTTTAGTTTGCAGAAAAGGCTACAATTTCAGTTCAAGATTTTCAGTCAAAAGATTATACAATAGAGCATACACATGTGTGGGATAGGCCCAATGGATCAGGCTACTAGTCGACAGTGTTCTTGACATTTCACAAGGAAATGCCATCCCCAAGTGGAGCCACTATTAGGTTCCTATACCAATAGGTGTCATATATCATGATTGATTGGGTTTAGCTATGAAATATCTACATACCTTTGCTTGTTGCAAATGTTTTCCATATTTCTAAAAAATCAAAAAATTAAAAAACGTAAAGAGGGTATGCCCTAGAAAAAGAATAAAAGGGTAAAAAGAAAAAAGAAAAGGTATGAACCCCAACAAAAAGAAAAGACCATGAAATCATGCAAGTCTAAATGCCACTACTATTTACTTTTATGTTTAATAAATATTGTGTGCAACTTGTAACCTATGCCACAATCCAAGGTAACCAAACAATTTAATCTTGGTTATTCCATGTTTGCAATTTCATGTTTTAGAAAGAGAGGATAAAGATCTGACCAAACAGTTTAATATTTGCATATTAGTAGATAGGTAGAGTGAAAAAAGGAGCTCAACAGTTTAATCTAAGCCCTTGGATGTAATAATGCTAGAATTAGATAGATATCTACATGTAAAAGAAAAGAAAGTGTGATAAGTGTTTTCAAGTTTAATTGCACCCTAATAAAGAAGTAAAATGGCTAGGATAAAGTAGGTAGGGTAAGTAGATGATGGTTGCAGAATAAATGTGTGATGAATGGTTGAGTTTAGTGCTTAAATATTTTTATTTCATCACTTGGACAAGGCATGTATCACATGGAAGCCACATAAACGCTCAAAATAAAAAATAACTAACCTCCCTATTGATTTCCCCTTAAAATTTTCACTAATTCCCTAAGTGCTAAAGGTAATTTCCAAAGTTAAAGGGGCTCAGAGCATTTCTCTCCCTATTTGAGGGACCGTACCCTTGGCCCAATAATTTGAAATACCTAAAATACTTAAAACCCCTTCATTAATATTCGCCCCCTCATAAAGTCATTCATTCCCTTTATAAGGCTTTTCCTAAGTAAAATCCTATTTTACTTAGGGAAATTAAAAACATTCCCATATCTCAAAACCCTCATATTTTCTTAGCCTAAGTTATAAATGTTGTATGATGAAATACTTTTAGAAAACATTAGACTTAGCGCTTTCCGATTCATTTGCTCATATTAACCACTAATGTTATTATTATGTAATTCCCAAATAAAATGGAATTACCCATGCCCATATTATTATATTATACAAAACCCCAAATTTTTACATATCCCGCCCCGATGGTTAAATATAATCGTAAATGAAATAATAAACGGGATTAATTAGCTAATCTATAGTTAATTAAGAACCTGACCCCCCCGCTATGCTAATGAGAATTAATTAAGTCATCAGGACTAATTAAAAACTCAGCGACCAATAGAATAACCCCTAATATGATCAAGTCCTTTAATTAATATCAAGCTCGCCCCTGTTATACATCAATCATGTCATTGCCCTCACTACCGTCCGATTAGACCCTTTAGATCCAATGGCCCTTGCTCATATCGCGCGGGCCTTTTGGTCGACCTTTAGCACATGATGTGAGTGGTTTTGTGAATAGTGTCGATGCTACATGTCACGAAATGTATGGAATCGTTTGGCTCCCTCCAAATACCACTTACCCTCCATAAGTGGTGTGATGAAACCTGCTTACCGCCTCTCGCTAATGACAAAATGTTAAGTCACCCCTGCTGACGTAACCCATCCATGTCACGGAACATGCCAAAATCTTTGAATTTTCATGAAAACAAAGTTAATCCATTTTTCGTCCTTATTCTAAAAAACTCATGCATGTAACCAGTACGTAGAAAATGACCAACTCGTACACAAAACCACAACCATCCTGAAAGTTGTTGCCAGATGCCACTCTAGTCCATGGTGTGCTTCCAAGTCAACTAGTACACCATTACCAGTTGCTCCATAATAGATAATCAAAAGACCACAGCCTTGGATAAACAGTGTTAATACTAGCCATAAGACCCATTTACTTCGAGATTGTTATCAAATCTATTCAAATAGAGATGGAAGGTAAAAGGACACAGTAAAGAATAGTCAAATTGTATTAGGGTTAAAGAGTATCAAATTGAAGACCAAGTAAATTAAATCATCTAACATGAATATAAACAACAAAGAAGATAGTTACAAAGCATAGCATTCAAATTCATGTCAAAGTGAAGATAGATGAAAAAACAGAGCGGTAAAAGTAAAATGTAAATAGTAAACAGTAAAAGTAAACATGAAGACCTAAGGGTTAAACAAAGATTAAAACACTATCACCAGCTACAATGAACTTCATCCAAGGTAAAAGTGAAAATCAGTCAAAAGAAGTTTAAGGTTAAAAGAAGAAATCATAGCAAAAATGGTACATTCTTCAGAAATTTCCTGTTTAAGTCATAGCTTTGGAGAAACCATTTTGACAAATCCAAGATGTATTTTGAAAAGCTGTAGGAGGTTTGTTTTCCTAACGGAAAAATTTACAAAAACCTCTCTCACCTTTTACACAAGTATTACCAAAAAGGAGATAAGTGCATGTCTGCACAACATATTTTTTAGTTTGTGCAAAGTTTTGTTTTTGACATCTTTTTGCAGAGAATATTGTGAATAGTGGAAGTTGAATTATGGGAAACCGAGAGAGGTTTATCGAAAAAACATTCTTATATACAATAATCTCTTTCACTTTTTACATATCTATCACGGATTGAGATATATGGGCGTACCATTGGACCCTAACTTTTCAGAATTTCTAGGGCAGAATGCACAAAGGAAGGATGAATTTAGTGACTGGGATGCCTCATCATCAACCAAGGGTTGCTATCAAATTTGACTTTCTCTTCTTTGTCACCATAAATCCATAAAAATAGTGCCAAATAGATTCATTAGCTTTTAATGTCCTTTATTTACGTTCTATTAATGTAAACACTTGGAGATATTTGTAAAACTAATCTTGATATTTTTTCAAGATATTTTAGTTTAGAATTTGTATAAATACTTCTTCATTTGAAGTATTTTGTGTGGATTCTTAGACATTTCTGTAGACTTACTGTTTTGGAATAAAGTGTTGTTGAACAACTCTTGTATGGCTGGCTGTATGAAGAAATAAAGCAAAGGACTTTTTATAGGATTCATGTGTCAAATGTTGGACAAATAGGTATTCTATATCATATGTGCTACTATTTTCTGGTTTAATATTTCACATGTGTTCCATGTCTAAATAATAAACGAAAAAGTATATTTCAGAAAGTGTTTCATTGCAATCTATCTTTAAAATCATTTTTATTCTAAATGTTTTCTTCTAAGCTATCATATGCAAGGAATTCTTAACTTCTCCTTGCTTCTTAGTTTATCATTGTGGTCATTTAATAAGAAATTCTTAATTTCTTTTTATTAGTGATCACCCAATTTCCCTCCTCTTAAAACTTGTTTAAGGATTATTAATTTCCCTTCTTCCCTTTTAAGTCCATTTCACCCTTTCAAGTTACCATTTGTCTCTTATTTGACTATGTTTCCCTGTGAAGCCCTCTTTGTTGAAAAAACCTGATCCAGTTAAGCCATCTTCAGTTGACTCCATAGCCCAATGGCCTGAAATACTTTCTTCTATCTATCTGCTCCAAAATTCCACCACTAAACACAATCAAAACCGCCAATCTTTCATAACTAGCCTAATATCCTATAAAACAAAGCTAAATCTTAAAGAGAGAGTCCTCTCTAAGTACATATTGGCTAGATTCTATACTTAAAATTTGGTTTGTGGTTACCTTAGACCCCTTTCCTTCTTCTGACAACTTCAAGGAAAATCTGAGTGATAACATAGTGGCGACTCCGCTGGGAGAACTAACATTTCCTTCAAAATTGTTTTACAGGTTTAGATCTAATCTATGATGGTGGACATTGATCAGACACACAAAGGTTAAAATCATCTACCTGGTGACTCCAAATCAATTCTACAATGAAGACTCCACTGGAGAAATGAACTTGAAATAACTATGTGAAAAGATTTAGCTTTTAACTTGGATTGTTATCCAATACATTATGTTCTTTCTCATTGATAATTTTTTTTCAATGTATATTTGTTTTAGAGAAGATTTAAGATTAATTTTTTATTATTTCCCTTTGAAAAATGTAGATATAAAGTCTCCTTACACATTTGAACAAAAGTCTTCTGTCTCTTATGAAAATCATTTTCAAATTGAGGAGAATAAAAAAATTAAGACTAATCATACAATCGCTATACATATTCCAGTACCTCGTAAAGTTCTTGATAGATATAAACCACTCATTTTACCTCCTACACTCCATGCTTTCCCTAATGATTATCCAAAATACCTCCCTAGGTTTGATGGAGAGAATGTTATCACTGCCCAAAAACATATTCAAGCTTTTGAGGATTATCTTAACTTATTTGAAGTAGATGAAGAGGATGTTAGTATTAGGCTTTTTGCTCTATATTTGCAAGGCAAAGTCAAGAGTTGGTTCAAAACCCTACCTGAACCAAGCATCTCAAATATCCAGCAGTTTCTCAAACTCTTCCTTGATAGATGGATAATTAAAGTGAATATTCTTGTGATCATAGAAGAATATAATCAATTAAAAAGACATCCAAATGAAACAATACAACAATTTTCAGACAGATTTAATCAAATCTATTATTCAATAAAATTAAATATAAGACCTCCCCCTGGTTTAGCTCTTTTGGATTACCCAAGGGCATTTGATCCAGAGATAGAATTTCATCTAAGTTAAAGAAACCCCTCATCAACGGAACAGATGCAGAACATGGAAGTAGATGTAAAAGTTAATCTGCAAATTATAAGAGAGAAATTGAAAGTAGAGAAAGAGGAAAAAATCGACATTTTGATAAAGAACATAGAGGAAATGATGCAAAAGATCACCATGAAAGTTGAGTTTTTTGTTCAAAATAACCATGACACATTTGTTTCACAAAATGAAGAGGTTGACAACCATTAACAAATCCCTGTTAATTCCAACTACCATAAATCTGAAGATAGAGTTATAGAGCCATATGTGGAGAGGCAATCTGCTGATCTAATATGTACATTTGGTGATATTAATTCTTATTATGATGTACCTAAGCTTGATCAATATAATAATGATTATGTTCTTCAAAACCAAATTAACCTTGTAGAGGAATCAGAAGCTAATTTGAGGAATAAGGAAGTTCAGGTTCAACAACTTGAAAATAGTGATATGCTTGTTCATTTTAGCTATGAGAATGAGGAGGAAAGTGAGGAAAATTTTGAAACCAATGAAGGAACTTTACCATTTTGTTTCGCTTCGTTTTGGTTTATCAGAGATAACTATCATGCAATTAGAAATAAAATGTCAACAAGTCTTGATATTAACTATCTAAAGGGCAATAAAATCTTTGTTCAAGACTTCTCATATCTAGATTAGCAGCCCCAAAATGCCATTGAATGTCAAATTGCAGAAGAAGACTTGGAAGCCGGAACATATGATCAAATGATCCAAGATTATTCCCTACCTCTTTGTTTTGAATCATTTCAATTTTTAAAGGAAATGTGGTATAAAATTTTTAAAGAAAAGGAGGATCAGCTTGTAAAAGTCTATGAAGTTCCATTTGAACCTATATGTAATAAGTTGCAGCAATCCTTCCAAGTTCTTTATGATCCAATAGCTGATAGGTTGAATGATGAATGCAATCATAATTTCTCTACATTCACAAACTATGAGAGTCAAAATCAATATGATAATGGTTTCATCGGACAAACATTGCAATCAGTAGAAATAACATCACAAAGATCAGTTGAAAACATGCAGGGTGATAAAGATAAAAGTGATATTTCAGTTTCATGGCATGGCGGCCATACACAACAAATGTACAGTTGTTTGAATCAGTTCAAGAAAATTGTATATATTTTACAAGATCCTTTTGTACAGTTTCTAGATTCAACAAAGGATATTGGGAATTTCCTTATCTTTTCAAAGGTTGACAAAGCTATACTTGATTGCAAGATCTGAGTTTTAAACACCAACAAGCACAAGCAACAAAGGTCACCAATTATATAATGCTTGGATGGTTGCATTGGTTGTTTCATTTTACCTAACCAACAATCATAATGCTAATTAGAGTAAGTAGGTAGGATTTCAGTTTAAATAAATTCAGTTTCCATCAACAAGTTTATGTTAGTTCAGATTTTAGTTTGCAGAAAAGGCTACAATTTCAGTTCAAGATTTTCAGTCAAAAGATTATACAATAGAGCATACACATGTGTGGGATAGGCCCAATGGATCAGGATAGTATTCAATGGTGTTCTTGACATTTCACAAGGAAATGCCATCCCCAAGTGGAGCCACTATTAGGTTCCTATACCAATAGGTGTCATATATCATGATTGACTGGAATTAGCTTTGAAATATCTACATACCTTTTCTTGTTGCAAATGTTTTCCATATTTCTAAAAAACAAAAAATTAAAAAACGTAAAGAGGGTATGCCCTAGAAAAAGAATGAAAGGGTAAAAATAAAAAAGAAAAGGTCAAAAAAGGAAAGAAAATGAACCCCAACAAAAAGAAAAGACCATGAAAGTGTGCAAGTCTAAATGCCACTACTATTTAATTT
This sequence comes from Pinus tabuliformis, assembly GCA_031772625.1. Lineage (NCBI taxonomy): Eukaryota > Viridiplantae > Streptophyta > Pinopsida > Pinales > Pinaceae > Pinus > Pinus tabuliformis. The sequence continues at coordinate 1,699,896,590 of CM062820.1, forward strand.
TATGTATAATAAATATTGTGTGCAACTTGTAACCCATGCCACAATCCATGGTAAACAAACAATTTAATCTTGGTTATTCCATGTTTACAATTTCATGTTTTAGAAATCGAGAATAAAGATCTGACCAAATAGTTTAATCTTGGCAGATCAATAGATAGGTAGAGTGAAAAAAGGAGCTCAATAGTTTAATCTGAGCCCTTGGATGTAATAAGGATAGACTTAGATAGATATCTACTTGTAAAAGAAAAGAAAGCGTGATAAGGGTTTGCCAGTTTAAGTGCACCCTAATAAAGGAGTAAAAATGCTAGGATAAAGTAGGTAGGGTAAGTAGATGATGGTTGTAGAATAAATACGTGATGAATGGTTGAGTTTAATGCTTAAATATTTTTATTTCATCACTTGGACAAGGCATGTATCACATGGAAGGCACATCAACACTCAAAGTAAAAAATAATTAACTTCCCGACTCATTTCCCATAAAACTTTCACTAATTCCCTAAGTGCTAAAGGTAATTGCAAAAGTTAAAGGGGCTCAGAGCATTTCTCTGACTATTTGAGGGACCAGACCCTCGGCCCAATCATTTGAAATACCTAAAGTACTTAAAACCCCTTCATTAATATTCATCCCTTCATAAAGTCATTAAAAACATTTCCATATCTCAAAACCCTCATATTCGCTTAGCCTAAGTTATAAATGTTGCATGATGAAATACTTTTGGAAAACATTAGGCTTAGCACTTTCCCATTCATTTGGTCATATTAACCACTAATGTTATTATTATGTAGTTCTCGAATAAAATGACATTACCCACACCCGTATTATTATATTATACAAAACCCCAAATTTTCGCATATCCTGTCCCGATGGTTAAATATAACCATAAATCAAATAATAAACAAGATTAATTAGCTAATTTGTAGTTAATTAAGAACCTGACGTTCTTTCCATGCCAATGAGAATTAATTAAGCCATCAGGACTAATTAAAAACTCAACGACCAATCAAATCGCTCCCGATATGGTTAAGTCTCTTAATTAATACCGGTCTCGCCCTTGTTATACATCAGTCATGCCATTGCCCCGACTACCATCTGATCAAATCCTTTAGATCTGATGGCCCTTGCTCATATCGCGTGGGCCTTTTGGTTGACCTTTAGCACGCGATGTGAGTAGTTTTGTGAATAGTGCCAATGCTATGTGTCGAGCAATGTATGGAACCGCATGGCTCCCCCCAAATACCACTTACCCTCCATATGTGGTTTGATGAAACCCGCTTACCACCTCCCGCTAGTAACAAAATGTCAAGTCACCCCCGCTGAAGTAACCCATCCGTGTCACAAAACCCGCCAAAAACTTTGAATTTTTATAAAAACAAAGTTAATCCAATTTTTGTCCTTATTTTGAAAAACTCATGCATGCAACCAGTATGTAGAAAATGACCAACTCATACCCAACACCATCAACCACCCTGAAAGTTGCTGCCCAGTGCCACTCCAGTCCACCATGTGCTTCCAAGTCAACCATTACACCATTACCAGTCACTCCATAATAGATAATCAAAATACCACAGCCTTGAATAAACAGTGTTAATACTAGTCATAAGACCTGTTTACTCCTAGATTGTTATCAAATCTATTTAAATAGAGATGGAAGGTGAAAGGAAACAGTAAAGAATAGTCAAAGTGTATCAGGGTTAAAGAGTATCAGATTGAAGACCAAGTCAAGTAAATCATCTAGCATGAAGATAAACAGCAAAGAAGATAGTTACAAAGCATAGCATACAAATTCATGTCAAAGTGAAGATAGATGAAGAAAAAGAGCAGTAAAACTAAAAAGTAAACAACAAACAACAAAAGTAAACATGAAGACATTAAGGGTTAAAAAAGATGAAAAAAATTTCACCAGCTACAATGAACTTCATCCAAAGTAAAAGTGAAAAACAGTCAAAAGAGGTTTAAGGTTAAAAGATGAAATCAGAGCATAAATGGTACATTCTTAAGAAATTTCTTGTTTACATCATAGTTTTGCAAAAACTATTGTGACAAATCCAAGATGTATTTTGAAAAACTATAGGAGGCTTTTGTTCCTAACAGACCAATCTACACAAACCTCTCTCACGTTTTACACACATATTACAAAAAATGAGATAAGTGCATGTCCTCACAACATATTTTTCGGTTTGTGCAAAGTATTCTTTTTGATTTGCAGAGAATATTGTGAACAATTGAAACTGAATTTTGGGAAACCGAGAGAGGTTTATCTCAAAAACATTCTTACCTACAATAAAATCTTTCACTTTTTACATATCTATCATGTATTGAGATATACAAGCATATCATTTGACCCTAATTTTGCAGAATTTCTGGGGCAGAATGCACAAAGGAAGGATGCATTTAGTGACTAGGATGCGTCATCATCAACTAAGGGTTGCTATCAAATTCGAATTTCTGTTATTTTTCACCATAAATCCATATAAATAGTGCGCAATAGATTCATTAGTTTTTAATGTCCTTTGTGTAAGTTATATTAATGTAAACAATTGGAGATATTTGTGAAACTAATCTTGATATTTTTTCAAGATATTTCAGTTTATAATTTGTATAAATACTTCTTCATTTGAAGTATTTTGTGTGGATTCTTAGACATTTCTGTAGACTTATTATTTTGGAATAAAGTTTTTTTGAACAACTCTTATAGGGATGGGTGTATGAAGAAATAAAGCAAAGGACTTTTTACAGGATTCATGTGTCAAACGTTGGACAAATAGGTATTCCATATCTTATGTGTTACTATTTTCTGGTTTAATATTTCACATGCGTTTCATCTCTGAATAATAAATGAAAAAGTATATTTGAGAAAGTCTTTAAAATCATTTTTATTCTAAATGTTTTCTTCTAAGCTACCATAGCCAGGGAGTTCTTAACTGCTTCTTGCTTCCTAGTTTATCACTGTGGTCATTTAATAAGAAACTCTTAATTTCTTTTTATTAGTGATCACCCAATTTCTCTCCTCTTAAAACTTGTTGAAGGATTGTTAATTGCATTTTAAGTACATTTCACCCTTTCAAGTTACCATTTCTATCTTGTTTGACTATCTTGCCCTATGAAGCCCTCTTTTGTTGAAAAAACCTAATCCAGTTAAGCCGTCTTCAGTTGACTCCATAGCCCAATGGCCTGAGATACTCTGTTCTATCCATCTGCTCCAGAATGCCACCACCAAACACAATGAAAACCCCTAAGCTTTCATAACTAGCCTAATATCCTATAAAAGAAAGCTAAATCTTAAAGAGAGAGCCCTCTCTGAGTACAAATTGGTTAGATTCTATACTTAAAAGTTGGTTTGTGGTTACCTCTAACCCCTTTCCTTATGACAACTTCAAGGAAAATCTGAGTGATAATAGTATCAATATAACAACATGTCTAGTTATAATCCTTATCATTCTTCATTCTTATATAAAACAAAACATGCATTCATATACCTTCTTAGTTACATGAATTTCTAGCCATCTTATTCTTTGTATATAATGTGCATATAAATTGGTTGTAGTAGCAGCATGTAGTGTTTACTTAGAGTTGCATTTCATTATTTATACATCGTTACATTTATATAATATAGTTTTAGGATAATTGTAGGATGCCCTTATCTTTTATTTTTTGCAAGAGGAAGAGGCAAAAGGTTAATGAAACCTCTATACCTATTAGGGGTGTGTTACACAACATTTTGTCATTGTCCCTGTACTCCCCTTTCCTTCATCCTGGAGGACCTCTACAGTGACACTCATATGTTTCGCTGCCATGAAGAACATGTACCTACATCCCTCTTCATCTACAGAACATTTCCCTCTTTCATAATTTCGTAAGAATCTTCCTTTAAGCTCAGTTTTCAAAACCAACACTAGTGCTGAGTTCCTCCCATGAACCGATTTGCAAATTTTAAAACTAGGACTAGTGTCGAATGATGCAACTGAGCCATTCATCACCCACGACAATCGTGCTTTGAGAAGTTTTTAAAAATGGAGTCGAAGCTTCCATCTCTAGAAGCTTCTTGAATGAAAGTCTGATGAATGGTTGAGCAAGATAGAGCTGAGAGAGACTGTTTGGGCTACTTTCCCCTCTTAAAATATAATAAACCCAAAAGGATAAGGCCTTTCCCACCATAAGAGGATCCATTTCCCCTCCATCAAAGCTATATAAACTCCCTATTTGACACCCTCAGCTAGCTAATGAAAGGGCTGAAATAATCTGCAATTCTTGAGATCCATATTGATAATATTAGCCTTCTAGTTTGTGTGTGAAGGGAGAATAAGCCTGTTGTGTTTGGTTTGGAGAATAATGAAAGAGTCCTTGAACTTCCATTGCGTTGAGGGTGAATGATGAGATGCTTCTAGTGGTGCTTGAACCTGGACATGCCAAAGGGAAACTGCAACGTGAAGGCTCTGGTTGTATTTCTCTTTGACGTTTTAATAATACAACTAATGGTTTATTTCCTATATCATGTGTATTGTTACATGCAATAGCTTAGCAGTTCTTGACTTGTTAAGTAGATTAACTTTAATTTTATGTTATCATGTTTATTGTTGTCTCTTGCATGTTCGTTTTAGGTATTCGAAAAAAAAGAACGAAAGGGATCTAGAGCAAAGAGGCAAGATCAATATCAAGTGGATTAGCGCTATAAGAGGTAGGCCCTCTTATTTGATTCTAATCTAAGGAGATTTAAATTAGATTGTTCTGTTTGTGGCTAGACCCATTCTTGGCCTAGAGGGATCACTTTTGTCCGCGGAGGATATTTACCTACTCCACAGGGTGACTGCTCCAAACAACTTGGGATGTGTAAAGATCCTTAGTTCATGTCACTCCCTCCTTATTAACTAGGGTGCATAAAACCCATGTCAAGAGGCTCAAATGTTAATATTTTGATAAGAAAGACTTGGGAGGCATGGGGAAAACCCATGTTGGTGTTATGTATGATCTAGTTACGTATGGAATGTCAATGATATATTCTCCCCATCATGAATCTTGAGGATGTTGAGGTTGACATTGCAGGAGTTAAAAAAATCATAGATTTGGAAGTCATACATATCATAAACAGTAAAGATACATATACAACTCTATTGGGGATATACTGAGTGTTTGAGAACTATGATATTATTTACCTCAAATGATAGACAATGACCTTCGAAGTATATGGAATTCAAGTTATACAACCAATAGAGCCTTATCAAGGCACGAGATTTATAGATCCTATAGATGATAGAAAAGGGACTCATCTTTTGGATGAATTATATCAACTCACTCTGGGGAAAATAGGACTATATCAATCCTACAGTTGATGATTGTATTAGCTGGAGGAGTGTTCAAAACATAGAAGTTGGTTCAGGTGTTGCATTGGATGATTGGAAACAAGGAGGTCATGAGTTGTAGTGTAGACACTCCATAATTATTCGTAGTGACCGTTGAATTGGTACTGAGGTACACGGATTTCCTACTTTCAATCGTATAGGATTTATTGTTAATTTTATTAAGGAAATTCATTTGAATATTTAAGAAACATAAAGTATTAGTTTGTTGCATTTTACTCTCCAAGAAACACCTGCAAGATGGTGGGGATCTTATCAAAACATCATTCAAATTTGTTATTCAGTCAAGTGCGCTATGATATGCCAACTTGTTGTTCCAGAGAAACATACAGTAAAAAATTCTTCTATATGAAGTATATACTGTTAGGTTCCCATTTTGTCTATTTTTGACTGTATATTTTTCCATTGTATTACCCTCTTCAACCCTTAAGTGAAAGCCTTTGCTAAGTGTTTTGGCTTAATCACTTCAAAAGGTACAGAATAACTTTCCTCATTACTACATGTTTAATTATTTAACACGTAATCATGCTATCTTTATAATTATTCCCTGAAGTTGATTAAAGTGTTGACTAATTGTTGAAACTGCCTAACTGGTAGGATCACATTTTGTCGTTGCTGAAACAGCGGAAACAACGCAAACTGTGAAGCTGAAACAGCAAGAACAGCATGAACCTCGATGCTGAAACACCACGAACAGCATGCGCACTTTGAGGAACAGTTGGGATTTGCGTAACAAATCTGCATCGGCAAAAGAGTCTGACCGATTACTATATTGGTCGTAATGATCATGATCCTCATGGCTGTAACAATATTTTGTTATCAAGAACTGACTTTCTTATTTTTGGTACAAAAGGGTTGAAACCGAATGTATGAAAATCTGTTGTAATAGATGTCTCCTCTATAAAGAGGAGACATCTACATTAGAGAGGAGGGTAACAACTTGTAACACAGAACTTGTAGTGAAGTGATGAGACTGAATCTCTTTCTGTAATATGGTTTATTGGCAGATGAATACAATTCTGTTCTGAGTATTTTATTTTAATTCCTGTGTTCTGGGGAATCTTGTGAGAAGGACTGGGCCCACCTTCATCACAATATTGACCCATCTTCTTTTTGTTGTGTGGTGTGTGTGTGTGATTTCTATTTATATTACAGTTACTGCTTCTAATGATATTTACTTTTGCTGAAACTTTGTTTTCCTTTTAGCTGATTGATGTTGCATATGAGTACCTCACTGGTGATTAGGATTCACAAAGTGTATGCGTGAACTAGAAAATAGAGGCAGGTGCTGAAAGTCCTTACTCTAAGGATAGGGTCCTGATCCTTTGTTGCAGGAGAACCATTGCTTCCTTTTGCAGACTTGTTTCTTTTAAGTTATTTGTTCTTACTTCATTTTCTACAATAGGCTGTAACTACTGTAACTGTTGTAACACAGAGTATGGATTTCATAAGATAGTAGATTGTTTATACTACAACTTTTAATACCATTAAGATTGAGTACATATAGTATGTAGTCACCTTTGGAATAATCAAACTTTCCCGGGTTGATAATTAATGTGGCACTCGACTGTTTTATCATTAAACAATTAAAGTGACCAACATTTTGGTGCCGTTGCCGGGGAAGGCGACTGAAGATTTTAAGGGTATTAACATGTTTCTTTAGAAATGCAGGATGCATGAGAGGACGCAAGAAGGTTAACCATTCAGGTGGCAAAAGCAAGCGAGGAGGAAGAAAAACTTTTATTGACGATATTATTTCAAAAACTGAGACCTCCCAGAGGTTAAGCTCTCGGAGGCCAAAGATCCAACACTCTTCCCAGACAAATTTTCAGACAGAGGAAGTAGTGGGGCCAGAAAGGGTTATAGGATCATCAAAATATACTGATGAACCAGTGGAAGAAGACGAACGATCAGTGGAAGAACCAATAGAGGAAGTTAAGGTGGAGGAACCAGTGCAGGACATTGAAATTCCAACAAAAAATTCTGAAGACCGAGCAAGCGCATCAGGAAAACAACCAATGGAGGATAACAATGAAGGAATTTTTGGTGGAGGTCATAGAATAGAGGGAAGGGGAGAAAATTCTCTCTCCACCCTGGAATTCCCCATTGGAGATCTCCCCAGAGGAGCAACTCCTATGAAGAATATCCCACTTTCGGCATTACCCAATTTTCATGGGTTATCCACAGAAGATCCCGATGAATTTCTTTTTGAATTTGATATACTATGTAGAAGCTATGACTATGTTAATTCTACTCAGAAATTAAAATTGTTTCCAGCCACATTAAAAGGGAATACATTAAGATGGTTCATGAGCTTGGGAGCTCATGTGATTATAACATGGGACCAGATGAAGGAGAAATTTTTGGCTAAATACCAAGATTATTGTCGAACAAGAGAAAGGAAGGAGGAACTATTCAAGATGACTCAGAAGGAGGACAAAAGTCTAGAAGACTTTGCGGAAAGGCTACAATATAACTTACAGTGATCTGATCATTCTGATATGAGTAAGGATATTCTCAAATCAATACTGCTAAGAGGGGTACGAGATGATTGTTTAGATATGTTAAATATGCTTGGAAAAGGAGACATATCTAAGGAATCCTATGATGAGATTATCAATCTCTGTAAAAGATGTTCAAGAGGAGCAGCAATCAAACCAAAGAGCAAAGACAGTACATACTCAAGAGTCCAGAAATCCGCAAGTGGAGGAGCAACACGGGCCGAAATAGGTAACTTACTTGAAGAATTTAAAACTGAAATGTTAAGCTCTTTTGCTTCACAAATTGATACCTTGTAGGTTAAAAAGAAGTAGGCAGAAGCATAAGCTGCTCTGGCTATTTTCTACTCTAAATGCAGGGAAAAACACCCACTAAGGGAATGCCCCCTGGAAAAGGTATCAATCTGCACTATCTATGAAAAGGACCATGAGACTCAACAATGCCTTTCTTTGCCAGGAATAAAGGCAGCACTGCAACCAACTGAAGAAGAAGCTGAATCAGTGTACCTCCTGACACATAGAATACAATGGCAACCACGAGGACTAGGTACGAATTCTAACATGTCGTTTAATCATTGGAATAATCATCCTCCTTTTCAAACAAATTACCCACCCTTCAACCAAATGCAGTACCCACACCTTAATCAAATTAATTTTCCACCCATGCAGTAACCAAGCCCTCCTTTTGTTGATCCTACGATGTGGAATCCCTGGGCTTTACAACAAACTTATTTTAATCAATGGAACCCGAATTAGACAGCTCCACAGATCCCATTTCCAAATCAATTACCTCAGTATCAGCAATCTTTCTCCTTACCATCAAATGCCCCACCTAATAATCATACAATAAGACCTCAGCTGCCTGTACAACCTAACCCCAACCCGAATAATAATAAAGCTCTCCAAGTAATTAATGTTCAAAACCAACTAGATTCCCCTATGCAATGCAATGACATTCATTTACGCTCTGGAAGAATACTTGAACCCATTATTGATGACATCACTTCCGATTCTGATAAAGAAGAAATTGGAAAAGAAAAGTCATCTATTGCTGAAACAGTTGGATCATCCTCTAATAACAATGCTGAAACAGTTGAAACATCCTCTAAAAAGACTGCTGAAGCAGCAGAGCCACCATTCCCTGAACGTTTGGCTCTTACCAAAACACTTGAGCCACCTGCTTTTAATCTGTTAGGAGAATTGCAAAATTTATATGTTAAAATTCCACTCTTACAAGCACTAAGAGATGCACCGATTTATGCCAGAACTCTTAGAGATATTTGTATTAAGAAACCTGGGAGAAAAGCTAAATACCCTCTCATAGTTCATGTGATGGGTGATCTAGCTGCTCTAATGTCAGAAAAAAATCCCCCTGTGAAATATGGTGACCCTGGTCACCCTACAGTCACAGTTCAGGTTGGTAAAACCTTTGTTTCTAGAGTTCTGGTAGATATGGGTGCTGCAATAAACATCATGACACTTGAAACAACACAGTTACTGCAGTTAAATTTTTTTATTAGGGAAACTCCAACCATTCTAGAGGTGGCTGAGCGCTCCACAATCAAACCTGAACGAGTCATTGAAGACCTAATAATTTCAGTCGAATCTTGGAACTACCCAACTGATTTTGTGGTGTAACAGACCAAAAATAAGTTGGGGGGTCTTCCATTGATTTTAGGGAGACCTTGGCTGGCTACAACAGATGCCTTCATTAGCTGTAGGTCGGGTTCAATGAAAATTTCTAATGGATGTGAAACCAAACAGCTTACTATGTACCCTCATGCCACACCTATGATTAACAATGATAATTCAACATGGTTAGATTATGAGGATGATGAGACTCAACCCATTTTGACTGTCGGACAAGCCCTAACTTTTAAAGATTCAACCGAAGATGAATTAATTAGTAGCTTTATTTCTGAACCTTCTTTGGTTAACTCTGAAATACATGATCACTTGACTTCAATCTTGGAATCTGAATCGCAGCAGAATCTTAAAATTGAAGACTTATCTCAGACATCAGCTGACACCCCCTCCAAAAGTATAGCGGTCGAAATCGAGCCTGGAAAAACATTAAATATAAACCCTAACTTAACAGATGTTGAAACACAACGGTTAATGAAGTTACTCCACGAGAATAAACAAGCATTTGCATGGGATAACACAGATATGAAGGGAATTTCTTCTGAATTATGTACTAACTGAATTTATATTAAAGAAGGATCCCGCCCAGTCTGCCAACCCCAACGATGAATGAATCCCAATTTAAGCGAAATTGTGAAAGAAGAAATTCAAAGACTATTGAATGCAGGATTCATATATCCTATATCTGGTAGTGAATGGGTTTCACCTTTAGTAATAGTACCTAAGAAAAATGGAAAATGGAGAGTGTGTGTGTATTATAGAGCTCTGAATAAGGCTACTCAGAAAGATCATTTTCCCTTACCATTTATCGATCAAGTGCTAGATAATTTGGCAGGTAAGAGATTCTTTTCCTTTTTGGATGGATTTAGTGGTTATAATGAGATCAAGATTGAACCCCAAGATCAAGACAAGACCACTTTTACTAGTCCATGGGGGACTCTTGCCTATAAAGTTCTTCCATTTGGACTATGTAATGCTCCAACAACATTTCAAAGGGCAGTGATAGGAATTTTTTCTGATATGCTTAATGATTCCTTAGAAATATTTATGGATGACTTTACTCCTTATGGTATGACTTTTGAAGATGCTTTACAAAATCTTGAAAAAGTACTTAAACGGTGTATAGAAGCACATCTTGCCTTAAGTACTGAAAAATGTCATATGATGATGAATCAAGGTATTGTTTTGGGACACTTCATTTCATTCCTAGGAATTCAAGTTGATCCAGCTAAGGTACAAGTAATTCAGACTCAGCCTATCCCGAAAACACAAACTAATGTAAGAAGTTTTTTAGGACATGCTGGATATTATAGAAGATTTATCAAGGATTTTTCTAAAATAGCTTCTCCTTTGTTTGTGTTGCTTATGAAAAATGTTGAATTTAAGTGGACCGATGGTTGTCAAAAAGCATTTATTGGGCACTCCCCTTTCATATATCCTCTGATGCTTTAGACACTGCAATAGGAGCTGTCTTCGATCAAGAAGAAAACAATCTTCCCTATGCTATCTATTTTATTAGTAAAAATATGACCCCTGCTGAACTTAATTATACAGTCACCGAGAAAGAATTCTTAGCAGTTATTTATGCTATTAACAAGTTTTGACATTATATTACTGGTTACACTACTTTTGTGCATACTGATCACTCGGCCATTAAATATTTAATGAAAAAATAAGTTACAAATGCTCGAGTTACCAGATGGTTATTATTATTACAGGAATTTGATATCACAATTGTAGATCGACCAGGTAAAGAAAATGTAGTTGCTAATTTTCTTTCTCGGTTAAAGACTGATGAAAATATTCTAGTAGATGATTCTTTTCCTGATGAATATTTATTTGCAGTATCTGCTCACTCACCTTGGTATGCAGACATTGCCAATTACTTAGTTGCAGGGGAACTACCATCACACCTATCGCACAGAGAGAAAAGAAAGATCGTTCAGCAAAGTGCTAGGTACAGCTGGATGAGTGGGTGTCTCTTTCACACAGGACTCAATCAGGAAATTCAAAGATGCATCAGAGAAGATGAAGTTTATGATATATTGAAGGCTTGCCATGATGGCCCTTGTGGACGGCATTTTGCAGATAAAAGAACAGCACACAAAGTTCTCAGAATGGGTTACTATTGGCCCTCACTTTTTAAGGATGCAAAGAAATATGTTAGGGCCTGTGATAGCTGTCACAGAATGGGCCAGCCTAATCACAGGGATAAAATGCCACTTAACCCCCAGGTAATACTTGAACCTTTTGAAAGATGGGCACTAGATTTTATAGGTCCCATCAATCCTCCATCCAATCAAAGAGTTTATATACTAGTTTGCACAGATTATATGACTAAGTGGGTAGAAGCTAAGGCACTCATCAAAGCTAATGAAGAATTAGTGTTAACTTTTCTATTTGAAGAAATCTTTGTTAGGTTTGGTTTGCCTAGACAACTAGTCACAGATGGAGGACCTCCTTTTAATTCTCATGGCTTCAAAGATATACTCCAGAAATATCACATTAAGCATAAGATGACTACACCTTATCACCCCCAGGCAAATGGGCAAGTGGAAAGTATAAATAAAGTCATAGAAGCCATTTTAACGAAGACAATCAAGGAGAATAGAAGGGACTAGTTTCAAAGGTTGCCTGAAGCATTATGGGCTTACAAAACTACTTGGAGGAACACTACGGGTTTTTCACCTTATGAATTAGTCTATGGTAAAAATGTTTTTTTCCTGTGGAATTTGAGATCAAAACCTTAAGGAATGCTTTAGCTGTTAACCTTGATTTGACTGATGCATAGACAGCTAGGTTGCAGCAGCTTCAGGAGTTGGATGAAAAAAGGTTAGATGCCATCCATCAAACAACCATGATACAACAGCAAAGAACCAGGTGGCATGACAAAACTATTAAGCACAAGGAGTCCCAAAAAGGTAATTGGGCCTGACTGTATGACTCCCGTTTTGAAAATTTTCAGAGGAAATTAAGAACAAGGTGGCTAGGACCTTATGAAGTAGATGTTGTTTTTCCAAATGGAACAGTTAGACTCCTACCGATTGATGATAGCAAAACACCATTATTAGTGAATGAGTATCGACTCCGTTTCTATCAGCGACCTATTTCTAAAGAGGATTTCAAAGCTACTTGCATGACAGACATACACTATACCTTTTTGGGGGAATCTGCTATCCCTCAATGCACTTAATTTCATGTTTATGTATTTATTTTTAGATTAGATTTCTTAATTAATAATCCCTGTCAAGGGTTGCCATGTTACAATTAATTATTTTGCAGATCTTAGCTTTGGATGGTGGTTGAAAAAGAAAGATTCCAGTATAGGAGGAATTAATCTGCAGATTAGAAAAGCATTGTCATTCCAGCTCATAATCCATTTCCTGTTACTGATACATCATTTCCCGTTGCTGATACACTGTTTTCCTGTTACTGGTATATCATTTCCCGTTGTTGATACATCATTTCCCATTGCTGATATACCATTTCCCGTTGTTGATACACCATTTCCCGTTGCTGATACAACATTTTCCTGTTATTGATAGAACTCAACCTGTACATGTTAGCTCAAGTAACATCTCAAGCTGATAAGAGTGTAGAGAAAGAAAAATACAGTGAATACATGTGCAGTGAATGTGGGGATATCTATACTCAGGCAGGATATAAAATAATTGCAGTCCCATTGACTGGGGCCAGCCCTGTTATATTTAAAAAGGAACACCATGCTGTTCCACAAGAACCAGCAGGGTCTTCAAGGATTTCAGAGGAAGAAACAGAACCACTTCAGCCTACCCAAATTATTGATGAGAAAACAGAACCACTCTGGCCTACCCAAGTTATTGATGAGCAGAAATTAGAGGAAGAAACAGAACCACTCCGGCCTACCCAAGTTATTGATGAGCAGAAATCAGAGGAAGAAACAAAACCACTCTGGCCTACCCAAATTATTGATGAGCAAGAGGAAGCAGAACCACTCCGGCCTACCCAAGTTAGTGATGAGCAGAAATCTGAAGAAGAAACAGAACCACTCCGGCCTACCCAAGTTATTGATGAGCAGAAATCAGAGGAAGAAACAGAACCACTCCGGCCTACCCAAGTTTTTGATGAGCAGGAACCAGAATCAAAATCTTTTACAACCGTGCATATACAAACTGAACCTCCCTGTGTTAGTGATGCTCATGCACAAACTTCTACTTTTCAAGAATTAAGCTACACATGGAAAGCAGAATATGAGCTTTCCCAAGGAAAGGCATTTCAACAACAGAAATCATTATGGTTTAACTATCCCTATAGGAATTGGGAAGCAATCGAACAGTCTCATGCACAGCACAAAGAAAATAAGCAATTAAAAGCCAGACTGTCCCTTATCCTTGATCTGGTCCAACACTTACTGGCTTCAAGAAAGCCTTCTTTTAATTACTCTGTATTCTTGAGAGAACGCTTGGCGTTCCTCCAATTTAAAGCAATAAAGGAAGGCAGAACACACCAGGTCTCTACACCACAACAATTCATTGAAACTTTTGCAGAAGCACCAAAAAATGATCAAAATTTGTTGTGCGAACTCTATCTTCATAACGAGGCTATGCCTGAAGATAGAAAGATTAATTTACTTCCTATTTGTGGTGATATTCAAATAAGAGCTTTTATTTCCTTTTTGGCCAACCAATTCACTTGGCAGAATGCTTTCATGTATGCACAACACAATGAGGAGAACTGTCTTCTCTGGATTCACCCGGAACCACAGAATGCAGCCATCTTCCTCATGGAACATCAACGGAATCTACGAGAGACAGGCATGACCGATCACATTAGGAATCTGCAAGCAGCAGTCTTGGAATACTGCCAACATTATGTCAAAGCTAAAGGACCTTTGGCCATAAAAGCAAATGAATTTTTCTGGGAACAATGTCCCAAAGAAAGAAGGGAATACCATCCCTACAATCCCCTCAATCTGCAGGCAGCAATCTCAAGGATACCTGCTTATGTAAAATGCATGAGACAATGTGATGAATGGTGGATTGGGTACCGTTTTCATTTCCATCTCTTATGGCTTCCCGGAGAACAATACAAGGCTCAATTTTTATTGACTAAGAAGGAAGAATTGGCAGCATGGAAAAGCATTCAGAATGCCCAAGGGTTCAGAGACATGGCTGACAGCACTTTCTACACTTACTGTATAAGCAATCTACACTGTTCAGCCCAGTATTCTGATTCCGATTCAGATTAGGCATTGCATGCGGACATGCAACATTTTCAGTTTGGGGGGATGTTAGGTTCCCATTTTGTCTATTTTTGACTGTATATTTTGCCATTGTATTACCCAATTCAACCCTTAAGTGAAAGCCTTTGCTAAGTTTTTTGGCTTAATCACTCCAAAAGGTACAAAATAACTTTCTTCATTACTGCATGTTTAATTATTTAACACGTAATCATGATATCTTTATAATTATTCCCTGAAGTTGATTAAAGTGTTGACTAATTGCTGAAACTGCCTAGCTGGCAGGACCACACTTTGCCGTTGTTGAAACAACGGAAACAACGCAAACTATGAAGCTGAAATAGAAAGAACAACATGAACCTCGATGTTGAAACACCATGAATAGCATGCACACTTTGAGGAACATTTGGGATTTGCGTAACAAATCTACATCGTCAAAAGAGTCTGACCGATTACTATATTGGTCGTAATGATCATGATCCTCATGGCTGTAATAATATTTTGTTATCAAGAACTGACTTTCTTATTTTTGGTACAAAAGGGTTGAAACCAAATGTATGAAAATCTGTTTTAATAGATGTCTCCTCTATAAAGAGGAGACATCTACATTAGAGAGGGGAGTAACAACTAGTAACACAGGACTTGTAGTGAAGTGATGAGACTCAATCTCTTTCTGTAATATGGTTTATTGGCAGATGAATACAATTCTGTTCTGAGTATTTTATTTTAATTCCTGTGTTCTGGGGAATCTTGAGAGAAGGACAGGGCCCACCATCATCACAAGATTCACCCATCTTCTTTCTGTTGTGTGGTGTGTGTGTGTGTGATTTATATTTATATTACAGTTACTACTTCTAATGATATTTACTTTTGCTGAAACTTTGTTTTCCTTTTAGCTGATTGATGATGCATATGAGTACCTCACCGGTGATTAGGATTCATAGAGTGTATGTGTTAACTGGACAACAGAGGCAGGTGCTGAAAGTCCTTACTCTGTGGATAGGGTCTTGATCCTTTGTTGCAGGACAACCATCGCCTCCTTTTGCAGACTTGTTTCTTTTAAGTTATTTGTTTTTACTTCATTTTCTGCAATAGGCTGTAACGACTATAACTGTTGTAACACAGAGTATGGATTTCATAAGAAAGTAGATTGTTTATACTACAACTTTTAATACCATTAAGATTGAGTACATACGGTACGTAGTCACTTTTGGAATAACCAGACTTTCCCGGGTTGATAATTAATGTGGCACTCGACTATTTTATCATTAAACAATTAAAGTGACCAACATATACCAGTTTAAATAAGCATATCCATATTTTCAATGTTATTTAATGAAAGTTTAGCTAGCTTGAGAAAAGTGGATGCAATAGTTTATTCAAACATTTGGGACATTTCCACATGCTTGGTACTTGAAGGAAGGGATTGAGAGTCTAGTTTTGTAGTGACTTTTGTTTCTCAGATGAGGATGATAAAATAGTAGAGGCTTTAAAATAAATAAAAAGAGTATTGTTTCCTACAGTAAGTCCTATTGATGAATGTCATGGAGCATTTGAACATTTGTATGAATCTAGATTCCACAAAGTCATCACTTGTGGTAAGGTTAATCAAGACCTTGATGAAGATGATTTAGATGAGTTGAGGCAATTTTCTTTTAAGGAATCTCAAGGGGTTGGAATATAAAGGATGACTTGTGCAATATGCTCCACATGTAAAACCCTTGAAGTTGTGGAAACATAATATTGAAACGGAATTAAAGCCTAAGCTAGCTTCTATTGGTGATTGTTATGATGAGAAAACTATAATGATATTTTGTTACATACTAGAACAATATAAAAGTATGTTTCCTACATGAGTTTCAGAGACCAAGGAAATCAAATGGGGTCTGGGAGAAATGAAGATTGTTTTGAAGACTGATGGAAGGCTAGTCAAACATCAACCTTACCAATTAAATATTTAGGTTAAAGAGAATGTAAAGAAGGAAATTAATAGCATGTTGGATATAGGTCTCATATTTCTCCTTGATGAAGCAGAGTGGATTGGTCCTATTTTCATTTCAGATAAGAAGGATTCAGATGACATTAATTTTTTTGTCAATTACAAAAGTCTTGATAACGATTGCATCCATGACCCAGTTCCTACTCCTGTCCATGATGAAGTATTGAACAATTTTGAAGTTAATGAAGCTTATTCTTTCACTAATTGATTTTTTGGGTATCATTAGGTTCACATTGCAGAGGAGGATAAAGGGAAGAATACTTCCACCATAAAATTGGTTTCATATGCTTATCATATTATGCCTTTTGGCCCAAAAAATGCTTCATTTCTATTCGTTAGGACTTTTATTACCGCTTTTAGAGATTATATTCAGTAATTCCTTGAGGTATACATGAATGATTAAACGATATATAGCCACTTGAAGAAACACTCTATCTTGTTGGGGTTAATGTTTGATCATTGTCAATAGCTTCTTATTTCATTCAACCTGAAGAAATGCATTTATCTTGTTCCCTTGAGTAACATGCTTAGACATATTGTTTGTAAGGATGGTCTTTGTGTTTATCCTACCATAGTTGAGGTGATTTTAAATATGTGTCCACCAACAAGTGGCAAGAAGTTGTGTTGTACATTGGGACACACATTATTATTATTGTTTCATCCACGATTATTCCTTGATCACTACACCACTAGAAAATATGTTGAAGAAAGCTAACCATTTCATATGGATTGTTGAATGTGATACTACATTTGACACATTAGAAGAAAATCTTCTGAATGCTCCAATTCTACTTTATCTAGATTTGAACAAGTAATTTCATGTTCATATAGATTCATATGAT
Organism: Pinus tabuliformis; assembly: GCA_031772625.1. Lineage (NCBI taxonomy): Eukaryota > Viridiplantae > Streptophyta > Pinopsida > Pinales > Pinaceae > Pinus > Pinus tabuliformis. The sequence continues at coordinate 1,699,914,146 of CM062820.1, forward strand.
ATCACCTTGGGTTTTATTATGGTTCAGCCAAGAGAAGGTAACTTGGATCATACCATCTAATTTGCAATAAGAAAGCTCTGCATTGCTGAGGAGAATTATATAACCACTAAATGATAATCTCTTGCCATAGTGTACTTGCTCTAGAAATTCAAGGATTACCTTATTGTTGGTCCTACCAAATTCTTGACCAATCATTCTTATTTAAAGTATTCAATTAAAAATCTTGCCTTAGAAGGGAGAATATGCAGATAGATTTTAGTATTTCAGGAATTTTTGTTTGAAGTTATTTTTAGACTAGGCCACTCTAATGTGAGCCTAGATTACTGTTGGGTGTGGTTTTTTAACTATTCTCTACACATTCTTTCCCCAATTTTGACCCTCCTGTCCTCCAGGCCTATGAATTTACTAGACCAATTCCCCTATTTTCTCACCTTTATAACCTATTCTACTGTTATGTTACTTTGTTATATGTTATTGATTAATGCGATGATTTATTCCTTTTTGTGGCTAACTGGGAGAGTATTGAAGTAGTCTGGGAAGGTCTTGTTCTTTTTCAAGTGATGGCTCACTAGAACAGGCTATGAAGTGGACAAAAAGCATGGATTAACTATAGACAATGGTAAAACAGGATGTTGCTACACATTGGATGATGTTATAGGCTGTTGTTACATATTGGATGTTGTTAGACTACACATTGATACAAGAATCAATTGTGATGCCAAAAGTGTTATCACCAGTGATGCCATAACATCTCGAACTGTTATTCACTCGGTCTTGTTCCACCGAAGCTGGAAAATGTCGGTACTATTCCACATAACAACTGTCGGCAGTAGGGATTGTTTATTCTGGAAGCAACAGACCGAAGCAATTGCAATCCTAGCTACTATGTATTTGTATTTAGAAATAGGTTGTAACTACTTTTATTTTTTATCAGCATGAGAAAGGTGAGATTTTCATGACTGCTCTATTTTCTAATTTCGAGATGTAATAACTATAAAGGAGTTCCATTTTTCATGTACAAGGATATGCCATATAGAAAAGTATTGTTACTCTGCTTCTGTAATTCTAAGTTTATTTTTAATATTAATCGACACAGTGATGTTGTTACTGCTCTTCAACTGATTTGTTAGTTACTTTTGTGTCACTCCTGTGCCCTACTGAGGAGGAAGGGACCTCCTCTTTGGTAGGGATTGTAGTGATAGAGGTAGTGTACATTCTAGTTTAGCTAATTGATTTATGGTTTCTCATTGTTGTTGTACAAATCGTGGATTACATTCGTTGTTGTTTCTATTTATATTATGTTGTTAAAATGAGTTAATTAACAGAATGGTACTAATGAGCTAGAGTAGATACTAGTTCCTGTGTGGCGCACCTCTACTTTAATAGTTGCAAAGTGTGATTAATTATGTAGAGTGTTTTTATGTCTACATGAATGGTTTGATTCAAAAATTTAGTTCAGCGACACCTTTTACTGTTTTCTACACTTTCTTATTCTTGGCTGTGGTGTATCGGCACAGATAGTGCAAACTCCATTGAAATAGCAAGACCTACCCTGGGTTGAAAATTAAATGTTTTAGTCTCGGTCAATTAGGATTGATTAAAATAGAACTACATTTTGGCACCATTATCGGGGATGGTAGTTGATGATACAGTCAGCTAAGTTGTTTGTTTGATGTATAGTGTTCCTAGTCCACACTTGCTTGGCAGTAAGATGAAAGGTAAGAAGCTGTGCATCGCTCTAACATACATGGGTGGGCTCGCCATTGTGATCACTAGGGAACTTAGGACGTTTTGGTGTTTTGTTTAGTGTGTCTTGAGCTCTTCAATCATTGGGCGATAAGACGAGAGGTAAGAACTTGTGCATCTCTCTAACATACCTAAGCGGGCTCACCATTGTCAAAGACTAAGGAACTTAGGGTGTGATTTAATACACATAGGGTCCATATGTGCAACTGTTGAAATTATAGAGATACCAAAAATACACCTACTCTAATTAGTCACAGGAAGAACAGGTCGTAAAAAGGAAAGGAAGAGTGTAGATCTGGGAAGGAAAAAATTAATCCAGGAACTAATCTCTAAGGTATAAAAGGAACAGTTGAGCTCTCGAAGGGATGCAAGGAAAACAGGGCCATAGAATGATGTTACTCCCATAGCAAATGAAGAAACCTTTGATTCCTCTATCTTGGGACCATATCATTCTAAAGAGAGAACCCATACCCCCAAGGCCAAGAATCTAATTCGAGGGTGGGAGGGGGAAGTTGTAGCCATAATTTCAAGGTCGAGGGGCAAGGGGAAACTAAGATGGGAAACATCAAACACCTGGGATGAAAGAACACATATTAGTTTATCAACACCCAGATACACGTAGTACGGTAAAACAGCTAGCCCCAAGAACATCTAAGGCACTAATCACATCTACGAGACCATCACAAGAACAGTTTGAAGGACTTTACTATAACAACGGTTAGAGGGACTATTCATGGGAAACAACAATGACAACAATGCTAAAACAGATGCTATTATCACCACCTTTGAGTTCCTAGTCAAGGATATCAAAGATGAAGCTCCTATGAAAAATATTGCTCTACCATTCTTATCATCCTTCTAGGGGATGACTATGGAATATCTAGACACCCTTTTATTTGAATTTGATGTCTTATTCAAAAGTTATAAGTATACCTTAGATGCACAAAAATTAAAATTATTCCCTACTACTTTAAAAGCGGGAGCCTTGAGATGGTTCATGGGATTAGGTTCTTCTTTTATTTGAACATGGAATGACATGAAGGAGATGTTCTTATCAAAGTTCCAACACTATTACAGAACCAGGTAATTAAGGGAGGAGATCTTTACAATGACACGGAATGAGGATGAAAGCCTAGAATATCATGTGGAGAGGTTCCACTATAATCTGAAGCGGTCTAAACATAGCAATATAGACCATGGGATGTTGAAGACTATATTTATGAGAAGGATGAGGAATGTCTGCCTTGACACCCTGAACCTATTAGGGAATGGGGATATATCGTAAGAACCATTCGTTGAAATTGTAAATCTCTTCCTAAGATGCTCTAGAGGATCGTCTAAGGGGAGGAGCACAATTCAATATGCCTTCACCCGGATACAAAAATCTACAAGAGGGGGAGTAACCAGAGTAGAAATAAAGAATTTGTTTGAAAATTATCCTCATTACTCTCTCTTCCTATATAATGACAGTGAAGATCAAGAAGACACAAGTAGAAGTTGACACACCTCTGGCTATGTTCTATGTGAATTGTTGGAAGAAACATCCTTTGAGGGAATGTGAATTGAACAACATCACCTTGTGCAATATTTTTGAGGTGGAACATTCAACAGGGCAGTGTCTGAAGCTTCCTATATTAAAGGTAGTACTTAGAGAGTTAAGCAAGAAAGTGAAGTCCTCTTATTTCATCACACCAAGAAGGCCATGGAAACCACAACCTCCAGTTATGTCTTAAGACTTTTCTTCTTTCAATTTGTGTAAAAATGCATATAATACTCAACAATATCCATGGAAATATCCTACTCCTCCTCCAGAATAGTTTCCTTCACCCTTGAACCAGTGGTCTCCATCTCCTTCTATTCAATATCCTCAATCTCAACCATATCCTTGGAACCAGAATTGGAGAGGAAATGCTCAGAATTCAGCTCTACCTAGACTACCCATGCAATAATAGATGTAGTTACCTCATTTCCAAACTCATTCTCCTCCACCACCTATGCGACCCCAACTACCTATGCAACCTAACCCAAGCCCAAACAATAAAGCAGGTTAGGGCATAGAGGCTCTGAATACCTTGCAGACCTACCTTATTACCCCCGTGGGGCTTAATGAAATACAAATGTGATTAGGAAAGGAAATTAAATCAAGTCACTCCCCTATCATTACAAAGGAGGAACGTGAACCATCCAGAAGAGATGTCCGAGGCTCTGAGGCGGCTACTGCACCTACAACAACCGATATAGAGGAAGTTGTTGCTACATTTGTAAGAGCTGACCCATGAAAAAAGTTTATTGTTGTAACAACCAACTTGGGGAAGGTTGATACACCTATAATAGTCGATTAGATTGTCATAACGCAAGACCCTCCATATCCATAGAGATTGGTTGAACCTAGGATGACCTCATATACCGAATATGATTTTCTCGGGGAGTTGCAAAATTTGCATGTATGAATTTCTCTGCTACAAGCCATTAAACAAGTACATATTTATGCTAAAATAATGAGAGATTTGTGCATCAAGAAACCCGGGAGGAAGCCTAAAGATCCTGCCACGATACATGTGATGGGGAAATTATTTGAATTAATGTCTGCTCAGCCTCTCTTAACCAAGTATAGTGATGCATGAAGTCCTACGGCCACTGTCTACACTAACGGTCAACCCATAGCCAACACATTGATTGACCTTGGGGCTACCATTAATGTAATGACGTAGGATCTCTTTGTCACTCTTGGGCTATAGTGACTTAGACATACTCCTACTGTACTTGAATTAGCAGACAGGTCCTGTGTTAAACCCAAGGGTATGCTGGAGGATATAGTGATTACAATAGCTTCCTGGAGGTATCCAACTGATTTTCTTATCTTGTAGTCCAAATCTAATTTGGGGGGACATCCTTTGATCCTAGAGAGACCTTTGCTCGCCACTACAGATGCATTTATAGGCTGTAGATTGGGGTCTATGGTGATCTGAGATGGTCGGGCAACATAGAACCTTAGCCTTTACCCCACAAAACCAAATATGGATATATTTAACCCTTGGTGGGATGAGTTTGAGCCTAAGTTAGGTATTTCCCTATGACTTCTCACTCTTGGGAAAGCCCAGTATTTCAAGAATGAGACAAAAGATGATGTCATCAATGGTTTTATTACTAACTCACTTTTTGTCGCTTCTGCTAAGAATGAAAATGAGGAAGAAGAGGTAGAGGATATAGATTTTGAACAAATGAGAACCACTCTAAATGTTGAAAGTAGTCCAATTGAGATAGAATCTGTAAACTTTTGAATATTAACCCCAACCTGACTGCTGAGGAAAGCCAACTATTGTTATAGCTGTTACAGAAATACAAAAAGGAATTTGCATGGGACTATATGGATACGAAGGGGATCCACCCTAACCTATGCACTCACTGCATTTATCTGAAGGATTGTTGCAAACCAGTGAGACAACCACAACGCTGCATGAACCCTACACTAAAAGAGGTGGTGAAGGAAGAATTACAAAAACTCATGAGTGCTAATTTTATTTACCTAATATTTGACAGTCAGTGGGTGTCACTGCTTGTCATCATTCCAAGAAAAATGGCAAGTGGAGAGTCCATGTAGATTACAAAGAAGTCAATAAAGCCATTCAAAAGGACCATTTCCCCTTACCATTTATAGATCATTTCCTTGATACCCTCTCTAGAAAGAAGTTCCTTTCATTTTTGGATGGATTTAGTGGCTATAATCAAATACAGATTGCCCCAGAAGACCAGGATAAAACTACCTTTACTTGTCCTTGGGGAAGCTACGCATACATAGCACTTCCTTTTGGACTATGTATTGTACCAACAACCTTTGAAAGGGAAATACTGGGGATTTTTTCTGAATTTTTGAATGACTACTTGGAAATCTTCATGCACGATTTTACACCTTATGGAGATTCTTTTGAAACAAGATTAGCTAATCTGGAAAAAGTGTTGGAACAATGTGTAAAGACTAATGTTGCCTTGAGCATTGAAACATGTCACATGATTATGACTAAAGGGATCATGCTTGGGCACTACATTTTTGTTGAAGGAATCAAGGTAGAACGTGCAAAAATAGAGGTAATTATGAAAATTCCAACCCCTAAAACACAAAAAGAGGTACATAGTTTTTTGGGGCATGCAGGGTATTACAGGAGATTTATAGAAAAATGTTCAAAAATTGCATTGTCATTATTTTCCTTGCTCATGAAGGATGTTGATTTTTTGTGGACAAGGAAGTCTGAGCAGGCCTTTCTAAAGCTGAAATGTTATGTATCAACAACTGCAGTCATGCGAGGACCTGATTTAGAACTGTCATTTCACAGAGCTACAAATGCATCTAATATTATTGTAGGTGCATTTTTGGGTCAATTGGAGAAGAAGAAACCTTATGCGATTTATTACATAAGCAAAAATCTAACCCCGACAGAGCTCAACTACACAGTGACCGAGAAGGAGTTCTTAGCAGTCGTGCATGCCATCAATAAATTCCAACATTATATCCAGGGAAAATTTTAAGAAACACCCTAACCTTATATGTATAATAAATGGGTGAATGCCCATGATACAAAGGAAAAATAGGAGGCGATTCCATCAATAACATAATATGTGTATATAATTTTTTTGGAAAATCTCTCACCAAATTATATTATCTTGTAAAGTCATGGCAAATATTTCACTGAAATATAAAATCTTGTAAGATCTTGGAAAATATTTCACTGAATAATAAAACATTGTGAATTCTTGGAGAATTTTTTTGTTAAAGTATGAAACCATATATGATAATAGGAAAACATATTCATTAAACTGTAATATACTAACATACGAGTTTGGAAAAAAGAAACATAATTTTCCCTTCCTACAAATAATGTTGCAAGTTTCAGTGGCCGCGTTTGTCAAGGTTCTTATAGTACACTCTCTCATATCCTTCTATTAGTTTTGATAATATTCCACAACAAAGTTCTTGTAGGTGTTGATCTTCAACACTAGTTCTATCAAGGTCGGAGAGGTTAATATTTTCTCTACCACTTTTTTCAAGCTATGACAAATTAATGTTTGTACAGTTTTTGTTTTACTTTTCTCCCAACTTTTGTTTCCTTGAGTGTTTCCATCACTACTTTGCTGATTCCATATCAAACCAATTTCTCAAATGTTGGCCTAGCTGTAACAAAGGACTTTCTTTCTTCTACAAATTTTAGCCTCATTGTAAGGAGAAGTTTTTATATTTACAGGGGCAATTTACAAACACTTTCATTCGCTCTCTAGGTAGTTTTTAAGCCATCGACCTTCAGGTAGTTCATCCTTACATATGATATTTTGTCATTACACTCTGTTCTTCAAGAAAAATATAAGTTATGAAAGTCATTCTGCCATGTCATGAATTGTTGAATTGAGGGAATCCCATACCCATGAACCATACCTATGGTCTGACGATACAATATTCTGTTTTGAGTCATTGTGTTAAAGTCCTGTTGAGGCCTCGAAAATCGCTGCCACAACAAAGGGGATACCACTCGGTCCGGACCTTAATGCAGCTCCTTTTCCGTTTGGAATAGTGGTTCCGACTGGGGATAATGGGACCAGTTTCCAAAGAAGTATAAGTGAATGGGATGGATGAATGACTTATGAGATAAGATGGTAATGAGCGAACAGCTAAACTATAAACAAAATGTAATAACTATAATCGGATCCCGGGACTTATTACTAGGCAAAGCGTAGCGTTTGATGATCTGTGCTTTAAGGCAGGCATATAAATGACTCTAACACTTTAAGCATAGACGTTTGAACCATTTAAACATTGCTCTGCATAATTAGTTATGCAGAGCGATTAGAGCGAATTACTACGCTTAATCATTCATATCATTGATACATGCATGAGTGAAAGAGATAACAAATCAACACAAACATTCAATAATGAAGCGAAATGACGATTCGTTGTTATATCGCATACATGCATTCAACAATAGCAAAGATAATAACACAGCAATTCATATAATCAGAAAGAACACAGATACAGATAATAGTACCATGTAAGCTGATCGATCAATCCAGTACATCAATCACTATGTCGCAGTCCTTCCTTCCAATCGGAAAGCATTCCAAACAACAGACAATCGTGCGCAATTGTATAAAACAGCCTTCTAATCAAAATTCAGAACCATGGTCGAGTTTCACAAAAAGAATATAGACTGAAGCACAATAGTGCAAACTTCAGCCTTTAAGTCTTATTACAAAATTTTACGACCCTTTCCAAAACAATGAAAGGGTCTATAAATACTATACTAATCTAAAGATCTAAACAACTGAAAAGCTATTAAATTAGCATCAATAAATGTTTTTTCCATTTTCCTGGCGATCTGGCAGTTGGCGGCAATGCTTCATTCGGTGGGTTCTTTTCCTTTACTCCTTAGCTCACATATCGCCAGCATTGGCTCTACTTCTGGTGGAGTGTTGAGACGCGAAGTCAGCTGAGCATCATAAGTAGCATCTTGAATGTCGGGGATGAGGCATCCGAGGGCATCCGTTAAACACTTGAGAGCGGATCTTTGAGTATGTGGCTTGACTAGAAAGAGCCAATATGCGTCAGAGGTTAAAGTATTTACTCCAGTAATTAACTTCCTCTGTTCCTCTAAGCCAGGATAACTTGCTTGTTCGAGCATATCTGCTGTTTTTATACTTCCAGGAGTGCATTTAGAGATCATATTTGCCAGATAAAGTGTATCATTGACTAGGTCGGTCGTGTTGCTGGTAATTATTTTACACCTGGAAGCCGCCCTTTCTGCCTTCATTACCTGAGTATTCCATTCAGTGAAGAGTATGTCCTTATACGTTTCATGGATTCGGGACAAATTCGCCGCTTTCCCTTCTGGAGTGTCTTGCCACTCAACATATTCGGATATGGCATCTTCGGCCTGATCTAGCTCATTTCTGGCCCTGTCTATTTGCTTACACACTGTCGATATTTCGCATAATGACTCCGCCTTAGCAAGTTGTTGACATAGAAGTCTGATCTGAGACAGTAATGCGGTATTTATTTGAGTTGCCTCTGCTCTGAAATTTTTTACGTTCTGTGTGCTCTTGATGCCTTCGAGCTGTGCTGATAGTTGAGCTATTCGCTCATCTTTCGATTGCATCATCAGATAATTTGATGCTTTCAACTGTGACAATGCTTCTGACAATTCTTTTGCCTTTTGCGCTTCACTTTGGTTTATCCTCTGTCTTTCAATTTGCAGTTGCTGGGTTAACAAATTGTTTTCCTGCTGTTGAGCCAGCAACTGCTCTTCCACCTGTGCTGCTTTATTTTTCGCTTCAATCACCTCTGCCTGCAATGCATATATTTCATGATCTTTAGTCTTCAACAGAAGACTTACCTCCGATGCTTTGTCGATGGTTGCTGCAGAATAAGCTCCTGTGAATTGAGATAGTTTAGTTAGATCATCGGAGGGATCTAAATCCTCCTTCCAGACCATATTGCCCGTGACTGTTTGCTCAGGCAAGATAGAAGGTTGATCAAGCCTTCGTCTTTTCTTAGAGCGCTTAATAACGGCTCTATGCTTTGGGCTGTAGAAAATATCCAGGGGAGGAATTTCTTCCACCTGGAGAACAATTTGATCGGAAGGGTCCTTATTGATGATCTCAACATCCTGTGAAATGGGTGGGCCGCTGGTTCCTCCTAGAACCTGAGAAGAAGTGATATCGGGCGCATCGCTTGTTTTAGAGGAGCCTGTGTCTTTGGAGCCTTCCTTACCACTGATAATGGAATCGAATTGATTCCATTGTTTAATCAATTCAGGATCAATGGAAGATTGCTTATGGGCTTTGCTCCGTTCTTTCTCTTGTTCTAACTTCTGCTGTTCTTCAAGTGATTTTCGCTGCTGCTCCTCTTGCGTTTTCCGCTGCTGCTCCTCCAATTCCTTTTTCTGCCTATCTGCTAGTTCTTTCTTTAATCTCTCTTCTTCCTTCTTCTTCCTCTGCTCTTCTTCCCTCTGTGCCTTTTGCTGCCTTTCTATCTGCTCCTTTTTCTGCCTCTCTGCTTGCTCTTTTTTCTGCTTCTCAGCCTGCAGCTTTTTCTGTCTTTCCTCCTGTTGTTTATCCTGTTCTTTAGTTGTAACAGGAGGTGAATGTATCTATTGCCGACCAGGCTCGCTTGAGGAAGACACTGGGGTTGTGGATAATAACTCTAGGGGCAGAGTTTGCAACCTCTGCTCCCTAAGTTTATTAAACTCAGTCAACGCCTCATCGTTGTATTTCATTATGGCAAGCTGTTTGACTTGGCTTATTGTCTCGGCACCTACGAACAAGTCATCAAATATATCCTCTTGATGATCAACTTTTGTTAATTTTGCTTGTTCTAGGGCAATGTAGGCAGTTTTCTTTGGATCATAGAGTCTGCTTGGGAGAGTGGCCAGGGATAAAGCTTGGATTTTTGCCGCTTCTTTTTCTGCGTGCTTGTAATTAAGCAGAGTAAAAACCCCAATTCTTAAAGGAAAAGAGGGCCAACCTTTCTTCTTCTCTTCTTTGAGAGTTTGTGTGACACTGTCGGCCATAATCTGGTAGCAGATTTCCCGGGCTAACAGCTTGTCTGGGATATACAAAGGGAGGACATGTGGCCTAGCCTTACTCCCAAAAACTCTGATATAGGAGAAATACTCTTCCCCAAACCAACTCGCTACGGCAGGTAAGTCAAAGGAGGCTTCATAAGAAATTCTGGAAATGGGTCTGTCAAAAATAGAATAGTAAATGGGCGCCATGAAACCATTACAAATTTGGTACAAGTGGTCCTTGTAAGAGGACTTCCACAATTTCTGATGGTATAAATGAATGGGTGTTGGATCCTGGGTGGTCCATCTCCAACCGAGGACAGGAAACTCAGAATTAAGACACAGGGTATCCATAATGTAAGCAGAATAATAGAATGGAGGGATTTTCCTTTCGGAGACTATAGTTTTGTTTCTGAATTCACGAACAGCTACGACCAATTTATCAGAAAGAATAGTGGCCCAGTCCATGATTATAGAATTGATAGCCGCTTTCATTAGGGGAACCATGTCAATATTGATATTAACAGAGTCCTGTAATCCCCACAATCTACACATCATAATCCCCGCATAGCAATAGGGAGAAGCCAAAGAAACATTGGAGTACTTACCCGAACTTTCATGCTTGTGCTTGGCTGGGTTCTGCCTCCAATCTCGGAGGGGTTCGGATGGTGATTCATTTTCTTTTGCGAATTTCTCCACGAAGGTTCTGTTGTAGACTAGCTTCAGTTCAGGCAAATGATACATTCGCTTCAGGTCATCAGGCTTGAATGACCCAAAAATCCTTCCGTCCCTTGTATGGAAAGTTCTATCAGTGATGGGGATTTCTTCGATTGCCCAGCGCACCACGTCTGTGTAAGGGAGAACCTGCTCTCCGGCCGCTATTCTGTGTAAAAAGGAGTCGGCCAAGTCTTTGAGCGTTGCATCAGACTTACTTAATACATCTACACTAGCCGTTCTCACTGTCACTTTTGGTTGCTCGGCCTCCAACAGATTATATGTGCCTTGCCATGTGGTCCTAGAAAGACCAACGCACGTAGTGTCCGAGATTAAGCCTTTCTTTGAAATTGGAGCAGCTTGACCTGCAACAGATGTTGTAGTAGAACCAGAACTCCTCTTATTTTTCTTCCCCATCATGTTCAGGCTTTCTTCAACAAACGAACTCTACACAAGTGCGAGAGAAATCGTAACACGAGGAATAATGAAGACAAAGCATAAATGGAAAGGTATATATCACTTGAAGCGTGGCGCTATTAATCTTCAAAAAGTGGCTGCGGATCCAATCACTGGTAAGAGATTGCATATGCATTAATGGTGATTTTAAGGCTTGCTACCCATTAAATGACCTTTACGCTGTTATTCAGTTGAATGACCACCCAACGCGTGCAACAGATATGATATGCCTTAGACGCAAGTATTCGTTAATCGAAGGGGCAAGGTTATTAAATACGCATGCATTACCTTATCCCTGCATTTAACGGCATTTTGAAATCTGCGCCTTATCAACTGGATTTAAATATAACTTTAAAGTTTAAAACAATCACTTTTTGAAAATGGCGATTACCGATGAACAATGTCGCATCGCATGGGGGGAGAGTGTTACATTATCATTTGAAAGTAGCCCTGGCGAACGCCGATTGCGATATCGCATCGGACTAGCATGTCAACCCATTACCAGATGCAATTTAAGTGATTTGCCGAACTCCGATAGCGAATTCGCATCGCATCGGGGAAAGAGCTGGGCGCCTTATAAAAATGCATGGGATACCACCGACGGCCGATAGCGATATCGCATCGGGTCGGGGTTTATAACTTAACGCATTTTCTCATAAGAGGCAGTACCGATAGCCGATCGCCGATATAGCGTCGCATCGGGGTATGAGATATGTGATCTTTTTGTGTATGCCATGAATACCGCCGATTGCTGATAACGATATCGCATCGGCAAAGGCCAAAGTGCTGTTTAAGTGCGTCTCTCTTGTCATTGCGATATGCGATCTTGCGATCGCTTTATCGCAATAACAAAAGATTGTTTTATTTTGGTAACATTGTTATTTGAAAAAGGCTTCATTTTACATACTTATTTGATTATCATGGCTTTTTCGAACAAATTCATTAATACCAATTAATTTCTAAAAGGGACCCATTTCATACGTTGTTTATTTGTAAATACAGATGATATGAAATGGGGGGTTGTTGTAGGACACAACAATTGGCGATTCGTTGGTAGAACCAGTTATCTCTGAAATTAACATAAACATTCAAGCCTTTTATAAATAGAAACTCAATCAGAAGGAGAAATTTCTAATATAACTAGATATTCATGTGTTCTGACAAAAGTGAATTCTATTTTGTTAACTTCGTCCCATTTAGTTTAAAGAAACCAAATACATAAAAAGTTTCTAAAATAAGTCTTTATTGGTTCATAATGATAAAAATAGAAAACTTTCCCATATTAGCTTTTATAATTAACTCCTTTGTCATAGGTAGAGCCTCTGTTGCCAGCAGACATTTATAGTCTCGACAGGGATACCTTTTAACCATAATATTGTCTACTTTTCCATTCACATAAGAGTGTGATTAACAGAACGAATCCATAAAATGTTTTCATATTTCACTTCTTCATCTGTTTTTCTTTGTAATAAATAAGATAAAAAGCCACTGTCCTGGTTTGGTAGCCAGCTTATGACAATGCCATTCACTGGTAATAAGTTAACTGATCAAGCCGGCTCGTGATGAGACCCCTTGTCTTGAAATTTCAAGCCATTACCCTGTTTTGGTAGGCAGTATTGGTAATGTCAGTTAAGCTATTTCCCTATGAACATGGTAAGCAGGCTTATGATAAGACCTCTTATCTTTAATCTTTTATATTTTAGAATTACACTCTGAATAATCACATCCTTTAGTGAATGGGGTGAACAATTTTCTCCTTAAGAGCCGATGGATGACAAGTGAAGAGTTGAAGATACTGAAAAATGGTTTTAGCCTCTATTTCTTTTAACAGATAACCTTTGGAGACTATTTTGGAAACAGAAAATGATTCAGAACTTTTACCTCCTGAGAGTAGTCTTCAAAATTTAGATTAAAATTTCAGAACACAAGGATATCTAATTTCCTAGAAACTATTTCTTTTGAGTGAGGATTCTATTATCTAGAAACAAGTATTTATATTATTTCTGTGAGACAGCTTTCTCAAACACAAGAAAAGGTCAATGTAGGTACTCTACAGTTTTATTTCCTACTAATCCTACAAACTACGCAAATCTAAAAAAGGAGAAGGGGTTACCTTCTCAGTTAAAGAATTTCTTCAGGATCAGGCCATTGACGGGGAGAGAATCTCTCAACCCTGATAAGCTTTGCAATATAAAAGTTGAATGGCCTATCTTTTCACAGATCTGAAATGGTCCAAGCCACATTTTCTGAAATTTGGTATGCTTGCCTTTATCCTCATGGGCCTTGTCCCATTTGAGAACTAAGTCACCAACTTGAAGTTGTTTGGAAGAGGATGATGCTGAGTCAAAAGATGCTTTGATGATTTGTTGATGCTTGGCATGAGTGATTCTGGCCTTTTCCCTTTCTTCTTCTAATTTGAGAATTTGGTCATGTCTAAGTTGGATAGAAGAAGGCGGAGTCTCTTGAATAAACTGCACTAGGGCTAAAGATGGAAGAACAAGATTTGTAGGCAATACGGCTTCTATTCCATATAACAGATTGAAAGGAGAGGTCCCTATTGAATCCTTTTGTGTTATTCTATCAGCCCATAGTGCAAAGACCAAAGATTTATGCCAGTTTCTATGATTCTGTTCAACAGTTTGCTTAATGATTTTGATGAGGTTCTTATTAGTAGATTCGGCTAAACCGTTTCCCTGGGGATAGTAATTGGAAGAATATTTCAGTTTAAACCCCCTTTTAATAGCAAAATCATATATAGCGTTTCCTGAGAAATAAGAAGCATTATCGAAAACAAGAGCGTTTGGAACACCGAACCTGGTAATGATGAATTGGTCGATGAACTCGATGATTGCCTATGCATTTGCTGCCTTCAAAGGAATAGCCTCTACCCATTTAGTGAAATAATCAGTAGCGGTAAGGATATACCTATGTTGTTTGGAAGATGGTGGAGTAATTTCCCCGATGATATCTAATCCCCATTGTTCGAATGGCTGTTCAATGTTGACAGGTTGCAGAGGGAAAGCGGGTTTTCGTTGTCTTCCACCAGATGTTTGGCAATTAAGGCATTTTCTTACATGCTCATGGCAATCTCTAAATAGAGTAGGCCAATAATATCCAGCATGAATAATCTTATGAGCTGTTGTGTCGGCTCCAAAATGTCCTCCAGCTGGTCCATCATGTAGCTCCTGCAGAACCTTTAGTGCTTCAGGTTTCTCAAGACATCTTAGCAGGATAGAATCATAATTTTGTGTAAACAACACATCATCAATGAGAGTGAAATTCTTAGCTTTCAACCTAATGGCCCTTTTATTTTTGTAAGATAAATTTGGAGGAGCGTATCCGTTCTTCAAATAAAATATCAAATCAGCATATTGAGATTCAGAATCAGTGACACTTATCTGATTGATGGATTTAATCTGATCTTCATCGCTTGATTCGTGAATGTTTGATGCTCCTGCCAATATCCTGCAAAAACCTTGGCCCCTAACAATCTTTGCTAGCTTTATTTCTAAGTCATACTCTTGAAGCGCTGTAACCCAATTGGCTCTTTTTTCACCCAATTCTTTCTGAATTAATAGTTGTCTTACCGTTGGGAAAGGAACTATAACTTTCGTATGGGTTTTCAAAAGGAAGGGTCTATAATGTTTGACTACTTTGAACACAGCAAAGGCTTGTTTCTCCACATCTGAATAATTTAATTCGGCACCTTGAAGATTTGAACTAAAAAATGATATGGGTGCTTCTAGGTTGTTATCATTCAGTTGTGTAAGTACTGCAGCATATGAAGTGTTGGATGCAATAGTATATAGTGTAAAATGATTAGAAAAATTCGGGGTATTCAAAGCTGGGGCATTGATTATTGACTGTTTGATAACATCAAAAGCTTGCTTTTCTTCTGATCCCCATTTGAAGACTGAATTCTTCTTGATCATTGTCTGAAGTGGTAATACAATCTGTGAAAAATCTGGAACAAATCGTTTGACAAAATTAATCTGACCTAAAAATGACTGCATTGATTTCTTGTTATGTGGGAAAGGGATTTCAGAAATTTCATTAATCCGATCAGGATCAATATAAATACCATTTTTGGATACTATAAAACCTAAGAGTTTTCCTTGGTCTAGAGCAAAGAAGGACTTTTTTGGGTTTAGAGAAATACCATATCTTTTGCATCTCTGAAAGATCTGATTTAAGTCGTGCAAATGATTATCTCTTTTCTTAGAATACACAGTAATATCATCTAGGTAGACGACTACTGATCGATTAATTAACCCTCTGAAGGCCATGTCCATAGCTCTCTGAAATGTCGCTCCGGCGTTTATAAGACCAAAAGGCATTTTCTGATATGCATAGGTTCCCCATTTTGTCCTGAATGTAGTTTTGAGCCGGTCATCGGGATGTACCAGAACTTGATTGTACCCTGAGAAACCATCTAGAAAAGAAATCAATTCAGAACCTGCCACCGATTGGAGAATTTGCTCCATAGTGGGCAATGGGAAGTTGTCTTTTAAGCTCGCTTTGTTTAAATTCCTGAAATCAATACAAATTCGAATGTCGCCATTTTTCTTCCTGACTGGCACCATGTTAGAGACCCAGTTTGAATGTCGGACTGGAAAAATAATTTTGGCTTTTAAAATCTTATTAAGCTCCGACTTAATCTGGCTCTCCAAATTTGGGTGTATTTTTCTTAATTTTTGCTGAATTGGTTTTTTATCAGGAAGCATAGGAATGGTATGCTGGATAATAGATGTATCGTATGTCTTTAAGTCATCATATTTCCAAGCAAAAACCTGTTTGTTCTTTCTCAACAATTTAATAAATCCTCCCTTTTCATTCTGAGATAGTCTTGTTCCTAAATTGATGTTTTGAGGAGATTCGTTGGTTCCTAGATTTATCAATTCAAACCTAAGGGTAGAACTTTGAAGCTTTGTGTTGATTACAGGTTTAAACTTGTCTTTGATATCATAAAGATCTTCTAATTTTACCACTGGTTTGGGGATCGAATTTTCTTTGGGCACTCCTTTCATCTGGGAATCATGATCATCTTCCTCAATAACTTGCTTATCATAAGAATTCTCAGAAGTTAAAAACTGCAAAATATCATCGTCATGATTAAATACTCTCCAATTAGTGACATTGTCGGGAATTGAAGGTCTGAAAAGTAATTCTACGAAAAATCTATCAAGGTTGTAGTCTTCAGAAGGTAGAAGCTTTGAAGCTACATTGGTTAGCAGATCTGCGGCTGCATTTTGAGATCGAGGTATAGAAGAAATGTTGAATGCAAGAAAGTGTGAGGTAAGCTCCTGAACGAGCGATTGGTAATGTTTAAGGTGAGTCGAAAGGCAATGAATTGCATTTCTAACCTGTTTGACAATGATCTCCGAATCACCGAATACCTTTAGATATTGTACCTTCAAGCCGATTGCTTTATATAATCCTTGGATTAAAGCCTCATATTCGGCTGTATTATTAGTGCACTCAAACTCTAACCTACAAGACAACATTGTCTTTTCTCCTCGCGGACTAACCAATATACATCCAGCTCCTGAACCTTCAGGGGACTTAGAGCCATCAAAATACAGAGACCAAAATAAAGGAATATTAACAAAAGTATCTACATTTTCCTCAGCATCATTAAAACATCTGGACCTATCAGTTTGTGAAAAATTTTCTATTTGAGATGTAAAATGATTGACTGAAAAAGGAGATGGTTGGGCAACAAAGTTGCCAAAGAATGATTCTACTGAATAATTCCCCAATATGTTATTATTGAATGCGACAGGCTGGTTTTCTTGCTCGAATTCAGTAACTGTGTGGGTCATATGTTTCTCACGATCGATCCTTATCTGATTTGGCTTTCCCTTGTAGGGAAGCCACATGTGTGACCAATCTGTAGAGATATACCCATGCAATTTTTCGGACCAATCTCTGCTCAATATTAAACCATAAAATTCGGGTATGTCAGCAATTAAGATGTCAATTCTCTGGACAATTCTGGGGTCGGCTGACAACCTGATGGTTACAGAATTAATTTCTCCCACTACCTGCACTTTAGTTCTATCCAACTGTACAATATGAATTGCAGATTTCTGGGGTTCAATGTTTAGCTTAGAGCAAACTGAAGCTGGCATTATATTAGATGAGGCCCCTAAATCTATTAAACAGTTGTGTAGGTTTCTATTATAAATCTCATAAGTAAGCAGGAAGGGTGGAGTGTGAGAATTTGATTTATCTCCGATCAAGACTGAATCGGTAATTTCAACCATGCCTGCAGGAGGCTGGCCTGAATCGTTGGCAGCTCTTGCACTGGGAAGGGGAATAGAGGGAACATCATTTAACTCTTTAAGAAGTTGCTTTTGCTGATGCTTCAGTTTACTGAGTTCAAACATGGTTATATTTGCCTTGGTTTTCTTCATATCATCAACAATGTTATATTCCATGGAATCGGATACCACTAGAGTCTTGGATGTTGAAGGAGAACTAAAAGTTGAAGGCTGATTTGAAGGAACTACCACAGGTGACTTCTTTGGGGGAACTTTTTCTTTTGCTGTAGTAGCGCCTGCGCTCCTCTTCTTTGAAGTTGCCTGGGGAAGTTCAGAAGCAATTTTACTTCTAGTAGTAACCGGGAAGGCTTCTTCTTCATTCTCAGTATCAGAGTTTGGGAGTATAAAATCCCACATTCCGTGACATTCAGCCACATCTTCATCATCATCGGTCTGTGAAGGTGTTTCCTCTTCCTCTTCTTCTTGGTCTGAATCGGCGTTAGATATAACATTAGGTGGCTTTGATTCGGATTTCTTAAAAGTCCTAAATGGTCTTTTGCTTGAAGTTTCGGCCACTTGATTTTTAATCTCAACCATTTCATTAGACAATGTTTTAAGGACCTTCTGTAAACCTTCCATGTCATATGGGTCCTTGGGGGTTTTCTTCTTGGAATCTTCTTTAAACGAGACTTTTTTAGCTTTTCTATCTTCTAGAGCAGCTTTCTTTTCAAGAGCATTGATGCGCTTTTCAACTGCAAGTGCTTCTTTCATATTTTCAGCTAAGGTAGGCTTGCCAGCCCTGTCCACAAAGATAGCTATGTTGGCGGGTAGGGCAGTGTTGTACCATTCGCTTCGGATTTGCTCACTTGGTTTAGAAGCGGTAGGGATTTTATTCAGTAGTTTATTAAATCTGGCATTAAATTCTTTTATTGGTTCCCTGTGCTCTATTCTCAAATTGGAGAGGTCATTTATTAAAGTTGCTAGGGACCGATCGTCTCCATACTTGGTGAGAAACTGCTCTTGGCATGTAACCCAACTGGTAATCGAACCAGAGGGTAAGGAAAAATACCAGGATCCTGCTGATCCTTGTAAAGTATAAGGGAACAGTCTTAATACGACATCTTGCTCTGTCACTCCTTTTAGATTAACTGCTAACATGAAGTTGTTGATGTGTTCTTCGGCTTGGGTTCCATTATCTGGATTAAATTTAGGCAGCCATTTTTCGGGAGCATCTGGTAGATCATGTAATGGTCCAGGCATGTTGACAGCACCCGGTCTAGTCCATGGATCTGCCATTATGCTAGCGACAGTTGTTGTCACTACTGTCGGGGTTCCAGATGTTTGGTGAGGTATTGAAGAGTGGATAGGTTGGGATATTGAGGCTCCTGTTCCCTGATGAACAACAACTTGTAATGGAGGGGTGGGTGGTTGACTTTGCAGATGAGGAGATGAAATGGATGATATGGAAGAAAAATCCCCACTGTCAGATCCTTCAGTGTTTTTCTTTGACTTTTTCCTTTTGGGTAAAGGAAACTCAGTAGGTTCAATACCAAGTTTTTCGCTCTGAAGTCTGGTAAGAGGATGAGTGAGGTTGAACTGCGAAGTCGCACTGCTTTTTGATATCTCAGATTTCTGTGGTGAGATCGAGAAGCTCTGAAGTTTATGGATTAGAGACTGAACTTCAGGAGATTCAAGACTTAGTTGTTCTGGGATATGATGGGATTGAGCAGTGGTGATAGATTCCTCTTCTTCTTGGTTATAGGCTGGTGAACCAGTATGTAATTGAGAAGAACGAGGAGATTTGGAGGGATAATTACTCTTAGAATGACTTGCCGATTTGGGTCGGCTTGCCATTCACAGTTGCCCTCCTTCTAGCGCCAATTTTGTTGACGCCTCGAAAATCGCTGCCACAACAAAGGGGATACCACCCGGTCCGGACCTTAATGCAGCTCCTTTTCCGTTTGGAATAGTGGTTCCGACTGGGGATAATGGGACCAGTTTCCCAAGAAGTATAAGTGAATGGGATGGATGAATGACTTATGAGATAAGATGGTAATGAGCGGACAGCTAAACTATAAACAAAATGTAATAACTATAATCGGATCCCGGGACTTATTACTAGGCAAAGCGTAGCGTTTGATGATCTGTGCTTTAAGGCAGGCATATAAATGACTCTAACACTTTAAGCATAGACGTTTGAACCATTTAAACATTGCTCTGCATAATTAGTTATGCAGAGTGATTAGAGCGAATTACTACGCTTAATCATTCATATCATTGATACATGCATGAGTGAAAGAGATAACAAATCAACACAAACATTCAATAGTGAAGCGAAATGACGATTCGCTGTTATATCGCATACATGCATTCAACAATAGCAAAGATAATAACACAGCAATTCATATAATCAGAAAGAACACAGATATAGATAATAGTACCATGTAAGCTGATCGATCAATCCAGTACATCAATCACTATGTCGCAGTCCTTCCTTCCAATCGGAAAGCATTCCAAACAACAAACAATCGTGCGCAATTGTATAAAACAGCCTTCTAATCAAAATTCAGAACCATTGGTCGAGTTTCACAAAAAGAATATAGACTGAAGCACAATAGTGCAAACTTCAGCCTTTAAGTCTTATTACAAAATTTTACGACCCTTTCCAAAACAATGAAAGGGTCTATAAATACTATACTAATCTAAAGATCTAAACAACTGAAAAGCTATTAAATTGGCATCAATAAATGTTTTTTCCATTTTCCTGGCGATCTGGAAGTTGGCGGCAATGCTTCATTCGGTGGGTTCTTTTCCTTTACTCCTTAGCTCACATATCGCCAGCATTGGCTCTACTTCTGGTGGAGTGTTGAGACGCGAAGTCAGCTGAGCATCATAAGTAGCATCTTGAATGTCGGGGATGAGGCATCCGAGGGCATCCGTTAAACACTTGAGAGCGGATCTTTGAGTATGTGGCTTGACTAGAAAGAGCCAATATGCGTCAGAGGTTAAAGTATTTACTCCAGTAATTAACTTCCTCTGTTCCTCTAAGCCAGGATAACTTGCTTGTTCGAGCATATCTGCTGTCTTTATACTTCCAGGAGTGCATTTAGAGATCATATTTGCCAGATAAAGTGTATCATTGACTAGGTCGGTCGTGTTGCTGGTAATTATTTTACACCTGGAAGCCGCCCTTTCTGCCTTCATTACCTGAGTATTCCATTCAGTGAAGAGTATGTCCTTATACGTTTCATGGATTCGGGACAAATTCGCCGCTTTCCCTTCTGGAGTGTCTTGCCACTCAACATATTCGGATATGGCATCTTCGGCCTGATCTAGCTCATTTCTGGCCCTGCCTATTTTCTTACACACTGTTGTCGATATTTCACATAATGACTCCGCCTTAGCAAGTTGTTGACATAGAAGTCTGATCTGAGACAGTAATGTGGTATTTATTTGAGTTGCCTCTGATCTGAATTTTTTTACGTTCTGTGTGCTCTTGAGGCCTTCGAGCTGTGTTGATAGTTGAGCTATTCGCTCATCTTTCGATTGCATCATCAGCTCATTTGATGCTTTCAACTGTGACAATGCTTCTGACAATTCTTTTGCCTTCTGCGCTTCACTTTGGTTTATCCTCTGTCTTTCAATTTGCAGTTGCTGGGTTAACAAATTGTTTTCCTGCTGTTGAGCCAGCAACTCCTCTTCCACCTGTGCTGCTTTATTTTTCGCTTCAATCACCTCTGCCTGCAATGCATATATTTCATGATCTTTAGTCTTCAACAGAAGACTTACCTCCGATGCTTTGTCGATGGTTGCTGCAGAATAAGCTCCTGCGAATTGAGATAGTTTAGTTAGATCATCGGAGGGATCTAAATCCTCCTTCCAGACCATATTGCCCGTGACTGTTTGCTCAGGCAAGATAGAAGGTTGATCAAGCCTTCGTCTTTTCTTAGAGCGCTTAATAACGGCTCTATGCTTTGGGCTGTAGAAAATATCCAGGGGAGGAATTTCTTCCACCTGGAGAACAATTTGATCGGAAGGGTCTTTATTGATGATCTCAACATCCTGTGAAATGGGTGGGCCGCTGGTTCCTCCTAGAACCTGAGAAGAAGTGATATCGGGCGCATCGCTTGTTTTAGAGGAGCCTGTGTCTTTGGAGCCTTCCTTACCACTGATAATGGAATCAAATTGATTCCATTGTTTAATCAATTCAGGATCAATGGAAGATTGCTTATGGGCTTTGCTCCGTTCTTTCTCTTGTTCTAACTTCTGCTGTTCTTCAAGTGATTTTCGCTGCTGCTCCTCTTGCGTTTTCCGCTGCTGCTCCTCCAATTCCTTTTTCTGCCTATCTGTTAGTTCTTTCTTTAATCTCTCTTCTTCCTTCTTCTTCCTCTGTTCTTCTTCCCTCTGTGCCTTTTGCTGCCTTTCTATCTGCTCCTTTTTCTGCCTCTCTGCTTGCTCTTTTTTCTGCTTCTCAGCCTGCAGCTTTTTCTGTCTTTCCTCCTGTTGTTTATCCTGTTCTTTAGTTGTAACAGGAGGTGAATGTATCTGTTGCCGACCAGGCTCGCTTGAGGAAGACGCTGGGGTTGTGGATAATAACTCTAGGGGCAGAGTTTGCAACCTCTGCTCGCTAAGTTTATTAAACTCAGTCAACGCCTCATCGTTGTATTTCATTATGGCAATCTGTTTGACTTGGCTTATTGTCTCGGCACCTACGAACAAGTCATCAAATATATCCTCTTGATGATCAACTTTTGTTAATTTTGCTTGTTCTAGGGCAATGTAGGCAGTTTTCTTTGGATCATAGAGTCTGCTTGGGAGAGTGGCCAGGGATAAAGCTTGGATTTTTGCCGCTTCTTTTTCTGCGTGCTTGTAATTAAGCAGAGTAAAAACCCCAATTCTTAAAGGAAAAGAGGGCCAACCTTTCTTCTTCTCTTCTTTGAGAGTTTGTGTGACACTGTCGGCCATAATCTGGTAGCAGATTTCCCGGGCTAACAGCTTGTCTGGGATATACAAAGGGAGGACATGTGGCCTAGCCTTACTCCCAAAAACTCTGATATAGGAGAAATACTCTTCCCCAAACCAACTCGCTACGGCAGGTAAGTCAAAGGAGGCTTCATAAGAAATTCTGGAAATGGGTCTGTCAAAAATAGAATAGTAAATGGGCGCCATGAAACCATTACAAATTTGGTACAAGTGGTCCTTGTAAGAGGACTTCCACAATTTCTGATGGTATAAATGAATGGGTGTTGGATCCTGGGTGGTCCATCTCCAACCGAGGACAGGAAACTCAGAATTAAGACACAGGGTATCCATAATGTAAGCAGAATAATAGAATGGAGGGATTTTCCTTTCGGAGACTATAGTTTTGTTTCTGAATTCACGAACAGCTACGACCAATTTATCAGAAAGAATAGTGGCCCAGTCCATGATTATAGAATTGATAGCCGCTTCCATTAGGGGAACCATGTCAATATTGATATTAACAGAGTCCTGTAATCCCCACAATCTACACATCATAATCCCCGCATAGCAATAGGGAGAAGCCAAAGAAACATTGGAGTACTTACCCGAACTTTCATGCTTGTGTTTGGCTGGGTTCTGCCTCCAATCTCGGAGGGGTTCGGATGGTGATTCATTTTCTTTTGCGAATTTCTCCACGAAGGTTCTGTTGTAGACTAGCTCCGGTTCAGGCAGATGATACATTCGCCTTAGGTTATCAGGCTTGAATGACCCGAAAATCCTTCCGTCCCTTGTATGGAAAGTTCTATCAGTGATGGGGATTTCTTCGATTGCCCAGCGCACCACGTCTGTGTAAGGGAGAACCTGCTCTCTGGCCGCTATTCTGTGTAAAAAGGAGTCGGCCAAGTCTTTGAGCGTTGCATCAGACTTCCTTAATACATCTACACTAGCCGTTCTCACTGTCACTTTTGGTTGCTCGGCCTCCAACAGATTATATGTGCCTTGCCATGTGGTCCTAGAAAGACCAGCGCACGTAGTGTCCGAGATTAAGCCTTTCTTTGAAATTGGAGCAGCTTGACCTGCAACAGATGTTGTAGTAGAACCAGAACTCCTCTTATTTTTCTTCCCCATCATGTTCAGGCTTTCTTCAACAAACGAACTCTACACAAGTGCGAGAGAAATCGTAACACGAGGAATAATGAAGACAAAGCATAAATGGAAAGGTATATATCACTTGAAGCGTGGCGCTATTAATCTTCAAAAAGTGGCTGCGGATCCAATCACTGGTAAGAGATTGCATATGCATTAATGGTGATTTTAAGGCTTGCTACCCATTAAATGACCTTTACGCTGTTATTCAGTTGAATGACCACCCAACGCGTGCAACAGATATGATATGCCTTAGACGCAAGTATTCGTTAATCGAAGGGGCAAGGTTATTAAATACGCATGCATTACCTTATCCCTGCATTTAACGGCATTTTGAAATCTGCGCCTTATCAACCGGATTTAAATATAACTTTAAAGTTTAAAACAATCACTTTTTGAAAATGGCGATTACCGATGAACAATGTCGCATCGCATGGGGGGAGAGTGTTACATTATCGTTTGAAAGTAGCCCTGGCGAACGCCGATTGCGATATCGCATCGGACTAGCATGTGAACCCATTACCAGATGCAATTTAAGTGATTTTCCGAACTCCGATAGCGAATTCGCATCGCATCGGGGAAAGAGCTGGGCGCCTTATAAAAATGCATGGGATACCGCCGACGGCCGATAACGATATCGCATCGGGTCGGGGTTTATAACTTAACGCATTTTCTCATAAGAGGCAGTGCCGATAGCCGATCGCCGATATAGCGTCGCATCGGGGTATGAGATATGTGCTCTTTTTGTGTATGCCATGAATACCGCCGATTGCCGATAACGATATCGCATCGGCAAAGGCCAAAGTGCCGTTTAAGTGCGTCTCTCTTGTCATTGCGATATGCGATCTTGCGATCGCTTTATCGCAATAACAAAAGATTGTTTTATTTTGGTAACATTGTTATTCGAAAAAGGCTTCATTTTACATACTTATTTGATTATCATGGCTTTTTCGAACAAATTCATTAATACCAATTAATTTCTAAAAGGGACCCATTTCATACGTTGATTATTTGTAAATACAGATGATATGAAATGGGGGGTTGTTGTAGGACACAACAAGTCCCTCCCCTTCATGAAGGATTTATGCAAGTAGGAAAATGAAACAGGCCCCCCTTACTTACAGACCTTGCTTTCACTTACATGAATAGTTGTATCTTACCAAACCAAAAAATGGTTCCTACCTTGAATTATGGAGTTTAATAAACCAATAGTAAAAGATTTATGTAACTCGGGTCCCCACCACATGAACACCTCATGACCCATCACAAATGAAGGCATGTTAAGGATTTCTTCATTAGTCTTCGTAAAGATAATTTCGATTCATATTCATCATGGCTTTTGCTAACCACTCATGTAGTGTTACTTGGCTTGGCAATGAAAATTTCTCATTAATGCTTCCGATCACTCGACCACCTTCAATCATATTCATTTCAACAATTTCATTTTGATTACATTTGTAAAATTTGTATGTGGTTTTTGCCATAAACAACTACTATTTTTTCTTGAATTTCTCCATCATATTCTTAAGTAGAATTACCATGTTAATCATCATCACCTAATAGATGATAACATCCTTGAGGTAGACTCAACATGTTTATAAGAACTTTTTCATCTTTATCACTAGGTATTTAAGAATAGCAAGCCCCAACTATATACAATAAGAAAGTAGTAGGTATCCCAAAGGCTTGAAGATAATCCAATGGAAAGAGGTGACCATTGTCAGAAGCCTTCCAATCAATATACAAATATATAAATGTATATTTATGATTATTTTAATTGGAAATATTCAATTAAAGAATAAAATTTAATTATGTCTATCCCAATCTAAATTGCTTATTAGCATAATTCACTACCTTTATACATCTTGCATTTTCTAAAAACGTTGTAACATGTGGATTAATTTCCTGTTTGGTGCACAACCTTTGCTTTTTAGGACAATATGATGCACTGGCCCAACCCCTATAGATCATTATGACAAACTAAGAATAACAGAGAAGATGAAAGGTTATAAAAACCGACATATTTTTCAAACAACTAATCCAACATCAGTACCTTAACCTTTTCATGAAGATATCATATTGAGAACGTTTGAAAAATGGTGGACAATTTGGGGAGCAACTATCTCTCTTCTATGGGGGTGTTTTGATTTTTTTGGTTAAATCAGAAAAACCAATAGTTATGGAGATATTGATATTTTCTACTAATTTTTTGAAGTGACTAAATGTAGCTTTAACCATTCACCTTAAGATGGTTTTTACAATATAATTTCTCAAGTATATTTAACATATTCATTATCATAAAAACCAACCTATATCCATGTTAAGTCCACAACTACCACTCTTAGAGGGATGAAATCTATTTATCCCTCGTAGACCCGGAATTAAGATGGATCTAGGTTGATAGAATTTCACCTTTAAATAGTCTATACTCACGTGAATACCATGGTATTACCATGGGTTATCATAAACATAGAGCTTAAAATCTACTATTAGTAATTTATAAAAATTAATAAAATTAATAATTGATCTTTAATTTATTTTGTTATTTTAACCGAATTAAAATGTTTAAGTGACATCAAATTACAAAATCCATTTTTACCCTTGATCTACCAAGCCCCGAGAGGGATCAAATATTTTTTCACTCTATGCTAGTTTTCATATCATGATATTTGATCCATCTCAGGGCTTAGTAGATCCAGAGTAAAGATAGATCTATGATGGTTTGATTCCGCCCTTTAAATAGGATACATTCCACGTGAATACCATGGGTCAATACCATGTGCCATCTTCTTTTTATTAATACTAATATCAAGGTTAATAATGTTTTTTTGAATGGTATTAGTAATAATTTGGCCCATGGTATTTGGCCCATAGGGTTCACCTAAATATAATGTGTTTCTTAAGTGATCTTAAATATAAGGTGACTTATGGAGTAAATATAAAAAATGTTTTATTTATTTACCATACCTCTCGTTTATTTATATTTTTATTAATTTACCATACCGCTTTTATAAATACGGTATTTGGCTCATACGATTCACTTAAATAAAACCTCTTCTTTTAGCATTCTTAAATAGAAAGAGGGTTATGGACTAAATATAAAAAGAGGTTTTATTTATTTACCATACCTTTGGAGTAAGTATAAAAAGAGGTTTTACTTGTTTACCATACCTCCACTTCATTTATACTTTTATGTCCTTAAATATAACGTGACTTATGGAGTAAATAAAAGAATGTTTTATTTATTTACCATACCTATCTTTTATTTATATTTTTATTAATTTACCATACCTCTTTTATAAATATGGTATTTGGCCGATAGGATTCACTTAGATAAAACCTCTTTTTTGAGCCTTCTTAAATAGAAAGAGGGTGATGGACTAAATATAAAAAGAAGTTTTATTTATTTACCATATATCCAATTTATTTATATTTGTATTTATTTACACCCTTGCCATCTATGAAAACCATATTTGAAAATAGGGAGCCGTTCACCGAACAAATCAGGGTGATTGGGACCAAATACAACCTCCCAAACCACTTCCCAAACCAGAAAATGGGCGATTGCAAATGCATTTAACATTGAAAAGCAGAAAATCTGGTGATTGTAATGGAATATAACCTCCCAAACCTGAAAATCGTGTCAAATGAGTCTTTTCATAGTTTATCCTCCTTTCTTTTTTGGGATAAAATGAAAAGAATAATTATTTTCTAAATAAAAGTTGGGCTAAATATATGAAATGGGTGTTTCATAAAAATTTTGCCCTTGGGCTAAAATTCACCGCTAAACTTACCATGATTATATCACCAGGTATCAAGTATTTGTGCACATTGACCATTCTGCCATTCAGTTTTTAATGAATAAGCCAATTACCAATGGTAGGATTACACACTGGCTATTGTTGGTACAAGAATTTGATATCACTATTGTCGATAAACCTGGAAAAGATAATGTAGTAGTTGACTTTCTTTCTAGGTTAAGTATTGATGATAATTGCATTCCCACTAAGGATTCTTTCCCAGATGAATATATTTTTTCTATTTCTACTTACTCACCTTGGTATGCAGATATAGCTAATTATCTTGTTGTAGGGAAGTTCTCACAGTACTTGTCCTCCAAGAAGAAAAGAAAGATCATACAGCAAGGTTCTACATATACTTGGATAGATGGAACCTCTATCACACTGGACCAAATTTCTAGATCAGAAGTTGTGTTAGAGAAGATGAGGTATGTGACGTCCTTAAAGCTTGTCATGAAGAAACTTGTGTAGGGCACTTCATAGACAAACACACAGGATAAAAAGTCCTTTCAACAGGTTCTTACTGGCCAACAATATTTCAGGATGCTGAGAAGTTTGTGAAAGGATGTGATAGTTGTCAAAGGATCGGCCAATGCCTGCAATCATATGAGATGATGTTACAACCCCACACCATCTTAGAACCTTTTGAGAAGTGAGATTTAGAATTTTTGGGACCAATTAATCCCCCATCCAGACATAAATCTTACATCTTGGTCTACACTGACTATGTCACAAAATGGGTTGAGTCAAATGCACTAACCAGAGCCATGATGAAGGCTGTATCAGAGTTTCTGTTTGAAGACATCTTTTTTTGCTTTGGCATACCCAAGGAGATAGTCACAGACGAAGGGCCTCAATTCACATCTCATAAGATCTAGAAGTTGGTTGAAAAATATAAAATCCATCATAGAATCACAACACCTTATCATCTACAAGGAAATGGCCAAGTGGAAAGCACTAGAAAATTCATTGAGGGTATCCTTACTAAGACTGTGGCCAGTCACCCAAGTGACTCGGCTGATAAGCTTCAAGAAGTGTTGTGGGCATACAAGACTACATGGAGGAATACCAATAGATTCTCAGCATATGAACATGTGTATGGTAAAAACCCTTTATTCCCCATTGAATTTGAAATCAAGACACTAAGAACAACATTGCGGGTCAATTTGGATTTGGCTACAACACAAATGTAGAGATTGAACCAACTCAATGAATTGGAGGAGAAATGTTTAGCTGCTATCAAGCAAACAGATATTATCCAGTAGTAGAGAGATAAGTGGCATGACATATTCATCAAGAAGAAGAAGTTCCAGAAATGAGATGATTGAAGATTTAAAGACAATGGTAAGCTCTACACCAAATGGCTAGGTCCCTATGAGGTAGATGCAGTGTTTGACAATGGAAGTATAAATTTGGTGACCATTGCCAGTGCGAGGACACCATTACTTGCAAATGGGCACCATCTTTAGTTATATCACAAACCTGCTTCAACGGATTCATTTTTCAACGTTGTCACAAATTTAGATCTACAGATTATAAGAACTGGGGAAAGCCCCCCTATGCTGCAAAAATTTTATTTTTTCCAATAAGTGTAACAGCTGAAAATCAACTATGGTTGGCGGCTATTACACCTTCAAAAAAATAATAATAATAACAATACTAATCTAGTTGTGAAAACCTTTTCCAGGCACAAACAATTTTTTTTTGAAGCAGTTGAAAACAACTTCGTGGCCGCTGTTACATACTCTGTAACAAAATCTGTTATTTCAATGCATACCTTACGATAAGTGTTGTTACATGATCATTTCTTCTCAATTTTCTCGTATAAATCAAAATAATATATATATTAGTTATCTTGGCTGTTACGCATGTAACAGTCGACGACTATTAAAAAACTAAGTGAGATATCTTATTTGAAATAAATAACAGGCATCACTGGGGTCCTTGTCATCAAAATTAAATTCATGCCTTGTTGTCAGAGCTTGGTTCACATGTCGCATCACCCATGACCTCTCCTCTCATCACCCAGGTACTTCATCAAAAGGTAATATTGAATTCGCTTTATTTGGTAATTATGGCAACTTACCATGATTTCTTATGGCCGAGGGCAACTGTCACATTCAATTCGGGGAGGGGGGGAGTGAATTATATTGGGACATGACTGTCACATGATTTGTGATTATTAAAAAGAAATCCTCCATTTAAGGCATGATGACTTGGTAGTTATTGTTAGTTAATGCCGATTATGCAAATAAGGGGAAGTGCATCTTCGACGAGACCTCCCAAAACTCACCATTAATAAGGAAAATTGACTGTGAAGTACGAATCATAAGTGAAAAATACAAATTTCAAATCCTCGCCTACACCACCCTACGACCCTACCATTTACCCTTGCTGGAACTGTTGAATCCCCATTTGGAGTTCTTAGAGAATTGGAAGATAATAGTGCAGGCTAAAACAACTAAGTTGTGTGTTGATGACCTTGGATCGTCTAGAGGAAGGGAGAAGGTGGTGAAACAACACT
Source organism: Pinus tabuliformis (assembly GCA_031772625.1). Lineage (NCBI taxonomy): Eukaryota > Viridiplantae > Streptophyta > Pinopsida > Pinales > Pinaceae > Pinus > Pinus tabuliformis. The sequence goes on from CM062820.1 coordinate 1,699,944,303, forward strand.
GAATTTTCATAAGAAATGGGTGGAGCATCAATACAACATGCACTAGGGTCCACAGAAGCCTTGGAGGATTGCCTTGAAGCCTGCTAGATTTTCAAGGAGGCTGGCTGGTTTGAATTCTTCGAGAGGTTGGAGGGATCAGACGATAGTGTTGCCATGGAATTTGCAAAGAATTTGGAGACAAACTAGACAAAAGTTGGAGGGTTGAAGCTAGAGGTCACAGAAGAGGTGATTGCTAGAGTGACATGATTACTACTGGAAGGAAAAAGGTGGTTCAATAGGAAGGTGAATGACCCCTCCCTAAATGGTGATTTCCTCCATGAAGAAGAGTCACTGGTAAAGAAAACAAGGGGAATTGATAGACTGTCACTCACCTAAACATGGGTTGATGTTTTCCTCTACCTCATCAAGCGCATTGCTTGTGAGGGAAGGGCATCACCTCCAACATCAACAACTGATCAATCTTCCTTACTTCTTGCTGGGAAACATTAGGCACATGGCCGTGGGTGTGAAACCAACTGCACATCCATAAATGTGTGTCACCAACCATGTTCTTATCAAACTCATTGTGTTGGACACTTTAAGCTTCCAGAGTAGGAACTAGGAAGAATTTATGAGGAAGAAGACTAGGACCACCCATAGGAGGCAAATCGAGATGTTTGAGGAAGCTCTAGTGGTGACAAAGGAGCAACCCCAACCCTCGACAATAAGGGTTAGTAAGAGGCCAGTTGACAAACCAATTAGTGACAAGTGGCCGAACCAAAGGATAACAGTTAGTGGGCACCGACAGTCCCCATCCATGTCAAGGAAGAACAAAGAAGTAGTAGAGCAGAAGGACAAGGAGCAAGCTCAGCTAGAGAAACCTTCTTCACCTGGTAAGAGTGAAACCCAATCCTTGCTGTCAAGAGTTGAAATTTTAGAAGAAGAAAATAGAGAACTAAGGGAATAACTAGTGGAGGAGCCAAGAGCCCAGGGCTAGATAGTTTAGCTGAGGCCATGGATAGGGCCAGAAAAGGAGATGTTTCAGGCGCTGTGTGTGCAACCTATGCTGAGAAGCTAGTGGCAATAGGATTTAATGTCTGTATAGAAAACACCACCTCGAGGGAGACCCAAACTGAAATATGGGAAGCTGATACACAAGAAACCATTGAGGATGTTGTTGTTACATAAGAACCAACAACCGAGATGGCACAATCTACAAAAACTGATCGGGTGATGGATACACTGGAGCTCTTGGCTGAGACTGTTGTTTCACTAGAACCATGTTCAGTTGAGGAGGAAGCCAACCAAGGGAAGGAAGGAGGATCTAACGTCCATGATATGATAGTCGACACTGTTGTTACACAAGAACCAACAATGGAGACAAAAGCCTACTCAGGGAAAAATGATATACAAGAGTCTCTGGATAACATTGCTATTACACAAGAACCAACAGTGGAAATGGAAGCTGACCAGGAAGATAAGGAAAATGTGACAAAATACACTGACGAAATAGTTGTTATACAAGAACCAGTAGCTGAGGTGGAATAGCTTCACCCTGAGGAGGCTGTTACACCTTCAATTGATAGTGCATGTGGGAGAACACTGGGTCTTGATGAAGTATGGTGTTCTAAGAAGATGTTGTTGTTACCAGAACTACAAAAATGGAAGCAGCAGGTGCTCTCTCTACAAGAGGGGGTGATCTTGCTCCAAGCTCACAAGAATATGATGGATTATATTAGAGAGAATTGGCTAAAAGAAGAATGGGAAAGAAGATTGGAAGCACAGAGGCACAAGGAAACTATAAAGAAGAAGGATGAATAGTTGTATCAGCTGAATCAACAAGTCTCAGACCTGATGAATGATAAGATTAAGCTCCGTGACCTTTCCCTAAACCTACTAGCATGTAGGTGGTCATCCTCATCATATCTAGTGTTCCTCTGGGAACGTTATTATTTATTTAAATTAAAATTTGTTTTTGAGAATATGTCCTACCTGTGTTCTTCAACTTGTACTTTTCTAGAGCTTTTTCGCTCTTGTGACTTTGATTACCAGAGCTTGATGTGCGAGATGTTTTTAGATAATATCATATTTGAATATGTTAGCACGAAGATGGTAGCAAGAGTCTTCTCCTACATGGGAGATTTGTAGTTGTGGGCCTTCCTTTCAGTTATGAGGAATTAGATTAAGTGGCATCTGGCCATGAAATTAGCAAAAGGGAATGAGGAAAGAACAACATTGTCGATCAGATCAGCTGAACCAAAGATGGTTTATGAACTCAGGCATGAGTTTAAGCTGTTCTTGAGCACTCCAGAAGTCAGAGAACAGTCAACCACCTATGGAAAAAGGATAGTGAGAATCTGCCTCAACTTATATGAAAATATGAAAAGCCAAGCACTAGCAAGATGTCTCTAGTGCACTCAGGACTGTAGCATTGAGTTACAAGAAGGGGATCCTTTAAAGTACAGGAACTTTTTAGTTGTTGTTACATGAGTGCCTGAGTATGGTCGAATTTTGAAGGAATTTGGGGGCATTCTCGATTGGCCTCCGATTCAAATTTCCTTTCTTTTGGTTGCCAGTAGAGGAGTATTAGCCGGAATACCACCTATGTGACTACGAAGAGGAATATTGGCCACAACAGTTGATGGCCATTCAAGGGTTCAGAGATCCGGGTGAAGATACTGCTGGTGCCTATAATTTCACAGACTTGCATTGGGGGTACAATAGGAGGAGCTGAGATTCTGCATGGGCAATTGCTTCAGTCAAGGGGAGATGTTGGGTGTGGCATTTTACCAATTTTTTTCACATGCTAAACCCAATTTTGACCCTTCTTTCCTCTACACCTATGACTTTACATGACCGATTCCCTTTTTTTCTCACCTTTATAACCTATTCTACTGTTATGTTACTTTACCATATTTTATTGAGTAATGCGATGCTTTATTCCTTTTTGTGGCTAACTGGGAGAGTATTGAAGGAGTATTTTGGGAAGCTCTTATTCTTTTCAGGTGATGGCTCGCGAGAACAAGCTATGAAGTGGACATGCAACACAGATTAACTACAGAGAATGGTAGAACATGATGCTATTACACATTGGATGTTGTTACAGGTTCTTCTTAAATATTGGATGTGGTTACAGGATGTTGTTACACTACACACTAATACAAGAATCCCCTATTATGCCAAAATTGTTGTCGCTAGCGATGCCATGACATACCAAGCCACTATTCACTTGATGTTGCTACCCCGAATATGGAAAATGCTGGTACTATTCCACATAACAACTTTCGATGGTACGGATTGTTTATTTTGGAAGCAACAAACCCAAGAAGTTGCAATCATAACTATTGTGTGTTTGTATTTAGAAATAGGTTGTAACTAATTTTATTTTTTATCAGCATGAGAATCGTGAGATTCTCATGACTAATCTGTTTTCTAATTTTGGGATGTAATAACTATAAAGGAACTCAGTTTTTCATATACAAGGGTATAACATATAGAAAAGTACTGTTACTCTCCTTCTGTAATTCTGAGTTTATTTTGAATATTAATCAGCACAGTGATGTTGTTTCTACTCTTCAGCTGATTTGTTAATTACTTTTGTGTTACTCCTGCTCCTTTCTGAGGAGGAAGGGCCCTCCTCTTTGGCAGGGATTGCAGTGATAGAGGTAGTGTACATTATATTTTAGCTAATTGATTTATGGTTTCTCGCTGCTCCTGTACAAATTGTGGATTACATTCGTTGTTGTTTCTATTTATATTATGCTATTATGTTGAGTTAATCAATATAATGGTAGTGACCAACTGGAGTAGATATTATTTCCTCTGTGGCGAGCCTTTACTTTAATAATTGTGAAGTGTCACTAATTCTGTAGAGTGTTTTTATGTCTACATGAATGGTTTCATTCAGAAATTTAGTTCAGCAACACCTTGTACTATTTTCTGTAGTTTCTTATTATTTGTTGTGGTGTATCGACAAATATAATACAAACTCCATTAAAACAAAAAGACCTACCCTAGGTTGAAAGTTAAATGTTGCAGTCTCAGTCAATTAGGATTCATTAAAACACCACTACAATTACCTTTCTCAGTAAAGGTCTTGTTGTAGCAACTACAACAATCCTCCAAAGTTCTGGCTGGCATGGAAATTTCAGAGCCTACATTGGATCCTACAATTCATCATCCTTGGTTACTTGCTTGTAAGATGATGATTTCAAGCTCCCCTCCTTAATATTAAGAGCTTTCCGGGTTCTCATCTTTATGCAACATGTGTCATCTTTGGGCATAGGGGTTGTTGTTTCTCATACAAAGGAAATGTTGTTTTGCTTCAAGGGAATTATGTGCATATGAGTAGTTGTCATCACATAGACATGGTTCACACTCACGTCACACACTCTTGGCATTAATCTTCCTACATCAAGTAAAGTATGTCTTATGCATTCTTGTTGGTTTACATTGTGTCACTAAGTATTTGTGTGTGATGACAGTTGAGTATTATCATTGTTTACATCTATTCGTAGGACCCCAACCTCCCTTGCCTACTCAAATCCCATAGCCTGCAAAGACCCCAGCCATAAATGATCTCCAGAAATGCGCAGAGAAGTCATGTAGCCTGCACTTCTCTCTAAAAATTTGCAGAGCGTTCCAATTGCAATGCACTAACAAATTGTGCAAAGGTGTCCTCTCATAACCCCCATCCCACAACACTATCTTGTGCCTCAAAACTATGTAGCATTTTACATGCTCCCATGTCTGTCTTGCATGTGAAACTGCGCAGATGAGCCTCCCAGGGCCTCATTCTGGCAGCATTCATTGTCTGCAGGAATTGCACAGATCACCTCTTAATGACTATAGGAAAGGGTGACATGCTGAAATCACTTCCAAGGAGTTGCTGAGAAGGACCAAGGAACCAAGAAATGGAAATGATTAGCACTGCATGCAAACTCCGTTGGATGCGTCTTGAGGGTAAGTATGCTAAGTAAAGAACACCTTTTGAAGTACACCTCTTAGTTTACTTTGCAATACTAATTTTCATTGTCATATTATACAATCCTTAGTAACGTGCATGTGTGTAAACACTAAAATTCATTTTATGTGTTTCTTATACATGTCTTGATACCTTTCCACTTGTTTGACCAACTTTTGTCTTCGACATGTTGATTACTATGTCATGCTTGCGACTTCATTCTAGTGATGTTGAAGGTTGTGTTTGAGTTGCGCTCGCTATGCAAACATCTATCGCACTAACACACAATGTTGTAAGCACTGTTGTGGAAGTGTTGTCACGGTCGACCGAATGTCTATCTCAAGTGTCACACTTGTCACTCACACCTGACGGTCAGTCACACTAAGTGTATGTTGTCTTGATGTTTCGAGGTGTCTTGTCGTCGAGTCATGTTGAGTGTGTGTTTTCAAGGTAATGCATGCACAAGTTCACTTTCTTAGACACTTAGTCATTTTTCTAAGACTCTGTCGACTGAGCCACCCCCAAATAGTGAAACCTTTGTTGAGTTGGACTATGTAGTCTCTACACTCAGTGATCATGTACTGCTACCCGAAATTCCGCAGATCATAATGTTGCCTCCCAGGGAGTCTGCACTGCGCAATCGTGGAGTTAACCTGACTAACTGTCACCCAGAACAATGCAAAAGTTTCTTAGCAACCCATCTCAATCTTCTTTACCCATAGGAAAATCTATTAAGCCTCGAGTTTGTTAACCGGAGAGTTTTACCAATAGTGACATTGGGTTTCACTCCTAAAACAATTTGCGCAGAAACTGCCAAGCATGCCCACCTCTAGTGACTGAAGAAATTGCACAGATATGGTGGATAGAAACTTGCTGCCTGTCACTAGACTATCCTCAAAATTTGTGCAATTATGTTAGCCAGTCACCTTGTCATTTAGCCTGTTGCTCCTCCTGAAAAATGCATAGTTTGCATGGGTTGTCACAGAGATGTCTGGCATCCCGTTTAGCCCAAAAAATGCATAAGGATGTCATGCAGGCTAGCCTCCCATCTCAGTGAAGTTTTTGCTAGCAAGCTCCTATAGCCCACTGCAACCTCCCCAGATAATATCTGTAGTTTTGACTATTGGTGTCCCCCTGCTGCTTCCATTGCCTCCCTAGAAAAATGGCCTACATTTGCCATATAGTCAAGCCAGATCTCACTGATAGTCACTTCTGATCTAGACTGCCCATCTCATCCTCCCAGTGACCTCTGTGAAATTTTCATTGGAAGTGCCTAGAGTCTGCATCCTGGCCTGAAATGTGCTCTCCACAGTTTCGGAGGCCTATCCTCTCTCTTGGTCACCTGCATCCAAAAATGAAATATAATGCATCATGGTAGACTAGGATATTTATGCATTTTATGTTGTCTCGTCATGAGTGATTGCAGATACAGGTACACAGATGAGACATGGCATGACGATGAATGTGATGATCATGGAGCATGCCAAGTACAAGCAAAGGAGAGGCATGCATGTGCAGCATCAAGTGAACACCAAGATCATCAAAAACACTACACACCTTTCCATGCGGAGGTGAAGCTATGATACACCAAAATCACATTTAGCACTCAGCAGCACTACAGCTCCAGATGGATAGCACAAATAGAATGAACATACAATTTTTGTTGTGTCGAGTCATGTGATGATTCATCTCTCATACATCACTACTATGGACCATACTATTGTAATCAATCTAATGTAACACAAAATTCCAAGAGACCAACGTGTAAAGTTCAAGAGTCATGTAAGTCAAACAGCCATGAGGGAAGTTGAACAATCACCAGGGTCAATTTCAACCTTGGCTATATACCCCTCATTTTCATATGTAAAAGGATTTTCACCTTGACTCCTCCCACATAGCCTTGCGAGTCTGTAATATTTTCTTTGTGGAGCGAGCAATGACTCCAATGCCCCACTATCGTGGTTAGTGATGTAACGGGGTACGAATGTGTCTTGGAACTTTCGCTTAACTTAGAAGCCTGCTAACAGGCCAACACATTTTCACACATGTGTTGTATTTGTTTGTAAGACTATTCTTTTGACACTTGTAATGCATGTTTCTTTGACCTATATTAAGATAGTTGAAATATTTCGGTTGTTTTACTACACATGTAATTGGAAATGTGTTGTATCATTTTTCAATGTTGTCTCTTCCGTCTGTGCTATCCCATCAAACACTCGACAAACTCATTCTTGTAAACTTTTTATAACACTTGTTGCACTCGTGTGGACTATTCCGTTGGGTGTTGTATATGCTACCTGTTCAACTTATGTTTCTCACTGTTGCATCCGTGTCGAATACACAGGAAGCTACGGATGTCCTATTATGTTGTGTGTCTCTAGCAGAGTTGGGACTATGCCCTTTCAACCTAAGACTCACTTCCACCCTCTCCCTGTGCACTGAAATAACTTTGACACAAGCAAAACTAAGCGCTCACCATGTATAGAAACCTCACTATTCAAAGACAAAGAAAACCGCTCTCATGTGCTAACAAGAAATAGCTAAGAAAAATCTTTAAGGTAATGACAACCTGGCCATCATGCCAAATGTGACTCCTACACTAAACAGTGTGAGCTCTAGTTGGGACTTCATACTGAGGAGATCCTCTGATTGTTGGCAGGTCCAACACTATCACCATTTCTGGTGTTAGAAGGGAGGTCAGATGGCAAGCTGAGTCCTCATAATCTATTTTGAATCTTCAAACATCTTTCATGAAGTTCATTGTAGTTCACCCTTCGAAATGTCTATCTAGTAGACATATCTTTAATGTCGAGAGGGAGTTGTGGGATAACTTGTCACAAACCATGTGTGATGGTGAAAAGAAATTTGTTTGGCCTACGAACTTAGATGACTTCCATGCGCTCATGGAGAACGTGGAATGTTTTAATGAAATAGAGGTATGTTCATTGCTTGCACACACACTTCAAGAATCCCCATAATGATGGTTCCACAACCTACCTCACAACTCCATGTACTCATTTAAGCACTTCAGTGATCTAATTGAATCCATTTTCCATCATTTTAATCTTGAAGCTCTTGAAAAAAATATGTTAAAACAATGGAAAGCCCCACAAGAATCGCCGATGGATTTTTGGCACACTTCCATCTACTCATGTTTGAAGCTCCGAATAGTTAGATGAAATTCCAATATATCATGGAAATATTTGAATATTTCCTTAGTAAATCACTCTGTCCCAAGGTGAAGATGAAGTTCAAACACCGCTTGGCATACTTGGGTGATGGAGCTCTGCAATCACAAGAGGACGCTGTTGTTTTCACAAGTGACTTCACACCTTCCCCTCATCAAATAACTCTGTTGCCGTAGAGTGGTGAGGGAGAACATGGACACATGTTTGTTCAACTGTCACATCCTCCCACCCTCACTATTAATTTATACGTAGATTTGGCTAGGAATCCCATGGGTTTTCATACAGACTTGTTACCTCAACCTCCATCTTCACGTTTTGCTGATCCTCTAGATTGCACTATCTTGTGCTCTTCTTTTCTAGACTCTACACTTGTTGTGAATGAGGATAAATCTATTGATGAAGTTGATGCTACACAAACAACATGCATTGTTATTTATGAAGAGTACAACCAAGCATCTGGGAAAAAATCCATGGTGAAGGATGACCTCCTTTTGTCTGCGCCTCCTCCACATTTTCCTGGCAACTCTAATGATTATAGTATCTTCAGTTTTCCTTTTGTAAATCCATCTAGGGATGCATCTACTTTTGATCATTTTCATAACACACCTAATGTCAGTCAATCATTTGATAGTGGAGAGAAAAAAAACTTTCATTAAGAATCCACTTGACTTTTCATCTACTTTTGTTGGAAAGGCGGAGGGTGAACATTATTACTTCTCATCTACCTCTCTGTATGATTCATCAAATCATGAGGATGCTGACAAACATCCCCGAATTTTTGGATCATGGTTGTCATGGAATTTGTATTGCTTCACTTCATCACGATGTTGATTCACTCGTTGTTAATATTTCTAAGTCACTGGTCCCCAATGATTTCTCTATTGATGAAGTGGAAACTCCATAGGCTGTCTAGGCACTTCAGCCTAAGCTCATGGTTATGTTAGGCCCTCATTCTCTCAAGGTTAGTTCCACTTCCAATCAGAAAATTTGTGAAACACCCATTGATCTTCATCACTCATCTATATTCACTGAGATCAATTCAACACACATATTTTTCTTCCTCCACCAGAATCACATGATCCCATCACTTATGCACTGGCGTAATCATTCATAGCAAGCACACTTGCAAGGCATAAGTTGTCTCCTTTTCTCATGTTTGCTTGTTTGTCACAGGCAAGAGAATGCATATGATTATCATCTATACACAGTGTGTCACAACACCATGGTAAGTCCACAGTGTGTTTGTCTTGTGTTTTCACTATTTTATTTTTTGTGGACGCGTTTAAAATCAGAGTGTGTTGGTATTAATTGTTATATCTATAATGTTTGTTGGTTCACTTGACTGTGGTTTTCGCAAACCATGCCATCACCAGAATGGGCCAGGTGATGCACCTGTTGCTGCATTGGAAAGATCACTTCATGTGAGTAGATACATGCACTATTTAGCATAGGAGTAGGAATAGTATTTTCTTCTTACTTTTCTTTTTTCTTCTGGTGTTAATGTTTTCTTGCTTGCTCACCTAGTTTGGTTTGCTTACCTTCTTGTTTTTCGCACTTGTTTTTCTCTCACTTTACTTCCACTTTTCTCTTTTTTCTTTCTTTTCTTACTTGTACCCGTAAGTTAGCCTCTCATCAAACTGTGTTTGGCTCTCAAGACAAGATGGGAAAATCTAAGATGACTTGTACAACTATCAACATTTGGTTATTTGCAGTCCTCTCTATTTATGAAGAACTTGTTGTCTTCAGTCGATGATACCTTGATGGAAAATATGTTCTATTCAAAGTGAGTCTTGGTGAAAACACAATGCTTGCACTCTAACTAGTACCACCTACTCTAGTCGGTTGTTTTGGGTTAACCCTTGTCAGATTAGCCAAGTAGAGTAAGGTTAGGGGAAAAACCTTAAGAAGTATGTTAGAGGTATATATAACATACTTCTATGAAGGAACAACCTCTTCTACTCTTAATAAGTTAGGATCCCTCTTCCGCCTCTGTAATAAATAATTGTGCATGCATAGTCCTTGAAAAAAAAATGAAAAAAAAGTGAATAAGGTGAAAGAAGAGAAAGGCTTCCTGCACAGAGAGGTGATGCAAGTAACTCTGTGGTGGTACTGACCAGCCTCGCTGGGAGCAGGGAAATGCTTGTGTTCTTGTATGACTCTGCCTAGGTATTTTCCAAACCTTCTAGTAGTGGAGCAACACAATAGATGAAACTTAAACTATGATAGTCATATCACTTATGCACCAATATACCCCTAATCCCTAATTGAAACAATTGAGTTGACTTGGCTTCGAATTTGTGTTGATCGATCAAGAGAACGGACGGTGCTACATCTTTCAATTAGTCTAGTGTGGAAACCATGATGATCAAAGAATCAAACAATTCTTCCGAAAGAGTTAGACTCGCTTTTCATGAAACAAGGTCCATTTAGTGAGTTGGACTTCTACCAATGTGTCACCAGGTGTTGTAGTGGCTACAACGACCCTTCAAAATTTTTTCTCACATGCAAATTTCGGAGCCTAACTTGGATCGTGCGAATCATCATCTTTGGTCACTTGTTGGTAAGCTAATGATTCCAAGCTCCCCACCTTGACCTTAAGAGTTGCTTGCATTCTCATCGTTACACAACATGTGTCATCTTTGGCCATAGGGTTTGTTTCTCGTCATGCAAAGGGAATTTTGTTTTGCTTCAAGGTAATTTTGCGTGTATGAGTAGTTGTCATCACATAGACATGTTTGACACTCAATTCACAAAATATTTTCATGAAGGTTGTTGCATCAACAAAAGTATGTCTTATGCATTATGGACGGTCCACATTCTCTCACTAAGTATCTGTGTGTGATCATAGATGAGTCCTATCACTGTTCACATTTGTATCGATAATCTCACACTTAGCCATTTCCTAAGCAACCTAACCTCATTCAGCTTCCCAGAACATTGCACTTCGCTTCTATAACCATCAAGCTTCCTCCCTTTCCTACTGAAACCACATAATGTACAAAGACCCCAACCTCCGTTGCTCGCTGAAACCTCATAGCCCGCAGAGACCCTAGCTAGCACTAATATCCAGAAATATGCAGAGTAGTCATGCAACTTACATTGCTCTCTAGAAATGTGAAGAGTAGTTCAGGTGCACTGCACTCACAGGTTGTGCAGAGGTGTCCTCCCAAGACCCCCATCCTGAAGTAGTTTCTTGTGCCTAAAAAATGTGGAGTGTTTTCCAAGCTACCCTATCTATCTCGCATGAAGAAACTGCGCAGACGAGCCTCCCAGAGCCTCATTCCAGTAGAATTCACTGTCCACTTAAATTGTGCAGATCTACCTCTAAATGACAATAGGAAAGGTGACATGATGAAATCGCTTCCAAGGAGTTGAGGAGAAGGACCAAGGAACCAAGAAATGGAAAATGTCAGGACCACATGCAAACTCTTATCAGATGCATGATCATCTTGAGGGTAAGTATGGTAAGTAAAGAACACCTTTTGAGGTACACCTCTTAGTTGAGTTTGTAGGACTACTTGTCATTGTCATGTCATCCTATCCTCAGTAACATGCATGTCTGCAAACATGAAAAGTCATTTTATGTGTTTCTTCTACATCTCTTGCTTACTTTTCACTTGTTTTACCAACTATCGTCTTTGACATGTTAATTACTACGTCATGCTTGCAATCCCATTTTGGTGATGTTGAAGGTTCTGTTTGAGTTGTGCTCGATATGCCAACATCTATCGCATTGAAACACCATTATAAGCATTGTTGCGTAAGTGTCATCATGGTCATCCACTGATTGTTAAGTCACACTGACTGTATGTTCTCTTGATGGGTTGAGGTGTCTTGTCGTCGAGTCATGCTGAGTGTGTGTTTGCAAGGTCATGCATGTAAAAGTTCACTTGCTCACACAGTTATTCATTTTTTTGAAACTCTATCGACCAGACGACCCCCCAATATCAAGATCTCTGCTAGGCTACATTACAACCCTCAATGATCATGTACTGTTTCCTAGAATTTCACAGAGCTTGAGGCTGCCTCCCAAGAGGTTTTAACTGCGCAATCCTAGAGTCAACTCGACTAACTATCACCCAGCAACGTAGAAATTTCTCAGCAAACCATCTCAATCTGTATTGCTCGCAAGAAAATCTATCAAGCCTCTAGCTAGTCAACCAGAGAGTTTGACTAGGTAGTGACCCAAGGCTCTCACTCCTCCACAAAATTGCAAAGAAGTTTCTAAGCATGCCCACCTATCTGGACTAAAGAGTTTGCACAGAAATGTCGGATAGACACCCGCTGCCTGTCACTACACTTTCCTCAAATTTGTGCATTTCTATCAGCAAACCATCTTTTCAGCCTACCTACTGCTCCTTAAAACTATGCAGTTTTCATTGGTTATCGCCCGGCTACACAATATCCTGCTCAGCCTAGAAACTACGCAGGGACATCCTACAGGCTAGCCTGATAGCTCTATGCCGCTTTGGCTAGCAAGATCCTGCAGCCTGCTGACAGCCTCTTTAGAGAATCCTCGTAGTTTTAACTACGAGCGTCCACCTCTTGTCTACATTGTCTCCTTGGAAAAATTGTTCAGATTTGCCATCCAACCAAGCCAGATCCCATTGACAGTTACTAATGATCCTGATTTCCCATCTTATCCTCCTAGTGACCTCTACACAATTTTCATTGACATTGCTTAGAGCCCGCATCCCAGCCTGAAATGTACTCTATGTCATTTCAGATGCTTGTCCTCTCTCCCAGTCACTTGCAACCGAAAAAAAGAGATAATGCATCATGGTAGACTAGGAGATTTATGGATTTGATGTCACCTCATTATGAGCGATTATAGATACAGGTCCATGGATCAGACATGGCATGACAACGAATGAGATGAATAAGCAGTGCATGCTATGAGACTTGTTCATGAATGGACAAACACATGGAGCATGCCAAGTAGAAGTGAATGATATACATGCACATGAAAAATCAAGTGAACACCAACACCATCGAAGAGTTGGCACACCTTTCCATGTGGAGGTGAAGCTATGATACACCAAGAGCACATTGATCACTCAGCAACACTGCAGCTCGACATGGACAACACCACCAACATGAACATACCTGATATGTTGTTTCAAGTCATGGCATGAGTCATGTCGACCACATCGCTACCATGGACCATACTATTGAAATAAATGTAATGTAATGTGGAAGTCCAAGAGACCCACTTGTAAAGTTGAAGAGTCATTTAAAGTTGAAGAGTCATGTAAGTAAAATAGTCACAAGGGTCAGTTTCACCCTTGGCTATGTATACCCATCATTTGTACATGCAAAAGGCTTCTCACCTTGGCTCCTCCCACATAGCCTTGAGAGTCTGTAGTATTTTCCTTGAGGAGCGAGCAGTGGCTCCAGTGCGCCACTATCAGGGTTAGTGATGTAATGGTGTACGAATGTGTCTTGGAACATTCACTTAATTCAGAATCCTATTAACAGGCCAACACATTTTCACACATGTATTGTATTCATTTGTAAGACTATTCTTTGAACACTTGTAATGCATGTTACTTTAACTTGTATTAAGATAGTTGAACTATTTCAGTTTTTTAAGTACACGTGATATTGGAAATGTGTTGTATCAGATGTTAACATTGTCTCGCCAGTGTGGGCTATTGTTATATACATTTTTGTGCCTTACAGCATGGAGCAAGAAATGTCCATAATCTAAGGGATCCAAAGTCCCTAAACATGTTGTTCCTACCCCTAGAGGAACAAGGCAAACTAACCACAACAATTCACAGAAGTTCTCCACCTGAAAACACTCAAAAACAAGCCAATTCTGGATCATGTCAACTGCTCCACTGAGCATCTGCACTGAATGTCAACTGCTACACTGGCTACCTGTGTTGAATGTCAACTCCAACACTAGCTACCTACGCTGAGCGAGTTTGGACATGTGGCAGAGTCATTCCTCAAGGTGTCAATGCCCAGGAAGCTTCCAAAATGACACTTGCATCAAGGAATTCGACTGGTGATGAGTAAGAGGTTCCAAATCTCCAAGTGGAAGCAAGAACCTCCAAGTGGACTCAAGAACTGAGAGAGGGAGAGGACACTAGTCAGATCTCAAGCTGACTCATCCTCTCTCCAAACATCTATATATGGATCTCTCCTCCATGAGATCTAGGGGCTGGAATTTGGTATTTGCAAAGAATTGTTGTTGGTTTGTGGCTGGAACATTGGGTGCATAATGCTTTGAAGGGAGCTGAAGAAGGAATTCCATTCTGCTGGGAAGGAGATGCTGGATTGGAGCCCCATGGGTTGTATCTCTTCCTGAACCCTGTTACTTTCAATAAAGCTATCTTGATTCTTTCCTATATGCTGGTGTATTTTGTATGATTGCATTAGTATATTTGATTTACCTCTAATCCTGAATCATTTATGAATATGTATATTTGCCTTTGTATTGTGTTCTTCTCTTGTTGCATGTAGTTGTTCTCTTGTCACAGGTAGCTGTTCTCTTATGATCTCGTGGGATTCAAGTAGTTGTTCTCTTGAGCAAGCGAGGAGACAAGTAGCTGTGGACACGCAAAGAGAAGAGGATCTAGTTCGAGGGACAACCGGAAGACAACAGTAAGTCTGCCGATCTCCCCTCTTTCACATTTCATAAAGGAAGAAATCATAATCGCTGTATTCGTTTGTTGCTAAGGCGCTGTCACACCTTATGTGGATAGGATCGTCCTGCATAGGCATTCTTCCCCACAACAAATTGGCGACTCCGCTGGGGAAGAACTTGTTTATTCATTTCATTTGTGTTTCCGTCATTTGTTTACTTCATAGACTTGACAACAACTATTGAACTGCATCTTTCCTGGATGCAAAGTAAAAGTTGCTGCTTTGATCCAGTTATGTGGACTTGTCTATGAACTAAACTAGATCCACAAATGATTTGATGATCCTTGTGATAGTCTTTAGTACCCTATCAAAGTATCCCTCTGTTTATACCTTGCTTGTGTTTCTGATTTGGCCTGAAACAGTTGATTTTTGAGCATTTTGTGACCCAGAAACCAAGGGAAACGAGAGTTTCTCTCTTTAGCACAGGCACTGTGAAGGCAGTCTGCATTTCAACGCAGGTCCCGAAGGGGCTACCTGCGCTGAATGTCAAACTGACAGTGTTAGACTTGCGCTGAACCAGTTTGGCCTTGTGCAGCTGGGGTTCTTTGTCCTTTGTTGCCCTGTTTTTATCTCTGTTTTTTGCAGCCTTTAACCAACATAGGTGCCAGTCTGATAAACCTTTTTCTTTGCTTGAATTCTGCCTCATTTTTGTACAAAAAGATTGTGAATGTTTTTTATGTGTTTGTGGTGTCATTTACAATCTTCCTTTGCATAAGTAAAGTAGTCATTCTGTAGCCTTTGATTCAGATCTGATTGATAGTGATCTTAGAAGAGAGTTCATTGGCTGTTTTTCAGATTGATTATAGTTTTACTTTTGCTTATTGGTTTCAATTTGTCCCTTTCAAAGTGTCAAAACAAGTCTTTGTTTCGAAAATCGCAAAGTGATTGTAATCTCTTCTACCCTTGTTGATTTCGAAGAAAGTGAACTTGTTTATATTGATCATCTTAAAAGCAAATTCAAAATTGTGCAAAAAGCTTTCTTTGTAGGCATTTATACTAAGAAAGTGGAAAACAAACACCTGCATTGTGCATTTTGCATTTGATAGTTTGCATGTTGGATTTAGGGAAAGTGCATTAGAGTGTGTTGATTGCTCTTTGAGAAAAGATAGTGTTATTCTTTTCCCTTAGTAGCTAGGATTTTCAAAGTTGAAAGATAATAAAGCTTGCTTATCATCTTAGACTTCATTTAGGAATTTGTATCATACATCTCGTGGTGAACCTTGAAAGGCAAACTTTAAAAAGATCAACCTAAAATAAACTGAATGAACCTAACAACGCTTTGTAACATAACGCACAACATAGAGGTCTAGGCTAGAGACGTGTTCCAACGTCGTTAAACATAGTGACTGTCGATCTCGAAGAAGGTGGGTGATTCCTCCTGAGAGACGGTAGCGCTAATACGGATTGTGCTCCCACGTACCGTCCCGTATATATTGGGAGACCCCTATAGGCATATATCTTTTATCCTTAGGAAGCCGTGTCGGCCGCCCTACTGATCGCAATGCAGTGAACACAGCATTCACGAAGATCGACCACCCGTACCGTAAAAAGTATTCAGTGGTTTTGCGAAAAGTTTGGCACACCCTCTGCCTAGATCTCCAGAGCATTTTCTTTTGGCCTTTTTCAGACTCTATAACAGAAAAAGTCCATCCGAGCATTTGTCACTTCGGGCTCGTTAAAACATCGAAGGAGACTAGAGTCATCTTTAGCTTTTTCTCGACTCTTTAAAACTGAAAAAGCAAGTTGTGTCTAAAGCGTCGTTAACAATTTATTTTAAACGGAACAATCACCCTTTAATCCTGCGTTGATCTTTAGGTTGAGAAGATGGAGCACACCAACCAAGGAGTTCCCTTGGGTGGAAATCCTAGTCCTTTCTCCTCTTGGGGAGATGTTGGTGCGCCCCACATGGCCACATTGTCGCTTCCAGGACTGACAATTGGCCTACCAGTTTGGCTCTTTTCAACCAATTTCGTTCAGAATACCACCATTCCTGAACAGTCGAGTCAACAGTTAGATCAGACAAGAGTTGCCTCCCAGCCTTCAACTTCATCTTCCTCCCCTCCTTCCTCTTCGCTTGACGAAACTGGTCGAATTAAAAACCAGGTTCCTAAGGAGAAGAAGGAGAAGAAGGAGAAGAAGAAGAAAGAGAAGAAGAAGAAGGAGCCTAAGGCGACTGGGGGCAAGCAAGTGTCATCTAACAAAAATCCACACACCGCACTCGTAAGGCCTAAATCGCCATGCGTCATATGCAGGGGAGACCACTTCCATAGAGATTGTCCCTGTATCCCACGGATACTAAGAGACTAGTCACCCCGTTTGCACAATTCAGTAGCATCGACCTCTGATAGGCATGTCGACTGCTCACCGTCAACTAGTGGGAGTGAAGCTCCAAGACAGAGCGGGAGAGCTAAATTTCCCTACAAACTGTGTGAAGGCAATCACGCCATCCACCGTTGTCCCTTCTTAGACGAGGCAAAAAGAGTTCTAGAAGATCGTCCGATTTTACGAGCGCATCTCCCTCCTGGATATCAAAGACTCCTGCCAAGTCCCTCACTAGTTGAGAACCCGGCTGACCCGCCCAGGTGGTCAGCCGAAGCACCTGTCATTGAAGATGAACCATCTGGATCCATGCCTAACGAAAGTCAAAAGGTTGATACGGCAGTTGACCCGGTTTTGCCTTCAGAGGCTCCATCTTCGAATGACACCATCACAGAGGAGAATCAAGACGACACCGTCCAGATTCTCTTCATCAGCACTGACTCTGATGATCAAGGCGTCAATGCCACCATTCCTTTATCGCAGGAAGGAAGTTCATCGGAGCGATATCCGGCCGTATATTCGGTCCCACCACCAAGCAACCTGGTTGTGTCCTTTGATTGGAACCAACTAGGCAGACCCTGGTTGCCAGCCAGTATACCATTCAGAATTATTTGTCAAATATACAGAATGGTAATGGCTAGCACTATCATTGATGAGGGGGCATCTGTGAGTATCCTTTCCTCTATTGCTTGGAAAGCGCTTCGTTCGCCAGCGCTTTTACCTGAGATGAGAAATCTATCAGGTTTTGATAAAGGAACCAGTCGACCTTTAGGGATCCTCCCCAATGTGCCTATAACATTGAAAGGGAAGACCATTCAAATGAACGTGATGGTCGTTCAAGGACCCTTGGATTATAACCTACTCCTTGGACGAGACTACATATATTGCATGGGAGCTGTAGTCTCCTCACTCTTTAGAGTAATATGTTTTCCGCATGAAGGAAGAATGGTCAAGCTCGTGGACCAACTTTCGTTTCCCGGATCACACATCGCAAATAGTCATGTGCCGTCCCTAAATGGTCTATTCACACAAGTGTCTCAACCCACGATCCGTCCTCCTGATGAGCGCGAGTAATCCGGGAGGATATGGCCGGAACCTAGGGGGCATGCGTCCTGGCTTGCTTCGGCAGGAAAGCTTTCGGTATAGGGTAGGTTTCCGCGGGAGAATATGACTAATCCGTACCCCGTCCGTTATTTGGAAGAGGGGTTGTTCTAGAATAGGATTCTTTTGTCAAAGTTACGTGTTTGGCACCAGTCATTCACCATTGTCTACTTCGGTAGACATTGTCGAGGAAGTGTTTTGTTTGAAAGATTAACGAGACAATCTTTGGGTAACCTGAAAGAGGTAAGCCTCTCTCGATTAAAACAAATGTTTTGGCGGAGGGTAAGTAGAGGTAACCTTGAAACTCTATTTTATACCTGGTGGCATGCAAATCTTTTCGAGTGTAAGCAAGGAGCGACTATTTATTTTTTAAATTTTTGGGTCCTCCCTTTAAACCTGTAGGTCTAACCCTTTAAACTCGTAGGATTAGTCATTTCCGAACTTGCATAAAGAAAGGAGAGGGAGCATAGCTTTGGTAAGGCGCAAGCTCTATAAAAAATGGGATCTTTCATGAGACACTCTTATCTTATGACTGGGTATTCGAGCAGTTTTAGCATAAAGTTCATGCTCGTTAAAAAATAAACGCAAGATTCGAGCAGTTTTAACGCGGTCTTCATGCTCGTTAAAAAAATAAATAAAAGCAGTGAGCAGAGTTTCCTCTAGTGTTTAAGCAAATTTTTATCTAAAAAATGAACCTATCTCGGTAAATGACCACTGTGAATGTAATTTATCAGCCGTTAAAGCCTTGGTCGTGTTTGCACCTACCAACTCCACTTTTCATCTGGTCGATCGTTCACCTCCATATGATTGTTTACCCATTTTGAGGAACAGCTACGAAGAGTGATTTCACCTAGCCATCCTTGTGACACTGCCGTGATTGGAAAATTCCAACCTGTACCTGGAATCAATTGCTATCCCTGTTTATCACTCGTTCCTCAAAAGACGAGTCTTCTTTAAGCTCTTTTCAATTGACTCGTGAAATATGAAAAGATTGCCGAGTTTTGGCCTTCCAGCTTGTTAAAGGACAGGAAGAGCTATCCCTCCTCTAGATTTTAATCTTTTTGGACCTGAGGGATTATTGCACTAAAAGGTCGAGCGCTTGTTTTATTCGGCTCGTTAAAGTTATCAAAAACTCATCCCTTCTGTATTGTTTTATACTTTTTCGGACTTAAGGGATTAGATGATGAAAAAGGAATTTTGGAGTTAACTTTATGTACCTTTTCAGACTCTCTAAAAATGAAAAGGACCGAGTTATCCTTGTCATTAGACTCGTCAAAAAGATAAATAGCGACAAACTTGTCTTTAGACGAGAACGAGTTTCACTATCGCTAGGCTCGTTAAAACATAGCGATGGGCTTGCCCGAAGGGCAGGTTATAGAACAAGCATATGTTATCCTCGTCAAGCTTGACAAAAATAAAGAGGTACTGGTCAGCAATGACTGGGGAAAAATTGGGAAAAATCAAGAAAAACTTTGATGGTAGCAGGTCGCTCTTGAACATGACACTTTTCCTCCGTACCACATTCGGGTTGGGTTGTTTCATTCACCAGTCACATCACCATGGTCTCGCCATACCATCCATATTTGGGGTAATGCTACCAATCCATCGCATCAGTGTCGCCATATGTTCAAGAGAAGTCGTTCAGAAAGAGTCAACCGGGTCCCATCCACTGCCATACATTATCCTTCATCCATTCATGACGGCCACCCTGAATCATATGTCACAGATCGTTTTCACCTCTATTAAAATCATTAGCTCCGTTCCGTGTCACTGATGTGGGATTCATTAAGGCCCTCCTCTGACGGATCGCTTCTTGTCGACATCAGCTCGTTATCCAAGAAGTTGATCTAGGAACAACCCCTTCAGTACTTTGAAGCTTGCATGCCTCAATGGCAAGTTTCTCACTTCCGGCGACAGGTATACATCAATGACCTTCGACCAGAAGATTTTGCGTGGTGTTCGACGCCAAGTCCTTTATTCACACCACGTGAATTGTACTGCAGTACCTTGAGGGTCATCATCATTATCGGTGATTCCTCTCGCGCTTGTTAACGGTTTACATCACTGACCGGTAATCAAGCGATGTCTTTCCATGTTCGACTTCAGCGCAATTCTCACATGGGTCGACTTGTACTTAGAGTGAAGATCGAACGAGTTTGAAGACCCCGGATCTAGTTTCATCCATCCGGGCTGCGATATATATTCAGGAAAGATAAAGACATTTGGCATGTACATCATTGCAGCAGATGATCATCCTACTGAAAGGATGATAATTTCACTAAAATTATCATTCTACCATCAGACGATCGTCTGTTCTATGTACAAAAAATGAATTTATAAAGCTGAGCATGGGAATGCCCGCCTCAGCTAGATCATGAAAGCAGTATGAATCATAATGTATTGTATTGTATTTTATTACAGGTCTCCTCCCAGCAGATGGATGAACTTCGGACCCTCCTAGATAAAGCATTTCACCCGATAAACGGCCTCATACTTTAGGGGGCAACTGTTATAGAAATTTTTGTGCCTTACAGCATGGAGCATGAAATGTCCATAATCTAAGGGATCCAAAGTCCCTAAACATGTTGTTCCTACCCCTAGAGGAACAAGGCAAACTAACCACAGCAATTCACAGAAGTTCTCCACCTGAAAACACTCAAAAACAAGCCAATTTTGGATCATGTCAACTGCTCCACCGAGCATCTGCGCTGAATGTCAACTGCTACACTGGCTACCTGCATTGAATGTCAACTCCAACACTAGCTACCTGTGCGGAGCGAGTTTGGACATGTCGCAGAGTCATTCCTCAAGGTGTCAATGCCCAGGAAGCTTCCAAAATGACACTTGCATCAAGGAATTCGACTGGTGATGAGTAAGAGGTTCCAAATCTCCAAGTGGAAGCAAGAACCTCCAAGTGGACTCAAGAACTGAGAGAGGGAGAGGACACTAGTCAGATCTCAAGCTGACTCATCCTCTCTCCAAACATCTATATATGGATCTCTCCTCCATGAGATCTAGGGGCTGGAATTTGGTATTTGCAAAGAATTGTTGTTGGTTTGTGGCTGGAACATTGGGTGTGTAATGCTTTGAAGGGAGCCGAAGAAGGAATTCCATTCTGCTGGGAAGGAGATGCTGGATTGGAGCCCCATGGGTTGTATCTCTTCCTGAACCCTGTTACTTTCAATAAAGCTATCTTGATTCTTTCCTATATGCTGGTGTATTTTGTATGATTGCATTAGTATATTTGATTTACCTCTAATCCTGAATCATTTATGAATATGTATATTTTCCTTTGTATTGTGTTCTTCTCTTGTCGCAAGTAGCTGTTCTCTTGTCACAGGTAGTTGTTCTCTTGTGATCTCATGGGATTCAAGTAGCTGTTCTCTTGAGCAAGCGAGGAGACAAGTAGCTGTGGACACACAAAGAGAAGAGGATCTAGTTCGAGGGACAACCGGAAGACAACGGTAAGTCTGTCGATCTCCCCTCTTTCACATTTCATAAAGGAAGAAATCATAATAGCTGTATTCGTTTGTTGCTAAGGCGCTGTCACACCTTAGGTGGATAGGATCGTCCTGCATAGGCATTTTTCCCCACAACAGCTATCCCGCTAGACACTTGACAGATTCATTCTTGTAAACTTGTTATAACTCTCACCACACTCACGTGGACTATTCCACCAGGTTTTGTAACTACTATCTTTTCACCTTGTATTTGTGACTCTCGCATCTATGTGGACTACTGCACTGGAAGCTGTGAATGTCTTGTTGTGTTGTGTGTCTCTAGCAGAGTTGGGACTATTCTCTTTCAACCTAAGACTCACTTTCACCCTCTCCCTTAGTAGTGAAAGAAATTTGACACAAGTGACACTAAGTACTCACCAAGCATGCGAACCTCGATGTTCGAAGACAAAGAAAATCACTCTCATGTGCTGAAAAGCAAGAACTAAGGTAAATATTTAAGATAATGGAAATCGGCCTATCATACCGAATAGGACTCCTACACCAAACAGTGTGAGACCTAGTTACGAATTCATATCGAGGAGATCCCCTGAATGTTGTCAAGTCCAGCACCGTCAATAGGTCAGGCGAAGTGGGAGTATCAATTGATGACCAATTCCTTAATGCAGATTTGTTTTGGATTGAAGCAGTAGCTAACTATTTGGAGGATATAGTGCTATAGGTAGCAATTGGAAAGTGCCCTAAGGACTACACAATGCCTTAGAAGAGGCATATGGTGGCACAGGTTTTGGAATGTCTTCTTATTGCAGGGCAATTTTACAAAATGGGGCTTCAACATATTTTTTGCAGATGTGTTTTGGATCATGAAAAAGAAACTGTTTTATGGGAATGCCATTATGGTATTACAAGAGGTCATGTTGGAGTAAAATTGACTGCAAGGAAGGTATTACAATATATACTTCAGTGGTCTTCCGTTTTAAAGATGTAAAGGGATATGCTAGGAAGTGTGATGTTTATCGGTTAGTTGGGTGACCATCACATTGTTATGAAATTCCACTCCATCTAGTTTGATCTCTTGGGGCTTTTGAGAAGTGGGATATTGATTTTGTAGGGTCCATCAATCCTCCTGAGTGATATTGTCATGATCACTACATTATTACAGTGACTAACTATTTAATGTGTCGGGTTAAAGTAGCTGTTCTCAAATATTGAGTTGTTGATACTGTTGCGAGGTTTATATTTGAACATACGATCAATAGATTTGGTTGTCCAAGGATATTTAACAGTGATCAAGGATAACATTTTGTTAATGAGATGTTTCTACAATTATGCAAGAATTCTTGATCCAACACCACCAAAGCATCCCATATCATCTGTAGGAAAGTGGAACGGTAGAAACCTTTAATAAAATTTTCAAAAAAGTGTTTACTAAAGTTTGTTCTAGTGATAGGGATGATTTGGATGAGTGAGTTTTAATTACTCAGTGGCCATATCATGAAAATTTAAAATTATTGCATTCGTGAACACCATTTCAGCTTGGTAATGGATGAGAGGTTATGGTACTACGATTTTCATTGCTCCAACTACAAGAATGTGTGGTGATGAATCCATTGGAGAATGGTTACATGAGTTATGAGAGTTGGATGAGGATTGGTTCCTCTCAAACTTCCATTAGACTGTCAAGAAGGAATGACAAAAGTCTGGCATGATAAACATATAAAGAAAAAGTACTTTTATGTTGTAGATCTGATATCACATTATGACAACAAGTATCTTAGCAATCTTGGTATGTTACAAATGCATTGCTTGGGTCATTTCTTTGTTGCAGATATAAGGGGTTATGGAGTTGTTAATCTTTCTCAGCTTGATATAACTCTGTTTCCTGTTTGGGTGAATGGCACATGTGTGAAGCCCTACAATTGTTAATAACATTTCTATGGTAATTCTCGCTCTTTGAAAGGGGGAATTAGTTTGATTTAGGATTGATTAAGTTATGTCAATCATTCATTTAGTTAATTTAAGTTGTGATAATTTGTCTGATAACCTAGTGATCTGAAATCACCCGTAAATGACCTCAGAGAAATAATAAACGTTTTACAGACTCAACTATTGGGGTGTGCCGATGTCATTTTATGCAATGGATCGATAAGATTGCAAAATACATAGACACTGAAAAAGTAAGAGAACACAGTAAGCAAAGAAATAAACACAAAAAATTTAATAAGGAGATCACCCAATCCTCCTCGGCTACATCTCCTGGTCTAGCCTTCAGTGGTGGCCTTTCTATTGTGTCTTAAAGAAGAGTTTTTATAATAAGGAGCTCAATTTGAGTCTCACTTAACAAATGATGATCAATAGGATTGTACCTGGATTCCCCAAGTCTCTAGAGTATACAGATTTCCCTTACTGAATCTAGACCTCAACTAGTCTCAATGGTATGAGCCCAATTTGGTACTCAATACCTAACAGGTATACACAGAAGAGTTGCTTGAGCCTCTCAAGCCTTCTCTGGAGTTCACAAACTCTTGGACTCTCTTTGTCTCTGTCTACTTGATATTGTCTTTTCTATATAGGTTAGCTCGACTTCTCTGTTCAATGTATTTTACTTCTTTCTTGGCTTTGGCCTTTCTACTTCTCTTTCTCTACCCCTTTTCCTACTTGTTTGTTTATGGCTTAAAGCCAATCTGCTCCCTGAATGTTCGTTTCTACTTCCTGTCTCTCTGGATCTCTTGCCTCTGTCTGCTTGGATTCCCCTGCTCCATGTCATCATCATTGTGTAACGCTTCACAAAGAGGTGGCCACTTGTTTTCTCACGAACTAAGTGTTAGTTCTCTTTGAACGATCGTTAATTCTGTCGCTCCAAGATTGCCCATGAAATTGATTCTTCTACCAACTCATCAGTCATGCCAGACCTCAAATCTTATATGACTCACCCTATTTCCCATCAAATTCAGTCATCCATTGGATCATTTCTTTGTCGTTGATATAGAGCCTCCAGATCTTATGGTCTTTGTCCATATCGCGTAGTTAAGTAGCATGACCTTTACCCACGTGATGTGAGCAGTTTTCTCTCTCATCTGCTGGACGCATGTCACCCAGTGTATGGCATCAGGTGGGACTTGGTCGAACCTACTTACATCTTGAAGCCCTCCCGATATCCTACCGGTTTTAGTGCAGTACCCGCCTTCTGATGGAATCGGTGATTTCTGTACGGTTTTATGCTTCTCCTCATGATCGAGCTCTCGGGGCTTTCCTTCATTGAGGGGGATGTCCTGTGATACGCGATTAGCGCTAATCACATATCAGAAACTGCCTTTGTTTTTTTATTTTACCTCCCATTTGTCAGTTTGTGCCAGTGCGCAGTCACCATGGGCCAACGGTCTGCCCACTTCGACTGAGGGTCCTCGTTGTTCCGTTGTTGCAATAGCCTCTAAGCAACTGGATCACTATCACGTTGACTACTTCTGTCTTGCCATCTGTCTGTCGATGAAAGGCTATGCTTTTCTTCAGTTTGGTGTCCATCAGTTCCCATAGACTCAACCAAAACTTCCCAACAAATTGAGTGTCTCAATCAGATATAATGGAAGTGGGTAATCCAAAATGAACCCATACATGCTGAAAGAACAAGTTTGCAGTTTGCTCAGCTGTAATCTGTTTTTTACAAGGTATTAAAACACACATTTTGCTAAACCTATCCACAACAAAATATAAATAGTCATGACCTTTCCTAGATTTAGGCATTCCTCCAACAAAGTCCATGGAAATACTTTCCGAAGGATGATAAGGAATTGGTAGTGGAGACTGCAAGACTAGTTTTCTATTGTTGGGCTTTCTTTTAGCACACATGGTACACCCTCTTACATATCTAGAAACTGTCTCATTCATGTTTAGCCAGAAACAAAATCTTTGGAGTTGTGCAACCATTTTACTTACCCCAAAGTGACCTGATATTAGAGAAGTGTCTCCTTCTTGAATTATCTTCACTCTTTCTGTTTTTGGAATGCATAGCTTCCCATAATGATACAAGAGTTGGTCCTTAATGTGATAATCCATTCTTCTACTTGTTTGCCTTGACATAAAGTTGCATATACATCTTGAAAATCTATATCTTGAGCATATTGTTCTATGTAGCTCCCATGCAATACTAACTTATGCTTACGTATAGTAGATGTGTTTATAATTGGTCTAGATAAAATATCTAAAACTTTATTGTGTATGCCCTTTTTATATTTGATGACTAAATGAAATTGTTGTAGAAAACCCATCCATCTATAGTGTCTTGATTGTTGCAACTTGGTTTGGGAGTGTAGATATTGAAGTGGTTGATGATCAGTATGCATAATTGTCTCTTTGTCCATTAATTAATGTTCCCTCTTTTTCACACTCTGTACTAATGTATACAATTCTTTATCCTATGTGGGATAGTTAACTACTGTAGAATTAAATGTCTCAGAGTGATAACATATGGGTTTACCGTGTTGTATCAATACTGCTCCCATGGCGTAGTCACTGACATCCGTTTGGATCTCAAATGGTCTTTGAAGGTTAGGCAATGCTAGTACTGATGTTGTACTAATATTTTCATTCAAGGTGTCGAAGGATTTTTGTTGTTTGTGTCCCCACTGAAACACCTTGTTCAATCCTATTAAAGCATGTAAGGGAGCTGCAATTGAGGAAAAGTTAGAAAAGAACTTTCTCCAATATTGTGTTGCTCCTATGAAGCTTCTAACTTCTATAGAATATATGGGTTTAGGCCAGGTTACAATGACTGCCACCTTAGAGGGATCAAACTTCAATTCACCGCCCCCTACTATATGTCCCAAATAATTCAAATGTATTTTTCCAAATTCACATTTTCAGAGTTTAACATAAATTTTTTCTCTTTTTAATACATCTAGTGTCTGCTTAACATGCTTTAAATGTTCTTCTCATGTTTTTCTAAATATAAGAATGTCATCCAGATATACAATAACATAATCATCAAGAAAAGGTCTGAGTACATCATTCATTATTCTCATGAAAGTAGCAGGAGCATTAGTTAAGCCAAAAATCATAACCAGCCACTCATACAATCCCTGCTTTGCTTTGAAAGCAATCTTCCATGCATCTTGTTCTGCAACTCTGACCTAATGATATCCACTATGCAAGTCTAACTTGGAAAAATAAACAGCTTCCTTTAACTAATCTAATAGTTCATCTATGCAAGGAAGTGGATAACGATTTTTGATTGTTATCTTATTCAGTTCTTGGTAATTAATGCACATTATCCACGAGCCATCTTTCTTTTTCACCAAAATGATTCGAGACCCACATGGGATGTGCTAGGTCTGATGAACCCCTTCTCAAGTAACTCCTGTACCTTCTTCTTGATTTCTACATTTTCTAAAGAGGACAACCTGTACATTCTGATGTTAGGCAACGAGGCATCTTGCTACAAATTAATATCATGCACTATTTCATTTTTGGGTGGAAGACGTTTAGGTTCTTGAAACGAGATATCATATTCTGAAACAACTTTTTCTAAATCAGCTTGTTGTTTAGCATCACAACCCTCAAATACATTGGTTTTATCAGGTTTATTTTCCTTTACAACCATCAATAAAAATTGCTTGCATGAATTTACAATTCTTTTCATCTGCCCTGAGTTTATGAGAGTATAATTATACTTGAGCTTATGAGCTCTTACAATATATTCGATTCCATCTTTAATGAGGAGATACTTGTTCTTAGCTCTATAGAAAATAGCTTTTCTATCATACAAATAGGGACTTCCTAAAACAATTCCACATATATCAAAAGGAACTGTATCTAACTCAACCTCATCTACAAATGCTGACCCAAAAGAAAACTTACTTTTACATTGTCTATACACTTGTAGTTGTGCTTTATCACTTAACCAACCTAATGGGTATGGCTTCTTGTGAGTTGTAGTCAGTAATCCCAACTTCTTTACAATTGCTTCAGAAATTAAATTTACTTGTGAGCCACTATAAAAAAAAAGTATCAATCTTTTGATGCTTGGAAATAACTTGAATATGGAAAAGCTCATGTCTTTTTCTCTCATTTTCTTCATTATTAGTGGATTGTGCAGAATTACTAGTAGATGTTTCAGAATTTTTACCTTTTATACCTGTGGCTACAATTGTTGTTTCATCTCCCGATTCTAACCTCAAATATTTCTGAATAGCTACAACAGTCTTCGTCTTCTTGCCCTCGAACTTCTTAGGTGTCAGCTCCGGATGCAAAATCCAACAGTGCTCATCATCATGCCCATCCTTTTTACAGTGAGTACATGAAGACTTGCTTTTATGTGCAGTGTTGGCCTTCCTCTCTTTCCATTTCTATTTTTTTCTCCTTATTATTGCTTGCAATGGGCTTGTCTGATCCCCAAACTTCTAGGTTCTCATTCTTTCCTCTACCTTCCAGATGAATAGCTTGAATAGATACCTCATCTATACTAGTGGGATTAAACATGAGGATAGTGTGCCTCATGTAACTATGTAGACCACCTATGTACTTCAAGAGAGTCTTAGGTGAGTCTAATGAAATTCCTAGAACCAAAGGTCTTTTCCTAAATCCTTAGGTGTAACCTTGTACACTTTGCCCTTTCAATTGGCGAAGAGTTTGCTAGCTCATCATGGCTTGCTGTATGTAAGCTAGTGGATAGAACTGGTTTTTTATTGCAAAAACAAATTCACTCCAGATGGAAAGTCTCTTACCATATTTCTTCGTGTCAGCCTATGTCCTTCCTTCGCACCATACCAAGGCAGTGCCTTCGAGGCGTTGGCTAGCCAGCTAAATCTTCCTCTTTTCTGAGTCAATGCTCTGCACTCTGCAATAAACATCAATCTGTCTGATCCAATTATCCAGCTTCTCTGCATTCAACTCTCCATCATATATTGGTAAATCAAATTTAACATCTAATTTAATCAAAGATGTCTTCTTTTTACGTTCACGACTATTAGGAGGTGTGAGAAAGTTTTCTTCTTTCCCTTTTCCTTTTGAGTGGTCATGGAGGAGAGACTCTTCTTCTCCTTTATCTTGTTTGGAGCCTAATGAATCTTCATATTTATGCTTCCTAAAGTCCCTATACATTTCCTCCACCATGGACCTCATGGCCAGTAAACTATCTATAAATTGTGGGTCTGGTCCCAAGGGACTTTCTTCTAACATTTTCTTCTGAGGATAGACTCTTCCAATTTTCGGGTTAGTTTCAACCAATTATCCTTCTCCTAATTTAAGCTTTGATATAGTTAGCATTCAACAACAAAATCCAGAACAAGCTTGTCTAACCTTAACAACCTAGTGCTTTGATACCACTTGATCTTAAATCACCTGTAAATGACCTCAGAGAAATAATGAAGGTATTACAGACTCAAGTGCTAGGGTGTGCCTATGTTATCTTATGCAACGGATCAATAAGATTGAGAAATACATAGACACTGAAACGGTAAGATAACACAGTAAGAAAACACATAAACACAAAAAATTTAATAAGGAATTCACCCAATCTTCTTACGCTACGTCTCCCAATCCAGCCTTCAGTAGTGGCCTTTCTATTGTGCCTTAAAGCATATTTTTTACAATAAGGAGCACAATTTGAGTCTCACTTAACATATGATGATCAGTAGGATTGTACTTGGATTCCCCAAGTCTCTAGAGTATACAGGCTCCCCTTACTAAATCTCGACCTCAACTAGTCTCAGTGGTATGAGTCCAATTTGGTACTCAATACCTGACAGGTATACATAGAAGAGTTGCTTGAACCTCTCAAGCCTTCTCTAGAGTTCACAGACTCTCGAAATCTCTCTATCTCTGTCTGCTCGATGTTGCCTTTGCTTTGCAGGTCAACTCGGCTTCTCTGTTCTCTGTAGATTAATTCTTTCTTGCCTTTCATCTTTCTGCTTCTCTTTCTTTGCCCCTTTTCCTGATTGTCTCTTTGTGGCTTAAAGCCAATCTGCTCCCTGACTATTTGTTTCTACTTCCCGGCTCTCTAGATCTCCTGCATATGTCCACTTGAATTCCCCGGCTTCGCGTCATCATCACTGTGTAGCACTTCACAGAGAGGTGGCCACTTGTTTTCTTATGATCTGAGTGTTAATTCTCTTTGAATGGTCATTAATTCCATTCGTCCAATATTGCTCGCAAAACTGATTCCTCTACCAAATTATCGGTCATGCCGGACCTCAAATCTTATATGACTCATCTTATTTCCCCACCGAATCTAGTCATCCATTGGATCATTTCTCCATCGTTGATTTGGAGCCTCCAGATCCTACAGTCTCTATCCATATCGTGCGGTTAAGTAGCATGACCTTTACCCACGCCATGTGAGCAGTTTTCTCTCTCATCTACTGGATGCGTGTCACCTAGTGTATGGCATCGGGCGGGAGTCAGTCGAACCCACTTACCACTTGAAGCCCTTCCGATATCTTGCCGATTTTAGTGGAGGACCCACCTTGTGATGGAATTGGCGATTTCCATATGGTTTTATGCTTCTCCTCGTGACTGAGAGCTCTGGGATTTCTTTCGCTAAGGGGAACACCTTGCGATACGCGATTAGAGCTTTAGTGCTAATCACGTATTAGAAACTACCTTTGTTTTTGGATTTGACCTCCCGTTTGTCAATTTGTGCGAGTGCACGGTCACCATGGCCCAACGGTCCACGCACTTCGACCGAGGGTACTCATTGTTCCGTGCTGACCACAAATTGCCATTGTTCAGAGGTAATTTGTGATAAGCTTCAACATCCAAACTACATTAAAACTTCGGTATGATTTTTACAAAGTTCATGGAACTTTAAGAGTGTTTAAGGATCCAATTCGGATCACCTAGTTATGTCAAATCCTTATATTACATTAGAGTTGTGATCCACCATAACTCATTTTGGGTGGGGAGGTACATGTAAAGTGACATTTTTGTCAATTTCATAATCATTAATAGGGCTATTTGTATACATTATGCTAATATTTCCCATAATAATCACTATTTGAAGATTTGATTCTCCACTTTACAACTTTCAAATCATTTCCTGTTAGTTTGTCAACATGGTATTTCCTTTTTAGATATTTTACGTCATGCCCTGGGAGTTTTTGTCCTAGTCATCATTAATATCTTGATTATATTTGATTTGGTAAATTGTCGAATATAGGAAATAACAGTATAATAATTTTTCTTCCTGTCAATCTTTTCTATATAGGTTGAACTTTATAGTGTCAATTCTTCATTACGTCTATGCATCCCTTAGAGATTTTCTCCGTAGATTCTGTATGGAGCCCCCTACTTTCCAAGGCCATTATTCCTCCCTAATTGAATTATTTTCAGTCATCAATCATCCACTATGGGTTTTCTCACCACACTTATCATTCACCTTGGTTTCTTAGATACTCATATTGGGCCCACGGAAGATAATTTGGGAAACTATGAAAAAGCCACCTTGGCTAACAAGGACTTTATTGATCACACTCTGTTTCTAGCTCTAAAATCCAAAGTATTTATGGATTTTGTGGCTAAACGAAGTGGTAGTGCTTCTTGGCTTAAACCTGTATTCTAACCTTTACATCAATCTTCTTTGATGAAACTATGTTGGGTCCCTATAATACTAGTGATTACCCATTACTATTGTAGTTATACCCCTTATTTATATTGTTGTGCCCCTATTACCCCCATGTTGTTATTTCTGTGCCCCATAGAATCCCTCTATTGTTATTTTTGTGGCTTTATATTATTATTGTTAGGTCGGCTGGATTATATTGTGACTCCTTAGACTCCTATATATAGAAAGGACGTTTTGTCATTTGTATCATCGAAGAATTGTTCATTTATGTAATGTAAAGGACGTTGCCCCCTAGAAGAGGCTGAATTCTAAGGCGTTGATCTATCTTTTCTATCTTTTCTTGAGCTGGTTTCATAACATTTGGTATCAGAGCTTTCGATTCTAGGGTTTCGCTGCTCCAAACAGGTCATCGTGGCATTTCACTATAAATTTTTTTTTGTGACGTTTCAGAAGTCGCACAAAAAATAGATTTGAGAATAAATCGCTCTGAACCTTGGGTCCAAATTTCAGAGCTTTTCGCGCGATATTTGCAGAGATATTATCTGAGGAAGTTGGTCTTTTTGCAGATTCCTAAATTACATTCAAAACCGGTGACCGAGAGAAAATCGTAATAACGTTCTCTCTGGGGATCGGATTGAAATTTCGTAAGAAGGTATAGAAAGAGGACGGATAGTAGTTTCTTGTATGTGTGTTTCAGATTCAAAGGTTGAAACAGTGACTCGTGGCATGTCGTACAAGTTTGCTCTACTGAACTAGTCTAAAAGCAGGTCACTGTGGGAGATTTCACATAACTCTTCCTTGGAGAATCCAATTTGGGTCAGACTTGTAGCGTTCGAAAGAGGACATAGAAGGCTACTACAGGTCACAATTTCAGAACTGGATGATCCGAAATTACAGAGATACATCAGATTCAATATCAGGCTTCTATAAAGTGAAAAAAGGTGTGTAGTTTTTTTTTTAATTTTTGTGTAAGCTTGGTTTAGCGAAATTCAAAGGGCATAGTAAAGAATTATTATCGGTAATTGATGCCCCGAGGAAAGAAAATGCAAAAACCTAGTAAGGAACCTAAAAGCTCTAGCATGATTCATGAAGAAGAGGAAGAAATGCTACATGATATATCAAAATTACAAGAACAAGTTCAACAAATGTCACGCTCACAAAAGCTAACAGAAGCTAAGATAAGTGGCGTGGAATCTAAGATAAAGGGCATAGAAGCTAAGATGGATGATTCGAAGATAGATTTGAAAAGAGACATGGAAGATTTGAAGACAGGTTTGAAGACAGACATGGCAGATTTGAAGACAGATTTGACAGATTTTCTACAAGAAATACTTACTAATGGTGAAAAGGTTGTAAAGGAAATTCATGATGTGAACAAAAGTAATGTTAATCATGATTCCATAGACGCTAATGTTGGATTGAAGACCCGCCATATTCCAAAAATTGATATGAGGAAGTTTGATGGCAAGGATCCCGCCACATGGATATTACAGATGGAGCAGTTCTTCGATCTCAATAATGTGCAAAACACACAAAAGGTACGTATGGCAACTATATATTTGGAACCAAATCAGTTTGTATGGTATCAATGGCTTTGCTCTCATAAAAAAATTTATCACTTGGGCAATTTTTACGGAAGAATTTATAGCAAATTATGAAGATACAAAAAGCAACATTTTTTTTATCCAATTGATAAGTCTCAAACAAAAGGGTTCAGTAATGGAGCACATTGAGGAGTTCCAAAAATTGAACATAAGGGTAAAAGATATTCCAGAGGATTATATGATTGATGTGTTCATAGGGTATTTAAAGGATAATATCCAACATGATGTTCGCCTTTGGGAACCTAATTCATTAGAGAAGGCATTCAGGTTAGCAAGAAAAATGGAAAGAAAAATTATGGCAACCAGGAAGCATACGACTCACAACTATAAAGACAGAAGTGTTGTTGCCCCTAGTCTTCCACAACCTATAAGGTTGACACCACAACAATTGGAAGAAAAAAGAGCAAAAGGGCTTTGTTACAGTTGTGATAGCAAATACACTAAAGGTCATAAGTGTGCTAAGAAGAAATTATTCTACATAGATTGTGAAGAGGAAGAAGAAAAGGAACAAGAAAGGTCAAAAGAAGAAGATATACTCCAGGAACAAGTCCTAGATGAAGAACAAATAAATCCGACCATATCTTGTAATGCATTGACGGGAATTACCACTCCTCAAACCATCAAGATAGAAGGACAAATCAAGAAGAAAAAGGTAATAGTGTTGATTGCTTCAGGGAGCACCCACAATTTTATTCATTGTAGGGTAGCAAAAGAATTGAATTTCTTCCTATATCCAGCACCAGAGTGTCAAGTGATGATTGCAAATGGAGGAACAATAAATTGCTCTGGAAGGTGGCATAATATCAAGCTATCCATGGGAGAATATGTATTGACTAGCCCAATGCTTTCCATTCCAATGGGAGGTGCTGATGTTGTACTAGGAGTCCAATGGCTACAATCCTTGGGTACAATAGCTTTTAATTTTCAAGAACGTTTCATCAAATTTTCTAGAGAAGGAAAGGAAGTAGAATTAAGGGGTATTGTAGGGAAACCAGTGAAGATAATTAGCTCTAATGGTATGACAAAGCTTCTAAAAAAGGAGCAAAGAGGTGTAATTGCACAATTATGTTCGCTAGATGTTTCCACATCGGAATCATCTATTTCTTTAGATCTCAAAAAAGTCCTGGACAATCATTCCAAGGTATTTGAGACTCCCAATGGTCTCCCACCTATGCATGGTCATGATCATGTTATTCATCTTATTCTAGGAACTATTCCTCCAAACATCAGGCCGTACAGATATCCCTATGTCCAAAAAAGTGAAATTGAACGTATGGTTGCAGAAATTCTAGAGGCTGGTATAATTCAACCAAGTCAAAGTTCTTTCTCTGCTCTAGTAGTATTGGTGCACAAGAAGGATGGATCATGGCGCATGTGTTCGGATTATAGGGAGCTCAACAAGCTCACTATTAAAGATAAGTTCCCCATTCCTGACATTGATGAATTACTGGATGAATTGCATGGATCAATTTACTTCACCAAGTTGGATCTTCGTTCGGCATATCACCAAATCAGAATGAAGATTGAAGACATTCTGAAAACGGCATTTAGAACTCGTGAGGGTCATTATGAATTTTTGGTCATGCCTATTGGCCTTACTAATGCACCTTCAACATTTCGAGGTTTGATGAATTCAATTTTCAAACCATTCCTTAGAAAAATTGTGTTAGTATTTTTTGATGATATACTAATCTACAGCAAGTCTTGGAAGGATCATGTTGAACATGTTGACAGGGTGCTACAACTATTGGAGGAGAAACAATTATATTCAAAAAGATCCAAATGTTCCTTTGGAGTCCAGGAGGTGGAATATTTGGGTCATATTGTATCTCATGAAGGAGTTAAGGTAGACCCTAGAAAAATTAAAGCCATTAAGGAATGGAAAATCCCCATATCCATAAAGCATCTGCGAGGATTTCTTGGGTTGACAGGGTATTATCGCAAGTTTGTTAAGAATTATGGGAGAATAGCAGCACCTCTAACAACATTATTGAAGAAAGATGCATTTTCATGGACTCCGGAAGCAACAAAGGCCTTTGAACATCTTAAAGAGGCAATGTGCCAAGCACCGGTCTTAGCTACACCGAAATTCACAAAAACCTTTATTGTGGAATGTGATGTTTCAAGAAATGGAATTGGTGCTATTCTAATGCAAGATGAAAGACCCATTGCTTTTGAAAGTCATCCAATCAACGGAAAGTTTTTAAGCAAAGCTATTTATGAGAAGGAAATGTTGGCAATACTCCATGCACTTAAGAAATGGCGACCCTACCTAATGGGAAGACACTTCAAGGTAAAAATAGATCATGATAGCCTTAAATACTTTTTAGCACAAAGATTATCCTCTGAAGAGCAACAAAAGTGGGTAACAAAGATGTTGGGTTATGACTTTGAAATCATCTACAAAAAAGGGAAGCAAATGTGGTGGTAGATGCACTCTCAAGAAAGGATGAGGATGTGGAAGCATTGTTGTGCGCCATTTCTATTATCCAACCAGATTGGATAAACGAAGCAAGGGAGGAATGGAAGAATGATGAAGAAGTGTGGGCACTTATTCGAAAGCTACAACAAGATTCCAGTGCGTCTGATACATTTAGCTGAAAAAATGATTCATTATGGTACAAAGATCGCTTATACCTCTGTAAGAATTCCTAGCTAAAACAAAAGATTCTTATGGAATTGCACACTTCTCCCTTAGGAGGGCACTCGGGATTTTTAAAAAATTACCATAGGGTTAAGAAGGAATTTTTTTGGGATGGCCTTAAATCAGATATTCAAAAGTTTGTGGTGGAATGTTTGGTTTGCCAACAAAATAAAGTTGAAACAATTAAGACAACGGGTCTATTACAACCTTTATCCATTCCAAGCCAACGTTGGGAGGAGGTTTCAATGGATTTTATCACAGGTTTACCCAAGTTGGAGGGAAAGAGTGTCATCATGGTGGTAGTTGACAGACTTACCAAGTATGCACATTTTTGTGCATTATCACATCCATTTAAAGCCATTACAGTTTCTATTGCATTTATGGAAACAATTCAAAAGCTACATGGAAACCCAAAGATTATTGTAAGTGACAGAGATCCCATTTTCACTGGAAATTTTTGGACATAATTATTTTCTTGTCTTGGTACTCAGTTAGTTCATAGCTCATCTTATGATCCTCAATCTGATGGGGAAACTGAGATAGTAAACAAATGTTTCGAAGGATATCTTCGTTGCTTTGTATCTGATAAACAGACATAATGGGTGAAATGGTTGCCTCTGGCTGAATGGTGGTATAACACTTCCTTCCATACAACAACAAAAATGACCCCATTTATGGCACTTTATGGGTATCAACCACCATCCATCACATCATATTTAAGAGAAAATTCTAAGGTAAAGGCAGTGGAACATCACATCGAACATCAACAACAAGTCCTCCAACTCTTAAAGGATAACGTCGTGTTGGCACAAAATAGAATGAAACAACAGGCAGATCAACATCGCAGTGAAATAAGTTTTGATGTAGATGATTGGGTATTCCTATGGCTACAACCATATAAGAAAATGTCCCTAAAGCAAGCTAAGAAGGATAATAAATTATCACCAAAGTATTATGGTCCGTACAAGGTGTTGCAAAAGATTGGTACTATGGCATACAAATTGGAGCTTCCTGCAGCTTCTCGATTGCACCCAATTTTCCATGTTTTATGTTTAAACAAGGCTATAGGCGACAAGCTCCCAGTGCAAACAATATTACCAAAACTTGATGAGGAAGGAAAAATTATATTGGAACCGGAAGCAGTCACAGAAACAAGAACTCGACAGCTACGAAATCGACCAATTTCAGAGTATCTTATCAAGTGGAAGAACTTATCCGCTGAAGATTCCACATGGGAGGATGAGAATTTTATGCAGAAGTATCCAGAACTACTCAAGCGTTGAGGACAACACTTTTTTGAAGGAGAGGGGCGTGTTGGGTCCCTATAATACTAGTGATTACCCCATTACTATTGTAGTTATACCCCTTATTTATATTGTTGTGCCCCTATTACCCCCATGTTGTTATTTATGTGCCCCATAGAATCCCTCTATTGTTATTTTTGTGGCTTTATATTATTATTGTTAGGTCGGCTGGATTATATTGTGACTCCTTAGACTCCTATATATAGAAAGGAGGTTTTGTCATTTGTATCATCGAAGAATTGTTCATTTATGTAATGTAAAGGAGGTTGCCCACTCGAAGAGGCTGAATTCTAAGGCGTTGATCTATTTTTTCTATCTTTTCTTGAGCTGGTTTCATAAGAAACTACGTAATTTTCCTACTTTTGGAACCAGAGGAGAGGCGTGTACTGCATCGGGTTTCTCATTAGAAAAATTATTAGTGGTTCATTATCGTTCAGTAGAGAATATACCGTTCACATTGCGGATATTTACAAGCTTATGGGATAGTCACCATATGATCTAGAAGTTTTGTCTACATACCAAAGTGTATCCAAACGGGGAAAAAACTGGTCAATGATAACTTGTACACAATATATGGCGCTCAATCTAAAGGTTGTGGCATCATCATTGATATGATCAACAATTTTTAGATGATATTTGCATGCCATATTATCGCAACAAACATTATGTGGTATTATGAAAAACGTGAGTGTACCCTAGATTTTATTTCTATTGCTCAAGCCTGTGCTAAAGGAGAATCATAAAATTGGTGAAGCTATCTTTTAAATGAGATTTTTGAAGTTGGCAAAGATGTCCTGAATTGAGAAACATATTTTATCTATGGATATCTACGTATTTCCATTGTTATGATGAAGTGGTGGACACCTGAAGGTGGAGAACTAGTTGAAGTCATTGAAGATGAACCACTTTCTCTTGCATTTTATTTATGGAAAAATTATTTTCATTCTAGAAATGGAGCTCTTAATGAATAGGCATTTGTGAATTTGCATACGAAAATGTTCCATGTTACTCAAACATTGACTACGGTTCCAAAGCCATTTTTTTACAAGTATGCACATCAAATATGGCTTCAAATTAGTCATGGTCATACATATCTTCGCCCTAAGACTACTAGCCTCAAGGCATTAAAGATGAGATCATTATCCTATTGTGTATTGGAGGAAGAATTTCATAATGAAGTGTTATCATAGCCTCAAGTTTAGTGCATGCAAATGGAAGGAAAACTCATTTATTCTATGGATGAGATGCACCCTCATGATTTCTCTATCGACTGTCTATCATCTTTTAGGAAGCACATAGATGAAACTAAACATGGTCTTTAACTATGTTTAAGAAGTTGTAAGAATTTGTGTCTTTTGTCTGTAATACCATGTTTGAAGTCGGTTCCATGGTAATTTTTGTTCATTATACTTCATAGGTTCCTAATTTTGTTCCTCTTATTGGTACATCAATTAAGATGCCAATGCTACCTTTTATTTCCATGAGCCCAATTTCTATTGTTGCACCTACAATATATGTTATTGCTACTTCCACCTTTGGTACATTTTCTTTCATTTGAGCCTATTCACAAACCAATCCAAATTTCCAACATTCCATATTATTGAACTTACTACCGATGAACCTAAAGACCTTATTCAGTGAACCAAAATAGTTGAGGAACCCCATAATTCTTCTCGTGTCCATTCTATACATCCAACTGGTTCATCACCACATAGTGCATCACAATTTACCAATATTTTTGATATCCCTAACCTTGTAAATATGGGCAGAGATATTGTTGAGATAGATATTGAGTCAACCCTCAAGGATACCGTACATTAGACCATATTTGGACTTGAATCACATGCATAGGTAGAATGCTACCTATACAATTGTCATCTCGGGTACAAAAACACCTTGGTAAATTTCTTTCAACAACTTAGGTTCTTATGTTTAATCAAGACCCTAATAAATGTCGAGAAATTTTACATGTAGTTTCACAATCCCATGATAACATTCCTATTTTTCTTTCAAGTGTCATTTCCAGGATTCATAATGAATTTAAGAAGGAACAAAGTCAATAGTCGGAAGATTTTCCTTAAGGACACTCCAAAAAACCTTTTGCTAGTGGTCAGCCCATGTAGGATTGGTTCCCTTTACCTCATACTTTATCCACAGGTGACTTTCAGACATGGTCTGCATCCCAAAAATCTCAACTTATTACAACTACTACCTTTCAATTGTAAGACCTTTATAATGCACTAGTCTCTACTTATGAGAAATAATAACAATAACTCATTATTGCAACAGAGGAGGAAAACTAGTTGCGAGCCGAAAAGGATTTATTAGGGAAATAGATTGGAGATACTAGTTTCAATTTCTAGAAGATGTGGACAACCATTGTCAAATTTGTGCATAATTCTCTATAGGACTTATCTATTTCTTAATCGGCTGAGTATTACGACTTCCTTGAAGTTGTTTGTAAAGAGTTATTTTCCACCAATAGAGTGTTGTGAAGTAATGTTGCTGAAATGCGTAGAGCACTCCCTGATCTAGTTAATCATTTCACCCAACATATTTTGCAAGAGATTTCATAGGTATCTTCATTTCGTGGGAATCTTGAGCAATTGATAAGTGATTCTCAGGAAATATTTCGACAAGGGTAAGATTTGCCTAGTCTCATTACTAAAAAGAACCAACCATTGTACCAGTTTTGGCAACAAACTCAACTAATGCTTTACCAAGAACTTTCCTCCACTAATCTACAATAGTAGTAGAATATTCTCATTCAAGTTGAAGTAGTGGAGAAGTAAATCCACGAGTTGGAAGAAGATTTGCATGCCAACAAATATGTATTGCATGATATTTGCCCCCCAACAAAAAACCAGTTTTTACATATGAGAAAACATAACTCTGAGGATGACGCTAAATGGCAGACCATCCTTATGTCTCATCCCGAGTAGCCTACGACTGATAATACAACTTATTTTTTTGATATAGTTGTTGTGCTTCTCACTACCTGGAAAACTACCATAACATAGTATATTGATTTTAAAGCTCAAGTCCTACAAAAATTACCAGAGTTGGTTCCTTTGTTCAAAGGAAAAAAAGTATATCAAGGAGAAGATGAAACAAAAAAATGGGAAAGGTAGTGCAACCATAATTAGATATGAATACGTAGCTATGACATTTACTTAAGGTAGAGCCAATGGATTTTGGTCAGGCCTGTTGATTCCTCCATTTTTGGATAATTTTTTTATAAATATTTAATCATAAAAAAGGTTTCAAGAATGGTCAGCACAAGTGGAAGAGTAAATTATCAAATCGACCAAAAGTTGAGAATAGAAAAAGGGGATAAATAGACCGAATTTAAAAGTGATTATTTTGGGACTTGTAGAATTTATGAAAGATGGATCTATGTGTTTTGTTTTGAAAATATCAAAGAGATATGGACCAAAGAATTAGGGTTTATCAGAATGGAGCAAAAAACAAAGAGAATTAGGATGAATGTGATCAAAGTGGACCAAATGAAGCAAGTGAGATTGAAGGAAAATCGATAAAACCTGTAACGATCAAGCATGAGAGACATGAGAGAGAGATATGCCAAACTTCTATTGGATTGAAGCTAAAAACTCTATAGATATCTTTATATTATACTTTGGTGTCATTGGAGCCACACCCTGATATTTATATTGAAGGATCTTACAGGTTTTCACTAATTTGTAATGTAATGGTCCATTTATATAAATAAAGAAGGATTTCCAAGAGTAATTTTGTATCTGAGTGCATGAAACAATTACAATCTATGTATGCCCCTTTTTAAATTTTGTTACGATGTGTTGTTGTATGCCCTGCTATTTAAATGTTGTCGTTTCTCTTATTTTATGTATGTATAATGAGCTTTGAGTATTTATGTGAATAATGTACACATGCCTACCAAATGAATGGTTTGTCTATTAAGTTGTTCCTTGACATTTTTCTTTTATCCCTTCCTTCATTTCATGTCTCGGCATGCCTCGGGTGAGACTTTTCGCATTCAAGGAGTAATGGAAATGCTAACAATGTGCTAGGCTACAACATATATCCTTGTTGGAAACCAATGGCAAAACCCTAGGTCTTTCCTTCTAAGTTTCATGCCGACATTGGGAAACCAAGTCTAGGTCTCTACAAACAACAAAATTACAAAATACACAACACCAAATTTCCTAAGCCCTCGGTCTTTAGGTCTTTCTCATATGTGAGTGTGACTTCAAAAATGCATCCTTGACTATCTGAGGATTTTTCTTTGTTGATATAGTCACGTGGTTGTCATCTTCCCACATGTCATCCTATGAATGATGCCACATGTCATCGAGAATTAGGCCACTTGGCCATCCAATCAGGCGAAAAATATTTTCCACATGTGATGTATATGGACCTGTGACGTCATGGCCACCTATATGCCACATGTCACTTTATCAATTTCCAACATTGGTTGTCTATCATATCACCACCACCATTCTCTAGTATGAAAATGGGGCTAGATTTGTTGTATTTTCACAAATTTCTTTGTTACTAGAAAAGGGAAAGGGTGCAAAATTTAAATTATCAACTACAGTTCCTATTTCAGGAAATTGTATGTCTCATGCCTTTGTCAACCACGCCATACTCCATGTAACACTCCTTAGCAAATACTCTGATTTATGATGTGAATTCATTGTGTCCGTCGATAGAAATATGTTTGTCTCATAGTTTCTATTAATAATGCCAGCACCTCATCATCCATCACAGAAAGAACTTAACTTAATCCTTTGCGGCGTGATGTAAACTTGTACATCCGGTAATATGATATTTTTTGTCTCTCGTATCCTATCAACCACACCATCATTCCATCTCCCATCGCACCATTCCTCTATAACCTTTTGAATTGAAACTTCCACAATGCGATGACATGTCAACATTTCCATGTTGTCATGAAATATTCCATACCACATAATCAACATATCATGTGTCACCTTACGACTGGTGCCACGTGTCACTTGGGAAAGAACCACTTGGGTACATAAAAATGTCAAATGAACATGCCATGCATTGATACCACATGATATCACATCATCATCATGATGACCTATCATACCAACTCGCTACCACATCATCTAATTCCATGAAACACACCACCATTTCTCACTTATTCCACTTCATCAAGTAAAGAGGAAGGTCAAGGGTCCAGTGGTGTTTCATGTTCCATTATTAAAATTTTCAAAGGCCCGGACGTCATTTATGTCATTAACTTATTTATTTTGGGAATGGAACAATTTATGTCCATGACATCTATTAACCACACCCTCTAGCATCATGTCTTTGTAATAATTCTCACCTGGACCTCCATGGTACTACTTCAAAACATGTGTTTATTAATTGGAAAATTCCCATTCCATGGAATCTGATAGTCATATATTATGTCAATTGTGACACTCTATTACCTGCCACCATGTCACCCATTGAGTCGAGACTGGCCACAACATCATGTTGCATAGGTTCCACTTGTGATAAACTACATAGCTCACAGATTTATCATTGGTCGATTATCCATTGATCAAAATAATGTTTTATCAACATCATAGTTAATTGCGTGACCCCCCTACCTATTCAATAATTAAAAGGGGGGGGGGGGGGGGGGGGGGTGGTTGGGTCCACTACTTGTCGCTTATATGACTAGCTCCCTCACAACTCTACTCGCATGCTAATGCATGGACTGCCTAGTGCCTCAATCTAATAGTCTATTTTAATTTCACTCCCCCCTTATGATTGAGGGATAATGGATGGGGGTTTGGAATTTTTCTCTATGTGAAACCATGACCTTCAAAAACCAACTATCACTTCAAATTGATATATTCCTAAGTGTTTAGGAGTTTTTATAAGTGTCATATACTATTGGAAAGGTCTCTTAGAGGAGTATGTGACTATGTTCCTTGAAAGCGAATTCGAACTAATACATTACAAACAAGATTCCTTTATGTATAGGAAATTAACTCTCTACGAGCTCGCCATATACTTGTATTCAGTTGTTCACTTGACATCAATGGCTAGACTTTAACATTAATGACACAAATTTTCTCAAGAACCTTCACCTTTAGCATTAATGGAAACACGAATTAACATTTTTTTCCAAATATTCTAGGTCATTGATAGCAACTCCATCACTTGGTTTTACATTCATACTACTAGTTTATAGTGTTATGTTTCTCACTCTCCCCCTATCCTTATGAGAAACCATGTGCATCATCTTTTTTCTTCTTCTTCCCGTGAATGCAAATGTTTAATTAATGTTTTCACATTTTCCCACTTTGACATCAATGGAAAAGAGTTTATATAACCCCCCGATACATCTAATCTCCCCATGTGATCATGTTGTGCTAAGGTAAGATTCATGTGGACCTTTCTACTCATTTGAAACATGATACCTTCTTGTGAAGAATGCTAGCTAAGGGAGGAGACAAAAATTACTCGCAACTTATACCTTAAATAATCAAGAGGTTCTCACCTAAGGGGTTGGGTGAAGTTGCAAGCAACCTATTCTTTTGAGGGGATATATTCCAACCTCACAACCTAATTTGTATCCTGTCATTTGAGAAAGTGGTACCTTATGGGAATATGTATGGTTTTTTAATGTAGAGAAAGATTTTTATCCATGTTGATAGCAATTATGTTGCCACAAATAATGGAATTAGTATCTACATAAGTTATCTTCATGTCCTATAAGGTTTTCTTCATCCCCAAATATTGAGTGCAACCAACTATTATGGCAATGTACTTAGCGTCTATGGTAGAAAGAGAGATATATGTTTTCTTCTTTCTCAACCAAGCCATTATACACTCTCCAAGAAAGAAAGCACCACCACTTTTTCATTTTGTATCATCTACATTTCCATGCCAATAAAGATCTGTATATGCATTTAGTGAGAATTTTTTACATCATGGATACCATAATCATAGTCCATTATATCTTACATATATCGTAGTATTTTCTTGGCTAGCAGAAGATGACCTTGTTTGGAAGTTGATTGACATCTAGAAATAGCACTAACAACATGCATAATGTTTGGTCTAATAGTTGTTGGATATAAGAGTCTCCTTATTTTTGACCTATAGATTTTTTGATCTACCTCAAGTGACTCATCGTCATTTCTAAGCTTACATCTAATGACCATATAAGTACCAACTAGTGAAATTTCTTCCATTCCAAATTTCTTTAAAACTTCTTGGAGGTACTTGCCTTGGGAGATGAAGATCCCTCTAGATGATTGTGTAATATATAAACCAAGAAAGAATGAAATTTTCCTAAGAATGGAAATTTCAATTTCATCTTGCATATTAGCTACAAACTTTTGACTAAGTGCATCTGCATCACTACCAAAAATGATTTCATCAACATAAACAACAAAAATTACAAAAATTTCATTTTCAAATTTGATATAAACGTTATTGTATGGTTCTCCTCCTTTGAACCCACATTGTTGTAGATATTTAGGTAGTCTGGAATACCATGGTTTCGATTCTCATTTATGGCCATACAATTTCTTTTTTAACCTACATACATCATCATAATTATCTAACAGCTAAAAAGCTTTAGGTTTCTCAATGAAAACCTATCCCTTTAGTTCACCATTCAAGAAGGCTAATTTCACATCCATCTAACACATCTTGAAGTTTGTGTGACTGACAAAGGTTAAAAAAATTATGATATCCTCTAATCTAGTTGTACAATTGAAAGTTGCATAAAAATTTAAACCTTCAACCCGAGAAAAACATTTGCACACTAATTCGGCCTTATTCCCCACCACTTGTCCGCTGTCATTTAATTTATTCCTTAAAGTCTATTTGGTGCAAATGGAAAAAAAATTATGTTCGTCTAGTAACCAATTTCCATGTTTAGCTTTTCTCAATTTGATCTAATTCATTTGTTCATAGCCTTCATGATATTTTCACCTTATCTTCCTTGAGAGAAATATTTTGACTCAGCCATAGAAAGAATAGAAACATGTGCTTGACTTGGGGGATTCATCACTCTTCTTCTAGTTTGGACTTTGACATCCAAACTACCTATAATTTGATTATAAGGATTATTCAATGTACCTTGAGGGATATTTTGGTTGGAGGTTTTCATCCGCTTGATTGACTTCTTGTTCAAGTTGCTTATCATCATATTCATTAGTG
This sequence comes from Pinus tabuliformis, assembly GCA_031772625.1. NCBI lineage: Eukaryota > Viridiplantae > Streptophyta > Pinopsida > Pinales > Pinaceae > Pinus > Pinus tabuliformis. Next base: position 1,699,989,248 of record CM062820.1, read on the forward strand.
GCCTCTTCCTTCAGGAGATATATGTTGGTTTTTTTCCTAAATTCAATTATAAATATGGCATGAATTTCAAATTGTATTTTATGGTTTAGATATATGTGGCAAGTCTTGTACAACATGCTTTTTCTCAACATCACAACTTGGTCGAAGTTGAGATGTCCTATTCTTTTGTGCCATAGCCATATTTCATCATACTTTTTGAAACAACATATCTCATTCTATTCATATAAAATAATACATTTTCCTTTGTTATTGTAGCTTTCGCCACAATTTCTCATATGCTTGATGTTCTTATTTCATAGTATTTGGATTAGAAGAGGACAACATATCATTGATCACACATTTCACTCGCATTCAGGTTTTTCTGAAGTCCATATACAAATATCATGTTCTTGTATTTTCCTTTTCCATTTACCAGGCTAACTACACATTTTCCCGTGATGCTACTTGTGGCATCATTTCCAAAAGTGACATTACATGTTATGTGTTCTTTTCAATATAATAATTTATTCCTATCACCTGTCATATGTTTTGAACACACATTATCCACACACTAATGACTATTGTCATTTTGGGCATACAAAACAATACCACACTTTTAGTTACCTTCTTCCTTTATCTATTGCCATATTTTGGGTCCTTTGTTCACTTGTTTGACCTTAGGAGTTGGTCTGAAATTTCTAATGTTGCACTTGGTTGCCTTATGCCCATAATTATGGAATTTATAGCATGTTATCACATCAAGTCGAGGGGGAAAGGAATTGCTACCACTAAGAACATTTCTTTCTAAATTAGAAAATATTATATTTCGCTGATCGGATTTGTCTTTTTTTGTTTCTCGTTTTTGCTTCTAAGATATACTCTACAACTCCTAGCCTTACCTCCATAATTTTTGCATGCAAATTAATATCCATAAAATATATCCGTGTACAGGGTAGCATTTTTCATGTTGAATTTTTGTTGTCTTCTTCTTAGAGGCACAAATATTATTTGTTGAACTGTGTGATTGTTTCTTCCATCTAATTTTTGTTTCTTTTTATTTTCAACCATATTTATCTTGTTCTCCTTAATTTTTCTTTATTTTTCCTATCTTTTTTTTTTATCTTTCTCTTTAGTTACAACTCTATCTAGTCCCTTCATTGCATCAACAAATATGATGGGTTTATTTTCTTTAACTTCTTTTCATATTGACTCTCCTCGATATCCCAATGTATTTTTCATATAAGGGGATCATTGAACATTAAGAATTTCATCCAATTTACTAGTTCCTTTGATAATTTTCCAATTTGGACTGAGTTTTTCCTCATTCTTTTCTAACTCCTTTCCCAAGGTGACTACCTCCTCCTTGATATTTTCATATTCCTTTTCTTTCTCTTTTAGTTTTTCTAGAAAAATATCTTCTATTTTATTTGTTTCCTTGATTTGTAGGAGAAGAGGTGCCAAATTTTCAGAGTTACTTTCTTATTTTTCAAAATTTTCCAACATTCCTTTGTACATATTATTATTTATCCTTAGCCATTGAATTTATTATAAAGCATTGATCAATTCACCTTCCAAGTATAGTTCACCTAAATCCACGAGAATGAACTCTTTTGTACTTCCTTTAGCTCTGTCATCATCATAGGGTTGTTCACCTTCATCTCTTGAGGAACTGTTATCATCTTGAGTATGGAAATTCTTCTTTTTTGTATGATTATCCTTTTTTACTTTTCTATAATTATCCTTATGTTCATGTTTATTATTGTTTCTCATTTGTGGACATTTAAATCCATAATGGCATACTTTACCACAATTAAATCATTTGATAGGAAACTTACATTTGTACTTTTCAGATACTCTCTTCAACTTCGAAACAAACTTTGCCTCTTATTCATCTTATTCACAACTTCAATCATATTACTCTTATTTTGACTTTCTATCATATTTTAAGGCTACCTCCTTAGATGTAATTCTCCCTTTTGTAATCCTCATTTCATTCACAATCAATGTCCCATGGAATTGATCCAACATTATAGTGTTGAGATATGTCATTTCCTTAATAACTAACACCTTGGCATTGAATCTTTCAGGGAGTAACCTCTGCATTTTTTGAGCTACAAGTAACTTAGCCATTGTTTCATCAATTCCTCCTATTTTATTGACTACTTCATCCATGTGAAGGAAAAATTTATATATGTCCTCATCTTCATGCATATTTAGGGATTCAAACTACATTTTGTAGCACTTATCTTTAGCCTTTCCTACTTTAATATTTGTTGACGTTGTTGTAACTTATTTTACCCTATTAATATCTTTTAGTTTTTCCTTTATGTTCAAAATAAAATAAAAAAATAGAGAGATAAAGAATAATAGAACAAAGGGAGAAAGAAATAAAGGATATAGAAGAAAAGAGAATAAAAAAGAGTCAAAAGAAAAAATAAATAAAAGAGATCACAAAAATAAAATCCCACTAAAGTGGCATGCACATTTAAATGTAACCCCATCGTAATTTAATTGTTTTTTTAATATATTTTATATAATAAAGGTGTTGATGTGATTGTCACTCATTAAAAAAATAATGAAGGCACTGTAATGAATGGAGAAGATCAAGCTCACTTTGATCAATGGTTCACGACTAATAGCGAGACCCCCTCCATCCTCGAACATTAACGAAGGGCGGGGGGTGGAGGCTGCAAAGTGGATTCAATGCATACCACTTTTACTACATGGAATCTCCACAGCCATTGCAGCCATCTTTCGCCAAATACCATTTACCGTGGCACACAACCCTGTAAACCACTCATCTGCCACTTTTCTTTCCTGCCATCCACACTTCCTACCATCTAACATTCGCACTATTTGCACCACCTGCTAATATCCTTCCATATTAGCCATCACCATCCCTTCCTGCTAAATTTGAATATGATCATGGTTAATTTAATCTCTCACTATCGTTCACTTCCATTAAATACCCTGCACCAATAAGAACTATTATCTTGTTCAAATTTCCATTTTTCCGGTTCTTCCTGCCACTGCAATTCATCAAGAACACCACTGCAAGTCGAATCCCGCCGAACAACATCCTCCAACCACCATATTTTTGCTAACTCTATCTCAATTTCTTAGTAATTTGTTTTCCAAATGGCTTCCCATAAATGAAAATAAAAAGTCCCTGTAGATAATCCTTTAGTGCCCCTTGTTATTTATTTAAATGAATTGCCACTATTTGACACTCAATTTTAGATTGTAGTGACCAATTGTGATTTTGATTTGTAATAACTTCACATTTTGGCATAACAAAAGTTCAGGGATGAAAATGATGAGTTCAGTTTTTTGGAATCCCTACTGCCGCAGTATTGATCAGTGGTTGTCATTGATGTCAACCAAAGCAGCACCAAGGGCTACCCCAATCATTCCTGGGAATTTTGAGTTGACAACTTACTCTATTCGGATTCAAGGGTATTCTATATGGTTTCTATTCATCGAGATGTTTTCGTTCATATTTGGCACACCAAGTAATTCTTCACGGTTTGAAAGATATTCATGTTTTAATTTAGTAACCCTGATTAGTGGGGTAAAACCCTTGGGGTTGTCGCATGGCGCTCATAATTGGTTGTGGTTAGTTAATAGTAAATAATTAATAATAAAAAAATTGCTCCTAAAATCCCTCCAACATTCACTTGTTGAGGACATCCTCAACTAGAGACATTCATATAAATAGTGGCCCTGATATCGTCCTCTAGTAGGTATTTTGTGGCTTCAGATAGGTCATCATGGCAGTTTCAATATAATGTTTCTTCTGAGATGCTTCAGAATCTGAAAATAAAACCCATTTGATCTGAAATCATGACGAGCTGCGTGATCGAATTTCAGATCTTGGTTCATGATATTGTCGGAGATATGATTTGAGGAAGTGAGGGTTTTTGTAGGCTCCCAAATTTGATGTCAAATAGGTGACGCTGGGAAAAGGATCATAACATTCTCTTTGAGAATTAGATTAAAATTTTGTAAATATTGACAAAAAGAGGACTACTTATTGTTTGTTTAGTAGCATTTTTTGGGCCGAAGGTCACAACAGTGACACGTGACACTTCGTACAAGTTCTCTCTACTAAACTAGTGTATAGTCAAGGAATCATAGGAGATTGGGCATAACGCTTTATTGAAGAATGTAGTATTTAGTAGACCTATGGGGTGGGAAAGAGGACTCATAGGGCTACCACAGGGCAAAATTCTAGACCTTGGAGATCCAAAATTATATAGATACAATAGATGCAATATGGAGCTCCTAGAAAGCAAGAAATGGAATGCATTCAAGGATCACTACAGTAAGGAGCACACATCAACAATCAAGGGTATGTGTCCTATAGCAAGATATGTATGATTAGTGTTTACATTTGAAATATGAGTATCATATCTAACATATATTTTTGCAAGACAATGTAAGTAGATACAAGGTCTCCCTTATATCTCTATGTCTCTATATCTCACAATTAGTTTTGGTACCACATTTTGGATGTCCTATTCTTGATACTACACATTTGATGCTACACAAAGTCTGATAAATCTACATGGTGTTGTAAGTTCATGTTACTTGTCTTGTCATAGTTGATATAATGGTCTTTTTCATTGTACTTAGAACTTGTTCCATCACAAGTCTAGGGTCTATCATCAGTGTTTATTGTATATATATCTTTAGGTCAGTTTCGGATATAGTCTTGCATATAATCCAGGCCTATATCATGAGTGTGATTCTTTTTCTACTGCTACAACAAGTCAACAACAAAAATAACAAGCACACTTCACATACACATTGTAAATAAAATTTGTCTTTATTCATTATTATGCACTTGCATGTGTTTTGCAGGCAGAGGTACGTTGAAGGGTATTTTGTTTTGTTTTGGGATTGGTTTTGCTGCGAAAATTTTTGATGCAGGTAGAAGAATATTGATGTACAGCTTTAAGAAAGAATTCAAGAGCATAAGTATCAAATTAAAGGAAGCATTGTAGTGGGACGTCCTTTGAAGACATGACGTCCATATATATATTGTGAAGAAGTGTCAATGCCAAGAGTCATCATTGTAAAGTTGTAAAAGAGTCATTTGTAAAAGTGTCATCATTGGAAGAGTCATTATTGTAAGAGAGTCAATCTGCCTATAGTCGAAAAGGAATCATTTGGAGGTATAGGAGTCACTATAGGAATGTTCTCATGGTTGGGTCACTAGTCATATAGTGATTGGGTATTTGGTCAAGAACATGAAAATCATTGTACACATTATTGTATCATGGATTGTTGTCCCTGGTTTGGAAATCCATAGTCTTGTCTTAGTTTAGTCATTATAGGGTGGTAGGGAGGTGCTAGGTAGGTGTATGAAGTTGCCTACAGGTTGAGGCCTGTGAAAACTTTAGGGTGGGAGGGTTGTGCTAGGGTGAGTTGTGGATTGCTAGGCTATTAGGGCATCCATTCAGTTGATTACTAAAGAAACTAGGGTGTTGGGGCGTCCTTCCAGTGAGAGCTCGAGAAGTATGCTTTTCTAGAATTCAAGGAAGTTTTTTCTTTCATTTCAGTTGGGGCTAAATATTAAAGAATTTATTAGAAAAAATTTCGTTGGTTTTTGACCCGGAGGGGGTTTTCCACCAAAAATTATTGTGCCTACTGTGTTCTTTTATTTATTGTTATTGCCACATAAACATTAATAATCAGTGAACATTAAATAATGCTCTGAAAAAATTTAAAAGAGTTAATTTCTAAGGAATATTCATTCACCCTCTACTCCGTATTTCCATCACCTAGTTCTACTTCCCTCAAACTCATCATTTCCTAGAATTTGTAGCCTAGTGTGGAGCTTGATATCTTCCTAGAAAGAGAGTTGTAATTGCTCAGAAAAATGAAACTCTTTTTCGTATTATAGCTGAGTTAATTTTCCAACCCCTTCAGCGAAATCCTCAAGACTCCTCACACCCTTTTTCTTCTGATTCTTTAATGGAAATTTACCAGAAACTCACTTTCCCATAGAGAACTCACATATTTGAATCATTTTTACAGGAAAAATCATAATTACCTAGAACTAACCATCCCGATCCCTCTACAATGTTTCCTTAAATGTCTAGGTAAGTTATTTCCTTAGTTTCTGGTTTGTTAGGATATCCTAGTTACCACTGGGTTTCTGAAGTCATTTTGAGCTTTCTATTTGTGTTTTATTCTAGTAAAAAACCATTAATATTGTTCAATTACAGTCAGTTTATTTATGATACTATTCATGACTAGTTATTAATGTTCATCCTGGAAGGATCATTTAAACACCAACTAGTTTTGGTTTACCTATTCTTGTAGTATCAATCTGAAATATTCAACGTTCCTTTAGAAAAGTTTGATGTTGAATGTAAACCTCTGTTAGTAATTCATTGAACATATTTGTTCAAGAAAACCTCTAAAGAGTTTTCTTTCAACAATTTTGTAAATCAATTCTTGTACATGGCTACATGTTTGTTAAATATTGATGTCATCCCCAAAATTTCAACAGAGATCCAGATAATTATGCATCTGAGTAAACAGTCAAAGGTTGGAGACTAATATGTATTCCAAAATTTCACTAAACTCTGAATTTATGGCTGCGAGATTCAACCATACTGATTGCCAGTCTTTCTTCCCATGAGATTTTTTTCACTTGAATGTATTAGACAGATACTGAACATTGATGAGGTGCATTTTATTTCTAGAAAACAAAAGGCTTAGTTTAAATTAAAAGCATAGTTTGGTCCATTTATAGTCAATGCAGGAGATTTAGAGAAGGAGGTCAATGACTTATTGATCCATATGAAGTTTAAATTAAGTTTTACGTGGTCATATGACCCATTAGGAGTAATCTCATCAATGAGAAGTGCTCAGAAACATGCACTATCTATGCATGTGGCAAGACCTTAAGTTTACTAGTTTGCTAACACGGAAGAATGGAAACAGAATACATTGTAGGATATTGAAGAGCTAATTTTGATTCAAACAACACTAGAATCTCCATGGATGACACAGAAAGAGCTTAAGGTACCAACATAAAATGTATCACAAGCAAGGTTAGAGTTATAGAGATCAACATTCCAAGTATTCAAAAGGACGAAACATGTACCTATTGACTAAGATTCTTCAGAAGCTAAAACTTTTGAAGAACTTAATATAGTTTTTATATCAACATAGAATCCCTTTTCATTACAAAAGATTCCTAAAGACACATTAGCTTCTCCTTCTTCTCCAAAATACCAAATTATTTTTGCCAAGTTCTTAGAAATGAAGAAGAAAAATGAGGCCTTAAAGACTCCAACATATGTAGAGTTTTGGAAGAAGGCTTCCTCAACTCAGACCAAATTACTTTCGTCCCTCGACAGTGAAAAAGGCTAGTTCCAATCATCATTTTTAGAACCATAGCTCCCTATGCCAAGACGTGTTGAAGATTATAAAACTTCTATGTTTTCATTTGATACAAATCAAATTAATCCTATTAACCAGTTTGATCCCCATAATAAAGAAGGAGAAATTTTATATTCATCTTTAAAAAGTTCTGCCATGGCAGCTTCCAAGTTACAATCTTTTCTCAATAACATCCATTCCCAGTTCAAATTAGAAAATATGTCTTCTTTAGCAAAGGACACCAAAATCAAAGGGCTTGAAGGTTTAGTTATAAAATTGGGATTAGATCCTAAAGATATCAGGGTGGCTCAGGAAATAATCAATAGAAGAAATGATGATATTTAGGCATTGAGGAAACAGTTGAAGCTGCCAACATCTAAACATTCATAGGCTTAGGAAATCAGTTAGTTAGATAAGGAGAAGGAGAACATGCTTCGAATAATCATCAAACAGAACATACATATACAAAAGATGGAAAATGAAATGGAAATATTAATTAAGGAAAATGAGGTACAACTAAGTAATGGAGTAGTAGCTTCCATAGTAGTGACTTCAACACCAACAATTCCTATAAAAGTAGTGTTTGCAGTAGAAACAAAATCCACGGAGTAAAATTCAGTAGAGTAATTGTCAAAAATTTATGGGAGACTTGTCAAAAAAAGATATTGAAATTGAAAAGATCAAAAATCTATTGGATACAATTCAAAATGACAAGATGAGGGATGAAAACACATATATGGTTGAAGTTCATAAAAATTTCAGATTAACTAGGCAGATAGAGAAATATGAATATGAGTCATTGATTTCACAAATATTGGAAGAGGATAAAGAGAAAATATGGGTTGATATAAATTATACCATGAAAGAAATATGGATATCAATTCATATTATTTTTAAACTCGGAGAGTTGGCGGACAGATCAAAGGTAGTCATCGTAGGAATCAAATAATATTTGGAGCATATGCCTGGAGAAGAAAACAAAATAATTAAAGTACTTAATTCTAAAATTAAAGAAGAATTAGAAGAATTTGGAATTGAGGATAGAATTGATACTACCCTAGAGGTAAGAAGATTCTTGAAAAATAAAAATTTGTTGTTATAGTTAGAAAGAAAGTGTTAAAACTTGCAAGCCCATATTATAGAGTTTGACATGAAATTTAATACTTTGCAACAAAAGGGACTCCTAGCTCTACAAAATTCTACTGGCCAATTTATTCCTTTAGAAGGCTATCAGTATAAATTTCACTAGGTAGCAACAAAAATAACTAAATATTCCAAAAGTTAAAGGGACAATGAGTGGGAAAGCATTCCTAGAAGACAAAGAGTATGATATTTTCATTCATCATGAAGTTATCCATGTGGTTACCACAAGGCCAACTTTTGAAAATAACACATAAGTCGATGAAGCATATAGGAAAGTAAAAACAAATTATATCCCAAATGAAAAGATATGGGATAAGTTACTGGACCTCATCAAGTAAAAAGAATGCATGGAATCCAGTGACGAGTCACAGGAAAAGGAGGAGAAGTAAGCTAAGAAAAAGGAACATAAAGTAGAAAATTTGATTTAAGAGCGCAGTCATCAAACAACACCCTTAAATTATGTGTTGATTATTAGAATCAGTTTAGAATAGCTATTTTCCAGTTCTATTTTTTTTAAATAAAAAACAATTTCAGGTATTATCTCATTTTGTAATAAATTTTGGCTTAGGCCTAAGATATTTTTAGAAATTTGATCTATAAGTATTTGGTTTTTCGAAGAAGTCATCGTTGAACCATTATAATGAACCAATGACATATTTGTAATTTTGAAATTTATTTCTGAAGATAATTGAAAGATTCTGGATTCATTCTGAGTAGCTTGTGTATCCATGTGACTTGTCTTGTTATCAATTATTTTTTTCATATTTATTTATGTACATGTTGAAGGTAACATAGAATTTTCAGTAAGGCTAGATTTAATATCAATGTCCCACAAAGCCCCTAAAAAATTATAATCATTAAAAGAGATTAATTAACTAAACAATTTAACTTAGTTAATTGCTTTGAATATTTTTTGTTAAACACAAAAATGGCGAAGAAAATAGATATGAAAGATCATCCTTGAATTCCTATATTATTCACATGATATACATTTATAATACATTGGAGTGACCCTTGGTTTCACATTTCTAGTGGTCTCTTGGACTCCCTTTGACTGTCCAACTTAAACATCAACCCTTAGAGGATTAGGTTTCCAACATTCCCCCTTGATCCAAAGGTGCATGTATGAGTCCAAGAAGAGGGTTGTAATTAAAAAGGTATAAAAATGTGTCACAACACTAGGCCACATGTTCTCTCTGAAATGTTGGTATAAGGGGGTGTTTTAAGGATGACACCAACACTTGAATGCTTAGTGAATCTCCCATAACTCTTCTAAAATTGGCAAGAAGCTAAAATATTCTGCTAGAGGAAGTGTCCCTAATGATTTGGAGAAGGAGAACTTCAACCTAGAAGGGAGGTCTACAACCTTTTGTGGTTTAAGGATGATCACCAACTCTGTAATGCTTAATGCAATTCCTATAACTCTTCTAGAACTGGTGAGAAGATGAAGTCTTCTTCTAGAGGAAGTGTCCCAAATTCCTTGAAGAGGGAGAATATAAACCTAAATAGGGAGGTCTCAACCCTACATATATGCTTTAAGACTGACCACCAACAAAGGGCATGATTAGGGGCATATTTGTCTCTGGCTACAACTTTGAATCTATTACGGAAGATTGTTGCTCAAGCTCGCTTGATGTGGCTTTGAAGCTTGTATATGACCATCACTTCTACCAATTTTAGATACAAGGTGAGAAGATGGAGAAAACTCAATTGTAAGATTTTTCAATACTCTAGAGTAAATTCTAACATATGATTGAAATATCTTCTTGGTTGTTGAATACTGTCTCTAAGAAGCGATCCATCTAAGGTGAATATTTGTACTTGCAGAATGCTTGTTTTTGAAGCATTTGTTTGAAGAATGAGTGGTTTTATGATAGTGCTCACAAGGATGAAAATCAAAACAATGATCTTTCATATGGCCAACTCTATCACAATGTTTCCATTTAACATTCTATTGTGGCTAATGTGGAATAGATAAAGATGAAATGCCATGAAGAAACCCAACACTATGAAACTCGATGGGCTTCGAATAATCTGGAATATGAAAGGACAATTCATTTTCATATCCAAGGCAGGTTTTGTGCTTGTTATGGACAAGCTCTTTCCAGGGACTAAAGATGGGCTTGGGAAATTCCATTGGGGATTCACTTAATGAAACTCTTACATATCATGTGCATTCATGCCATACTAAATAATACTCATAGTTTGACTACATATTGCAAAATACCTCTAAAAATCATTGTATTTAATCCCCTACCAATACAAACCCAATACACCTTCCCAATTTAAAAATCCTCTAGCTTCACTAGATATTCTAGGGATCCAATTTTTCATTAACATTTTTTATAGCCCTTTATATTTTTTCATTAACTTTAAGCTCCATTTTTTATAGCTACCAATATAAAAATCTGTTATCCCCTAATATATGCTCAATATTTTATGTCATTTTCTCCTGAATATATATCCCTCAATATGAACCCAAGTGGTCTGCTATTTATTCCCCAGTGAAGCCCCTCTTGGAAATGCAGGCTTAATTTCTACATATTTTTGCAAATTTTCTCCTTCATTGGGTAGTAGATCAACATTATTGATTTATTCTTGATGGGACTCTATCTCAATGTTATGAATAAAAACAGGCTCAAAATTATGACTCCACTGTTGTAATTTTTCTCGTCGTAGCTTTGGCTCAATATGTAAAAATTCTATCTTCTCTTGTTTATTTTGCAAACAAGCTTGAATATTAGAAATAGTGTCTTTACTGATTTTAAGTCTTCTTTCAGTAGTAGACATGATTAGAGTTCTCAATAACTCTAATCAATTTTCAATTTCAACCATTTTATCAACAACTTAGATTCAGCATATATTCAACACAACAATGAATCTACAATGGTGAATGAGCAACATAAATATAAACCAACCTTCAATTGTTCATTGTAATAATATTTACAACTCGAAAAGGTGACTCGAACTTGCTTCTTCCTGTTACAACTCCATATACAATATTTAAGCATTAAACCATATACATCCAATAGATGCATTCAAACTATTGAACACTATATTTAATGTTACATTCTTACACACTCACCAAGCTTCTATATGCTTTCTCACCACTGGGGAATACTTTAATCACCTTCGAGGAGAGTATTATATGCATGAAATTCTAGCCGACAACAAGAGGATTGTACGCAAAAGACCTTCCCTTTTCAATTTATAAATGGTTAATGTCTAAGAAAGGCCACAAATTTTAGTGTATAAGGCATGAAACTATCATTATGAAGCCATAATTCTCAACCAGGTCACGCCTTTAAATATGTGATATTCAATTATCAGAGTCCATTCTTATCTATAAAACATGCATGTCATCGTGCACTACACATCAAGTATGCCTTCACACATATTCATCCCCAACTGATTCTCATTAATGGTTTCATTCTTGAATCAATCATATGTAGTCCACTGCATTATGTTCCAAAGGATCCATGCAATTATTCATAAGGATTTTCCACATTGCCATAACTATTTATGAAGAACTCTATGCAAATGAAGAGAGAGGCCAAACCATGGCCTACGCTCACTTCCAGAAGAGTGGCTTTTATTTTTACAAATTCTTATTCTAAATTATTAGCGAATGTTTTTTCTGAGCAACCAAAGTAGAATAAAATGACATTGTTCCACATCTTCAATTGTGCTACTCTCACCTTTAGGCCCCAAAATGTCTATTACATAGCCACTCCACTATCTGAATATGATATTGTTGGAACATTCATAAAATCATCTCTTTTCTTCCTCACCACTGTTTTGATTGAGCTTGTGTGCCTTGTAACCTTCCTCCAAGTTTCAGATAATGACATATTTGATTCATTCCAACTAGCAAAAATTCTTTTTCAATTCGTATCTTTTAGGAGATTGATATAAAGGTCCCTTGCAATCCATGATATTTTCATCAAAGACATTGTGAATACACATAGAGACAAGCCTATAGAGAAAATTCTAATCAAGCTTCACATTCTTGTTTCTCTTTGCTATCATGGAAATTCTCAATGCAAGGAGACAGATGGTTTATCTCTAGAATATAAGGAGAATGATGACACACTCGATTTTGCATGGAGTTCTAAAATTTCAAGCTTGATTTTACAAGCTAACAAGCAAAGAACGAGTAGAGGAAAATCTTTTGAAATAGGGAACGAATAAGGTTTTGTCCTATTGACATTATTGATCTAATCGAATACTCTGTAGCGATGGAGAATTCAAACCCGAGCAGTAAGGGTTATCATAGGAACTGGGTGAGGGGCATACCTTTTCTTGTTGTAGTGAATGGGAAATATGTTAGAGGTAGGAAAATGACCAAAGCGTCAAAAGAGCATTTACTATGACTTCGATGAGAGAGAGGAGTTTTCATTGGATTGATTGGTGACACAATGGTACCACATTAATAATTCTTCAAATTAACGGGAAAATCAAAGAGGGCATGTATGTTGGATGGCATCAAATCTAATAGGTAGAGAAAGGCTACAAAGACAGGGGCATGAAACATAGTGTTGGCTCTGATACCATGTTAAGCACAACAATGGCAAACACAACAGATATGAAAGATCAACCTTGAATGCCTATCTTATTCACATGATATACATTTATAATACATTGGAGTGACCCTTCGTTTCATATTCCAAGTGGTCCCTTGAACTTCCTTTGATTGTTTAGCTTCGACACCAATGCTTAAAGGATTAGGTGTCCACCATTTGAATTGTTTGCTTTTGTCATCTCTTGAATGTGTTTTGTTTGGTTGTAGAAAATTTCTACATGCATCTACTATACATGATAAATTAAATGTTCAATATGAATGTTTAACAAGTTATATACTTTCTTAGTTTCTGATTTTGAAATCAATTAAAGGATTAATTCTATTAAGAATGAAAATCATCCCTTCAATTTTTTTAGAAATACTAAGAAATTACAAATTTTTAAAGGTTTAATGCACTAGTCATCCATTTTAAATCAAAACCTTACTTCAGATGCTTTTGCACAGTTCCCCAACCTAGAACTGTCTACAAAGAAACATCAGATTGGGATTGTTATCGAGGAATAGAGAGTGAAGTTTGTTTCCCTGGGACAATGATCACACTTACCTCTTAATGGTGAATAAGTTGTCATTAGGTTGAAATCCTTCACCTGGGGACTCTACATATTAAACATGTCTTCCAGTAGACTTACTAGATCTCAGTCAAATCTAGATCTTTTCTCTCATTTATTAGCTCCATAGAGATTAGTAAGAATTTCATCTATTATATGTAGGTTAGAAGCCTATTATGAACCAGCTCAAGAAAAGATAGAAAAGATAGATCAACGCCTTAGAATTCAGCCTCTTCGAGGGGGAAACCTCCTTTACATTACATAAATGAACAATTCTTTGATGATACAATGAAAATACCTCCTTTCTATATATAGGAGTCTAAGGGGTCATAACATAATCATAGCCGACATAACAATAATAATGTAAGGGCACAATAATAACAATAGTGGGCATCTATGGGGCACAATAGTAACAATATGGGCACTACATGGGTACATCAATATAATAAGTGGGTTGTACTAATAACCATAGGGGGTTACACTAGTAGTATAGGGGCCTAACATGCCCCTCTCCTTCAAAAAGCGTTGTCCTCAACGCTTGAGTAGTTCTTGATGATTTTGTATAAAATTCTTGTCCTCCCATGTGGAATCTTCGGTGGGTAAGTTCTTCCACTTGATGAGATACTCTGAAATTAATCGATTTCGTAGCTGTCGGGTTCTTGTTTCTGTGATTGCTCCAGGTTCCAATATAATTTTTCCTTCCTTTTCAATATCTGGCAATATTGTTTGAATAGGGATCTTTTGCAACTTTTGAATAAGTGGCCATACTTCTTTGTCCTTCTTCCATTCATCCCTTGCTTCATTTATCCAATCTGGTTGGATAATAGAAATAGCACAAAACAATGCTTCCACATCCTCATCCTTGAAGAGTCTTCCCATTTGGTAAGGTCGCCATATTTTAAGTGCATGTAGTATTGATAACATTTCCTTCTCATAAATAGCTTGCTTTAGATGTAGCAGTAAAAATACCCAGTTGCCTACATCAAAACATTTTTCACTATGATGTTGATCTACCCGTTGTTTCATTTGATTTTACACCAAAGTGGTGTTATCCTTTAAAAGTTGGAGAACTTGTTGTTGATGCTCGATGTGATCTTTCACTGCTTGAACCTTTTTCTTCTTGATATGTCCTTCTATATTTAGAGTTTGAGGAGTGGTAATTTCTTCCAATCCTTTACAAGATATGGTCGGATTCATTTCTTGATGCTCGATGTGATCTTTCACTTCTTGAACATTTTTCTTCTTGATATGTCCTTCTATCTTGATAGTTTGAGGAGTGGTAATTCCGACCAGTGAATTAAAAGACATGGCTGGATTCATTTCTTCTTTCTTGATGTGATCTTTCAGTTCTTGCACCTTTTTCTTCTTGATATGTCCTTCTATCTTGAGAGTTTGAGGAGTGGTCATTCTTGCCAATAGTTTACAAGATATGTTCTGATTCATTTCTTCTTTCTCTGGGGTCGGGTCCTGACATATATCCTCTTCTTTTGATGTTTCTTGATCCTTTTCTTCATCCTCTTCATACACTATGTAAAATCATTTCTTCTCAGCACACTTATGACCTTTAGTGCATTTGCTGTCACAATTGTAACAAAGCCCTTTTTCTCTTTTTTCTTCCAATTGTTGTGGTGTAACCCTTGTAGGTTGTGGAAGGCTAGGAGAAACAACACGTCCATATTTAAAGTTGTGAGGGGTAGAATTCCTTATTGCCATAATTTTACTTTCAAATATGTCACAAAGCCCTTTTACTCTTTCCAATTGTTGTGGTGTTGCTCTAAAGAAGGTGTTGCTCTTCGTATCCTCATAATGTGCTATCATTTCCTCCGTGAGAATTGACCACGTAACAAGTTGTTTACGAGAACAAAGCCCTTTATACCATAAAAAATGATCTGGTTCTAAATATGAGGATGCAATAAATACCTTTTGTAACAATGGTACACCATGTAGATCAAAATATTGCTCCATCTGAAGTATCCAATTTACCGGATCCTTGCCATTAAACTTCCTCATCTTGCTTTTTCTTGATTTTATGACCTCGATCTTGAAACGACTTTAACTCTGTACATGCGGATACCTAAGTTCTGAAATTACTATTTGTAGTAGCCCTCTGTGTCCTCTTTCCAATGCCACCAGTCTGATCCAAATTGGATTCTCCCAAAAAGAGTTATGCACAATCTCCCAAGATGAGCTGATTATAGACCTTTCCAAAAGAGCGAACTTGTATGAAGTGCCACGTGTCAATTTTTCGACCTTTGGATCTGAAAAATATATACAAGAAACTAAAATCCATCATCTTTCTGTACCTTCTTATGAAATTTCAATCCAATGCTCAGAGAGACAGTTATTACTATTTTCCCCAGGTCACCTGTTTGGAATGTAATTCAGGAGTCTGCAAAAATACCAACTTCCTCAGATCATATCTCCGCAAATATAGCGCGAAAATATCTGAAATTTGGACTCGAGGTTCAACGCGATTTCTTATCAAATGGGTTAAACTTCCGAAACATCACAGAAAAAAGTTATAGTGAAAATTCCATGATGACCTGTTTGGAGCAGCGAAACCCTAGAATCCGAAGCTCTGATACCAAATGTTATGAAACCAGCTCAAGAAAATATAGAAAAGATAGATCAATGCCTTAGAATTCAACCTCTTCGAGGGGGAAACCTCCTTTACATTACATAGATGAACAATTCTTCGATGATACAAATGAAAATACCTCCTTTCTATATATAGCAGTCTAAGGGGTCATAACATAATCATAGCCGACATAACAATAATAATGTAAGGGCACAATAATAACAATAGTGGGAATCTATGGGGCACAATAGTAACAATATGGGCACTACATGTGTACATCAATATAATAAGTGGGTTGTACTAATAACCATAGGGCATTACACTAGTAGTATAGGGGCCTAACAAAGCCTTAGAAAATATAGAAAAGATAGATCAACGCCTTAGAATTCAGCCTCTTCGAGGGGGCAACCTCCTTTACATTACATAAATGAACAATTCTTCGATGATACAAATGAAAAGACCTCCTTTCTATATATAGGAGTGTAAGGGGTCATAACATAATTAGAGCCGACATAACAATAATAATGTAAGGGCACAATAATAACAATAGTGGGCTTCTATGGTGCACAATAGTAATAATATGGGCATTACATGGGTACATCAATATAATAAGTGGGTTGTACTAATAACAATAAGGGGTTACACTAGTAGTATAGGGGCCTAACAAAGCCTCTCTTGTTGCTTTTGCCTCTGTTTTAGCTGAAGCGCCCTAACAATATGACTCTTTATAGTCAACTGACCCTATATAGTCAACTCCAATACCTGCAGATTATCTGATCTTCCTCCAAAAGTCTTATAACTCCTTTCTAGAGGAGTAGGTCTTCAAACTACACTATTAATTCATCAATTTGAGGCCTTTGAATATCATTATTCCCATTTGGAGCCTTCTGATAGTGAAAAAGATCCTAAACAGTCCCTTTCTAAATTTAAGACAGTTGATTTCAAATCTTCTTTTGTACATACTTATCCATCCATTTCTAATAAACCTGAAGATGAACTTAGTATTTATACTAATCCTCTAGCTTTTCAGGATTTTGAAAATGTTTTACCCGAAGTTCACAAATTGGTTATCAATCCTAAATTCTTAGAGAAACGCAAACCTTCATCACAACCTTCTTCCAATAAACCTATTTCCTCTAAAAACACAACTCCATCACAACATCAAATTGCTGCTTTTCAACCAATTGTAGTAGCACACTATGTATTGTTAACTTTTCCACCACCAATGAAACTTCATGCTTTTCCATATGGGTATTTAAAACATTTACCTATATTTAGTGGAGATACTAGGCCATCTGCTGAAGATCACTTGGCCACATTTTTAGATTTTGCTCATAACATGAATATTGAGCATGAAGATGTTTACTCAAGACTTTTTGTCCAGACACAAGAAGGAAATGTTAAAATATGGTTAAAATAAATACAAGCCAATTCTATTAATTCATGGGTTGAACTAACCAACATTTTCAAGAATCAATGGGGAATAAAAAGAATCATGTTTACTATTGAAAATAATTTGAAGATTTGGAAAGGAATCCCAGAGAACCTATAACTGATTTCATTAAGAGATTCAATCAAATTTATAACAAGGTGGCCCCAGATTGTAAACCATTAGTTTCTACTAGTAAAGTTATGTTTTCCAAAGAATTTGAAGATGAATTCAATGTAATGCTTAGGGAGAGAAAATATGAAACATTATCACGCATGCAAACTAATGCAATTGAAGTCGAGGATAATAGGTCCGCATCTAGTAAATTGAAAGCTAAGCCACAGAAGGCTGAAAAGAAAATGAAAGCTAGAGAGGAAAGCACTTCAACATCAAAAACTAAAGATGAAGAACATAAAATTGATGAAACAACCTCTCTACTTAGAAATATTTCTAACAAAATCTCAAGAATGGAAACTCAACCTAGAATAACCCAACAAGTTGCAAATAGATGACAGGTTCAATACATAAGACCTTTTCAAACTGAAATTTTGCAAATATCAAATAAGATAAACAAATTCTACCTCCCCTATTGATTTATGATGAAGACCTTGAATAAGTTGTTCCTTTCAATACAAATGATATCAATTATTTTGAAGATTCATCATCTCATAATGATATTGTTTCAATCAGTCAAGATTAGTCCGTGATTCAAAATCAGGAAAAATCCCAAATTTCAGGTATCAATCCTTTTTTTTTTAATTCCTCATTCCTAAATTAGATAGAAGATATGACTTAAGACCCACATCAACACCTGGTAGACCGATCAAAATGGTTACCTTTGACGAATGTCAATAAAAAGTTGCCAAAACACAAGCAACATTAATTCAACCACAAAATAAGTTACAAGAACATAATACTTCTGAAAAATCTATTCCAACTATTTTTACTATTGAAAAAGAGTTAGAGAGAGTTAAAATTCCAATTCCATTATCTGAACTCTCCAAAAATCCAAGTTATAAACATCAAGTCTCTAAATGGGTTAAATCTTCAAGTGTTGATGTAGAGGTGGATGTCATTAGTTTACAAGATGAAAAACCTTCAGTTGTTTTTGGTCCTAATTCATATTTGATTGATGAAAGTATACCTCCTTTTTATGTCATCATGAATGTTTATGATTACTTTTTATACAATTGTATATTATATTCCAGGGCTTGTCATAATCTAATGCCTAAAGTAATCATGGATCAACTTCAATTGCAAATCAATAGACCATAACATGATCTGTATACTTTTGATTCCAATAAAGTACCTAACCTTAGATTAATTAAGGACTTTTTTGTAAGACTTTTTCAGATCCCTGTGAAGAGTATAGTCATCAACATAGTTGTTGTAGCTATTATCACAAAATTTGGAATGTTACTGTCAATCTGATTTTGTGCTAAGTTAGGGGGGAGTCTACAAATGGGCATGTGTTATGTGACAATCCTAGTCAATGGAGGTGAACATTTAAGACTATACCGAGAAGTGGCATTCATCAGTATAGTTTGTAATGAAAATAAAGAAAAGAATCATCCCATTTACAAAATTGATCAAGAATTTGGATACTAATGGTCTTCCAAATCCTGAAATCAGCATTGATGAAACTCTCAATACCCCTCAACTTCCAAACGCTGACATTTGGAAAATTTATTTTGATGGGTCATTTTCCAAGTATTGGGTTGGGGCTGGAATTGTACACATCTATCTTGATAATAAAAATATAACCCAAACTTTTAATTAGATGTTGAAGTCACAACCAACGTGGTAGAATATGAAGCCCTAATGTTAGGATTAGAGCTAGCTAAGAGTCTGGAAGTTCAAAACTTGTCAGTATGTGGTGACTCAAAGTTAACTTTGAAACAAATTAGAAATCTTTGTCAAAATAAGAATCCTAGGCTTAGATATTATAGGAATGATGTTTGGGATTTTGTATCAAATTATTTTCAAGCCTTAAATATCACATCAATTCTAAGAGAATAAAATATTCAGGCTGATGCCTTGGAATTTTATGCTAATTCTTTCAAAATTCCTGATCCTCTACAATTACATTATCAAATTGAAGTAAAGTACAGAGCTTCATTCCTAATAATCTGAACCATTGGTAAGTTTTTCAGGATGATCAGCAGTCAAAAATATTTTAAGAGGCAATAGATGAATTTTTTTCTTTACATGTTGAAGAATAAAATTTTGATGAAATTAAATAAAATGAACATGATCAGATTCACATTTAAAACATAAAATTTCTCATCATGATATTATTTAAATATCAAATAATTACATCCCAAAGGGATTAGTTCCGATTGATTTTTTTTTTTAATCATAACGATGTCTCAAAAACTTCATTGTTAAATTCACAACAGGAAGATATATAGGACTGTAATATTGGTACTTCTAAAGAAATCAAAAATATTAAAATTTCAACATCCTTTCCTCAAGAAATCAAAGACAAATATATCAATCTTTTCAAACATTATAGATATGTATTTTCATGGTCATATGAAGAATTGAAAACCTATGGCACAACCATTATTGAACATCGAATTCCTCTCAAACCATAAGCTAAAAAATTTTAGTAGAAATTAAGAAGAATAAATCCAGTCTTGTTTCCAATCATTGAGAAATAAATAAATAAGCTATTGGGTGAAAAAATAATTGTTTGCTTAAGATATTTTGAATGGATAGCTAATCTAGTCTGTGTTAGAATAAAAATGGAGAATTAATATTGTGCATCAACTTTAGGAATTTGAACAAATTATCTTTCAAGGATAATTATTCATTACCAAAAATACACCAATTAATTGAGAACCAGAATCTATATGGTTTTTTTGGATATTACCAGATTCTAGTTGGTCAAGAAGACAAAGAAAAGACAACATTTGCAACTCCATGGGGTATATTTATGTATTCCAAGGTGCCATTTGGTTTAATTAACACTGGAACAACATTTCAAGGAGAAATGGATATGGCATTCATTGGTAAGATAAATAAGTATATTGTAATTTGTCTTGATGATTTAACTACATTTTATGAGTCTGGTGATAAAAATCTGAAACACTTGAGGAAAGTTTTTGAAATATGTAGGAAATATGGGATTTCTCTTAATCCCAAAAAGTCACTTTTTGCAATGAAATAAGGAATTGTATTAGGACATATAATTTCAAAAGAAGTAGTTGTTATGAATCCAAAAATATTTTTAGGAATTCAGGCAATCAACTTGCCTAGAAACAAATAGGAAATTAAGTCATTTTTTGGAAAAATAAATTTCTTGGGAAGATTTATACGTAATTATACTGAGATTGCAAAATATATTACTGATATGCTTAAAAATGACCATGAATTCAAATGTACAATACATGTTAGACATTCTTTATCATAGATCAAGAAGAAAAATTTAGAAGTGCCAGTACTCACTAGTCCATATTACATAAAACCTTTCAGTATCTTCTCCTTTACCTCAAATACTACGATAAAAACTTTTTACTACAAAGAATTGATGATCAATATGAGCAACCAATTTCATTTTCAGTAACATGGTGAGAGATGTTGAACTAAGATGTGAAATCATAGAGAATCAAGATTATGCCTTGGTGCAATGTTTGAAAGAATTTAGGATTTATGTCTTACATTCTCCTATAATTGCTTATGTCCCCAACAATGCAGTAAAAACAGTTGTAACCCAACCCGATACAAATGGAAAGAGGGGAAGATGGATTGCTAAGATAGTTTAGTTTTATCTTGATATCAGAGCTACCATGTTGGTGAAAAGATAGGGTTTAGCCAAACTTTTGGCTAAATCAACTTGTAAAATACTTGGTATCAACACTATCATGCAGCTTTCAGGTGAGAAGAATCCACAAGAACCTTGTCAAATTTCAAGTGAAAAGAATCCACAGAAACCTTCTCATATCTCAAGCGAGAAGAATACACAAGATCCTTCCTCCAGTCGAGATCATGTTCCTCTTCCTTTACATATTTATCAAAAATTTTTACTTTTAGATTGGTATAAATATATATTGCATTTCTTTGTGATTTTGAGTATCCTCTTGAATTCAGAGACAATCAATGAAGATATCTTAGACTCAAAGCCATGAATTACTATATAATAAATGGAAATTTTTATTTGAAGGATCCTTCAAATATCCTCCTATTATGTTTGACTGAGAGTGAAGTTGAAGCAGTAATTGAGCAGTTTCATGAAGGAATTTGTGGAGGACATTATGCTTGGAAGGAAACTGGATATAAACTTTTGAGAGAAAGTTTCTATTGGCCAAAATTTTTTTCACATGTTGGAGAAAAGGTGAGGAGTTGTATCCCATGTCAAATATTTGGTGGAAAACAGAGGCTAGCATTACTTCCCCTTGTTCCAGTTTCAATTGAAACTCCTTTCCTATAATGGGGACTAGATTTCATAGGAGAAATAGTTCCATCTTCCACCAATCAACTTAGATGGATATTAGCAACCACAACTTCTTTTATGAAGTGTGTAGAGGCAATTCCTATTAAGAATTGAAATGATACAGTTGTGATAAAATTCATTGAAGAAAACATTTTCTCCAAATTTCCCTTCCCATGACAAATTGTTACAAACAATGCTCAAGCTTTAAGTAGTATTAAAATGATAAAATTCTATCAGAAATATTAGATTACATTACAACAGTCTACACCCTATTACCCAAAGCGTAATGGATTGGAAGAACCATCAAATGAATGCTTGATTAACGTTATTAATAAGGGATTGGCAGATCACAAAAGGAGTTGGGATAGTAATCTCAAATAAGCAGTATGGGAAAACAGATTTTCACCTGAAATATCGACCAATAAATCTAATTTTCGACTTATATATGGAATTGAAGTAATTTTCCCTGCATAGTTAGAATTTCCAATTATGAAAGTTTGCAAGATTCATATGAAGACACAGATGATTTCTCAAGTAGAATCAATAAGATCATTGAGTTGAATCAGGACAAAGATGAATTTTAGTATGAAATTGCGCAATCTCAAGATAAAATGAATAGTTTTCTTGATAGGAAATCAATAGAAGGAGACTTCAGACAAAGAGACCTAAAGTTGAGAAGGGATGATAGAAGAGAAGAAAAAGGAAAGCATGGAAAGTTTTATAATTTATGGTTGGGACCTTTTAGCATTGTAGAAGTGAAGGGTAACAATACATTTATTTTATGGAACCTAGAAAGACAATATTTCTCATTTCCAGTCAATGGGAAATACCTCAAGCATTACATTCAATATTAAATGTTTTCATTTATAATCTTTGCACATTTCCAGTTTTCTTTAAATATTCAGCAACAAGTGTGATTTTCACGACAAAGACTCCATAGCCCAAGGAGAAGGCACATGGATATGCAAGTTCTATCCATCCCACAGGGGGAAGAAATCCCTTGATGGAGCAGATGTTTTAACTTATTTTCACCCTATTAATATCTTCTTGTTTTTCCTTTACTTTCAAAATAAATAAAAATAGAGAAAGAAAGAAAAATAGAAAAAGGAGAAAAAGAGAAAAAGAAACAAAAGATATAAAAGAAGAGTAAAAATAATAAAAAAGAGTTAGAAGGAAAAAGGAAACAAAGGGGATGAAAAAGATAAATAAAAATAAGATCCCAATAAAATGGCACGCACATTTAAATGTCAGCCCATCATAATTTAATTGTTCATTTTTTAAACATTTCAAATAATAACATTGTTGATGTGACTACCGGCCATTAAACAATTAATGAAGGCACGAAAATTAATGGAAGAGATCAATCCCTCTTTGATCAATGGTTCACAACTCATAGTGGGAACCCCTTCACAAAATACCATTTACCATGGCACACACCCCCTCCCTTGACAAACAAATCATTCTCCAGTCCGCTCTCCCATCATCCAACAATTCTACTATTTTTATCACCTGCTAATATGCTTCCATATTAATCATCACTATCCCTTCCCGAATATGATCTTTTTTCATTTAATCTCCCACCAACAGTCATTTGTATTAAATAGCCAATAGCCCATGCCAATAACAATTAAACTAAAATGGAAACCACTATTTTGTCATCATAAACAATATTATCATTTTCAAATTTCTAATTTGCCAATTCTTACTGCCACTACAATTCACTAAGAATGCCACTGTAAGAAAAATCCCAGCGACCTCTAACCAACATATTTCTGGTAAATATATCTTTATTTCTTACTAATTTGTTCTAAAAATGGCTTCCCATAAAGGAAAAGAAAAATTCCCTATAGATAATCCTTTTCTACCCCCTGTTATTAATTTAGATAAATTGCCAGTAGTTAACACTCAATTTAAGATTATAGAGACCAATTGTTAGTTCAATTTGTATGAACCCTACAATTGGGTATATCCAAAGTTCCAAGATGCCAATTATGAGATTGGTTTTTTGGAATAACTACTGTCCCACTTATGCTTCCCTCAAACTAATCATTTCTCATAATTTGTAGCCTCGCGTGGAGCCCAATATCTTCCTAGCCAAAGATCTGTAATTTCTCAAACGAATGAAACTCTTTTTCATATTACAGCTGAGCCAATTTTCCAAGCCCTTCAGCTAAAGTTTCTATACTCCTTAGAACGTTTTTCTTCTGATGCTTTAATGGAAATTTACCAGAAACTCACTTTCCCATAGAGAGCTCACATATTTGAATCATTTTTACTAGAAAACTCAAAATTACCCAAAACTAACCCTCCTTATCACTCTGTAATGTGTCTGAGATCTCTAGCTAGGTCATTTCCTTAGTGTCTTGTCTGTAAGGATATCCTAGTGACTAGTGGGTTGATGAAGTCATTTTGGGCATTCTTTCAGTGTTTTCTATTGGCAAAAAACCGTCAATTATGTTGAACTATAGTCAGTTTTTTCCTGATACTATTCATGACCACTTCTTAATGTTCAGAGCAAAAGGATCATTTAAACATGACCCAAATTTGGTTTACCTGTTTTTATATTATCAATCTGAAATATTCAAATTTTCTTTACAAAAGTTGGATGCTAAAGGTAAACTTGTATCAGTAATTCATTGGACATCTTTGTTCATGAACACCTCTGAAGAGTTTTATTTTAGTTATTTAGTAAATGAATTCTTGTACATAGTTGCTTGTTTGTGAAATAGAGATCAAGAGAATTATGCATCTGAGTGAGCATTCAAAGGTTGGAGACTTGTACTTATACCAAAATTTGGCCGAACTCATATTTTATGGATGCGAGCTTCAACCATATAGGTTGTCATTGTTTCTTCCCATGATAATTTTTGAACTTTAATATATTAAACAAATGTTGAACATGAATGAGGTGGATTTTCTTTCTAGAAAACAAAAGGCTCAGTTTAAATTCAAAACGTAGGTTGGTCCATTTATAGTCAACACAAGAGTTGTAGAGAAGGAGGCAAATGACTTATTGAGGTAGATACAAATAAATATCATATTGTAGGCCTTATAGGAAAGATTTCCCACTTATTATCCCTTTAACTTTAGCAAATTTAGTTATCTTTGTTGCTATCTGGTGCAATTTATACTGATAGAGTTCTAATGGAATCAATTTTATAGTAGAATTTCATAGATCTCAGACTTCCTTTTGCTACAGAGTATTAAATTTCCTGTGAAACTTTCTAATTTGGGCTTCCAAGTATTGACACTTGCTTTCTAATTGTAACAACAAAATTTTCTTTGCCAAAACTCTTATTACCTCTAGGACAGTATAAGTTTTTCCCTGAATTTCAAATTCTTCAAATTCTGATTTATCTTTAGAATTGAGTATTTTAAATATTTTGTTTTCTTCTCCAACCATATGCTCTAAATCTTCTTTCTTTCCATTCATGGTTTCCTTTCACCTCTCCCACAACTCTTTCTATTAAAAAATAATCTAAATTAATGTCTAGAGTTCATTCATAGTATAATTGACAACAATCCATATTTTCTCTTTTGCCTCTACCAATGTTTTTGCAACTAATACCTCATTTTCATATTTCTCTATCTACCTGGTTAATCTAAAATTTTTATAAACTTCAGCTAGATATGTGTCGTGGCCCTTATCTTGTCATTTTGAATTTTCTCTAGTAGATATTTTAGTTTTTCAATTTCAATATATTTTAATGGCAAGTCTCCCATAACTTTTGACAGCTGATTTGTTAAATTTTGGTATGTGGGCTCTGCTTCTACTATAGACAATAATGCTTTATAAATTGCTGGTGTTGAAGTCAACATTAAAAGAATTAAAAGATTAAATACAACATTAAAAAAATTATAAACTTAAGAAAAAAAAAATTCCCCAGCCACCCCAAAAACCCAGCCGGCCAGGGGTGGCAAGGGGATGGGATGATTCATGACAAAAAATAAATTAAATATCATTAGGAAAAAAAAAAACCATGAGAAAGAAAAACAATCACAATTAACCTGTAAAAATAAAAAAATTTAAATAAAAAGTAAAAAATAAATAAAAAAAAAGGTTATAAAATTTATATAATTTAAGAAAAAAAAAGAAAAAAAGAAAGAAAAAAACCACTTTTGTTGAATTTAGGCTTCTGTGATCCATATCAAGTTTTTTGAGAAGAGTTTTTGGCATAGATCACATTATAATACATTTGTCGATGCATTTTGAACCAATGAGTGTGGTTGATTGTTAGGACAAGTTGAAGAATTAGATCATGGTTGCATGTTAAATAGAGAGAGAAGATTCTCCAATGACTATATTTGACTAGGAAACGACTATATTCGACTAGGCAACTAGACTCGATCAATGGCTATATTTGACTAGGAAACGACTATATTTTACTGGTCAACTAGATTGGACCAAGGGATAGGGACAAGGAAAAAAATATAATTAGTTAATTAATTTGTAAGTTAGTTTTGTTATATTTATTAACATATTTTAATAAAGGTGATGTTTGTATTTACTTGTCAAGAGTATGAATCAATTAGTTATTAATAGGCCTTTTTCTTTTTTTAATTATATAAATAAATAGTTAGTTAATTAATTTGTAAGTTAGTTTTGTTATTTTTATTACCATAAAAAGTTATTGTTTGTATTAACTACCAAGATCAATAACCTATTAATAGATCTATTTATTATTATTAAAACTATCTAAATAAATAAAAACCTAAATCATTATTATTATATGAAATAATAATAAGAAAAATATTTTTTTAATAAAAGTTTATTAAATGGATAACTTACTAAGTTAGTTAAATAAATGACCTCATACTGAATATAAGGAATCTAGCATAATTGAATATGTAGCAAATTTCTCTTAATTTGTTTTTTTTGCTAAGTAAGATTAATCTATTATTTACAAAAAGAGAATATTGTTACATCAATTGGGTCCTGATAATCATCGTGCCCGAGAGATAAGCCGAGCGAGCATGTCTAGTCCAAAAATGTGAGTTGAGATAAGATATCCCGCGCAGGGGAATCAGGAATAGACATTTGGGACTTGACTAAAATATCGACACATGAACATACCACTGATACATGAATATATCACTGGAACATGAAACATAATAGTAGATCCGTCACAAGAACAAACACATATGAGCAGACAAACAGAACCAAAACTGAATCTTTTCTAGATGACCAAAACCCTGAAGAGGATTTGTGACATGGAATTAAACATCTGGTGGCTCTTTAGCAATCCTGCAGCCACCTTCGTCAATTTCCGTCCCTTCCATTTGAGCTGGATCAGATGATGTAGTATTGGCAGCGCTGGCAGGCTGTGAAGTCTCGTAGTGCATTGCAGGAGAAGGTTTAGGGGAGTGAGGTAGAGTGATACCAGGCTCGCCTTCATCTTGGGTATCTTCCAGAAAAAGCACAGAGACACGAGCAGTAATTCGGGGTCGACTGAGAGCACAATTAAAAGTGAAAACTTGGCAGAGCTGAAGGACTGTGAGCCGGTAGAACCTGGAGAACTTGGATTGATAAATTGACCCGGTCTCATGACGTTTTCAGATCTCAGAGGGTTTGGAACCTGCTCCTTGGAACCCGGCCCAATAGAATGTCGAGAGGGGTTGCCACGGCCGGAGCCCCGACGACTTAACAAATGCTGGAGTGGTCTCGTCATAGCTGTCTAGAGATTGCAGACAGCAAGATGAAAATAATGAACCGCAGGCGGATATCCACAAGTTACTTTGAGAGAATTACCTTCAACCGAAAGGGGTTGATAAGAAAAGTAATTCACAATTTAGAAATTCCCTCATCAATGTTTAGGCATAAAAAAAATTTATTTGATTCATTTGTCCAATAATGTTAATATTGTCAAACATTTTGTTCTTATTTTTAATCTACAAGGAGTGAAAGAGAACTAGTAAAATTAAAATAAAATACAAAAAAATGCATAAAAATTATAGAGATGAGAAGGAAGAAAAAGGAAACAAATGATCCAGAATACAAGGGGGGCAAAACAGAGAAGAATTCGAAGAAAAGAACAACACAAGGGGCGGGGGCAGGGGCGTAGAGAGAGGGCGACGGCTAGGAAGAAAGAGCAAGGATCCAACAATTGCTAATTTTCCAGCCATCATCTCTATTAAGAATGCTCAGAATTTTTTCAATTTCTCTGGCTTCCCTAAATTTCCAGTGATGAAACTGCGCAACATTGGCAATAACACAGGCCTCCTCAATACATACGTGATGCTTAGTCTTCTCTGTGTGTTCTGCTAGGGCATAAGAACGTGTTCTCCCATGTTTTATGTTGGCTGAGTACTCATTAATCCGTTGATTAATAGAACGACCTGTCTCACCAACATAGGGGGTCCCACAAGACTTGGAATTAAAAACCATTTTTTAAGTTTAAAAAAAAAAAAATTAGAAACATCATTTCAAAAAAAAGGTTAAATAATTACCAAAAAATAAATCAAAATAATAAAAATAAATAAATTAAATATTAAAAATAAAATAAGTTAAAATAAAAATTATATTATAAAATTTAAAATTACAAAAAAAAATTAAAATTAAAATAACAAGTATTGAAATAAAAAAACAAAAAAATAGAAAAACAAAAACCAAAACCAAAACAAAAACAAAAAAACGAAACAAAACAAAATTAAAAAAAAAAAAAAAATTAGAAAAATTCAAATTTAAAATTGAAAAAGCAAATTAAAAAAATATTTAAATTAAAAAAAAAACAAATTAAAAAATATTTAAATTTAAAAATTAAAAAAAAAAGAAGAAGAAGAAAAAGTATTAATGAAAGAAAAACCCACCCCAACCCATCACCTCCCTCTCCCTCCTTGCCACTGCAGCCCCACCACACCCTCTCCCCTCTCCTTGCGGCACCCCCCTTGCAGCTCTACTCTCCCCCTCCCCCCTGGGCCTCCCCTCTCCCCTCACCCTTCCTCCCCATCCCTCCCACCACTGCCCACCACCCAACCTCACCCCCCTTCCCCTTCCAACCCGACCCTCCATGCCTGCCCATCCCCCTAGCCAGCGACCTCTTGGCTGTTGGCTGCGGGTCCAGTCGGGTGGGGAGGGAAGGGTAGTGAGGGAGCGACAGGGACGGGTGTCGAGGGGCAGGGGAGGGAGGGCGAGTGAAGAGGAAAGGGTCATGGTTGAGGGAGGGGATGGGTTGTGGAGGGGAGAGGGGAGGGCAGGGACTAGCGTAGATGGGGGGAGGTGGAGTCAGGTGGTGGGCTAGGGTGGAGTGAGGGAGGAGCGGGGGTGAATATTTTTTTTAATTGTATTTTTTTTATTTTTTTATTTTATTTTTTTAATTGTTTTATTTTTTATATATATTTTTTTATGTTATTTTAACTGGATTTTTTTAATATATTTTTTATGTTTTTTAATTGTGTTTTTTTTTTATTATTATTGTTTTTCTATTGTCATTTTTAATTGTTTTTTTATTTAAAAAAAAATTAATCCTTTTTGATAATAATTTTTATTTTTAATTTACATTTTATTTTTTTTAAATCCTTTCAATTTTTATTTTTTTTTTTATTTTTTTTAGTTTAATTTTTTTTAATTGTTTTCAATGATTTTTTTTTCAATTATGTTTTTTAATTTTTATCATTTAAATTTTTTATTTATGTTATTTCTTTATTTTTATAATTTTAATTAAAAAACAAGCTCTTAAAATTTTATTTTATTTTTTATTTTGTTTATTTAAATTATATATATATATATATATATATATATATATATATATATATATATATATATATATATATATATATATATATATATATATATATATATATATATATTCTAATTGATTTTTTTTTCTTTTAATTTTTTTGGTAATTATTTTAAGGTTTTTTCTAACGAGGTTTTTATTTTTTATTTGTTTCTTAACTTTAAAAAAAATATTTTTGGACTTTTTTTTGGGTTTAATTTGTTTTTCTCTACGTTAATTTTTTTTTTGAAAAAAAAATAAAAATTATTCAATTTTTTTATTTTTACCAGTTAATTTCGTTTTTTTTTTTTTTTTTTTTTTACATTTTTATAGGTTTTTTTTTTATATGTATTTTTTTGTATTTGATTTTTTTTTGTCATGTTTTTAATTTTAATTTTTATGTTTTATTACTAACATGAAAATCAGCAACATTTAAAAAAAAATTATCAACACTTAATTCATTAAAAAATTTAAAATGTAAAAACAACGCCCTCTAAACAAAAAGGGTTGATGTTCATCAATACTTTTCAAAATCAAGATGAGAATCGCTAACAAAAAAAAATGTTCACACTTGATACATGAAAAAATTGAAAGTGTAAAAAATAATCCATCTAAGAAAATGTGTTGATGCTGCATCGACACTTTTCAAAATCAGCATGAAAATCACTAACATTTAAGAAAAATTTTCATACTTGATACATAAAAATATTTAAAGTGCAAAAATATGCTCCGAAACAAAAAAGGGTGTGTTTTGAATCACCATTTTTAAAAATCGAGTGATATTTTTCTACTTCAAAAAAATGGGTACTAGGTCATTTTCTTGTGTGATCGGTAACTATGTTATAATTAGAATGATAGGATTTGAAACAATGTAGATCTACAAAAGATGTGCTCTCCAACCCTCAGTGTGGTATAAAGAATTCACATGACGAAGAATTAACCAAATACAAATCTTCCATCTGATAAAGAATGTTATCTTGAAAATCCTCAAAATCAACTTGAAGATATCAAAAGCTATT
The DNA here is from genome assembly GCA_031772625.1 of Pinus tabuliformis. NCBI lineage: Eukaryota > Viridiplantae > Streptophyta > Pinopsida > Pinales > Pinaceae > Pinus > Pinus tabuliformis. Next base: position 1,700,020,074 of record CM062820.1, read on the forward strand.
TAAGAGTGAACTCATAACTAGTGGAAAATTGTTAGGGAAAGAGTTATGCGTGAAAATATGGAGCCAACTTAGTTTGGAGATCATAACAAGATTATAATAACCTGACATATCCATAAGGGGGGGCTAAAGTTCCTCGACTTCCTGACAGGTCTCTGAACATTCTCATGGTGGATCATTGAATTTGGGTGGCTTGGAAAGATCAACAGGTAGATATGCACCACTTTCATCGAATATATTAACGAAAATACTATTAATTCCATTGGTTTTGTTAGACTCAAGATTAAACATATCAAATTCTTTATGGATGGAAAATTTATATCAATTAGTTGGAAAAATCCCTTGATCATTTAGAATTATAACATATTCCTCCTTACATATAAAGGATTTACAATTAAAAAATTCATGAATAATAGATTCATGATTTTCATCCTCTAATCGTAAGACCATCCTGTACATGGTGGCCACATTGACCATCTACATAAATATGTAAAGGATTTGGAGAGCTTGCTGGTATGATAAAATTATCACATGTGTCTGGGTATAATGAGTAATGTGCTAGAGGTGAGCAAATATGAAAAGACTCAGGCATAGAAACATCAGTTATAAAATCAGATTGAGCTTGTGAAAATAATCGATCAATGTGCATGGTTTATTCCATGATATTATCTTCATCATCAAAATGATCAAGGATAGGCATAGTAATGCAACATTCAACTTGATCTTGCTTTTATTCAATACAGTATACCAAAGATTCAAAGACTTGACAACTTGTTTCTTTAGAATTGGTACCTAAAGATACATGCCTTGAAGAAATTTTAGAATCATTCTGAAATGAAACAGACTCCCATCGCATAAATGAATATTGCAAACTATGAGAAACAGGTTTTGAATCAATGCTTCATAAATTTAAGCCTTCAAAATAATAAAATATATCATTAGATGTACTTGGATATCCATCACCACATGTGTTAATGGAAACAAGGATGTCATGGTGATGATTTTCCAAAGTCTCAACTTGAATGAAGTATCTGAAATCACTTGACATGTTATTAAGATCACAAGATTGGTGATCAACTAGAAATCGAAAATTTTCATTCTGAAAGAGGGAAGAAGGATGAAACATATCTTCACCACTTTTCTCCTCTACATAATTGATCCAACTACCTTGTCTATGATCACTAATTGGTACAATGGTTTGAATGTTATTAATAGTTGAAGTAGATTGATCAAGTGAATCTTGAAACAAGGAATCGTGAGATGTAGATTGTAGAGGTCTTGAGGAAATTGTGTTTTCAATCGGATCAAATTCAAAAATGATTTTATGTAAATTAATGTGATCTTGAAAAACTAAGGGATCAACTTTTACTCTGGGCTCAGTGTAATTGTTAAACCATTACATGTACTCCTCAATATGATCTGAATGATGGGAATCGGATGAAGGTTAAAAAAATAGAACAACAATATGATTTTCATAGTTCCCAACTTTAAGGTCATCACCAGGAGGCACCCAAATTGGTACTAGAAATGGAAAAGGGCAAGGAACAAAGGAAATAGTAGGTTCCTCCTCACGAATTTGGGTTATCTCATGACCAGAATCTGTTCGGAGAGCAGAATCATGAATGAGTTAAAATGAAAATCATTTCATAGGAGAAGAACCAAGCTCTCAAACTTTTCACTGAGAAAATTTGAATCAATCACTCCCTCAAGAAATTCATAGAAAAGGTGAAAACCTTGATTAAGAAAATCCTCCTAAGATTCGCCATATTTAATTTTTAGGAGATTAATACTATTAGATACATATTTATAATAATACTTGTCAAAGGCTTGATGAAGCTCCTTGTGAAATTGATCAAATGAATGAATGGAATCATATGGTAAAGTCTGACACTACTTCTTAACTTTACCTTCAAAAGTGAGGATGAATAATATAAAAATAACATCTTCTTCATCATTTTGATTATATTTACAAAAAAAAAAGAAAATTGGATATGTGTTTGGCTATGAATGTATAACCCTCACCATCAAAGTTGAATTCCAACATGTCATGACATTTTTCTGTACAGATGAAAAGTTTACTGGGGGATAAGTTATAAACCAATTCTGGGATTATTATTTGGGAAATAGTGATTTAAGATCAGAGATTCAAATAGACTCAATGGGCACAACCTGTCATCTATCCCTCCATCAAGCAACAACTATTGACAATTTTGGAAATCTGTTAACCAAAGGGGTCTCTCCGATGTAAAGTCCCAATAAGACCTTACATCATTTCGAGTAGGAGCCCAAATCGGAAATACAATCAGTTCCCATTGTTCTTCGAGATTTTCCTTGGCTACAATTATTAATAAGAGGTTATAAAATATTCTTTGAAAACAAAAAGTAAGTTGACACAGTGAGCCATACAATTGTGATGTATATAAGGTACTTTCATGACAAAGAGAAAGAAAGTGAGACTCTAGAAGAACAGTAATAGTACCATTCTAAAAGGGATAAACAATAGCATAAGAGGATCACAAGTTAGTATGAAAAATAGTTTACAATCCAACCACGATAATACAACCAATACAACACACCTTCAACAAGATAAGTATCAAATCCACTAAAATAGTTCAATTTCCTTATTACATGTGAACGAAACACATACTGCAAACATTTAAAGAATAGTCCTATGACATTCACAATACATGCACGAAAATGTGATGGCTCATTGACCTTCATATATTAAGTTGAAGCATAAATATATACAATTACAATAATGGCACACTAGTTCCAATAGTGGAACATTAAGCCACCACTTGCTTCACCAAAGAAGTATATTCTCTCCCATGCCAATGTTAGAGAAGGCAAGGTGAAAGTTCAAGTACACAAAAGTCTTGTTTCTTGAGTTATGAGAGTGTATTTATAACAAATGATTTGACTATTCACCTCCCATGTGACTCTTTACCTCCCTCATTGATCTTAAGCTTCTACACTGACTTTTCTAATTATTACATGATGTTTGAGTTCTATATGACTTTAGAACTCAATAGTGGATCTTCATATTCTATGTGTGACCCTTTGTCTTCCGCATATTTTAGATTTCCTCATTTGGAGAATGACATAATTACATTCCTCAAATAATATGGCAAGGCACTATAACACATGTGAATCTTCAGAGGACTCTTGATAAGGATGACATGGAACTTCATGATGATGTGGCATTGCCAAGCTGCTGCTTTTGTTGCTTTCTTTCCATACTCATGATGGATCTTGTATTTTATTTGTATTCATCATCCAAAGGGATGATTGATATGGAGTTCTCGTGCAATCATGATCTTTGATCTTCTGCCAGAAACTAGTGTCTCTTAATCTTCTCTTTAATGATTAGTATTGTCTTTGTGGCTGCAAAGGTGTCCTCTGGGATGGTCTCCTTCCTCATCATCCTATGATAACAAGATACAATAACTACAACTAAAACCCAATGATGACAAGATGACATCAGTCTATAAACTCCCAGTCTATCATGTTTCATGAAAATCATAGACGGATCTAGAAATAGGTGTTGTATTAAGAGGTTATTTCAAGGATTATCCAGCTGTGCAACTCAAGAGGTCAAGGAGAAAGACTGAGGCTTGGGACTACATAACGTGCATTTCAGGGAGGCTAAGGTAGGGTGATTACATAGCTGATGTGCTCAATGAGGTAGGATTGAGGGTTGAAATTTCCCATTACGTAGTAATAGAGGAGAGAGGCCTAGGCATTCAATTCAAGGAGTCATGCTCAAAGCTTGATGCCTGGGACTACATAATACGTAGAAGGAGGTGACAGGGAGGCTAATATGTGAAATTATGGAGCTTAAGGGGATGGGCTTGAGCATTGAGACTACAAAGTGTGTAATTCTGGGAGGCATAAATTGTGCATTATGTAGTTCTAAGAGGAAAGTTCTGAGATTGAGGGCTAAGACTTTGTAGTGCATAGTTTAGGAGGGCTAAGTGAGCCAAGTTGCTGAAGAAAGAAGTTCTTAGAATTTTACTAAGTGTGGGATTAGTGAGGTCCAAGTGATCAAAGGAATAACCTGAGCATGATCACACACTTGGAATAATCTGTGACATAAGATTTATCACTCAAAACACATGAAGAACATATTCCCCTCCATTCAATGATAATATGACAACTTCCTTCATGTGTGACAGTGCAAAAAACTTTGGGAATGAGTGACACTTTCCATGCCAAAATACGATATTTGCAACGATAGGGAAAAAGTGTAAATGAAACTTGAAAAAGCAAGAAACATTAAAAGTGACATATGCCAAAGAGAAAATAACATGAAAATGACACTTATTAAAGTGAAAAAAATAAAAAGTGACAGACATAAACATGAAAATGGCACTTGTGAAAATGAAAGTGCACAAAAGCAACAGTGCGAAAAACTCACCAAAATAGAAGTACAATCACAGCCAAATGTGAGAGACTATGAATGAAAAGTGCACAATAATCACTGATGTTAGTTGAACATTGCACAAGAACTATCTTGATGGACTCTAGTATGCCTCTTCAAGCTCACACAAAGGAATGTGCTCATGACTTGTTATAGGATAGAAATCTGTGAGAAAGTGACTTCGACACTTGGAAACTAAGAAGAAGGCTTGAACACTTCGCGTAAAATTAATCAATCATGAAGTGACAATGGAATGGTAGATCATTGGATCCTTAGTATGATCCAAAATTCATGTTTAGAAAAATATTTGGAGGGTGTTGATCAAAGCGTCTGTTGTACCTTTGTAGATAGTTCTAGGTTGAGGAACTGTGCCAAAACTTCTAAAGTAAGTTTTTGATTTAAAATGTATAACCGACCCATTAAACCTTTAAATAGACATACATTCTAAGTTTTTATGAGAAAATTGAAAGGTTTATTTCCATTCCTAACATAATTAATCTTCGAATTTATTTGAAAAGAAGAAATTAATAAAATATATAACTTGCTAAACATTCATATTGAACATTTAATTTATCATATACAGTAGCTGTGTGTAGAAGTTTTCTACAACCAAACAAAACACATTCAAGAGATGGCAAAAGGAAACAATTATAAGATTTAGAGGAATTAACTAGGACAAATTGTTCATTTAATTAATCTCTTTTAATGATTATAACTTTGCAGGGGCTTTTAGGGATATTGATATTCAATCTAGCCTTTCCGTAACTTCTATGTTACCTTGAGCATGTGCTGAAATAAATATGAAAAACATAACTGATAACAATACAAAGTCACATAGATACACAAGCTTCTCAAAATGAATCCAGAATCGTTCAATTATCTTCAGAAATAACTTTCAAATTACAAGCATGTCACTGGTTCATCACAAGGGTTCAACCCTAACTTCTTTAAACTACCAAATACTTATAGATCGAAATTATAAAAATATCTTAGCCCTAATCCAAAATTTATTACAAAATGGTAAAATATCTGAAAAGGTTTTTGATTTACAAAAATAGAACTGGAAAATAGTTATTCTAAACTGATTCGAATAATCAACACATAATTTAAGGGTGTTGTTTGATGATTGCTACCTTAAACAAAATTTTCTTCTTTCTGCTCCTTTTTCTTAGCTTACTGCTACTCCTTTGTTAGGATATGCCGACACATATGAAACAGTTAAGTATAACTTGATCTACTATAGAGTTAGGTAAAGTGTGTTTCTTTACTATGTACTATTGTAACTTACAATCCGACGGTCACTATTTGTTCTAGACATGAAGTGATCTGGCAGTTCATTCTCTCCTCAGTATTACTGACACTTGATTTGTGGCTTAACACCAGATTGGTCCATGATATCTATTTAAGGAGCATGGAGGGTCATTTGAATAGTGACCTTTAATGAGAGAAGCTTACGGAAATTTTATTTCTTTTATTAATAAATTTCCTGAAGCAGTTGCTTTGGCTCAGGCTGTGGACTATTTCCCTCTTTGAGGGTTTTAACCATGTCAAGAATACTAGTGTATTGATATGTGATTTGATTGTGAGCGGTGTCCTTTGCTGTTCTATCTGAAGAACTTACCCTGTAAATTCCTAGATGGTATCAGAGTGTATTTGAGGGCCACATCCATTGGTGATCCAAATTGGAAGCTGGTACAACTACATCCATTTTTTATTTACTAGATCTACTATGTCTGACTTCTTTCGGTCCAAGAGGACTGTTGTATTGTGTTAGGAGCATATGTTCTAGTGAGGAACCCCTTTCGTTTCATATGACAAGGTTTCCAATACCCCTAGCTACGTCATTTTTAAGATCTGGAGGTATATAGTCATTATTTGTAGTTTTAGTTATTTATCTCTCTGTTTATTTTGGTTTGTTTATCTCTTTGTTTTTTTATTACTAGATCTATATATTTCATTTCTACGTATGCTCTTTCCCTCGCAGCTCTATGCGATCTCCAAAAATCAGAAATATAAAGGAATTATTTTTCTCATTTCTATGCTCTTTTCTATCGTTCCTTAGTGTGATCTCGGAAAATCAGAAACATTAAGGAAAATATTTAGTTTTAGGCGAAAGCTAACTTCAAGCCATAAGGTTTAGTTTTTTTGTATGTCCGTGTTGGATTGTGTGGTTTTTTGTTTTGTAGGGAAAAAAATATTTTTCAAGTAAGCATGTGCCCCAAAGATTCAGTGGCTAAAAAAAAAAAACCTTATTCTTTTCCAAAAATTACTAACCTTTTAAACTAGCTCACTTGGTCCAAAGTTACTTGGTGAGAATAAAGGTCTTGAGTTCAAGTCTTTCTTTTTGTTGAGTTACTTTTTCAAAAAGCACATGTAACTTATGTTTTAAAGTTACTTTATGTAAAAGTGTTCTCACCCATTATAAAAAGTGAGTCACTTATAATTCTAAAGCCTCTTTTATCTTTTATTTAAGTTACAATTTAGTGGGTAGCTCATAAAGTACCATTGTAAAAGTGACTTTCACTTATTTATAAAAGTGGGTGACATAAAATGTTCTTTTAAAGTGAGCTAATTATATTAAGTTTGGAAAAGGGGGGATTTTTTTTTTAAATATAACATTATCATTCACTTCCACACATTCACGCACTTCGTCAGCATCTTCAACAACGTTTCTTCAAAAATCCATAACATCTTCATCCAGAAGCCGCTTTAAGAGCCGTTTTTTTTAATCAGCCTAATTTTTCAAGATATTTCCATTGGAACACTTAGTTTCAACATCTACCACTTTGGTTTCTGTTAAAATGGAAAGTTCATGCCAAGTTATTCTTGGCAGCACCAACTACTTCCAATGGTGGTCCTACATTATGGATTTACTTAGAAGTAAAGGTCATTATAGAATAGCCTCAAGCCAATAAAATAAAAGTAAAGATGAAGATAAGGTAGCCAAATGGGAAAATAGGTAAGATCAAGCATGTGGGTTGATAGGGACGTCTATTTCTCTAGACCTTAGATTACATATCACAGAACTTAATACCCATAATGAACCAATGAAACAACTCACTAAAGTTTTCGGAAATAAAAATGAAATTAGAGCCCATCAACTTGAAAATCAGTTTCTTACATTGGACCCCAATATTTTTTCTTCCATTGAAGACTTTTTATCCAAGTTCAAGACTCTTAGACTTCTCTTGGAAAGTGTTAAGGTTAGGAAAGGAGGTGGTGGCCTTATCTATTCCATTCTTACTAAGTTGGGACTAGCCTACTCTGTGCTTGTTTCCACCTTCCATTCTACTAGAGAAGCCTTTATTTCTCAAGGACAAGACTACATGTCTCCCTCTTTTGATGCCTTTTGTGATTCTTTAATAAGAGAACATGAAAAAACCTTACATCTTGGTCTTCTTAATCTTGGAAACTCTTCTCAAAAAGCCTTAGCTGCCTAGCATCAACCAAATTCAAAGAATCCTAAGAAGAAGTATCCTAAAAAGAATGGTCCTAAACCAAATAAGGGTCCAAAGAAATTTTAGTTTCAAAATGAAAAATTAAATCAAAAAATGATAAGGTAAGAAAAAACAAAGGGAAGAAGACTGATAGACATTGAAAATTTTGTAATCGAGATGGCCACTCAAAATCCAAATGCTTTAAGAAGATGGAAGCCTTGGAAGCAACAGTGAAGAAGCATAACATCCATTTGAAGAACTCTTCAACTTCAACTTTATCTTCAAGAATAACACTTTTTGCACGTGGTTGTCAAGCATCTCGGTCTAGTTATGCAATAAATGAATCTTCTTCCTCCCATTGTCATGAGTGGCTCATTTATTCTCGAGCTTCTTATCACATGGCTAAAAAGAAAGCCATGTTCTCTTATTTAAATGATTGTAACACCAAAAATATATATGTTGGTTATGATAGAACTCTTAGTGTTGTAGGGACTAGAATTGTTCATCTAGAAAACGGTCAATTTAATGATGTATTATATGTTCCAACCTTATCCTGCAACCTTCTATCTGCATATCATAAAACTCACTCAAGTGAATGTAAAACCGTTGAATTTTCACCTCACGATGTTGTAATTAAGGACCTAAGAGATCCTAGACATAGTTCACCTACTAGCAATGCTGATGATTCTACAAGCTTGTATAAGTTTAATAACTTTGGGTCATCAACTCTTCCCTTGGTATTTTTTTCTCATAATGATGAAGTGAGCAAACTTTGGCATGAGTGATTTGGTCACTTAAACTATCACTCCCTTCAAAATCTATGTAAAGAGAATATGGTAATACGTCTTCCTATGGTATCTTACACAGATGGCATTTGTTCCGAATGTGTAGTCAGAAAACATCATCAGGATAGTTTTGAAAAGCATGCCTCTTGGTATGACTCAGACCCTTTACAACTTGTCCACAGTGATTTATGTGGTCCACTTCCAGTTGTTTCCTTCTCTGGCTATAGGTATTTCTTAACATTCATTGATGATTTCTCCAGATGCACTTGGGTAGACTTCTTAAAACTCAAGAGCGAAGTATTTAACATGTTGTTGGTGTTTAAGGCCTTTGTTGAGAAAGAATCTGGACATCAAATTCTTAACCTAAGATCTGATAATGGTGGAGAATATGTTAACAAAAAATTCATCAACTTTTGCATTGAGCATGGAATTCAAATGCAACAAACTGTTCCATATACTCCACAACAAAATGGTGTAGCTAAAAGGAAGAATCGCACCGGAAAGGAAATGGCTATTTGTGTGCTTCAATCTAAAGGACTTAGTCTTAATTTTTGGGAAGAAGTAATTAACTATGAAAATTACATAGTAAATCACACTCCTACTAAGGTTTTAAAGAATATCAGTCCAGAAGAAGCATGGAGCTCAATTCAACTAGATGTAAGTCACTTTTGTGTTTTTGGAAGTGAAGCATGGGCCCATATTCCCGATGAGAAACATAAACCTTTAGAACCTAAGAGTGAAAAATGTATTTTTTTTTGGATATTTTGAATTTGTCAAAGGATATAAACTTATTCCACTTAAGTCCAAAAATCTTATCATTAGAAGAGATGTAAATCTTCCTAAAAATATATCGGCCTAAGAGACTAGTTCAGTGGATGTGCCACCTCTCTCTATCCCTTATACTTCTAAAAATATTTCTTCTCTAGATGATGACAACAAGGATGACAATCCTCCACCACCGTCTCAGGATCCTCCTTTAGCTCCTCGGCTTCCAAAATGTGTCTATGCTACTTGGGATGAAGTAGTTGCTCTTACAGGTGATCCTACAGATCAGCGATGTACACATTCTCAGTTTGATAGAGCCTCTTCTTTACTGGCTCAAGCTTCAGCGAATTATGATCCTCACACATTTAAAGAAGCATTAGGCCATCCAGAATGGGGCCCAACTATAAATTGATAATATCATTCATTATTGACAAATGATACATGGTATCTTGTTCCTCTTCCAAAGGGACGAAAAATTGTTATATGAAAATGGGTTTACAGAACCAAGTTTGGACTAGATGTAAAAGTTGATAAACATAAAGCTCATCTTGTTGCCAAGGGTTTTTCACAAGTTGAAGGCATTGACTATACTAAAACCTTCTCCCTTATTCCCAAAATTAAATCTATCCACCTCGTTGTTTACCTTGTTGCCTCTTTCAAATGGGAAGTTGATCAGATGGATGTTAAATATGCCTTCTTGCATGGGGACTTGCATGAAGAAATATTTATGGAACAACCTCCTAGCTTTATATAAACATATTGTAGCCTTGTATGTCAGCTTAAATAATCCCTTTATTGTCTCAAGTAAGCCCCTCGAGCTTGGTATGCCAAACTGGATAGATTTCTTTTAGATACTGGCTTTTCTAGATGTCATTCTAACAATACTATCTACACCAAGAATGTGGGTAATTCTAGACTTATCATTCTTGTTCTTTATGTTGATGATCCTATCCTTACTGGTAGTTATCCCAACCTTATAAACCATGTGAAGACTGTCCTTAAAAAGCAGTTTGAAATGACAAACTTAGGACACTTGTATTATTTTCTTGGTCTTCAAGTTTTGCAATCCAAGGAAGGTATTTCCCTTTCCCAGTCCAACTATGCCTGTGATGTTCTATGGCACTTTCTCATGGAAGATTGTAAGACAATCCCTTATCACTTTCAGTTTGGAACCAAAGTTTCAATCACTTGTACTTTCCCTGAAGCTGATGCTACCTTGTACTATCAACTTGTAGAAAAACTTTTGTATGTGACCCATACCCATCCTGAACTTTCCTTTGTTGTTGGTCTTATTGCTTGGTTTATGAAAAACCCACATGAAAGTCATTGAAACGAAGCTAAAAGAGTACTTCATTATGTTTTAGGTACAATTCAGCTTGGGATTCATTATAGTATAGAAGCATCTCGTCTATGGGTTGGCTTCACTGATTCCGATTAGGCTGGTGACCTTGATGATCGGAAGTCTACTGCAGGTTATGTGTTCACTCTTGGTTTTGGACCTATTACATGGGCTTGTAAGAAACAAAATTCCATTTCTCTTTCTTTAGCAAAAGAAGAGTATCATGGCATCATAGAAGCTAGTAAGGAAGCCCTGTGGCTTTGTCAGATCCTGTCAGAGTTTTTCTTTTAGTAGCAACATCCAAATACACTTTGGTGTGATAATGAAAGTGTCATTCAACTATTCAAAGATGCAGTCCAACATTAGCACAACAAACATATTGAACGACACATGCACATCATCAAAAATCTCATTCATGACCATGTTCTTGAAGTGCAACATTGTTAAAGCGATGATCAAGTTGCAGACATCTTTAAAAAGGGCTCTCACAGAGGCGAAGCTTACTAAGCCTTGATTTATGGTTGGAGTCCAGGAAGTTGTCAGTAACGAGGGATAGGGTCTAATGCCTCCTTCCTTCTCCTATTATGTCATATTTGTACATCCTACAATGCTATCCCAAGTTTTTCTTAAGGGGGGATGTTAGGATATTCTGACACATAGGAAATAGTTAAGTATAACTTGGTCTAGTGTAGAGTTAATTAAAGTGTGTTTCTTTACAATGTAATTTTGTAAATTACAATCTAATGGTCACAATATGTTCTAGACTTTAAGTGATCTGACAGCTCATTCTATCCTCATTGTTACTGACACTTGATTTGTGACTTAACAACCGACTGGCCCATGACCTCTAAGGGTCATTTGTAGGGTGACCATTCATGAGAGAATCTTATGTAAATTTTCTTTATTTTATTAATAAATTGCCTGAAGTGGCTATGTTGGCTCAGGCCGTGGAGTGTTTCCCTCTTTGATGGTTTTAACCACATCAATAATACTGGTGTATTGATCTACGATCTTTTCATGAGCAGTGTCCTTTGGTGTTCTATCTGAGGAACTTACCCTGTAAATTCCTACACTCTTTCTTCGCCCAAACACACTTGGAGCACAACTTCCTTTCAGTAGGGTATTCTAGAAGAGTAGGAGGATTATTCTTTTGATTTATTCCTCCTCTATCCACCTTTCTCTATTGATACATAGCATAGAAGATATATGAGCATGTTTCTACTATACTATTTCTCCTTGTCTTCAAATTCCAAGTTGCTACGTTTGCATGCACATGCTAAGAAGCATTTTGTTTCTTCTCATTTCTGTAGTCATCTCTCTTGTGCCCAAGATTGCCACTATTGGAGCATACAACATGGCTTAAGACCAGGTGTTATAGCTCGAAATCTCACTCTTATGGTTTGTGATGCTGCACTCATGGTCTACGGCAACCCCTCCTTCTTGACCTGGTCCTAAAATTTAAAAAACAGTGTTTTATCCCTTATACGTGACATTGCCCTGAGTTAAACACGTGTATACGCGAGTCTGTGTATACCCAACCTGCGTATATGTATTAAAACACTTAAAAAATATATAAAACTCCTTATTTTCGGGCGGAGATTGCGGGTTTTACCTGCTGATCACCTGTTAGTGCACGTGGCCCAACTGTTCCCAACCAACTCCCAACTAAAAAACTACTTTGGGAGAGGTATAAAAAGACCTCAAAGGGAAGGCCTAAGGGAGGAGAGAAGAGAGAGAAAGGTTATTATGCTGAGATTTTTCCCCTGGCCAGGTCTGAAGTCCCTTGTGCCTTCTGCACTTCCCCCATTTGTACAGGAAACCCTTGTTTCCTTGTGTGTTGATGTTCATCCACCATTTATGACATCATGGAGTGAGTCATGGAAGGAGTTTGTTAAAGGCTTCAGGCTAGAACGGATCCGGAAGGAAGCTTTTCTTGGAGCCTGCTGAAGGTGACTCAGGTGAAATTATTCCTTTTATGTACTTTATTTGTCTATAATAAAAGAAACACATGTCTTGGTTCCCGATATAAATCTTATTTATGTTTATGATATTCATGTTGGAATATATATGTAAATGGTTATTTGGATTTCATGACTAACTACCTTTCTTTATAACATGAAGATGGTTTCTTTATAAGCTTTTGTCCATATACTACTGTGTTCTTTGGAATTGGCTGTTTTCTAGGACAAAAGAGAAGAAGGGAACTCCAAGAAGGGTTTGGACCCTAAGGGCCTTCTCAAACGTAGGACCTAAGGTACGTCCCCTTTACAATAGAATTTGCTTATAATAGCATAAGGGTTGTGTGAATGTGTGTTTCTCTGTATAGATAACTTTCAGTCTGCTAGGGTTTCAACCCAAAAAGCCCTAGGGGAAGATTTCCCTACAACAGAATTGGTGACTCATGCGTTTAACTCAGGGAAATGTCACGTATAAGGGATAAAACACTGTTTTTTAAATTTTAGGACCAGTTCTGGAAGGAGGGGTTGCCCTAGGCCATGAGTGCAGCATCACAAACCATATGAGTGAGATTTCGAGCTATAACACCAGGGCAGAGGATTTACCTTTTTTGACACCCTTTTTGTTAAAAATTCTTTGAATTCCAACATGGCTTCTTTTAGCATTAATATGCAATAATAGGTTTCTGCTGCCCAGGTCATCTTATTTCCTTGCAACCCATCTATAGTTTATGGCTTTGTGTCCAAAATCTTTGCAAGAAAAAAAAAAACCATGAAAGGGCTTATGTTGACAGACGTTACCTCTTCTTTGAACTTTTTTTCTTTAAGGAGGAGGGGTCCTCTACTGGCTCTTCATGTGCCTTCTATAAAATTTTGCATTACTGTCTTGCACTCTTCCTTGCAACTTCCTTACCCTCTTCTGTTGTAGTTGATGATGTTGTTGCTTTGGCTTCTGCTGCACCTGTTGTTGCTTCTTCTTCTCTTGTTGTTCCTGCTTTCCATACTACTGTTGTTGTCCAAAAACCTTTATTTCTTTGTTCTTGGAACCTCTGAGCTTATGATATTGAGATAGCTCTTTATTTGACTTCTCTAAGTCATGTCTCAATGAGACTGCCTCATTTTGTAGTCTCACATAACAAGCTTCCTTTTCACTCACCTTCTGGGTTAACATCCCAATCAATTTTCTAGCCTCTTCTTGTTGAGCATTTAGTTCAACTAATGATTTTCTAAACTTTCCATTCTCAAGCTCATAGACTTTCAGTTTGTCCTCTTGCTTGAGAATTTCTAGTGATAGGTGATCAACATCCTTTAGAGTCGAGGAAAACCTATTTATAAAAAATGTCCTTGCATTTGGATCCTTTTCTTCACCAAAAATGGTGCTAGCCTCTGAGTAGTGTGGTCTCTCTTCTGAGACTTCTTCCTCATCAGCAGAAATGTAATGAGTAGTCACATTACACTCTTCTGGTTCATTTCCAAAGCAGCAGGGCGACTCAGCCTCTACTTGATCCTCATTGCTATCTCCAGCATATAGACATTGTAAGTTGTTCATCACTTCCTTTTCTGACCCACAATTCCTTACTTCATCAGAATATGACTTAGATACCCTTCTCACGATGAATCCCTTGGCTTTCTCATTGTTTTATCCATTCAAAAGTGAGATCAATTTATCACCATCCAGGGACATCAAGTAGGCTTCCATTCTAAGCTTCAATATTTCATACCAGAGCTCACAAAATGATCTATCTAAGAATGGAAATGCTTCTATTGCTAGCCAAATTCCATTAGCCAATGTTTCCCTTTGATCTACCTTATAGGAATTAAGCTATTTCTAAAGGAACCTTGGCTCTGATACCAATTGTTGGAAACAATGTTAATACTGAGAGGGGGATCTTTGTGCCAATTTGATTTTTTTATTTAACTTGGAATTCATCCATATAACCAACAACAATATATATAATGTGGTAGTAGCATAAAGTCAACACACAAGAGATAAACCATGAGTATCATACACCTTAGACACAAGATTTTTCACATGGAAACCCTTTTAGGAAAAAACTATGAAGATTTCTCTTGTTATTGACATAAATAGGACCACCTACTCTATTAAATCAATCTATTAGTGAGCACCCACTCGTAGGAAGCACCAAGTCCCTTTGATTAGTTTTCTATCACCAACTAGCAGGAAGCACCAACTCCCTCTGTCTATAGACACTTGTCCATCTTTCTAGGAGCAGCATATGTGGCACCCACCTTATGGATTTGTTGTAAGCACCAACTTGTAGCTCCTTGGATTCATGAAAGCACCATCTTGACTGAAGCATCAAATCCAAGCCTTCCCAAGCTCCACTAGATATGGAAATGCCAACTTCCTGTTTTGCAGCCACGAACCCACATTCAAATAGGAGTTGATTGTTCAATGTAGTTTGGCAGCCACTTTTCCTAATCTCAGCTTTGAATTTTCTCATTCTACTACTCCTTGGAACTCTTTGCAACACTCTTCAGCAACTCTTTTTGATCTGCTTCAACAACAGTCATTCTCAGCCCTCTTCTCTCTACTCTCAATTGTAGCCACTCTGCTCTCAACTTTGCTTCTTACAAAAAAAACACAAATCTATGATTTCTACTCCCTAAAGCACACAGCCAGCCTTATTCAAACATCTTAGGTGTTGGGTTGTGTTATATTCTTTCCACGACTAGCCCACTTAGTTAACCGGGGGGTTAGAGGTGGGTGGAGGTCCCCTTCGTTGCGCCAATTGTGTAGCGAGAGGGGTCACAGGGGGTTTGAGGCATACCCGTAACCCCATTTAATGGGGTTTGGGGTAGCACCCTAGAAAATTTTGGTTTTGGACCCTATGTTAGGATGGGCGGACCGACCTATGGTTTTGTGCATGATTTTCGCACATGTTTTTGGACGCGATGGTTTTCAGTCCATGGTATTGGATGCGATGGTTTTCGGTCCATGGTATTGGAAGTGATGGTTTTTGGTCCATGGTATTGGATGCTTTGGCATCTATAAATATGTATTATAACATTGAAAGGAACATAATGAAAAATCAAGCCGGTAGTCTCGGTTTTGGGATGCAGGGGAAAATCTTTGTGTATATGTGTTTTGTGTGTTATGCTCTCACATTGTTTATTTTGTGTGTTATAGAATTCTTATGCAGGTAATTTCTATACGGGGTTAAAACCTACATCAGGAAACTTCCACCTTTAACACAAAGCGCGGGCACTTCAACCTTCTACATAGAGAAAAGGAAGCTTCAACCTTCTACACAGATCACATCAAACTTCAATATTCTACATAGAGCATTGGCACTTTATCATCACACACATATTGTTTCTCTTGGGGTATTCTCTTTTCTTCTTTTTAGGCACATTTGGCCTTTATACACAAAAATGGCTCATTCAAAACCCGTCAAAGTAGTGTGCTTACTCAGAGCACTTTCCTCTTGGTGCTATCACTACCATACTCCATTCCCCCACACACTTGCTAATCAAAGAACATGTCTTTTATTTTCTCTACAGTTCACCTCAATCGATGTTTCCATATTGTGGATGTTCCCACATTGTCCTGTGTCAACACTGCACATTGTACCTCGACATGGTCATTTACTCTGTTTTTTGCATCGGACATGATCTCTGCCACTGCATTCACTTGAGAATGGGCCTCTGACTATCCTAATTGTTTTCTTCATACTGAGAATTAATTCTGAGTCCACCTGCTTACTCAAGCTAGGCATAATCCTCTGTATCTGCATCTCTCCCATCACTGAGATCCTCCATACCTATTCAAGGCTTACATAGCTTGACAATGCTACAACATGGATTTTATGTACTTCAGACATGACATATATGTTTTCACATGTGATATCTTTTGCCATCAATCTTTCAGCTGTGCATTTAAAACCACAAATCCTGATTTATACAGTCGTCAATACACCTTTGTACTACTGATCTATTGGAGGATTTACACTACACAGCACTATCAGAGCATTTTCCATATAGATACTTTTATACTCTAAAAAATCTAAAACAATGAATTTCGATTAGTCTTGACCCTTCTTATTCTAGCTCCTTTTTCAAATTACGTTCATAATACCTAGGGTTGTGACCAAGTTCCAAGACATGAGAGGCTATGTCCTTTAGACTCTACTAGTAAGCTTTCTCCTTCATTAGAGCTCCATGCCTTTCGTTTCTTATTAGCCCCACAACCAAGCGCTAACACTTATCATAGCCCCTTATCAAGATTTTTCATTTGAGCCACATGAGCCAGCAGTAATTCATCATTGATCATTGATTTCTGATTGCTGACATCATGTCATTACCTTCCACATGAAGTTTTCTAATAAGTGGAAAATGTCATCTAGCTATGGCCCATTAGGACATCAAAAACCTCGAAATAGCCTGCCATGTGTCCCTCTGTATCAAGATGTCATGCTAATGTTAGCAGCTACCTAGCATTGTTGTAACCAATGAAATACTGTCATGTATCCTCATCGGAACTTCTCTAACACTGCCACCTGCACTTCTCAAATTGAACGATACACCACCACATTTCCTCCTGGAGGAGATAGAAAGGGACTCACCCTTCTTGGTTATGCAACAACTTTCTTTGTAAAAACATTTTGAGCTCTCTCGACGATTTAACATTGGAGGCTTCAATCCCGGCATCACATTTGAAATGGAAAACGGTGATCGTCGATGCACCACTACATGCCGACTATTGAGATCTCTAATATTCTGTATTGAAAATCTCATATTGCAACTTGTTGTTGCATTGCACCCCTGATTCTCAATCCTCTGATCTCCCATATGTTGGGACCTCCAATTAATGATATCACGAATTGATAATCGATGGTTCACTTCCACTATTCACTTTGCCTTGAATCCCCGGATTGTAGATTCTTGAGACCTCTGACTGGACACATTTCACATGGGCACTGGAAGTTCTCGTTTGAAAGGGCAAAACTTTAACAGGCTCTAAATTTCGAACCAAAAGGTCATTGTTGGACTTACGCATACTGTTGGAAAGCTCTTCTAGATCACTTTCCAATCAAATATGTCTAATTAGCCACTAAGCACATCTACTTCCTCAAAATCTGATTTGAAGGTGATTTCCTACCTTCTACTCCTTGAATCTATAAACACCTACGATCACACCCACCATGGTGATCATTTACATGAAGCCTGCTGCTACGTTAAGATTCCATCATGATGATCATAATAATTGATCATTTTATGGGTTTTCCACTAAGCCTGTTGCTATGATGATTCTCTACTTAAGGCTTGCAACTATCACAGGAATCCTTCTTTATGAGTCATCATTGTAATCATCATTTTATGGCTTCTCCAATAAGCCTCCTACTATGATGATTTTCTATATGAAGCCTGCATCTACCTCGATATTCTTGTTGTGCCATGACTACCAACAGTTGCTTCAACAAACATCCAAGATTATCTACTTGACATCAATGCCAACACTCCTGCCAATCGTTAAGCAAAGCCAACTACCCAACACATCTCCCTAGAATGATTGTTGATATCAATTCCAACAAACTTGTAGTTGCCTTCAGCAGGAAACTAGCCAAGCAAGCAATGGTAACTCTACAGCAATGTCCTCCTTTGGCATTGATGGAAACACTCCATCCTACTCTTCAAGTGATGACCAAACCTCATGCTACTTCCACACTACTCATTGCATGAGTCAAAAATGGCCTTCCTTCCATCACATCTTCTCCATAATGTTTCTCCTCCTTTAGCATCAATGGAAAGGGGCTACGAGATGATTTTCTCCCACTATGGTCACCACTCACCTCATACAATCAATGAATGTAAGGACAAAAGTCTAGTTGTCTTCAAAGACATCTATGCTAGGGAAAGTGTTGTTGATGCTTCATTAAATGGACATGAATGATATTCTCCCCGTGAGCATATACTTCCTTTGATTTCTTCGTTCATGTTTTGGACTTCTAATGGGTACTTGATTGAGTATTTTGTCCACTAATGCACCTTTTGTATAAAAAATATTGATGCTTATTTCATTTTCCAAGGTATTTCTATTGTTAGAAATACCGAGTTATAGTGATGAATTTTTCTGGGCCTCCTCTGTTGCTGCTGCTTCTTCTGATTCTATGCTTACACATTTAAGCATCTCCACTACTCCAGTTGAGATCATTCTCATATATACAGACTGTTTCACAACTCATCCCAATTGCATCAAAAATGATATGGTGCAAATGGAACAATGTACCAGGAAAACTCTACTATTTACATTCTCAAAAAGAAATTTCCATTTTCACACATGGTTCCTCAATCATGAGCCATTAAAATCCAATTTACATAACTTTCATTTGCAAAGAAATCCTCCTTTCTAAGGCTCTCGATGTTGCCTACTATTGCTTATCAATGTAGCTCCCCCTGAGCCAATGCTCCTCGATCTCTTGCTTAGCTATCTCTCCTTTTCTTGGGGACTGATCCTATGGACCTCACAGGATTGTGAGCTCCCTATCATTCCACACTTCCATTGAAGCCCATATTCTTCCCACAACAGAATTTATAGTTTTTCATTCCTCATGCTAGGTGCACTCCACCTTCATCACTCAGATGTGCCATTTTGTTCATCCTTCATGGTCTCCTGCATCTAACTTACCTAGCCTTCCCTGAGGCACTTCTCTTCCATCACTAAAGAGAAACAGAGGATCTACTTCCCCTAAGAAGATCATCCTCCTTCTGCCTCCAGACCTTTAAAGATCAAGTTCTACCATAAGAATTTCCTTCTTACTTCTTCTTTACCCCTGTATCGGTCTTTTCTTCACCAAAACCCACTTGGAACCTGTCTTCCTTTCAGAAGAGTTTGCTACAAGAGTAGGAGGATTAGTATTTTGATTTCTTCCTCCTTTGTGAACCTTTCTCTATTGACACAGAGCATTGAAGACATATGAGTATGTTTCTACTCTATTCCTTCTCCTTTTCTTCAATTTCTGAGTTGCTCCATTTGCATGCACATCTTGGGAAGCATTCTATTTCTTCTCATTTTTGTAGTCAACTCTCTTGTGCCCAAGATTTTCACTATTGGAGCATAGAACATGGCTTAAGAATGGGGCAGAGGAGTTACCTCTTTTGACAGCCTTTTTCTCAAAAATCCTCTCAATTCCAACATGCCTTCTTCTAGTCTTATGTGCATTCTTGGGTTGTTGCTATCCATCACATCTCGGTTCCTTGCAAGCCATCTCTAGTCTATGAACTTGTGTCCAAAATTTTTGCAAGAAAAACAAAACCCATGAGAAGGATTCTATTGAGAGAAGTTACATTTTCTTTGAAGGCTCTATCTTTGAGGATGAGGGGTCCTTAGCTGGTTCTTCATGTGCCTTCTATGATAGTTCGCATTACTGTCTTGCACTCTTCCTTGAAACTACCTTCATCTCTTGTGCTACACTTGCTACTCCTCTTGCTTGGGCTTCTGTTGCACTTGCTGTTGATTCTTCTTCTCTCTTTGTTGTTGCTATCCTTGTTGTTGCTTCTATCCAACAACCTTTCTCTCTTTGTTGTTGGAACCTTTGAGCTTTTGATATTGAGACAACTCTTTTTTTGACTTCTCTAAGTCATGTCTCAAAGCGACTACCTCATTTTCTAGTCTCCCACAACAAGTTTCCTTTTCACTCAACTGATGGGTTAGCATCCCAATCAGCCTACTCACCTCTTATTGTTGATCATTTAGTTCAACTAATTATTTTCTCAAATTTCCATTCTCAAGACCATAGACCTTCAGCTTCTCCTTTTGCTTGAGAATTTCCTCTAATAGGTGTTTTACCTCCTTTAGATCCGATGAAAACCTATTTCTAGAAAATATGCTTCCATTTGAATCCTTCTCTTCACAACCGTAGGTGCTAGCTACTAAGCAGCATGGTATCTCTTCTAACACTTCTTCCTCATCAGTAGAAATTTAATGAGAAACAACATTACCATGTTTGGTTCATTTCCAGAGTAGCTGATCCAAGAGGATCTCATTAGATTAGTTATACAGTTTCAGTTTCCTCGTCAGCATTTAGTTTAGTGTCGTCAGCTATGACAATGTTGTTTATGGTTCAGGTTATTCAGGAGATGTCAATGGATTTAATGGTGATATGGTTTTGTACCTTGCTGTTGACATGTGCTTGTCGTCAGTTCCCCAAAGATTTGGTCCTCGACATGTGTTTGTCGTCTGCCTCGTAGGATTTGGGTTGTAGACATGTGCTTGTCGTCCACTTTGCAGGATTTGGCTGTTGACGGGTTTGTCGTCATGTGACGTTTGTTGCTAATTTCGTTTTATGCCATTTAGTTGTAAAAGGGTTTTCTTATTTGATGTAGAGTCCTAATACAAACCTAATCATAAACCTCAAACCATACACTAAATACCATAAACCTATTGTAAAAACATTACAATGTCAAAACTTAAGTCCTAGACATTACCCTAAGTTCTACACCTATCAAAACCTTTGTTACATTACAAACTATGTATGACTACATTTCAAACAATGTATTAAATTATAAACCCTAATCCTAACCAAAACCTAAACCTTAACCATATTCCAATTCAAACTATGTGTTAAAACAATACATAAAACCAAAGTTCAAATGCCCTCAACTTATGTTAAACAGTACATAAAACATTATAAATATTATAATAGTCCCCTGACCGCTGGACTAAACTGCAGAGGGACCATTGTCATGTGAACAAGCAAAGAATTGTGAGCCTTAACCGCAGTCCCTAAACCGTGAGTTAGGCGCTCAGAATAGGCCTAAATCGTAGCTGCATCGAGACCATTGTCATGTGAATAGAGGAACCATCGGGTTATTTAACTACACCAACCAAAACCATTGCCTAAATAACCCCGTCAGAGTTAGCCATGTTTATATGGCTGACCGTAATTGTCGAAGTGCTGTCAGCTGAGACTGTCAGGCCTCAACGCGAAGGTGTCAGCTTGGGGTTAGACCGCAGCTGGTCACACGTAACTGTCAACCAACCTCACTCGGTCAACAAGCCACCAATGGCTATGCTTTAATATAAAGTTTTTTTTTTTAGTTTTGGTTGTTATTTTTGTGCTAAACTAATTCAAAGACCATGTAAACCTAACCTTAAAGTGTCAAACATGGTTAGGCTGAAACCTAAAACTGCTAAATTCAACTAATTCATGCCATGTTTAGTCCAAAGGAGTTCGAATGTACCTGTAGGGCTATAAGAGGTAGTTTTTTCTCATTGAAGAGAAGGAGAGCAGTTTTGGGTTTTGTATGCAGGTTCCGGATGTTATAGTTGATTTTGTTTTCAATGTAATAGGAGCATCCAGAGTCGAAACTGGAAACCATAATAGTCGTGGGAAAGATGGTTCAAAGATATTTCTCATGACAGTGACCAGAAGTGCCTACCTACACATTTAGTTCAGTCAAATTTGTTGTGTAATCGAACTCTTTGGTTTCAATCCTCATCAAGCGGTTGCCCATCTTAAAAGTGGACCCAGAGACGTAGTCCATCAGGGACGAACTCCGTAATCAATCTTGTTGTCTAGTATCACTGTGTGTTTTGCTATTTTCACTTCTATTTTGCATCTTACTTATGTTTAATAAACTGTGGTATAGTCAATCTTCTTTAGCCATTCTCACGATTTCAGCGCTTTTAGTTAACATTCTATTAATTAATGGCATAATCATTTCTACATCAGTTTTAACATATGATCATTTTAGATCATATAATTTGGTATCAGAGCAGGTTGCATTTGTATAATTTTCCATTGAATGTTAGGCATGTCAAAGTCGAAACATGGAGAAGTAATCCTTGAGAAGATTGACCCAGAGATTGGAATGAGACAATTCATCCATAAGTCGACCATGACAGGATCTGATGCAGGTCAAATTATTGAAACTAAAATGAGTGATGAACAATTTCAGAGAGCATTCTTGACTATGCAACAGATGTTGGGAGAAGTTTATGAAGACAAGAAGGTGAGAGATGCAACTTCTTCTTCAAAGACATTGAAGAAGGACAAAGCTAAAGGCTAGGCTAATAAATCTCCTTCACCTCCATCATCTCCATCATCTTCTTCTTATTCTTCTTCTTCCAGTGTAGAATCTGAAATAGAAAAGAAACTGAAGAAAACCTCTCTTTTGAAACTTGATGTGAAATTTGAGTTACCTATTTATGATGGTGAAGTGAATCCTGAAAAGTTATATAATTCGATTAAGCAATTAGAAGTGTATTTTCATATTCAAAACATTTCTAACTATAAAACAAAAATTTAGTTAGCTACACTTAGAATCATGGGAACAACTTTAAACTAGTGGGAAAGTAAAACTCATATAAATGTAAAGGGAAAATGAAAAGTCATCTCTTCATGGTCTAAGTTTTTAAAAGCTCTTAGGAAACAATGATATCCTTTGGGATACATGCAACAAGCTGTTATTGATTGGTAGAATTTGAGGCAAGGTAAAGGGCAGAGTGTTCAAGACTTTCCTCAAGAGTTCAGAAAGAAAGCATTGGCACTTGGTATTTCATTGGATACACATGAAACTTTGTTAAAATGCATCAGAAATTTACATTCATATTTGCATCATATATTATTGATATTTAATCTTGATTATTTTGATGGTGTGTGTTCAAGCCATACATATTGAATCAGGTGGAAAACCATTCAAGTTTCCACTGCAATCATCCAAAGAGTTGGAAATCAAAGATTCCAATGACAGTAAAGGGCAGAATAATTCAAAGAGAAATAAATCAGTGATAGCTCATAAGGAAATACCTACTTGTTCTCATTACGAGAGAATCGGTAATGAGGAATTTAAGTGTTGGAAACTTCATACAAAACTTAAGCCCAAAAAGTTCCTTAAGGAGAAGGATGAAAAGAAGGCAATTACAATAGTCCAACAAGATCTAGGTCCAGTTTTAGGTGATGAAAGGAGGATAACTTCCATGGTTACGATAGGTAAAACTTTTGACATTGGTTCAAGTTCGAATACTATTACATCTTCATCAAACATAATTCCTTTAAATGATGATAAAAGATTTGAATTATTTAACATAAGGATAACTTCTAAGCACACAATGATAGATACAATGTTTGACAGTGGATCACAAGCCCACTTAATATCTAAATATTTAGTTAAGATTTTTGTTTTGGAAATACAAAATCATCCAAGGCACATTAGGATGACTGTTATGAAACCAGCTCAAGAAAAGATAGAAAAGATAGATCAACGCCTTAGAATTCAGCCTCTTCGAGGGGGCAACCTCCTTTACATTACATAAATGAACAATTCTTGGATGATACAAATGACAAAACCTCCTTTCTATATATAGGAGTCTAAGGAGTCATAATATAATCCAGCCGACCTAACAATAATAATATAAAGCCACAAAAATAACAATAGACGGATTCTATGGGTCACAGAAATAACAATATGGGGGTAATAGGGGCACAACAATATAAATAAGGGGCATAACTACAATAGTAATGGGTTAATAACTAGTATTATAGGGACCCAACATGCCCCTCTCCTTCAAAAAAGTGTTGTCCTCAATGCTTGAGTAGTTCTGGATACTTCTGCATAAAATTCTCATCCTCCCATGTTGAATCTTCAGCGGATAAGTTCTTCCACTTGATAAGATACTCTGAAATTGATCGATTTCGTAGCTGTTGAGTTCTTGTTTCTATGACTGCTTCCGGTTCCAATATAATTTTTCCTTCCTCGTCAAGTTCTGGAAATATTGTTTGAATTGGGAGCTTGTCACCTATAACCTTCTTTAAACATGAAACATGGAAAACTGGGTGCAATCGAGAAGCTGCAGGAAGCTCCAATTTGTATGCCATAGTACCAATTTTTTGCAACACCTTGTACGGACCATAATACTTTGGTGATAATTTATTATCCTTCTTAGCTTGCTTTAGGGACATTTGCTTATAGGGTTGTAGCCGTAGGAATACCCAATCACCTACATCAAAACTTCTTTCACTGCGATGTTGATCTGCCTATTGTTTCATTCTATTTTGTGCCAACATGAGGTTATCCTTTAAGAGTTGGAGGACTTGTTGTTGATGTTCGATGTGATGTTCCACTGCCTGAACCTTAGAATTTTCTCTTAAATATGATGTGATGGATGGTGGTTGATACCCATAAAGTGCCATAAATGGGGTCATTTTTGTTGCTGTATGGAAGGAAGTGTTATACCACCATTCAGCCAGAGGCAACCATTTGACCCATTGTGTCTATTTATCAGATACAAAGCAACGAAGATATCCTTCCAAACATTTGTTTACTATCTCAGTTTGCCCATCAGATTGAGGATGATAAGATGAGCTATGAGCTAACTGAGTACCAAGACAAGAAAATAATTCTGTCCAAAAATTTCCAGTGAAAATGGGATCTCTGTCACTTACAATAATCTTTGGGTTTCCATGTAGCTTTTGAACTGTTTCCATAAATGCAGTAGAAACTATATTGGTTTTAATTGGATGTGGTAATGCACTTGGTAAGTCTGTCAACTACCACCATGATGACACTCTTTCCCTCAGACTTGGGTAAACCTGTGATAAAATCCATTGAAACCTCCTCCCAACGTTGGCTTGGAATGGATAAAGGTTGTAATAGACCCGGTGTCTTAATTGTTTCAACTTTATTTTGCTGGCAAACCAAACATTTCGCCACAAACTTTTGAATATCTGATTTAAGGCCATCCCAAAAAAATTCCTTCTTAACCCTGTGGTAAGTTTTTTAAAATCCTGAGTGCCCTCCTAAGGGAGAAGTGTGCAATTCCATAAGAATCTTTTGTTTTAGCTGGGAATTCTCACAAAGGTACAAGCGATCTTTGTACCATAACGAATCATTTTGCCAGCTAAATGTATTAGAAGTATTGGAATCTTGTTGTATCTTTCGAATAAGTGCCCACACTTCTTTGTTGTTCTTCCATTCCTCCCTTGCTTCGTTTATCCAATCTGGTTGGATAATAGAAATGGCACACAACAATGCTTCCACATCCTCATCCTTTCTTGAGAGTGCATCTGCCACCACATTTTGCTTCCCTTTTTTGTAGATGATTTCAAAGTCATAACCCAACATCTTTGTGACCCACTTTTGTTGCTCTTCAGGGGATAATCTTTTTTCTAAAAAGTATTTAAGGCTATCATGATCCGTTTTTACCTTGAAGTGTCTTCCCATTAGGTAGGGTCGACATTTCTTAAGTGCATGGAGTATTGCCAACATTTCCTTCTCATAAATAGCTTTGCTTAAAAACTTTCCCTTGATTGGACGACTTTCAAAAGCAATGGGTCTTTCATCTTGCATTAGAACAGCACCAATTCCATTTCCTGAAGCATCACATTCCACAATAAAGGTTTTTGTGAAGTCCGGCGTAGCTAAGACTGGTGCTTGGCACATTGACTCTTTAAGATGTTCAAAGGCCTTTTTTGCTTCCGGAGTCCATGAAAATGAATCTTTCTTCAATAATATTGTCATAGGTGCTATTATTCTCCCATAATTCTTAACAAACTTGCGATAATACCCTGTCAACCAAAGAAATCCTCGCATATGCTTTATGGATGTGGGCATTTTCCATTCCTTAATGGCTTTAATTTTGCTAGGGTCTACCTTAACTCCTTCATGAGATACAATATGACCCAAATATTCCAACTCCTGGACTCCAAATAAACATTTGGATCTTTTTGCATATAATTGTTTCTCCTCCAAGAGTTGTAGCACCCTGTCAACATGTTCAACATGATCCTTCCAAGACTTGCTGTAGATTAGTATATCATCAAAAAATACTAACACAAATTTTGTAAGGAATGGTTTGAAAATTGAATTCATCAAACCTTGAAATGTTGAAGGTGCATTGGTAAGGCCAAAAGGCATGACCAAAAATTCATAATGACCCTCATGAGTTCTAAATGTCGTTTTCGGAATGTCTTCAATCTTTATTCTGATTTGATGATATCCCAAACGAATATCCAACTTGGTGAAGTAAATTGATCCATGCAATTCATCTAATAATTCATCAATAACAGGAATGGGGAACCTATCTTTAATAGTGAGCTTGTTGAGCTCCCTATAATCCGGACACATGCGCCATGATCCATCCTTCTTGTGCATCAATACTACTGGAGGTGAGAAAGAACTTTGACTTGGTTGAATTATACCAGCCTCTAGCATTTCAGCAACCATACGTTCAATTTCACTTTTTTGGGCATAGGGATATCTGTACGGCCTGATGTTTGGAGGAACACTTCCTGGAATCAAATGAATAGCATGATCATGATCACACATATGTGGGAGACCTTTGGGAGCCTCAAATACCTTGGAATGATTGTCCAGGACATTTTGGAGATCCGGAGAAATAGATGATTCCAATGTGGAAACATCTAGCGAACATAATTGTGCAATTACACCTCTTTGCTCCTTTTTAAGAAGCTTAGTCATGCCATTAGAGCTGATTATCTTTCCTCATTTCCCTGCAATACCCCTTAATTCAACTTCCTTTCCTTCCGTAGAAAATTTGATGAAAAGTTCTTGAAAATTAAGAGCTATTGTACCCAAGGATTGTAGCCATTGGACTCCTAGTACAACATCAGCACCTCCCATTGGAATGGAAAGCATTGGGCTAGTTAATACATATTCTCCCATGGATAGCTTGATATTATGGCACTTTCCAGAGCAATTTATTGTTCCTCCATTTGCAATCATCACTTGACACTCTGGTGCTGGATATAGGAAGCAATTCAATTCTTTTTCTAACCTACAACGAATAAAGTTGTGGGTGCTTCCTGGATCAATCAACACTATTACCTTTTTCTTCTTGATTTGTCCTTCTATCTTGATGGTTTTAGGAGTGGTAATTCCCGCCAATGCATTACAGGATATGGTTGGATTTATTTGTTCTTCATCTAGGCTTTGTTCCTGGAGTATATCTTCTTCTTTTGACCTTTCTTGCTCCTTTTCTTCTTCCTCTTCACAATCTATGTAGAATAATTTCTTCTCAGCACACTTATGACCTTTAGTGTATTTCCTATCACAACTGTAACAAATCCCTTTTGCTCTTTTTTCTTCCAATTGTTGTGGTGTCAACCTTATAGGTTGTGGAAGACTAGGGGCAACAACACTTCCGTCTTTATAGTTGTGAGTGGTATGCTTCCTCGTTGCCATAATTTTGCTTTCCATTTTTCTTGCTAACCTGAATGCCTTCTCTAATGAATCAAGTTCCCAAAGGCGAACATCATGTTGGATATTATCCTTTAAAGACCCTATGAACACATCAATCCTATGCTCCTCTGGAATATCTTTCACCCTTATGTTCAATTTTTGGAACTCCTCAATGTGCTCCATTACTGAACCCTTTTGTTTGAGACTTATCAATTGGCTAAAAAAAGTGTTGCTTTTTGTATCTTCATAATATGCTATCAATTCTTCCGTAAAAATTGCCCAAGAGATAAAATTTTTACGAGAGCAAAGCCATTGATACCATACAAACTGATTTGGTTCCAAATATACAGTTGCCATACGTACCTTTTGTGCGTTTTGCACATTATTGAGATCGAAGAATTGCTCCATCTGTAATATTCATGTGGCGAGATCCTTGCCATCAAGCTTCCTCATATTGATTTTTGGAATATGGTGATTCTTCGATCCAACATTAGCGTCTATGGAATCATGATTAACATTTCTTTTGTTCTCATCATGAGTTTCCTTTACTACCCTTTCACCATTAGTGACCCTTTCTTGTAGAAACTTCTTCAATTCTTCCATGTCTGTCTTCAAATCTATCTTCAAATCTACCATCGAATCCTCCATCTTAGCTTCCATGCCCTTTATCTTAGATTCCACGCCATTTATCCTAGATTCAATGCCACTTTAGCTTCTGTTAGCTTTTGTGAGCGTGACATTTGTTGCACTTGTTCTTTTAATTTTGATATATCTTGTAGCATTTCTTCCTCTTCTTCATGAGTCATGCTAGAGCTTTTAGGTTCCTTACTAGGTCTTTGAATTTTCTTTCCTCAGGGCATCAGTTACCGATAATAATGCTTTACTATGCCCTTTGAATTCCGTTAAACCAAGCTTACACAAAAATTAAAAAAAAAAACTACACACTTTTTTCACTTTATAGAAGCCAGATATTGAATCTGATGTATCTCTGTAATTTCGGATCATCCAGTTCTAAAATTGCTACTTGTAGTATCCTTTTGCGTCCTCTTTCCAATGCCACAAGTCTGAGCCAAATTGGATTCTCCAAGGAAGAGTTATGTGGAATCTCCCACAGTGACTTGCTTTTAGACTGGTTCAGTAGAACGAACTTGTACGACATGCCACGAGTCATTGTTTCAACCTTTGAATCTGAGACACACGCACAAAAAACTACCATCTTTCTTCTTTCTGTACCTTCTTATGAAATTTCAATCCGATCCCCAGAGAGAAAGTTATGACGATTTTTCCGAGGTCACCTGTTGTGAATGTAATTCAGGAGTCTGCAAAAAGACCAAATTCCTCAGATCATATCTCCGCCAATATCGCGCGAAAAGCTCTGAAATTCGGACCCAAGGTTCAGCGTGAGTTCTTCTCAAATGGGTTTTTTTTTGTCACTTCTGAAACATCACAGAATAAAAGTTATAGTGAAAATGCCACGATGACCTGTTTGGAGTAGCGAAACCCTAGAATCCAAAGCTCTAATACCAAATGTTATGAAACCAGCTCAAGAAAAGATAGAAAAGATAGATCAACGCCTTAGAATTTAGCCTCTTCGAGGGGGCAACCTCCTTTACATTACATAAATGAACAATTCTTGGATGATACAAATGAAAAAACCTCCTTTCTATATATAGGAGTCTAAGGAGTCACAATATAATCCAACCGACCTAACAATAATAATATAAAGCCACAAAATAACAATAGAGGGATTCTATGGGGCACATAAATAACAATATGGGGGTAATAGGGGCACAACAATATAAATAAGGGGTATAACTACAATACTAATGGGGTAATAACTAGTATTATAGGGACCCAACAATGACTAAATAAATCAACTCAGACAAAAGTCACGAAACAATGTCGATTAAGATTTGCCATTATAACTAATTACATTGATGAAGTGGAATTAGATGTGGTTCCAGTAGACATATATGGAGTTGTTTGAGGAAGTCCTTATATTTATGGTTGTGATGTAGTATTTTACAGGAAAGAGCATAGATATCACCTTTTGAAAGATGGGGTTGAATTTATTTTCAGGGCACACCAAAACAAAAGTCACTTGAATTTAGTTGTTGCTAATCAGCTAAAGCGATTAATAAGTTCAAATAAGAGATTTGTAATCATGTGTTTAATGGAACAACATAAGAATCAACATGATGTTTGTTCAAGCTATGAGTCTTAGCTCAAAGATAGTTTGATCAAAGAAGTAAAAGCTTTTCCAGGTCATTTAAAAGAAACCAAACATATTACACATAAGCAAGTCAGTATTGGGGAAGGCCAGAGTTTAATTCTCTTATATTGTGTCACCAATTCATGTTTCAAACAATTTGGAAGCCTCTTTTCAAGTGGAGAGGAAACCAATTTGTTTTCATATCAAAGTGTTTTCTAAAGCAGTGCCAAAGCATTTAAGGGAAACTTATGCATCAAGGGAAAGTGCTACTCAATCGAAACATGAATTCAATAAATGAAGAAATAGTGATTCAAACAAATCAACAACTAATTCAATACTTTCAAAGACAAACTAAGTTGCAATAGTTTTCAAATTACAGTTTATGGGTTTATTGCAACAAGTTCATTTAGTAATCAGGAATCAGTAAAGTATATCAAGTCAAGTAGCTAGTTTGATGTCAATAATGTCTTTGATTGTCTCTTTCATTCCACAAAATAGATTGTTAATTCCTGTCACTAGTATTGAACAAAATCATGTAGATATTTTTTTAAAGATGACAATGAATCACTAACTCATTTTATTTCATGGAAAGAAATCAATTTCCATGTTCATAATAGGTTGTTCGACCATCGTCGCAAGTTTTACGTATTGCAGATGGAATGATTCGGGTCTAGGTGTGACAAAGGACCCTTCTGAGACCTTTTACTTTCGTGTTGTGTTGAATTTATTTTTTAGAAAAACATAAAATAATACATCTACACGCTGTAAAGAAGAGGAACATGACAATCATCAACACATAATATAAGAAGATGTTGATAACGGAGTTCGTCCAAGAGGGACTACGTCTCTGGGCCCTGATGACAAGATGGTGTAGGATGCTGCATTAAGTGTCGTCAATAGTGATGATGTACATAAGAGGTGATGTCACTATCATACAAGGAAAATTCCCTCATGTAGGAGTGGCTTCAAGAGATGTTCCGCTGCAGGAACTCTCATTCAAAGAGGACTCCTATTAGTATGACATAAACTCCTGCATGATGAGCATCCCACAACTTGGCATAAAAGGGATTTCAATGCAATCATACATGATGACACATGAGTATCCCAACAACATACAATAAAGGTATCTCAACAAAAACATGACGAATCATGACAACAAGTACATCCCACAAATGATTCCGCGTCACATCAAGCAGGAATCATGTAGCAAAGAAGAAAATAGGATCCCACATCAAACATCAAACAGGGATCTGTGTTGCATAATGCATAGCAAAAGAAGTACATGAACACACTGCATATACCTCACATCTTGGGGGCCTCTAAAGAAAAGGATGTCAAGCTACTGAAGTTGTTCATACCATTAAAATTGCGGCGTGGAATGGTTTCTCACACATGAATGCTAACACCTACACTCCACTTTGAAAAGTGGATGAAAAATGAAAGGAGAAAATGGAAAATATGGGCACACTATCAAATTTTTGGCATTGAATAGTGCAAAATTGACTATCAAATTTCTGAATTCTGAGAAAGTGGAAATCTGGTGCTTAAGTAATCTTTTAGATTCCCCATAGATTCCTCAAATATTCCCTCCTCTGGGTCCTCTACAAATTTGCTACTCAAATCAGGAAACTAACTGTGCCAACAGGTTCGTGTCACTGAGAGGGGAATATCGACATAAAATTTGTCCAATTTGGACATTGCAAAAAATTCATCCTCCTGAGAATTTCACTCAATCATGGTTCCACCTATAAAAAATTAATTAGAAATTTCATCTCGATTTTTGTGCCCATTCCTAGTTCCTCCATTCTTTTCCTAACGCATTGAACGAATGGAAGGTTTATATATGTTTTTGGTGTCAGATTAAATAATAAGTTTTGTTTAAGCGGATTGGTATGAGGAGGCGAATAGCAAGGAGGAGGTCGGGTGGTCAAACCCCGACCCCTCCATTTTCATAGACAATGTGTTTTGTTTGAGAAACCACATGCATAATTTTATGGGGTTTGGGTCCGCATTGGGCAGCCCATCCCTTAACCCCTGCAGTTCCTTTCATTAAATTTGGTATGGGTCGTTGTTGGTGTATTAAAATGGTTGTATATGGGTTGTACATGGGGCCACCGCATGTTGGAGGGCTAGCCCACGTGGCTGGTGTGGGCTCGGTACTCGCTAGCCTCCTCATTAAAATGATTAATGTACTCCATTTTCTTATGCAGAGGCATGGGGTGGTGGGGGTG
This sequence comes from Pinus tabuliformis, assembly GCA_031772625.1. Classification (NCBI taxonomy): domain Eukaryota; kingdom Viridiplantae; phylum Streptophyta; class Pinopsida; order Pinales; family Pinaceae; genus Pinus; species Pinus tabuliformis. The sequence continues at coordinate 1,700,052,377 of CM062820.1, forward strand.
GTGGCCCACCACCTCCTTTAGATATATATATATATATATATATATAATATATATATATATATATATATATATATATATATATATATATATATATATATATATATATATATATATATATATATATATATATATATATATATATATATATATATATATATATATATATATATATATATATATATTTAATTTTTAATAATAATAAGGCAATTTCATAAATTCCAAAATTTGACTGAAGGAGTCAAACTAAACAGGCCACAAATTCACTGAGAATCTGCCCGGATTTGGTCGAATTCTGTCCGCTGGAAAACATCCAAATTGTGTCTCCATTAAGCCTCCCTAGTTAGCAAAAGTCAACCAAAACTTTAACTGGCTTGTTCTCCCTCATACAAGCTCAGATTGATGAATCGTTCACACCACTATGATCAAGAGGATGAGATATACACTCTGGTCTTGGTTCAAAAATGTTCTAATCACTTCGATTTTAGAGCTTAGATAAGCCCTCATTGTCCTATGTGTGTATCTAGAGCCACCTGGATCAATCCTCCCCATTGAGGAGCTTTTGGTCCTCCAAAAGCATAAAAGTAATCTATAGCTTCTCTGTACATTGTCTACATCATAAGCGTCCTTAAAGGCCTTGCTTCCATCTCCTTCACCTTTGTTATTCGAAGCCTTAAGTGGTGATCCGACACTTGCAGCCTTTGAAACCTGTAGTACATTTTTTTGAAAATTTCATGCTTGAATTTCATGACCAACTAATGACCCAAGCATCCCATACTTGCGACGAGTTTATAACACATACTCGATGGTCTAGTTTACATCAAAATGGAAAAAATACCCCAGCTATGAAAATAAGGCCAACATATCATTGTTGCTTCAAAAAGTGATGGAAAACTGATCATCACTACAACACATGATTTACAAAATAAGACCAAACACTATTTTTCTTTGACAAGTGATGGAAACACAACATCACTTTCAGAGTGTAAACTGCAACTCAAAAAAATAAAAGACATCATTATTGCTGAACAACTGATGGAAAACACATCATCACTTTTACATTTTAAAATGCAACAAATGATTTACAAAAGCACAACCATGACAAGCTAACATATCTAGAAACCATTTTTCACTTATTGTTGTGAATGGGTCATCCCCCTGTGGTGGATTTGCTTTTCTAACAACTATTTCACATAGTTCATGCACCAACACTTTGTCTTTAAGCTGCTGCTCTGGATGGAGCCTCCAACATGTGGCTCTTTGATGACCACTTCTATCACAATGACTGCAATAGGTTTTCTTCCTCCAAATTTTCTTGACATGTTTCTTTCCCTGCTATCGAGAGGGTCTTTTATGCCTCCTCCTATTGTGTGCTCCTATTCTTTTCCAAAACATAGAAAATGTATGGTTATGTAATTCATGAAAGGTACATATTTCTTGATGTGTTCATTTATGTCCATCATCAAAAACATGATTATAATTGTAATGAACATTTGAATGTCAAAAACGGTTATACCTTTCCTTGCCATCTCTAGTGTAAGTATGGCGATGAGAGCTTTCCTCAACTCTTTCCCTACCATGGGCACTGCCATGGGATGATGGGGATGTGTTCCCATCATTCTCTTTCCTTGACGATTTTGACGATGTCTTGGAAGAATCTGACACCTTCGGGCATTCTCCTTTGGTGTATCCCATGCCTACAAATTGAGGTCTCTGCACAACCTTCAATGGTTGAGTTATGCCTTGGTTATTAGCACCCAGTCCTTTTTCCTCCTCGTTGCTTGTCTTGGTAAGGAGCCTCATGCTTTTCCCTGTAATTACTAAAATGGAATCAACGTCTTTTAGCTCCTCTATCGATTTGGAAAGAACTGATGAGGGCTTCTCATCATTGGTTGTTAGTGGTTCACTAGTTGTCGTAGCGCATTCTCAAACTTCCTTTCTGACATCCCCAAGTCCTACCTGACGGGGTAGTTCTTCTACATTGATGGTGTTGACAATGCCTTGGCCATTAACACCCAATCCTTTTCCTTCATACCCCATTCTCTTCAATAGTTTGTAGGCAATTCCTGTGGTCTGATTTTCAAAAACATCGAAAACATCATCATGACACATACATGAAGACGGAGAACTACTTTTCACCTCACATGGGTCACGCTGCAGCTTTTCCAAGGCCTTTTCCTTAGCTTGCAGCTGTCATAGAAAACTTTATTTTTCCTCTTTCTCTTCATCTAGAAGCATCTTCCATTTAGCGTTTTCTGTTTGAAGACTCTGGTTGTTGCGCTTCACTTCTCCGACGACCTCTTCTATGGCTTGCAACTGAAGCTGCAATTGCTCCTTTTCCCCTGTCTATTTCTATGGAGCTTCATACATTATTTCTACCCTTTTGGAAATTTTGAGCATGGTCTCATACATCGCATTTTCATCCTTTGTTGCTACATGTTACATTGTTCATGCTTGCAATTCACATCCACACAAAGACCACTCTGATACCACTTGATCTGGGTCTGGGTGTGACAAAGCACCCTTCCAAGACCTTTTACTTTCGTGATGTATTAAATTGCATTTTTAGAAGAACATAAATGAATACATCTGCATGCTATAAAGAAGACGAACATGAAAATGATTAGCACATGAAATAACAAGACATTGATAATGGAGTTCATCTAGGATGGACTACGTCTCCATGCCAATATTTCAACATGGTGTAGTTTGCTCCATTAAGTGTTTTCAAAAGTGATGATGTACATAAGAGGTGATGTCGCTATGATACAAGGAAAATGACCTTACACAGGAGTGGCTCCAAGAGACGCTCCACTGCAGGAATTCTCATTCAAAAAGGACTCCTATTAGTATGACATGAACTTATGCATGATGAGCATCCCACCAAAATGGCATAAAAGGGATCTCAATGCAATCATACATGATGACACATGAGTATCCCAACAACATAAAACAAAGGGATCTCAACAAAAACATGACGAATCATGATAGCAAGTAAATTCCACAAATGATTGTGTGTCACATCAAGCAGGAATCGTGTAGCAAGGAAGAAAACAAGATCCCACATCAAACATCAAATGGGGACCTGTGTAACACAATGCATAGCAAAAGAAGTATATGAACACACTCCATATACCTCACATCTTGGGGCCATCTAAAGAAAAGGATTTCGAGATGCTGAAGCTATTTGTACCATCAATCTCATGGTGTGGAATGGCATGGAATCGCTGCTCACAAATGAATGCTGACACATGCACTCCACTTTGAAAATTGGCCAAAAAATGAAATGAGAGATGGAAAATCTAAACGCATCGTCAGATTTGTGGTGTCGAATAGTGTAAAATCAACTGTCAAATTTCTAAATTCTAAAAAGTTGAAATCTGGAGCTTAAGGAATTTTATAGATTCTGCTTAGATTCCTCAAATATTCCCTCCTCCATGTCCTCTACGAATTTCTTGCTCAGATTAGGAAACTAACCGTGCCATTGGGTTCATGTCGCTGAGAGGTGTAAGATCAACATAAAATTTATCCAATTCAGACACTGCAAAAATTTCACCCTCCTCAGAATTTCATTCAATCATGATTCCACCTGCAATAAATTAATTATAAATTTCATCTCAATTTTCTTGCCTTCTCCTAGTTCCTCCATGCTACCCCTGATACACTGAATGAATGGCGCGTTTATATAATTTTTCGGTGGTGGATTAAATAAGAAATGTCGTTTATGTTAGAAAATTATATATTACAAAGTAATGGAACACAAAATATTGCAGAAATATAAACACAGAAAATGCATAAAACAAGAGAGACACAGATATACATCGTTCACCCAGTTTGGGCTATGTCCACGGAGAAATAACAAATCCTTCCTTTTATATTATCCAGCAAACTGAAGAGATACAACCTACATCAAATATGTTGTAACACCCTCTTTGCTCTCAATCTCCTCTCTCTTCCTCACTCAGAATAGATATCCATAGACGCAATACAATTCCATCATATATAGTGAGGGGTTGCCTTCTATGGCAAAAAACCCTAAATTAAACATAACTTCTACCATTAGAGCATCCGCCTAATGAATGGCCTAGATTGACTAGAAATTACTAGACTTTTACAAGGCAATTTTACATCCATTTTTAGCTTCGGGGGCACTACCCCCAAAGCCCCTAGCTGGGGGGGATTAGCAGTCGCGGACCCTCGTGGAGGGGACAAGTCCCTCCCGCAACCCCCCCCCCCCCGCATGGAGGGGTGTACAATCTTCCTAGGGTATACATCCGGTTGAAACCTTTGAATACAGAAGATAATCGAACTCCACACCCAACAATTTAGGCGGATTGGTATGAGGAGGTGAATAGTAAGTAGGAAGTCGGGTGGTCAAATCCGAACCCCTCCATTTTAATACACAACTTGTTTTATTTTAAAAACTACATGCATATTTTTAGGGGGGCTGCGTTCGTATTTGTTGGCCTGCCCCTTAACCCCCATAGCTCCTTGCATTAAATTTGGAACAGGTCATTGTTAGTGTATTAAAATGGTTGTACATGGGTTGTACATGGGGCCACCGCATGGTGGTGGGCCAGCCCACATGGCTAGCGCAGGCTCGATACCCACCAGACTCCTCATTAAAATGATTAAAATAATCCATGTTCTTATGGAGAGGTGTGGGGTGGTGGGGGTGGTGGCCCACCTACTCCTTTATCTATATGGTTTTTTAATTTTTAATAATCATATGGCCATCTCGAAATTTCCAAATTTTCACCAAAGGAGACAAATTAAACAGGCCACAAATTCACCTGGAATATGGCCAGATTTGGCTAGATTCCATCTGCCTAAAAACTTCCAAATTGTGTCTCCATTAACCCTGCCCAGTCAACAAAAGTCAACAAAAACTTTGACTGCCTCGTTCTCCCTCATAGGAGCTCGGATTAACGAACCATTCACACTACTGTAATCAGGACAATGAGATTCTACGATCTAGTCCTAGTTCAAAAGCATTCTTATCACTTTGAGTTTCGTGCTTCCATAAGCTCTCATTATCAAGACAAGCTACAAAGTGAGGGAGCTCTACCATCATCACCTATTTGTTTATTCAAAATTTTGTGTTCCAAAAGCTTTCAAGTGGAGAGGATTGGTCTAAGAGGATCTCATTAGATCAGTTATACAGTTTTAGTGCCATCATCAGCATTCAGCTCAATATCGTCAGCTTCGATAGTGTTGTTTATGGTTTAGGTTGTTCAGGTGATGTCAATGGATTTCATGGTGATATGGTTTTGTACCTGATTGTCGACATGTGGTTGTCGTCAGTTCTGCTAGGATTTGGTTGTCGACAGGTTTTTCCTCATGTGACGTTTGTTGCTAATTTCATTTTGTGACATTAAGTTGTAAAGGGGTTTTCTTATTTGATGTAAAGTCCTAATACAAACCTAATCCTAAAACTCAAACCATACACTAAATACCATAAACCTCTTGTAGCAAACATTACAATGCCAAAATTTAAGTCCTAGAAGGCTAGACCTTACCCTAAGTTCTAAACCTATCAAAATCATTGTTACATTACAAACTATGTACGACTACATTTCAAACCATGTATTAAAGTCTAAACCCTAATCCTAATAAAAACCTAAACCATAACCATATTTCAATTCAAACTATATTTTAAACCAATGCATAAAACTAAAGTTTAAATACCCTTGGCCTATGTTAAACAATACATAAAACATTATAAATATTATAGGAGTCCCCTAACCGTTGGACTAAACGGCGCGGGGACCATTGTCATGTGAACAAGTGGAGAGTTCCAAACCTTAACCACAGTCCCTAAAAGGTGGGGAGTTAACCACTCAGAACAAGCCTAAACCATAACTATGTCCAGACTATGGTCATGTGAACAGAAGAACCGTCAGGGTTATTGAACTACACCAACCAGAACTAGCGCCTGAATAACCACGTCGGAGTTAGCCGCATTCACATGGTTGACTACAACTGTCGGAGTATTGTCAATTGAGACTGCCAGGGCTCAACGTAAAGGTGGAAACTTGTGATTAGACTGTGACTGGTCACACGTAATGGTCAACCAACCCTGCCATGTTAGCATGGCACCAATGGCTATGTTTAAATATAAAGTTATTTTTGGGTGTTGGTTGTTGGTTGTTATTTTTGTTCTAAACTAATTCGAAGACATGTAAACCTAATATTTAAGTGTCAAAACATGGTTAGACCGAAACCTAAAACCCATAAATTTATCTAGTTCGTGCCATGTTTAGTCTAAAGAAGTTTGAATTTACCTGCAGGGCTATAAGAGGCAGTTTTTTCTCATTGAAGAGAAGGAGAGTGGTTTTGGGTTTTATATGTAGGTTCTTGATGTTATAGTCGATTTTGTTTTCAATGTAACAGGAGCATCCGGAGTCAAAATTGGAAATCATGATAGGCATTGGAAAGCTAGTTCAGAGAGCTTTCTCATGATGGTGACTAGAAGTGCCTACATGCACATTCACTTCGGTAAAATTTCTGTGTAATCGACCTCTTTTGTTTTAATCCTAATAAAGTGGTTGCACATCTTGAAAGAAAACCTGGAGACGTAGTCCATTAGGGACAAAATCCATAATCAATCTTGTTGTCTAGTATCATTGTGTCTTTGTTGTTTTCAATTCTATTTTGCATCTTACTTATGTTCAATCAACTTTTGTAAAGTCAATCTCCACATGTAGTTCTCACGATTTCAACACTTTCAGTTAACATTCTATTCATTAATGGCATAATAAATTCTACATCAGTTTTAAGATATGAACATTTCAGATCAACGGCAAGGCTTCTCACCCTCCACTTGACCCTCGTGGCTATCTCCACCATACAGACATTGTAGTATGTTCATCACCCCCTTTTCTGTCTAACAATGCCTTACTTCATCAAAAACTAACTTAGATAGCCCTTTGACGATGACCTCCTTGGATTTATTGTTGTTTTTTTCATTCAAAAGAGAGAGTCATATACCACCACCCAAGGACATCAAGTAGGCTTCCATTATAACCTTCCATAATTAATACCAAAGCATGTGGCATGTTCTATCTAAGAATGGAACTTCTACTGTTGCTAGCCAATTTCCATTAGCCATTGTTTCCCTTTGATCTACCTTCTATCAATTAAGCTATTTCTGATGGAACCTTGACTTTGATACCAATTATTGGAAAAAATGTTAATATTAAGAGGGGGGGCGAATTAGTATTAAGGCTAATTATAAACTTTTAATGCCAATTTACTTTTCTTATTTAACTTGGCATTCATCAATATAACCAAAAACAATATATATAATGTGGTAGCTCATCAGTCCACCTACTTACTCAAGCTAGGCATAATCCTCTCTGTCTACAACTATCCCATCACTGAGACTTTCCACACTTGTTCAAGGTTTATAGAGCTTGAAAACACTACATCATGGCTTTTTTTTTACTTCAGGCATGTCATGTATGTACTCAGGCATGGTCTTTTAATAATTCATGCACAATATATCTTCTTCCATCAATATTTCCACTCTCGATTCAAAACCACAACTGTTCATACTCATTTGCACTACTACTCTATCGATGGATTTGGACTACATAGCACTATCAAAACCTTTTCCATATCGAGACCTTTATACTTAAAAAAACATAAAAAACATAAAAAAACAATGAACTTTTTATTAGTTTTGGCCCTTCTTTTTCTAGCTCCTTTTTTTGAATTACTTTCATATGACCTAGAGTTGTCACTGAGTGCCAAGACTTGAGACACTAAGTCCTTTAGACTCTACCACAAACCTTTATCCTTAATTACAGCTCCACAACTTTGGTTTCTTATTAGCTTTGCAACCAAGTGCTAATACATATCAGAGCCCCTTATTAGTTTTTTTCATTTGTGCGACATGAGCCAACAACACTTCGTCATCGATTATCGATTCTTGATTGCTGACATGACACCATTAACTACCACATGGTGCTTTCTAACAAGTGACACATGTCACATGGATATGGGCCATTAGGAGATCCAAAACTCTAAAACAACATGCCACATGTATGTCTGTATCATAATTTCATGTTGATGTCAGCATCTACCTAGCATTGTCACAACCAAAAAAACACTACCATGTTTCCTGCTTGTAGCTTCTCTAATTTTACCACCTATCCTAATTGAAGCCGACAATACACCTCCATGTGTCCTTCTAGAGGAGAGAGAAAGGGATTTGTCATTCCTGGTTTCATAACAATTTTCTTTGTAAAAACATTTTCATCTCTCCCGATGATTTAACACTGTAGGCCTCAATATCGGTGTTTCTTTTGAAACATCGAATGCCAATTGCCAATGCACCATTTTTTGCCAACTATTGGCACCTCTAATATGTGATATCACAAATCACATATTGCAACTAGTTGTTGCACTACACCCCTCATTCTCAATCCTCTGATCTACGATATGCGGGGACCTACGATATGCGATATCATAAAATCACTAATTGGGGGTTCACCTTTACCATGAACTTCGCCTTCAGTACCCAATCACTGAATGTCAGAATCTTCAACTAGACATGTGTCACATGGACACTAGAAGTTCCATTTTGAAGGGGAGAAACTTCAACATGCTCTAACTTTCGAACCATAAGATCATTTTTGGAGTCATGAATACTGTTGGAAAGCTCTTCGAGAGAAATTTCCAATGAAAGATGTTCAATTAGCCACTAAGTCCATCTATTCCCTCAATAGGTTACTCCAAGGTCATTTCCTATGTTCTACTCCTTGAATCTCTAGACAATTGAGATCACACCCACTGTGGTGATCCTTTGCATGAAGCCTTAAATGCTACCTTGAGATTTCATCCATATGAGAACAGTATTTGATCATTTTATGACTTTTTCAGTAAGCCTGATGCTATGATGATTCTCTACATAAGTCTACACCTATCACATGAATCCTTCATCCTGATTCATCACTATAATCATAATGTTATGGCTTCTCCAATTAGCCTGCTACTATGATGATTTTCTACATGAAACCCATAGCTAACTTGAGATTCCTCCTGGGCCATAATTACCAACATCTATTGCAACAAGCATCCGAGCTTATCTAGTTGACATCAATGCCAACAATCCTGTGAATTTTTCGGAAAAATTGACTTCCGAACATGTCTCCCTAGCATTATTGTTGACATCATTACCAACACACTTGAAGATGCCTTCACCAAGCCACTAGCCATCCACACAATGCCAACCTTCCAACAATAGGTTCATGAAGAAAAGGTCAAGTTAGAATATGTTCCTTCAAAGGAACAAGTTGTATATTTATGCACCAATACTCTCCATGTGATTCCTTTGAATATATTAGACAGAAATTAGGAATGATTCTTGCCTCTTCACTCTGCTAGTTATTGTAACATAACATGAACAAGCTTGTCATGTTCAGGGGGAGTTGTGGCTATAAAAATAAGAAGTTTATATTATGTACATGGATCTTACGAAATGCGATCATGTCTATATGTGGTTCTGGATCTAGATAGTCGAGTATGATTCTTAGCAATAAAAAATAAGCGACATAGATTGGGGGGAGCCTCTCATATGTTTCACTAGTCTATTGTTAGCATTTTGGTTCTGATATTTATTTATTGTAGACTATTGATGATGCCCTTAGGAATGATGTTAGTTCATGATGATTTTATGATTTGTTGCTAATATTGAAATGGTTCCTTGTTGTATTTTCTAGTTGATTGAAGGAATTTACGGGGTAAGTTCCTCAAACAGAACACCAAAGGACACCACTCACAAACAGATCACAGATCAATACACCAGTACTTTTCACGTGGTTAAAACCCTCAAAGAGGGAAATAGTCCATGGCCTGAGCCAACGTGGCCACTTCAGGAAATTTATTAATAAAAGAATGAAAATTTACATAAGCTTCTCTCATGGACGGTTAACCTACAAATGACCCTCCATGCTCTTTAAATAGAGATCATGGACCAATCGATTGTTAAGCCACGGATAAAGTGTCGGTAATACTGAGGAGAGAATGAACTGTTGGATCAGTACATATCGTGACCGTCAGATTGTAAGTTACAAAATGTACATAGTAAAGAAAAACACTTTACCTAACTCTATACTAGACCAAGTTATACTTAACTATTTCTTATGTGTCGGAATATCCTAACATCCCCCCTTAAGAACAACTTGGGATAGGATTGAAGGATTTACAAAAATGACACAATAGGAGAAGGAAGGAGGCACTAGAGCCTATCCCCCCTTAGTGACAACTTCCTTAACTCCAACCATAAATCGGAGTTTAGTGAACTTCGCCTCTATGAGAGCCTTTGTAAAGATGTCTCCAACTTGATCATCTGTTGAACAATATTGCTCTTCAAGAACATGGTCGTGAATGAGCTTTCTGATGAAGTGCATGTGCAGTTCAATGTGTTTGCTGCGCTTATGTTGGATTGGATCTTTGCATAGTTGAATGGCACTTTGATTATCAAACCAAAGTGTAGTCAGATGTTGCTGCTGAAAGCCAAACTTTGACAAGATCTGACAAAGCCACAAGGCTTCCTTACTAGCTTCTACGACACCACGATACTCTGCTTCTGCTAAAGAAAGAGAAATGGCACCTTTTTTCTTGCAAGCCCATGTAATAGGTCCTGAACCAAGAGTGAACACATAACCTGCAGTAGACTTCCGATCATTAGGGTCAGCAGCCAAATCGGAATCAGTGAAACCAAACAATAGAGGAGATGCTTCGGCACTGTAATGAATCCGAAACTGAACTATACCTCGAACATAACGAAGTATTCTTTTAGCTGCTTTCCAATGAATTTCACGTGGGTTTTGCATAAACCGAGCAACAAGACCAACAACAAAGGAAAGGTCAGGACGAGTATGGGTTAGATACAAAATTTTTCCTACAAGTTGACGGTATAAGGTAGCATCAGCCTCAGGAGAAGTACAAGTGACTGAAAGTTTGACTCCAGAGTGAAAGGGAGAAGGGGCTGGATTACAGTCTTCCATGTGAAAATGGCGTAGAATATCACAGGCATACTTGGACTAGGAAAGGGAAATACCTTCCTTGGATTGCAAGACTTGAAGACCAAGAAAATAATGTAAGTATCCTAAGTCTGTCATTTCAAACTTCCTTTTAAGGCTAGTCTTCACATGGTTTATAAGGTTGGGATCACTACCAGTTAGGATAAGATCATCAACATAAAGAACGAGAAACATAAGAGACTTTCCCACTTTCTTGGTGTAGACAGTATTGTCAGAATGACACTTAGAAAAGCCATTTTCTAAAAGAGAGTTATCCATTTTGGCATACCAAGCTCGAGGAGCTTGCTTGAGACCATAAAGGGATTTCTTAAGCCAACATACAAGGCTGGAGTCTGTTTGTATAAAGCCAATAGGTTGTTCCATATAGATTTCTTCATGCAAGTCCCCATTTAAGAAGGCGGATTTAACATCCATCTGATGGACTTCCCATTTGAAAGAGGCAGCAAGGGAAAGAACAAGGCGGATAGAGTTCATTTTGGCAATAGGGGAGAAGGTTTTAGTATAGTCAATGCCTTCAACTTGTGAAAAACACTTAGCAAAAAGATGAGCTTTATGTTTATCAACTTTCCCATCTGGTCCATACTTGGTTCTGTAAACCCATTTACATCTAACAAGTTTTCGTCCCTTTAGTAGAGGAAAAAGATCCCATGTATCATTTGTCAATAATGAATGATATTCTTCATTCATAGCTACTTCCCAATCTGGATGGCCTGAAGCTTCTGCAAAGGTATCAGGATCATAATTCACTGAAGCTTGAACCAACAAAGAAGAGGCTCTATCAAACTGAGAACGTGTACATCATTGATCTGTAGGATCACCGGTAAGATCACCTGCTGCATCCCGAGTAGCACGGACCCATTTTGGAAGCTGAGGAGCTGAAGGAGGATCCTGAGAAGGTGGGGGAGGATTTTCATCCTCGCTTTCATCATCTGAAGAAGAAATATTTTCAAAAGTAGAAGAGATAGGGAGAGGTGTCACATCCGCCGAACCAGGCTCGTAGGCCGATATATTTTCAGCAAACTTTATATCTCTTCTAATGATAACATTTTTGGACTTAAGTGGAATAAGTTTGTATCCTTTGACATCTTTAGAATATCCAACAAAAATACATTTTTCACTCTTAGGTTCTAAAGCTTTATGTTTCTCATCTGGAATATGGGCCCATGCTTCACTTCCAAAAACACGAAAGTGACTTACATCTGGTTTAATTGAGCTCCATGCTTCTTCTGCAGTGATATTCTTTAAAACCTTAGTAGGAGTGCGATTTATTATGTGATTTACACAATTAATTGCTTCTGCCCAATAATTAAGACTAAGTCCTTTAGACTGAAGCTTACAATTAGCCATTTCCTTTAAGGTGTGATTCTTCCTTTCAACTACACCATTTTGTTGTGGAGTATATGGAACAATATGTTGAATTTGAATTCCATTCTCAGTGCAAAAGTTGACGAATTTGTTGTTAACATATTCTCCGCCATTATCAGATCTTAGCTTAACAATTTGATGTCCATATTGTTTTTCAACAATGGCCTTAAAGGCCAAGAACATGTTAAATACTTCACTCTTGAGTTTTAAGAAGTATACCCAAGTGCGTCTAGAGAAATCATCAATGAAAGTTAAGAAATACTTGTAGCTAGAGAATGAAGCAACTTGAAGTGGACCACATAAATCACTATGCACGAGCTGTAAAGGGGCTGAGGCGTGCCAAGAGGCACGTTTTTCAAAACTGTCCCAATGATGTTTTCGAGTACACATCCGGAACAAACACCATCTCTTCAAGATACCATTGGAAGACCTATCACCATATTTTCTTTACATTGATTCTGAAGAGAGTGATAGTTTAAGTGACAAAATCGCTCGTGCCAAAGTTTTCTCACTTCATCATTATGAGCAACAAATACCGAGGGAAGATTTGATGACCCAAAGTTGTGAAACTTATACAACCTTGTAGAATCATCAGCAATGCCAGTAGCTAAAATCTGTCTAGGATCTCTTAGGTCCTTAATTACAACATTGTGAGGTGAAAATTCAACGATTTTACCTTCACCTGAATGAGTTATCTGATATACAGATAGAAGGTTGCAGGATAAGGTTGGAACACATAATACATCACTAAATTGACCATTGTCTATATGAACAGTTCCAGTCCCTACAACACTAAGAGATCTATCATCACCAACATATATATTTTTGGTGTTACAATCATTTAAAGGAGAAAACATGGCTTTGTTTTTGGCCATGTGATAAGAAGCTCCAGAATCAATGAGCCACTCATGAGAATGAGAAGAAGGAGATACATTTAGTGCATAGCTACCGAGATGCTTGACAACCACATGCAGAAAGTGCCATTCCTGAAGATGAAGTTGAAGTTGAAGAGTGCTCCAAATGGATATTATGCTTCTTCATTGCTGCTTCCAAGGCTTCCATCTTCTTAAAGCATTTGGATTCTAAGTGGCCATCTCGATTACAAAAGTTGCAATGTCTATCAGTCTTCTTCCCTTTGTTTTTATTTGTCTTATCATTTTGTTGAAATGATTTTTCATTTTGAGGCTAAAATTGCTTAGGACCCTTGTTTGGTTTAGGACCATTCCTTTTAGGATACAACTTCTTAGGATTCTTTGAATTTGGTTTCTGTTGGGCGGCTAACGCTTTCTTAGAAGAGTTTCCAAGATTAAGAAGACTAAGGTGTAAGATTTTTTCTTGTTCTCTTATTAAAGAATCAAAAAAGGAATCAAAGGAAGGGGACTTGTAGGCTTTTCCTTGAGAAATTAAGGCTTCTCTTGTAGAATTGAAGGTGGAAACAAACACAGAATAGGCTGGTCCCAACTTAGTAAGAATGGAGTAGATAAGGCTACTATCTTCTTTCTTAACCTTAACACCTTCCAAGAGAAGTCTAAGGGTCTTGAACTTGGACAAAAAATCTTCAATGCAAGAAAAATTATTGGGGTCCAATGTAAGCAACTCATTTTTGAGTTGATGGGCTTTAGGTTCATTTTTAATTCCAAAAACTTTAGTGATCTGTTTCAATGCTTCTTCAAGAGTATCAATTTCTATAATATGGAATCTAATATTTGGAGAAATAGACATCCCTATCAACCCACGTGCTTGATCTTGCCTATTTTCCCATTTAGCTGCCTTATCTTCATCTTTCGGTTTGGTTTCTTGGCCTGAGGCTATTCTGTAGAGACCTTTACTTCTAAGTAAATCCACAATGTAGGACCACCATTTGAAGTAGTTGGTGCTGTCAAGAATAACTTGGCATGGACTTTCCATTTGAATAGAAAACTGAAGCTATAGATGCTGAAACTAAGTGTTCCAATGGAAAGATATCAGAAAATTAGGCTGGTTCGAAAAAAACGGCTCTGAAAACGGCTTCAGGATGAAGAAGTTATGGCTTTTTGAAGAAAATTTGATGAAGATGCCAACGAAGTGCGGGAATGTGCGGAAATGAAAAATCCACCCCCACAAAAAGGAGACTTGAACTCAAGACCTCTACTCTCGTAAATTAGCTTTGGACCAAGTGAGCTAAACAAAAAGTTAGAGAGAGAGAGAGAGAATTTAAGTTAAAGTGAATTAAAAATACCGATTCACTCCCCCTACCCCCTCGCAGTATGTATCCTCACATTATACTTCTTTTACTTGCTTATATCTTTTTTATTGTAGGTCATGCGTAGTTACGGTGGTTACATTGGATATTCCATTATACTTAGCCCTTAGATCCTAGCTAGTTAGTTTAGGAGTAGGTTTATTTACATGCTTGTTTCACTTTCACACTCATCCCTCATTTGCTTTTCATTTAACCTCTACATTTTTTATTCTTGTCATTCTGTCTCACACGTCACTTTAGTTTAGTTCTACATTCGTTTTCTCTTTCGATCCTATTTCGTTGTTTTATTATGCCTTATCTTGTATTTCTTGTTTAATAAAACTTCGCATGAAACTACTCCCACATGGATTAAAAGACAAGCTGGAAAAACTTGAAAAGGGAAATTGTGATGATGAACAATGCTTGGCTTATCCATTATCATCTTCTCTATGTTGGGTTTACATATTATAGTTAATGATGTATATATGGAAAATATGATTTTTTCTTGATAGAAATACTTTGGTCAAACTACAAAGACCATATATTTATTAGGATCTTCATTGTTGACTCAACCCTATATTTAATATTTTTTATACATGTCAACCAAACTAAGTTTAGAAAGGAAAGGAAAAATATATAAACAAACATGTAAGTTTGGTTATCTTTCAAATCTCTTAAACAAGGAACCAACTTCTTCTACTCTTAATAAGTTAGGATTCATATTCTACTGTCAAAATAAATAAGTGTCTTTGCACATTCTATCAGTAACTAAATAAAAGGGTGAAGAATATAAAGGCTTCATGTTGTTTCAAGTAGAATCACCCTAGGGTCTTGGGTTGGGAACCCAAACAGAGTGGAGGGAATAGAGCATAAAGGGACATGCAAACAAGAAGTCCTAATACTTAAACCATTAAACTTGGTACAAAAGGTCTTACCCGTAGGTCCTACTTTTCAGGTCATTCCCATATGGTTCAAACCCTCTACTTCTTCCTTGCACTTTATGACCTGCAATTGATTCAAGGAAAATCATATACACCACAAATAAATGAAATCATGTTCATGATATCAAGGTTAGATCATATAAGAATGTAAGGAAATAAGAATTAACGTGAGATTTTATAAGCAAATCATGACATAAATTAATGCATAAAGACCATAATCATCAGGAGTAAGACAACGCCTCTTTATTAATGTAAGCTAAAGAAAACATGAATGAACTACAAGCTAATTTGTCCACTGGCTCCAAGCAAAACCATCCTCTACATCATCCTACCCATGCCTCAACAATCCTCCTCCATAAGTATACACAACGCTGTCATGAAGGGATGATGAATATCTGAAGAAGGAAATAGGGGTTTCCTATGAATGGAAGTGCAGAAGGCATAGGGATATCTTCAGACTTGATCAAGGATGTAAGCGACTATAGTGTCAATATCTAATCATTCATCCTCCCTTAGGCCTTCCCATGGAGATGTATTTATACTTCTCCGGATTAGTTTTTTCTTTTGGAAAACAATTGGGCCACAACCTATAGTAGGTCGGTATCATACAAACTCATAAAACCCACCCGAATTAAGGGAGATTATATAATTTTTAATGTTTTAACACATATATGCGGGTTGGCTATAGGCTGACATACGTGTACACATGCTTTAGATAGGTCATAATCGCATATGGGATTAAATTTATTTTTTTTAGAAAATGGACCAAGTTTTGTAGGGAAGGGTTTCCCTAGGCCATATCATAGAGCATCAAATCTACCAAGGGTGGTAAATGGTGCTATAACAATTGCATAGAGAGGTGAAGTAAGAAACTTCATCGGGATATTTTCCAGGTTCGTTGGCAATGAAGAAATTCTTGTGGTTTTTTGAGTTGACTCTGCTAGGGTACTATCCAAGATCGCTGACAATGGATCAACACTATGGAATGTGCTTAAAATTCTTGGTATACTTATTATCCTCCTCCCCTATGAAAATAGTTAAGGTATGACTCGTCTTATGTTGATGTGTTTGGAGTTGAGAAGAAATAGAGGAGAACATATATTTAACTGGGATAAGTAGAAAAGTTAGGGTAATCTGTATAGAAAAGCAATAGATCCTGAAATATTGAGACCTTTCGCTTAAGGATAAAACCTAAAAAGAGAAGTTGGAGTTTTACCAGTGTGTCTTCAAGTGTTGAGGTTGCGATCAACACCCTCCAAAATTTCTCTTACATGTAAATTTTGGAGCCTACTGAGGATCCAAAGATCTACCATTCCATAGTTGCCTCATGATTGATTAATGTTATTCCAAGTGTTTAACTCTTCTTCTCAGTTTCTAAGTGTCAAAGTCACTTTCTCACTCGTGTTCAATCTATATTAGGTCATGAGTGCATTCCTTTACGTAATATTGAACAAGAATAGCATAGTCCATCAAGAATGTCTCATCCAGGTGGATATTGGTGGCTACCTACCAATTCCACTTGGACCCCCACCATTGTTTCTTTCAATTTTTCGGTTTCCTTCATTGTAGCATAGTTTACTATTTTTAGCAGTTTTTTGGGTCCTAAACTTCCGGAGCCGTTTTGAGGCCCTAAACAACATTTTTTGGGGAAAACTAGGAGAAACATGGGTCCATGCGTCCATGAAGATAAAGAAGAAATAAAAGTCAAAGGTAACCACAAACCACTTTTGAAGATCAAGACCTACCCTTCCTGATGCTCAGAGAGAGCTCGATCTTTATAATTTAACTTTGCTTTAGTTAAGATGATTTTAGGCTAGTTATTGTTTGCACTTGGGTTTTGGTTTGAAATTTGGTGGTGGGATTACTTTACTTGGATGAACATAGGTTTGATTTTACCATTGGGCTATGGATTCGAATGTCAAACAGACAAGATTGGATTCAGTTCTAAGAACAATGTTTACAGGGCAAGATAGATGAGTTACTATAGATCTCCATGGCTAAATGGTGAAATGGTTTCAAATCGGATCCAGGGAGCAATTAAGGGTTCCCTAGGTCGGGCTCTGGAAAGAATGAAAGAAAGTCAATTGGGATGGGAGAGAAATTAAGGGTTCTCAAATCCGGGTGTTAGAGGAAAACATGTAAATGACTAATTGTGCAAAATAGAGTGTGCTTAAACAATTCCTGAGTGATAAGTCCAATTAATTCATTCAAATTTAGAACATGTTTAAGATTATGAAACACATAAGAAGGTAACAAGATCAAACAAAGAAGATACTTCACTGTAAATAGCTCATATCATGAATCCTGTAGCGAAATTATTTTATTACTTGTTCCAGTCTGTTGACTTGAAAATGGTACAATCACCCTTAGGTTTTAGATCAAAATAACTCTACAAACATAAAATAATGCAGCATAATACTTCAAATTATGAAGTATTTATACAAAAGGAATTACAAAATATCTCAAACTACATTGAGAACTAATCTAGAAAAAAATAAATATCTCCATGCAAAAAGATAGACACAACTATTGAACTGATGCATGTTGTCACTATTATTTAGGTTCTATTGGCTTTTCTCTTTGATATTTTTCCTTTATCCTGCTTGGTTGTTGGGTCTCCACGTTGGATGTTTTGTATTACTTTAGTCTTTTATTTGATACACTTTAACCTTGCTGACCTGTCAATATCCTTTTAGTGTGATGTTTTAATTTTTAATGTAGTTTTATATTTTTACTGTGTATTTACTACAATAATTTATTATGTTTTTCCCATCTCTCCTCACCTGGTAATTGGATATTGAGCATTTTTCTGTATATTTCATCTGCCTCTGTATATTTGGAAAAGTAGGCTTATTAATAAATAAGTTTTTTACCTCATGTTGGAGGTAAAACAAGTTTTAAAAAGTTTGATACAAAACTTTTCCTATTGGTAATCCCTTCATGGATGAAGTGATTACATGTTCTCTAGCTACTTCCCTAATCTTCTTATTATAATCCTCATGTGTCATTTCCTTTTCCTTCAAAAGTTCGAACTTAGCCATGAACCTGTCAATGACTAGTTGCATGGTTTGACACTTCCAATTTCAACATCAAATTCCTTTTAGTGAGGACTTTTCTAACTTCCAAAATTGTACCCATCCTATCAGGTATCTCCAGTTCTTGCTGCACATACTTATTCTTGGAGTTGAGGAAGTGGATGATTCTTGTTGCTTCCTCTGGCATATCTCCAAGTTCTATTTTAACCCTTTCAATGGCTTTTGTAGCCTGCTTTATTAAGTCAATCTATTAAAAAATGACCTAGATGGATGGCCAAATATCATTGATAGAGTTAATGATATTGACCCACAGTTTCTCCTTAGCCTTACCTATAGGTTCATAGAGTGCCAGTTCTTTCTCCAGGCTTTTGATTGTTTCAGTCATCCTTGTAGCCTTTTGTTGTTCTTCTTTATGCATGATCTAGGCAAGTCTATAATCAGTTTCCAGGTGACTTTCTCCTTCAGTCTATTCATCTCAGTGGTCTGAATGTACATTTCTTCCATTGCTTTAATCATTTGTTGAAGCCCCAAAAATCGGGTCGACAACAAGGGGGATACCCACCTGGTCCGGACCTTGGTTGGCAACTCCTTATCCATTTGGTATAGCGGGTCTGACTGGGGATAATGGGACTAGTTTCCCAATCTAAGGGTGTGTGTGTGTGTGCAGAGTTGGATGTTTTCTGATCTAAGAATACTTAAAGCTAATCTAATTCAAACTTTTAAACTAACTCTATGCTATTGTAATCTAATGAGAAACATCACATCTAATCTATGCTAACCCGGGGTGTATTTCTTCTATTATGCGATCTAAAAAGATTTCAGACAATAACTGGTAATAAAGATCATTCAGCTATCATAAGAATGGAAATCAATTCAAGATGAACCACTTTGCATAAAAAGTTAGGCAAAACAGTTGTGAACAGCATATCGCATAATACGTTATTCATATATCAGACATAAATAAATGACTCCACCGTACAAAAGTGCCAAATGGTAACTCACACATTCATGCAATAGCATATAAACAACTACAGACTGTATATCACTTTAGGAATATAAGCAGAAATGGCCAAGAGATAAAAGTACCATTTATGATTGGTTCTACTCATAAGCTTCAAGAAACAATGTATCTATCTCTCCTTTCTCCAACATCTACTAAGAGTACAGAAGTGCAACATCAGTAGCAGATATCGAATGCAAACATTAATAAACCTTGATCCATCCATTCATCAAAACCCCCCTCTAAGGGTGCAAAAGTGCATGTTCTGAGGACAAGTTTTTGACAAATTTCTAGACCCTTCTCCAAATGCATGAGAAGGGTTTAAATACTGCTAACTAAAATAACTTAATTACATAAATTTCAGATACGGTTTAAATGACCACCCATTTTCTTAAGAAAAGCTATTTCTAAAAATTGAATCTAATTCCTGACTATTTCTGTATTTTCTCCTCAGTGCTGAGAGCATGCAACATTCGCTTGGGAAGAGTTGGCTGGTCGTCTTCTTTTGTTTGAGCTATGAAAATAGAAATGGCAAGCGCTGGCACCACTTTCTAGTAAACTAAAAGATATTTTTGAGAATCTTCCTTTGGCTAGGTGGATTTACTGCGTGTATACTTGGTAATAACCCAAATTTCTCTCAAACTTCTTTTGCTTTTGCTATTTCGGTTTCCGGCCTTGCGAATGACTAAGCAAGTTAGGGACTTTGATTTCTGAACAATTTTCTTAGCGATGCGCGATTAGTGCTAGGCGCTAATCGCGCATCGAAAATTGCCTCTGTTCTTTGTTCCGGGCTTTTCTGGTGCATTTTCCGCCTTTAGCGCTTTTTCCTTCACCGGGTAGAAGTTTCAGGATTTTTCGTAAACATGCTGCTTTTGTGAGCTTTCTGACCCTGAATGTTGAATTACCTATTGACATCAACATCTGTTGAGTGATACTTTGGAATCTGCGGTTCTGTTGCATGCGACATCCGTTTATGAAGGCATCTCTTCTCTATTCTCCGAGTATTGACACTTTCCCCTTTTCCTTAGATGTTTCCTGCTCATTGCTTCATATTGTTTCCTGTTTTTCATTCCTGTAGTTCACGCAAAAGAGTAATGATAATCAATACTGATACGAAAGCTCTGACCTCTATGAATGTATAAAATCATGACACTCATCGTGAACTGACTCTTCGAAAAACACAAAACTGTCCTTCTTGAATACTTTGGCGTACATTCATTAATTTCTTTTAAGGCGCGCACCCAATTTTGGTTTATAGACAGCTTTTCTTGAATGTTGAGCCGAGGAAATTTGCGATGGGCGATAGCAGCATCGCGTCATCGCATTACCTAGATGTGTCATCGCAACTTTTTCAGATTAGATTATCGCAGATCACAGATCGCGTTTATCGCAGATTTCAGATCGCGTTTATCGCAGATCGCGACGAGTCGTTAAATCATTGGGTGTTGCTTATGCGATATTGTGATATGCGACGTCGCACATCGGCCGTCGGAGATTTCTTAAGATTTTCATTTAAGAGCGCTTCATAATGTACGCGATGCGATGAATTTCGCGTCGCCTCTTTGCAATTTATTATGCTCATAAGGAAATGCTTTATTCTCTTCTTGTGATGCGATATAGTTTTAAGGAGTTAAATACAAAAGTTTTTATAAAAAATGTTTTTTGGATTTTTTATTAAGGGTCCCCATTTTCTTAGTGTTATTGCTAATACTAAACAAAGAGGGGGGTTGTTGGTGGCCACAACAATGGCGATTCACCTGGAAGAACCCGTTATCTCTGTTTTTCTATTGAATTCTAACTTCCAAAACAGAAAAATTTTCATAAGTCTAAATTTCGTTATGGACAGATAGAGTACATTATACCTTATCCTATTAATGATATTTTGTTTCAACCTTTTTCTATTCTAATTTCTTGCTTCCTCAGGCTTTTTCCTTGTATGTACATCAGCCATTACTTGGTCTTGTAAAGGTAAAATAAAGTCTTCTCTATGTGTCGGCTTTTAAAATATGCTCATTTGTCATAGCTAGAGCCTCTGCTGCCAGCAGGCGTCCATAGCCTCGACAGGGTTACCTGTTACCCAACAATGATCCTTTATCCTGCCTAAGGCTATCTACAGCGTTCGAAGAAAAATCCACATTGACACTTTTTCCTTTTTTATTCTCTAAAGAAAAATGTCTTGGTTTGGTAGCCAAATTATGACACAGTCATTCACTTGATTTACACTTTTGCTAACACAAGCTGGCTCATGATGAGACCCCTTGTCTTTTGATTGCAACAATCTTGAGTCATTGCCCTGTTTTGGTAGATAGTATTGGAAAAGTCAGCAAGTTATAATATTTGTGATCATCATAAGCCGGCTCGTGATGAGACCTCTTATTCTTTTAAGAAATAGTGTTTCTTGGATTGTTCCTCTGAATGCTGCGATTTTCTTTAGCGGGGAGGAAGTCATTGTTTTTCCTTAAGAAAGCTCTGGATGACAATAATAGAGTTTGAAAACAGCAGTCTTACAGAGAACCCTTATTTTTCTATTGATACCTTTCATTGTGCTTATATAAAACAATTTCTTCGCTAAAGGTTGGTTTCATCAAATTTTTGAAGTTGAAACTAGTATCATATCTAGGTTAAAGTTTTTTAACTCTATCTGTCTATAATAAAGATCAGATTTATGAAAATTTTTGTTATTTATACAAGCGAAAAGCTCAAAATATGAAAGAGAATTGGTGTCTTTTCTGTGAATACCTATAGTAACCATTTACAACTGGTTTTATTACGCAAAAGAAAAGAAAAACCAAAACAATTCTACAAAATAGAAGAATAATCTTCTATGGAAAATATTTTTTGAGGATTTGTCCATTAACAGGCAAAGAATCCCTTCTACCTGCTAAATCCTGCAACACAAACGTTGATGGACCTATGACTTCAAAAATCTGAAAAGGACCAAGCCACATCTTTTGAAATTTCGTATGTTTGCCCTTTTCTTCATGAGCCTTATCCCATTTCAAAACTAAATCTCCCATCTGAAAAAAAAATTTGGTCATTATGCTTGAATCAAAAGAGGATTTTATCAGCGCTTGGTGATGAGCATGGGTTTTCTTAGCTTGTTCTCGTTGTTCTTCTAATTTAATTATTTCCATTTGTCTTAGTTGTATGGAGGAAGTAGATACTTCATCGATGTATTGTACTAAAGACAAAGAGGGGATGACTAAGTGAGTTGGAAGAACCACTTCCTTCCCATAAACTAAATTAAAGGGGGAAGTGCCGATTGAAGCTTTCTTCGTTATTCTATCTTCCCATAAAGAATTTACCAAAGCTTTGTGCCAATTCTTTTGGTTCTGGTAAACTGTTCTTTTAATAATCCGGATTAGGTTTTTATTTGTTGACTGAGCTAACCCATTACCTTGCGGATAGTAGTTGGCCGAATATTTTAGTTTGAACCCTCTTTTAAGTGCAAACTCAGTCATTGCATTCCCAGAAAAGTATGATGAATTATCAAACATTAAAGCCATTGGTAATCCAAGCCTAGTGATTATAAATTGATCTATGAATTCAATAATATCTTCAGAATTAGTTGTCTTGAGGGGAACTGCTTCTACCCATTTAGTAAAATAATCTTTTGCCATGAGGATGTATCTATGCTGCTTAGAAGAGTGAGGAACGATCTCACCTATTATGTCCAAGCCCCACTGACCGAATGGTTGCTCGATGTTTACTGGCTGTAGTGGTAGGGACGACTTCTTTTGTCTTCCAGCAGTTGTTTGGCAGACTTGACATTTCCTTACGTAACTATGTGAGTCTTTGAACAACGTACGCCAGTAATATCCTGCACGTAAGATCTTATGTGCAGTAGCATCTCCAGCATAATGTCCGCCTGCTGGTCCATCGTGGAGTTCCTCATACAGTTGTACCTCTTCAGATGGGACTTAAGGGATTTGCGATGCTCCAACCAACATTTTGCAGAAGCCTTGACCTCTTACAATATTTGTTGGTTTGATCTCAAGGTCATATTCCTGTAAAGTAGTGATCCAATTTTCTCTTTTCTCACCGACATCCTTCTGTATTAGAATATTTATTACCGCTGGAAACGATACTATGATCTTAGTATGGGTTTTAAGTAAGAAAGGTCTGAAATATTTGACCGCTTTGAAAACAGCATAGGCTTGTTTCTCTACATCTGAATAATTTAGTTCAGCACCTTGTAAATTTGAGCTAAAAAACGCAATTGGAGCTTTTGCTTTTTCTTGATTTGCTTGAGTTAGAATCGCAGCATAAGATTTCTCTGAGGCAAATGTGTATAAGATAAAAGATTTTGAAAAATTTGGGGTTGCTAAAGATGGAGCATTAATAATAGCTTGTTTGATCAGGTTGAATGCTTCATGTTCATCTTGACCCCATTTAAAATTTGAATTCTTTTTAATCATGGTTTGCAAAGGAGACACAATTCATGAAAAATCTGGGACAAATCTCTTTACAAAATTGATTTGACCAAGGAAAGATTGCATGGCTTTTTTATTATGAGGTAGGGATATTTCAGAAATTTCTTTGATTCTGTCAGGCTCAATGTGAATACCGGATTTTGACACTATGAATCCTAGAAGTTTTCCTTCACTTAATGCGAAATAAGATTTCTTTGGGTTAAGTGAAATCCCATACCTTAAACATCGTTGAAAGATCTGTTTTAAGTCTCTGAGATGGTCGCTTCGCTTCTTGGAGTACACTGTTATATCATCCAAATAAATTACTACGGATTTATTGACTAAACCCTTGAATGCGATGTCCATGGCTCTCTGAAATGTAGCGCCGGCATTGATCAAACCAAATGGCATCTTCTGATATACGTATGTGCCCCATTTAGTTCTGAATGTGGTTTTCAATTGATCATCGGGATGTACCGGCACTTGATTATATCCTGAAAATCCATCCAAGAAAGACATCAGTTCTGAGCCTGCTACTGCTTGTAATATCTGTTCCATAGGTGGGAGAGGAAAATTGTCTTTTTGACAGGCTTTGTTGAGATTCCGAAAATCGATACAGATTCTAATATCTCCGCTTTTCTTTCTAATGGGTACCATATTGGAAACCCATTTGGAATGTCTGACGGGGAAAATTATTCTGGCTTTTAATAACTTGTTTAACTCAGTTTTTATCTTATTTTCTAAATTAGGGTGGATCTTTCTCAGTTTTTGTTGGACAGGTTTTTCATTGTCAATCATAGGAATAGTGTGCTGAATGATAGAAGTGTCGTATGTCTTCAGCTCATCGTAATTCCAAGAAAAGACATTTTTATATTGTCTCAAAAGACGAATATACGCTAGTTTTTCTTCTGGGGCCAGGCCTATGCCTAGAGTAACGTTTTGTGGTTTATCATCGGTCCCTAGGTTTACTAATTCGTAGTTCAGAGTTGAATTGTAGAGCTTTGAATTGGCAGGCCTTTTAAACCGATTTTTCAAATCGTATAAGTCTTCTAACTTAACCACCGATTTAGGTATAGCATTATCGGTGCCATTTTGTTGTATTTGTCAATCGTGATGGTCTTCGTCAATTATCTGATTGGAGTAGGATCCTTCGAAAGTGAGGAAATTTACAATATCAGGATCGTCGTTGAATACTCTCCAATTTGTAATGTTTTCAGGGATGGATGGTCTAAAGATCAATTCTATTGAGAATCTATCTAGACTAAACTCTTCAGAGGGAATAAGCCTAGAGGCTACGTTAGCCAAAAGGTTTGCGCTTGTGTTTTGGAGTCTTGGGATTGAAGAAATATTGAATGCTATGAAATGCTCAGTCAGATCTTGTACTAAAGATTGATAGTGTTTTAAATGACTTGATAGGCAATGTATAGTATTACGTACCTGTTTGACGACAATCTCAGAGTCTCCGAAGACTTGAAGATACTTGACATTCAACCCGATTGCTTTAGGCCTTGCACCAAGGCTTCATATTCTGCTGTATTGTTTGTGCAATCGAATTCAAGTCTGCACGTAAGCATGGTCTTATTTCCTTCTGGACTAATCAGAATGCATCCTGATCCTGCTCCTTCATTAGATTTAGAGACATCAAAATATAATTTCCAAAACAAAGATGTATTTACAGGTTTATCTTCAAAATTAACACACTTTGAATTATCAGTTTGGGAAAAAATTTCGACTTGGGATAAAGCTGAATTTTCTAAGTAAGGTGATGTATGAGCATTGAAATTGCTGAGAAAAGAATCTACCGAGTAATTGCCTATGATACTGCTGTTATACGCTATTGCTTCATTTTCTCCCTCCAATTCCACTATGTACTTCTGGTGTAATTCTCGTTCAACCTTTATTTGATTTCATTTGCCATTATAGGGTAACCACATGTGTGACCAGTTGGTTGAAAAGTATCCATGGAGTTTCTCGGACCAATCCCTACTAAGAATCAAGCCATAGAATTTTGGGATATCAGCCACTAGAATGTCAATAACCTGACATACCTTCGGGTTAGATGACAATCTTATGGTTACTTGATTAAGTTCACCAATCACTTCTACTTGAGATCGATCAAGCTGAACTATGCGCACTGCGGATTTTTGTGGTTGAACATCTAACTTGACACATATTGATCTGGGTAAAATATTCGTTGAAGCACCAGAATCTACCAAACAATTGTGCACATTCTTATTGAAAATTTCATAAGTGAGAAGAAAAGGGGGAGTGTGAGATCTTGATCTTCCTCCAATCAAGGCGATGTCATTTGGATCAATCTTATTGATCGTGTTGGTTGGAGGTCTTCCCATGTTGTGGGAAGCTACAACTGTAGGCAAAGATGTAATCGGCACGGCATGTAATTCTTTCATCATTATCTTCTGTTGATGTTTCAATTTTCTCAATTCGTAAAGGGTAATATTAGCCCTAGTATTTTTCATGTCGTCAATAATATTGTATTCCATTTCATCTGACACTGTCAGTGTTCTTGATGGAGTTGTTTGATCTGGTTGGACTGGGCTAGATTGAGTCGCTTTAGCGGTCGTTTTTTTTGTTGCGACTTTATATTTTATTGCAGAGCTTGCGCTCTTCTGTTTAGGGGTAGTTTGGGGAGGATCAAGTTGATTTTTGCTTCATGTGCTAACCGGAAATGCTTCTTGATCTTCTTCTTGTGGGAGGATGAAATCCCACATTCCTTGTATTTCCACAACTTCTTCGTCATCAGTCTGTCCTTCAATGGTACTGTCTTCTTCTTCCTCTTCTTCGGATTCGACATTTGAAATAGCGTTGAGTGGTTTCACATCCATTGAAGGACCTCTTTTAAACGCTCTGTAGGGCTTTTTTGAAGAAGTTTCTGCTACTTGTTTTTTTATGTCAACCATCTCATTGGACATGGTCTTTAATACTTTCTGCAATCCTTCCAAATCGAAAGGGTCTTTTGTTTATTTCTTCTTGGAGTCTTCTTTGAAGGTGACTTTTTTAGACTTGCGTTCCTCTAACGCAGATCTTTTTTCCAGGGCTATTACGCGTTTCTGTACTGCTATCGCTTCTGTCAAGTTTTCAACTAAGGTTGTTTTATTTTCCCTATCCACGAAGATTGCTAAGTTTGATGGTAAGGCCATAATATACCATTCACATCGTACTTCTTCTCTAGGTTGGGAAGCAGTGGGAATTTTTTTGAGGATCTTATTGAACCGTAAATTGAAATCTTTGATGGGTTCTCTAGCCTCCGCTTTAAGGTTGGATAGGTCATTGATTAACGTTGCCGTTGATCTGTCATCACCAAACTTGGTGAGAAATTGACTTTGAAAAATGTCCCAACTTGTGATAGACCCAGAGGTTAATGAAAAGTACCATGACCCAGCTGTTCCTTGCATTGTATAGGGAAAAAGCCGAACAACAGCATATTCTTTAGTAACTCTGTTGAGATTGACAGAAAGCATGAATTTTTTTATGTGTTCTTCTGCTAGCATGCCTGCTTCTGGATTGAATTTGGGTAGCCATTTCTCAGGATGGGCCGGTATTTGACTCAAGGGTGGAGGCATTAAAACTGCCCCAGGATTATTCCATGGAGACTGGGGCATCGTCGAGTTGCTAGTGAATGAAATCGTAGAAGATGATCCCTGTGGCTGGGAAGATGAGGATACTATGATCGTAGATGATTGAAGACGGGTTGTGGGAGTTCCGGTAAGCGGATGAATGATGGTTTGGAATGAAGATGTGGGTGGCTGACTTCGCGGTGAGGGGGTTGAAATGGAAGATGTAGATGAAAGAGTCTCACTGTTAGACCCTTTTGGTGTTTTCCTTGCTCTTTTCCTGGTGGGGAGAGGGAATTCAGTTGGCTAGATGCCAAATTTTTCACTCTTTAATCTAGTCAGGGGATGAGCAGGATTGTACTACGAAGTCATGCTGCTTTGAGATTTATCAGACCTCTAAATAGAAATGGAAAATCCCTGGAGTTTGTGAATCAGAGTTTGAACCTCAGGGGGTTCAATGGTAGATTGGTCTGAAATATTAGGGTGTGTAGCAGCGGTTAATACTCGAGCGACTTCTGACTCAGGACTTAAACTTGCTGGGGATGTCGAGGGAGTTGATGAGGGCGATTTACTCTCAGAATGGTATTTAGATTTTGATTTATGTGCCATTCATAGTTTGGGCCCTCCTTCTAGCGCCAAATATGTTGAAGCCCCGAAAATCGTGTCGACAACAAGGGGGATACCCACTCGGTCCAGACCTTGGTTGGAAGCTCCTTATCTGTTTGGTATAGCGGGTCCGACTGGGGATAATGGGACCAGTTTCCCAATCTAAGGGTGTGTGTGTGTGTGTGCAGAGTTGGATGTTTGTTGATCTAAGAATACTTAAAGCTAATCTAATTCAAACTTTTAAACTAACTCTATGCTATTGTAATCTAATGAGAAACAGCACATCTAATCTATGCTAACCCGGGGTGTATTTCTTCTATTATGCGATTTAAAAAGATTTCAGACAATAACTGGTAATAAATATCATTCAGCTCTCATAAGAATGGAAATCAATTCAAGATGAACCACTTTGCATAAAAAGTTAGGCAAAACAGTTGTGAATAGCATATCGCATAATAAGTTATTCATATATCAGACATAAATAAATGACTCCACCATACAAAAGTGCCAAATGGTAACTCACACATTCATGCAATAACATATAAACAACTACAGACTGTATATCACTTTAGCAATATAAGCAGAAATGGCCAAGAGATAAAAGTACCATTTATGACTGGTTCTACTCATAAGGTTCAAGCAACAATGATCTATCTCTCCTTGGTCCAACATCTACTAAGAGTACAGAAGTGAAACATCAGTAGCAGATATTGAATGCAAACATTAATAAAACTTGATCCATCCATTCATCCAAACCCCCCTCCGAGGGTGCAAAAGTGCATGTTCTGAGGACAAGTTTTTGACAAATTTCTGGACCCTTCTCCAAATGCATGAGAAGGGTTTAAATACTGCTAACTAAAATAACTTAATTACATAAATTTCGGATACAGTTTAAATGATCGCCCTTTTTCTTAAGCAAAACTATTTCTAAAGATTGAATCTAATTCCTGACTATTTCTGTATTTTCTCCTCAGTGCTGCAAGCATGCAACATTCGCCTCGGAAGAGTCGGCTGGTCGTCTTCTTTTGTTTGAGCTATGAAAATAGAAATGTCAAGCGCTGGCACCACTTTCTAGTAAACTAGAAGATATTTTTGAGAATCTTCCTTTGGCTAGGTGGATTTACTGTGTGTATACTTGGTAATAACCCAAATTTTTCTCAAACTGCTTCTGCTTTTGCTATTTTAGTTTTCGGCCTTGCGAATGACTAAGCAAGTTAGGGACTTTGCTTTTTGAACAATTTTCTTAGCGATGCGCGATTAGCGCTAGGCGCTAATCGCGCATCGAAAACTGCCTTCGTTCTTTGTTCCGGGCTTTTCTGGTGCATTTTCCGCCTTTAGCGCTTTTTCCTTCGCCGGGTAGAAGTTTTAGTATTTTTCGTAAACAAGCTGGTTTTGTGAGCTTTCTGACCCTGAATGTTGAATCACCTATTGACATCAGCATCTGTTGAGTGATACTCTAGAATCTGCGGTTCTGTTGCATGCGGCATCCATTTATGAAGGCATCTCTTCTTTGTTCTTCGAGTATTGACGCTTTCCCCTTTTCCTTAGATGTTTCCTGCTCATTGCTTCATATTGTTTCCTGTTTTTCATTCCTGCAGTTCACGCAAAAGAGTAATGATAATCAATACTAATACGAAAGCTCTGACCTCTATGAATGTATAAAATCATGACACTCATCGTGAACTGACTTTTCGAAAAAAGAAAACTGTCCTTCTTGAATACTTTGGTGTACATTCATTAATTTCTTTTAAGGCGTGCGCCCAATTTTGGTTTATATACATATTTTCTTGAATGTTGAGTCGAGGAAATTTGTGATGGGCGATAGCAGCATCGCATCATCGCATTACCTAGATGTGTCATCACAACTTTTTCAGATTAGATTATCGCATATCGCAGTCGCAGATCGCGACGAGTCGTTAAATCATTGGGTGTTGCTTATCCAATATTGCGATATGCGATGTCGCACATCGGCCGTCGGAGATTTCTTAAGATTTTCATTTAAGATCACTTCATAATGTACGTGATGCGATGAATTTCGCATCGCCTCTTTGCAGTTTATTATGCTCATAAGGAAATGCTTTATTCTCTTCTCGCGATGTGATATAGTTTTAAGGAGTTAAATACAAAAGTTTTTATAAAAAATGTTTTTTGGATTTTTTATGAAGGGTCCCCATTTGCTTAGTGTTATTGCTAATACTAAACAAAGAGGGGGGTTGTTGGTCGCCACAACACCAGCCTATTTTCTTCATAACTTGTGGACGTTGTTGTTGTTGATCTTGTTGCTAATGTAGTCGGTGTAGATGTTAGTAGTGCAGTGGCCATCAGAGGAGTGGGAGCTAATAATGCTGCTAAAGTAGAAGGTATAGTTGTGGTCACTATTGGAATGACATTTTCAGGATCATTATGAATACTAGCTTATTTGAGCTGAATCAAACTATCCAACTCCTTCTACATCTCCTTTAACTAGTCAGACAGTTGTAGCACCAAGTCCATCATTTCCGCATGGTTGATCTGGCTTTCTAGGACTTCCTTTGTTTGTGGGTGTTGTAAATGAGGCAACATGAGTTGTTTCTTGAGGGCTATTATGTCCTCATTCTTATTTTTGATCAGTTTCTCTGTGACCTTAATATCACTTGGGTCATGGCACAGTTCAATGACCAAGTCCTCCAAGGACTTGGTGTATTTAGCCTGTGAAGAGGTCATCTCCAATTTCTATTGAGTTGTCACATTATTCAATGAATCCTACATCTTATAAGCAACCATGGCCTTTGATGTGAGGGTGGAGTAGATCATTTCTCCAACCTGCTTGTGAAACTCTATCTGATCAATGGGATGAAATTCCCTGGACAAGACCTCAAAATTAGATTTCTTGTAATCTGTTGAGGCCTTTGGTTGCTAGATAGTGGGCTACAAAAATGAGACCTGCATTTTTCCTTCTTTCATGTCAAAGGTTTACATCATTCTGGTCTGTTTTGGTGGTGTAAGCTTGAGGTACTTGGCATATGTTTCTGCTTTCAATTTTTCATTACTCATTTTTGTCTCTTTGAATCTATCTTTCATATCGTTTTCCTTGTTAGTTGGCCTAACATAGGAAGAGATCTCCATACTCTGCTATCTATCCATCATCTATGTGTTGGAGGTTGATGCCTGTTGTGTATCCTCTAATGTAGCTGCTTCTTTACTTCTCTGCCCCATTGCCTCAGTGTCAGTTATTTCCTCTGATGCAATGTTCTCCTCCTATTTAGACACAAGATTCAACTTGGGCCTTTTATTTGGCTCAAAGAGCTCTTCAATAGTCTCCATGGTAGAGCTATATGTCTCCTCACTATTCCTCTTAGGATTCTTCAATTCATTGGCTAGGGTCTATATGACAGGAGGAATGTTCATTGGCTCCCCTTGTTCTGGAACCTGCAGGAAAGATTTGTGATCAAATTGTCTTCCCAAATCAATGATTGTGTTCTCTACATCCACAACAGTGTTGTCCATATCAATCAAGGTGTTCTCCACCCACTCATCCTGGTTAGCAAAGTATTCAATGTCAGGCCTTGGGTGGTGGATGTATTCTCCCAACTTGACCTTGAGTCTGAGCTTATTTATGAGCCCATGAGGGTCATAGTGCCAAATGAAACTATTTCTAAATTTCATTTTTTGAAGTAACCTATCGGCCTCTGGTCCAGCCTCTTTGTTGTTGCAAATGAATGGGCCCATTTGGTTTTTCACATTGAACTGGGTTTGATTCCTATAAGCTAGGAAGTGGACCTCATCAGAGCTAATGATTTGTCTAAAGTATTCAAGAGCAAATATCCTCATAGGGAGGTATTTGGGAAACTTATAGGGGGCTAGCTCACAACCATAAATTCTAATATTAGTGTGGTTTTGGTACAAGTACCATCTCCCACCTTGTTGTTCTTGGCCAATTACAATACTCTCTTGATCTTTGGGCTGATTCTAGGTTGAGTCTTAGAAGTGAGCATGTTCATGACTGGGTACATAGAGGAGTCCATGAAGTCTTTGTAGGTGAATTATGTGGAAAACTTGTGGACCAAGGGTGTCCAGTAGATGGCTGATCTCTCCTTTCCCTTGGTATCCAACCTCTGGATGCTCAAAAGGAACTTATATGTCTAGTAATACAAGAACATATGAAACAGTACTGAAGAGTATTCGAAAACTCTTTCAGTGGGTAGTCTGGTGAATTTTTCATGCATTTTGTCTGTAATGAACTAGGCATAATGAAACATGATAGTAGGAGGCTTGCCTGGCATGAAATGGATAGGAAGGTCATGATGACCTCATCCACATGCCCATGTGATGTGTATCCTAGGATGCATGAGAGCATGGCGATTATGCGCATGCCAGTCTCTAAAAAAATAGTGGGAGCATAGGGTGGAATGTCTGTAGGAGTATGGTGTTCGTCAATGATGAAATTCTGGAAAATTTGTTTGATTTTGACTGGGTTTAGTGTGATGTACAGGTCCAATAGCTTTCCAATGGACAAAGGGGCCAGATTAGGACTAGGCTTGTTACAGGGAAAAGTGTCTATTTAGAACTGCTCTATCCCACTAAGGTGTGACAGCTGCCTCAGAAACAAACAAAGAAAAACTACTTTTGTACTTCCCTTATGAACTATAGATAGAGAGGAATAGAAAGAACCAACCTGTTTCTTGCGCTAGTACTTTGATCCAATCCTTCTCTTCTTTGATAGTCTCCAGCTACCTGCTCCCTTACTTGCCCAGCTTCATAAAGTACCTGTAAGATCACAGAAGAAGAAAACTATACAAAGACATGGATCTATATTCATAAACAACTTAGGATCAGATTTAAGTTAACCATACAAATGTAACAAGCATCAATGATACAAAATCATGGAGGAAAACTCAAATAGCTTTTATTGATAAACAAGAAAAGATCCAGGAGGAGTTACAACCAGTGGTTCCTGACCCAGCATCAACCTCCCAGCAAAGAAGCCCCTCTTCACCTCAAACAAAGCATAGATCACCCAACAATCTGATGTTTGTCTCAAAAAACCAACAACAATTCCTTACAATATGCAAAATTCCAGCCTCTGGATCTCTGGGGTGAGGGATCCATATATAGATATCTGTAAGGAGGATGAGTCAGCTTGTGATTTGATTAGTGTCTTCTTTCTGTCAGTTCTTGCTTCCACTTGGAGACTGAAGGCCTCTTACTCATCCTTGGTCAAATTCAGTGAGGCAAGTGTCACTGGAGAAGATTCTGGAAGCTTCCATTGTCTCTCCACCTCACGGAATGACACTGCGATTTGTCATTTCTCGCCCATCGCACGCCACAGAAGGGACTTTTGAAATGAAATGCACCCTCACAGTGTATTTAGGTGCAATGCAACGCACCTAGCCAGTGGAGCAGCTGAAATGATCATGTTTTGACTTATTCTGAGCAGTTTCTGGTGGAGAACTTCTGGGAGAAGCTGTAATCTGTTGACCTTGTTTCTTTAGGGGTTAGAAAAACACTTTTAAGGACTTAGGAGCCCTTGGTTTATGGACATTTCATGCCTGGAGTTGTAGGGCAAAAAAATGTCTATAACAGTTTCCCCCTAAAGTATGAGGCCGTTAACTTTTTGGTGTCAGGTGAAATGCTTTATTATGAGGATTCGAAGTTCTTTCAATGCTGGGAGGAGACCTGTAATAAGATACAATACAATACATTATCTTCACACTATTTTCATGATCTAGCTGAGGCGGGCATTCCCATGCTCAGCTTTATAAATTCATTTTCATGTACATAGGACAAACAATCGTCTGAGTGTAGACTGATGATTCTGGTAGAGCCATCATCCTTTTGAGTGGATGATTATCTGTGGAACAATGATGTACATTTAATGTCTTTATTTTCCTGAATATATATCCCAGCCCGGATGGATGAAACTAGATCCGGGGTCTTCAATCTCGTCCGATCTTCACTCGAACTACAAGTCGATCCATGTGAGAAATGTTCTGAAGTCGAACATGGAAAGACATCGCTTGATTACCAGTCAATGATTGAAACTGTTAACAAGTGCGAGAGGAATCACCGATAATGATAATGATCCTCAAGGTACCGCAGTACAATTCACGTGGTGTGAATAAAGGACTTGGCGTCAAACACCACGAAAAATCTTTCGATCGAAGGCCATTGATGTAAACCTATCGCCGGAAGTGAGAAACTTGCCATTGAGGCATGCAAGCTTCAAAGTACTGAATGGGGTGTTCCTAGATCAACTTCTTGGATAATGAGCTGATGTCGACAAGAAATGATACGTCACAGGAGGGCCTTAATGAATCCCACATCAATGACACGGAACGGAGCAAATGATTTTAATGGAGGTGAAAACGATCTAGTGATATAAGGTTCAGGGTGGCGATCATGAAAGAATGGAGTATAATGTATGGTAGTGGGTGAGACACAAGTGACTTCTCTGGATGACTTCTCTTGAACATATCGACGACACTGATGTGATGGATTGGTAGCATTAACCCCAGATGTCGATGGTATGCCGTGACCATGGCGATGTTACCGGTGAATGAAACAACCCAACCCAACTCGGACACGGAGTGGAAGTGTCATGTTCAAGAGTGACTTGCTACCAACAAAGTTTCTTTGAGTTTTCTTCCCAATTTTTCCCCAGTCATTGATGACCAGTACCTCTTTATTTTTTTCAAGCTTGAGGAGGATAACATATGCTTGTTCTATAATTTTCCCTTCGGGCAAACCCATCGCTATGTTTTAACGAGCCTAGCGATAGTGAAACTCATTCTCGTCTATAGACAAGTTTGTCGCTATTAATCTTTTTAACGAGTTTAACGACAAAAATAACTCGGTCCTTTTCAATTTTAGAGAGTCTGAAAAGGAACGTAAAGGAAACTCCAAAATTCATTTTTTGTCATCTAATCCCTTAAGTCCGAAAAAGTATAAAACAATACAGAAGGGATGAATTTTCGATACTTTTAACGAGCCGAACAAAACAAGCGCTCGATATTTTTGTGTAATAATCCCTCAGGTCCAAAAAGATTAAATCTAGAGGAGGGATAGCACATCCTGTCCCTTTAACGAGTTGGAAGGCCAAGGACTCGGCAATCTTTTCATATTTTAAGAGTCAATTTAAAAGAGCTTAAAGGAGACTCGTCTTTTGAGGAACGAGTGACAGAACGGGTAGCAACTGATTCCAGGCAAGGTTTGGAATTTTCCAATCACAGCAGTGTCACAAGGATGGCTAGTGAAATCACTCTTCGCAGATGTTCCTCAAAATGGGTAAACAATCAAATGGAGGTGAATGATCGGCCAATGAAAAAGTTGAGGTGACGGTGCAAACACGACCAAGGCTTTAATGGCTGAAGTACTACATTCAAGATGGTTATTTACTGGGGAATAATTCATTTTTTAATGAGCTTAAATGCGGGTAGAAACATTTGCTCATGTCTTATGTTTATTTTTTAACGATCTTGAACTATGTGCTAAAACTACTCGATTAATCCAGTCGTATGATAAGAATGTCTCATATAAAAACAACAACTTTTAGAGTTTTTCCCCACATCCTTTCTTTATGCAAGTTAGGAGACGACCAATCCTAGGAGTTTAAAGGGTTAGAGGTCCTATAAATTTAAAAAATAAATAGTCGCTCTTCGCTTGCACTCCAAAAGGTTTGCATGCCCCCAGGTATAAAATAGAGTTTCAAGGTTACCCCTTCTTTAGTCCGTTAAAACATTCATTTTACCGAGAGAGGCCTACCTCTTACAGGTTACCCAAAGATTGCTCTATTCACAGTGCAAACAAAACACTTCTTTGGCGATGTCTACCGAAATAAACAAAGGTGAGCGGATGGTATGGCGTGACCGTCCCTAACATAACTTTGACAAGAGGATCTTGTTCCAGTCCAACTCCCCCTTCCAATCACGGACGGGAGTACGGAGGTCATATTCTCTCGCGGAAACCTACCTTATACCCGAAGTTTTCCTGCCGAAGCAGACTAGGATGTATGCCCCCTGGATTTCAGTCATGTCCCCCCGAATCACTCGCACTCATCGGGTGGACGGACTGGAGATTGAGACATTTCTTGCATGCAAAGACCATTCATGGATGGTATATGACTATTTGCTATGCGTGATCCGGGAAATGAAAACTGGTCTACGAGCTTGACCACTCT
Source organism: Pinus tabuliformis (assembly GCA_031772625.1). Taxonomy (NCBI): domain Eukaryota; kingdom Viridiplantae; phylum Streptophyta; class Pinopsida; order Pinales; family Pinaceae; genus Pinus; species Pinus tabuliformis. The sequence continues at coordinate 1,700,088,735 of CM062820.1, forward strand.
TCCTTCATGCGGAAAACACATTACTCTAAAGAGTGAGGAGACAACTGCTCCCGTACAATAAATATAGTCTCGTCCAAGGAGTAGATTGTAATCCAGGGGTCCTCAAACTACCATCACGTTCATGTGAACGGTTTTCCCTCTCAATGTTATGGGCACATTGGGAAGGATCCCTAACGGTCGACTGGTTCCTTTATCAAAGCCTGTCAGATTTCTCATCTCAGGCAAAAGCGATGGCGAACCAAGCACTTTCCAAGCAGTTGAGGAAAGGATACTCATAGAAGCCCCCTCATCTATGATGGTACTAGCCATAACCATTCTATATATTTGGATAATAATTTGGAATGGTATACTAGTTGGTAAACGGGGTCTGCCTAGTTGATTCTAGTCGAAGAAGACAACTAGGTTGCTTGGAGGTGGGACCGAATAGACGGCCGGGTACGACTCTGACGAACTTTCTTCCTGCGGTAAAGGAACGGGTAAATTGCCCCCATGTTCGTTGGAGTCTGTGTTTATGAAGAGAATTTGGAAGGTTTCATCCTTGTTCTCTTCAGTGACTGCATCATCTGAAGATGAAACCTCTGAAGGAAAGACCGAGTCAACTGCCGCCTCGACCTTTTGACTTTCGTTTGGTATGGATTCATATGGTTTATCTTCAATGATAGGTGCTTCAGCCGACCACCTGAGCGGGCCGGTTGGATTTTCAACTGGTGACAGACTCGGCAAGAGCTTTTTATATCCAGGAGGAAGTCATGATGGTGAAACTGGACGATCGTCCAAAACTCTTTTAGCCTCATCTAAGAAGGGACAACGGTGGACGGCATGATCGCCTTCGCACAGTTTACAAGGAAATCTATATTTTCCTTTTTGTCCTGGGGTTTCAGTTTCACTAGTTGACGGTGTGTTTTCAACATGATCATCAGAGGTTGATGACACCAGGTTGTGCAAACAGGGAGACCAGTCCCTTAAGATCTGAGGGATGCAAGGACAATCTCTCTCATAGTGGTCTCCCTTGCAAATGACACATGGCGATTTAGGCCTGTTCAGTGCAGTGTGTGGATTTTCGTTAGACCACACTCGTTTGCCCCCATTTGCTTTTGGCTCCTTCTTCTTCTTCTCTTTCTTCTTCTTTTCCTTCTTCTCCTTAGGTACTTGACTTTTGGCTTTAGTAACCCCATCAAGCGAAGAGGAAGGAGGAGAGGAAGAATTAGAGGAAGTAGAGGGTTGGGGGGTAACTCTGGACTCGTCTAATTGCTGATTCAATTGTTTAGGAATAATGGTGTTCTGAACGACAGAGGTTGAGAAGAGCCATACAGGCAAACCAATTGTCAGTCCTGGAAGCGACAATGTGGCCATATGGGGTGCACCAACATCTCCCCAAGAGGAGAAGGGACTAGGATTTCCTCCAAGGGGAATTCCTTGGTTGGTGGACTCCATTTTCTCAACCCAAGATCAACGTAGGAAAGGGTAATGAATATTCCGTTTAAAATAAATTTTAGACGCTTTGACACAACTTATTTTTTCAGTTTTTTAGAGTCGAGAAAAAACAAAAGATGACTCTAGTCTCCTTCGATTTTTAATGGGCCTGAAGTGACAAGTGCACAGATGGACCTTTTCTGTTAAGGAGTCTGAAAAGGAACGAAAGGGACTGCTCTGGAAGTCTAGGTAGAGGGAGTACCAAACCAATCGCAAAACTGCAGAATACTTTTTACGGTATGGCAGTGAATCTTCCCGAATGCTGTGTTCAGTGCATTGCGATCGATAGGGCGGCAGACATGGCTTCCTATGGATAAAGGATTTAAGCCTATAGGGGTCTCCCAAAATATACTCGACGGTACATGGGAGCACAAGTCCGTACTGGCACTTATCATCTCAAAGTGGAGGAATCACCCAACCAACAGTGAGAACAACAATTACCAGGCTTTACGATGCTGGAATACATCTCTAGCCTAGACCTCTAAATGTTGTGTGTTAAGTTCCAAAGCGTTGTTAGATTCATTGAATTTATTTTAAGTTGATCTTGCTTATGAATTTTTCCTTTTGGGTTCACCACGAGATGTAGATGTAATTCCTAAAATGCAATCTAAAGATGATAAACAAACTTTTTATCTCTTTTATGCAATGAAAATCCTAGCTACTAAGGAAAAGAAAGACAAAATCTTTTCACAAAGAGCAAAGAGCACATTGTAAATGCACTTTCCTAAATCAAGCCAAACAGATTGTTTATATGCAAATGAACATGCATGTATTTGTTTTCGACTTCCGTAGTATATGGATGCTAAAAAGAAAGTTGATGCACAAATCTGAATTTCTTTTCAAGCGACAAATATAAACAAGCTTCTTTTCGAAATCAAGAAATAGAGATGATTACGACACCTTATGATTTTGAAATGAATACTCGTTTTTGACACTAGAAAATCACAAATCCAGACCAAAAGCAATAGTAGCAGGATAATCAACCATCAACAGCAATCAAACTCTTTCCAACGATTGAAATCGACACTTACGACAGATTCAAATCAAAGGACGACAATACGATTACGCTACTTTTGCTAAGGAGAACTGTAAATGACTCAACAAACACACAAAAACATCTACAGTTCTTTTGTACAAAGGAGGCGGAATAACAACAAGGAAAAGGGGTTTAAAACAGACATATACTGATCACAGGCAGCAAAATTCAGAGATAGAACTGGAAAGAATGAAGCACAAGAACCACAGCTGCACAGGGCTAGTCTGATCAGCGCACCTATAACACAGAGAATCTGAAATGCAGCACAGGTTGCCCTTTCGGGAAGTGCGCTGAAATTCAGGATCTCTTAACAGTACCTGCGCTGGGCCAGAAACGAGACTCTGTCTGGGTTCCGGGTCATAGTTTGCAGTTCAGTCTTTGGTTTTTGGTCGAGTAAAAGCAATCAGTAATTCAACAATCAGGGGTAGATCTAACGAGGATCTAAGAGCTATCACAAGGGAAATCATATAGTTTGTGAATCAGTTTTTTAAATCATAAATAGATTCAGTGAATGGATTGAAACAGCGGATGCCTACTTTGCATTTGTTATGGAAAATGCAGTTCGAATGCCACTTATAAGTTTATGAAACAAACAAACAAAGAATGATAAACAAACAAACTAATTAGCTCCCCAGTGGAGTCGCCATTTTGTTACAGGGAAAAGTGTCTATTTAGAACTGCTCTATCGCATTAAGGTGTGACAGCTGCCTTAGGAACAAACAAAGAAAAACTACTTTTGTACTTCCTTTATGAACTATAGATAGAGAGGAATAGAAAGAACCGACCTGTGTCTTGCGCTAGTCCTTTGATCCAATCCTTCTCTTCTTTGATAGTCTCCAGCTACCTGCTCCCTTACTTGCCCAGCTTCACAAAGTACCTGTAAGATCACAGAAGAAGAAAACTATACAAAGACATGGATCTATACTCATAAACAACTTAGGATCAGATTTAAGTTAACCATACAAATGTAACAAGCATCAATGATACAAAAGCATGGAGGAAAACACAAATATCTTTTATTGATAAACAAGAAAAGATCGAGGAGGAGTTACAACGAGTGGTTCCTGACCCAGCATCAACCTCCCAGCAAAGAAGCCCCTCTTCACCTCAAACAAAGCATAGATCACCCAAAAATCTGATGTTTGTCTCAAAAAACCAACAGCAATTACTTACAATATGCAAAATTCCAGCCTCTGGATCTCTGGAGTGAGGGATCCATATATAGATATTTGTAAGGAGGATGAGTGAGCTTGTGATTTGATTAATTTCTTCTCTCTGTCAGTTCTTGCTTCCACTTGGAGACTGAAGGCCTCTTACTCATCCTTGGTTGAATTTAGTGAGGCAAGTGTCACTGGAGAAGATTCTGGAAGCTTCTATTGTCTCTCCACCTCGCGGAATGACACTGCCATTTGTCATTTCTCGCCCATCGCACCCCACAGAAGGGACTTTTGAAATGCAACGCACCCACACTGTGTATTTAGGTGCAATGCAATGCACCTAGCCAGTGGAGCAGCTGAAATGATCCTGTTTTGACTTATTCTGAGCAGTTTCTGGTGGAGAACTTCTGGGAGAAGCTGTAATCTGTTGACCTTGTTCCTTTAGGGGTTAGAACAACACTTTTAGGGACTTAGGAGCCCTTGGTTTATGGACATTTCATGCTTGGAGTTGTAGGGCACAAAAATGTCTATAACAAGGCTAGATTTGCAGCATCTGGTTGATAGATTCAGCAGTAATGGTGAATAATAACTCATGGTTTGTTGCCACAATAGCCCTTTGGCTTGGAATATAACAGGCATGACAAAAATTTACAATGTCTGGGAATGGGTGAAATTTTGGGAATGTATACTTGAGAAAATTGGATACCCAAAGGTTAATGCCATCAGCATGGTTTAGGAACCTATCCTTACTCTAGCAGTGGATTATTAGAAGGTGGCCTAGAGTAGCATTGTATTTAATTTGGAAATCCCTGTCTGCTAGGGCCAAATATTCAATCTCCAAGTAAGGAGTTGATATAGGTCTGACATGTAGAGAGGTTTGACCAACCATCTTTTTTTATAAAGTGTGGAAATTGGGCTTATACAACTCTAGAAATGTAGTCTTGGAAACTCTGGTACAAGGATTGGGTAATCGAAATTTGCAAGATAGGGGTTTTGGTATTTGAGGGGAAATACTTTCATTTCAATGAAAATTAATTAAATTGAATTACTTTAATGTTTGAAATTACTGTATACTTTTGAATTTAAGAGGGTTGTCTGTGGTTTGTTGTCAAATACCTAGAATTTGTGGTTCAAATTGCAAATTGGTTTTGATGGCGAATATAGAGGGTTTTGTGGCTTCTGTCATGCACTAGAGGGATAAACTAGGCTTCAGGAGCATGTTCGGGAGGCAATTGGTGGTCATAACTGGTTGCAGAAGCTCGAGGGGCACAGGGAAGCTTAGGATGCTTTTGTAGAGCAAATGAGTGAAAACGGTGAAAATGGGGATCTACATGCTTTTATCCGAGAACGGTTAGAAATTAGCGCGAGATTAAATAGTGAACAATGAGTGATTTTTGCTTTCAGACGGGAGGTGGTTTCGGGGGCCATCGCACCACTTTTGAGCGATGGGTGTTTTTTCCTGAGTGCATGCGACTTCACACGGTGCCCCCATGTAACCCAAAGGGGACCGAGCAATACTACCCATATCGCATGCTCTCAGGTCGATAAAGGTCAAGAGATGAATGGGCACGATATGGGCGAGGGCCATACGATCTGGGCATGCAAGATCCAATAGCCATCGTGTGGCAAAGCTACATGACGGGAATTGGGGGCAGATATTAGTGGGGCCCAAGGATTTAATTACACTTAAGTATAATTAATTAATGGATAATTGCAGGGTTAAAATGTAATATGGGTTTATGAAGTGGGGCCAAGGTTTTGTCGATAAAATGATATTGTAGTGGAGTTAATAAAGTAGCGTGTGGGGTGGGGGGATAATAGTTATGATAAAAGGTTTTAGTGGGTTTTTAGGAAAATTAATCAAGTAAAAGTTACTTTTTGCATGGGAAAGGGTTTCACAATAGGGAAAAATGGTTTCTGGGTAGGGGAATGAGTTAGGAGGTTATTTTGCTAGGGAATTGTGTGAAACCAAGGGGTAGGAGTCAAAATGAAGGAAAAGGGGCTTGCATAAGAAATGAAGGGGTAAAAGGGGAAATTAGTATGTAGTGAGGGTGAAGTGGAATGAGGGGAATTTAGAGAAATGAACTTGTGAACATCCTTTTGCTTTCATAACTGCTCCTGCAGACTGAAACACATGATTAAACATGATAAATGTGCTTTTGTTTCAATGAACTTTGTACTTTCTACAACCTTTATTCTACTTACCCTGTTACTTACCCTAACATTTTTTCCTCACTTTTTTGGGTGCATTTAAGCTAGAAAACCCTTTCTTTCCTTTTTATTTTAAAAATTAAATTATATACTTCTAACCTTATATCTTCCAAGGGCTAAGATTAAACTAATGAGCTCCTTTTATTTCTCTACGTATCTACTAAACTTCCAAGATTGAACTATTTGGCTAGATCTTTATTCTCTACCTATAAACATAATATTCAAAGCATGAAGTAGTCAAGATTAAATAGTTTGACTATCATGGGTTGTGGCATGTATGACAAGCTGCATACAACCATTACTTTAGTCAGTAACGTAAAAGTAGTGGCACTTGGACTTGCACACTTTCATGATCTATTTTTTTTGGGGGTTCATATTTTTTCATTTTTTTGAACTTTTCTTATTCTTTTTGTCCTTTGATATTTCTTTTAGGACACACCCTCTTTACTTTTTTCTTTTTTTTTCGACATGGAAGACATTTGCATAAAGCAAAGGTACGTACAATATTACAAAGGTTAACCATGGTCAATTCAAAATTATGAATCCTATTATTATAGGACTCTAACACATGGACCGAAGTTACTCACACAAAAGTTGTAGTCCTCGGATAGATCTTTCTAACGACATATTGTGTGCATCAAACAAAGATCGTATGCCAAGGTTACGACCCCGAGAATTCAATGTACCAATTTACCCAAACGGGGTCCATAGTTTGGTGCTTCATCTCCTAGGGTTAGGTTTTTTTATTTTTAGGGTTTTCCATTGTTTCTCAAAAATAAATAGGCCTTTGAGCCTTATTGTAATACAGCTTAGATGCATGTAGCCTCCACATATCTCCTCAGAGATAAACTACCATCGCCCGAGCTAGTTTATTTCCATTTCTATTTGTAAGCATATTTGAGTATTTTACATTAATGAAATGAAGCATTATTTATGCTACATCTCTATATTTATGGTTATATTTGTAATTGGTTTTGTTCTTGTTTAAATCTAGATTAGTGGTATAAGAGTAGTCTGCTCCTTCTCTATTTTTCTTTGCATGTCCCCAACGGGGTTGGGATATAAGGAGTTAGGGCTTGAATTGGTCGAACCTTTGCAAAACCAAACTCACAAAACCCGACAAAATCCCATGGAAGATAAAAAGAAAGATGAAGGGGCAGGAGATCCTATCAAAATATTACTAGAAGAGGCCCTCGAGCGATAAAGGAACGCAATGATGGAAAACTTTACCTAGATCCTTTAGTGGCTACCCAAGGGTGACACATCTACTTCTGGAAGCTACTCTGGAAGTGCCACACCCTTTAAGGTACAAGTTAACTTTGACATTCCAATATTTGAGGGTTAGGTAGATGCAAAAATTGTAGATAAATGGTTAGCTTTGCTAGAAGGGTATTTTTCTATTCATTTTTTTTTGGTCGGGACAGGATTACTTTCACTCTATTCAAATCTGCCCACCACGTTAAGGACTAGTGGGAAACCTACTGCGAGCAGAATGATGAAAGTACAGATTCACTGTTTTCAGCCACACCCATTGGGAATACATTCAAGAATGCCATCAAGGAATAGTACTACCTTGTCAGAAGTTATGAGGATAAATACGTAAAGTGGACCACAGTGTGGTAGGGAAGGGACTAATATGTGTCAGAGTTTACCAATATTTTTCATAGACTTCACACAAAGTTGGGTATCAAGGATTCTAAGCTTCATTTGGTACTCAAATATCATGGCTACATACACAGGTAGGTATAGGATGAGATGGAGTTCCTGGACATCTCCTTGCTCAGCACAGTGTATCGATATGCTGTTAAGATTGAGAACAAGACTAAAAAGAGGAAGCGAGACTTTGGATCTACAAATCCGAAGCAAGGGAAAGGCACCCCAAACCACTGAACAAAGGACAAAGCCAAGGTGGGTAACCCAGGATAACCCGCCAAAGCCGCAAGCAGAGAACAACACCGCGAAGCCCAAGAATAACATGGGAAAGTGGTGTGAGTTCCATAAGAGCTCCACTCTCAACACAAGTGAGTGTCGAGCCAAGCAGTCACTGGTGTCCGAGCTAAAGTCTTCAGAATTAGATGCATGTTCCAACTCTGAGTTAGAACCCGATAAGGGGAATGACAAAGGGAAGTTGATTATTGACGCAGAGTGCAATGCCACTATTGCCACCATGAAGATGTAGAAGGAGGAACCAGAAGATCCAGAGGAGGAGGAGCGCCTCTTCCACTCCCAGATGTGGGCAAAGGTCTCCCTGCTACAGTTCATTGTCGATAGTTGGAGCCAAAAGAACCTCATTTTGGTAGAGGTCGTGAAATGGTTGGGCTTACTAACCATATCACATCCACAACTATACACCATTGCGTGGCTTCAATAAGGATAGGATCTTCGTGTGATCCAATAGTGTTGCCATCCATAAAATAGCAAGCCCTTCATGGATGAGGTATTGTGTGACGTTGCTCCCCTTGATGTTTGTGATGTATTATTACACCAACCATACTTGTGGAAGTGACATGCTATGTATGAGTCAAGGCCTCATGCTGTTATTGTTACTTTGGGAAATAATTTGTATAGGATATTGGAGGTAGCACCGCCTACTATAATCTCATTGGTTACCACAAAATAATGCTGTAAGCTCATTTCCAAAATCGAGAAATCTGTTTTCCAAATGATATGCCCTCAAGGAAATAAGAAGACGGTGGCCACAACCTCCAGACAGGGCCTCTCTTCACGAAAACTAGATATGGACAAGGTCATGGAGGACTACAGGACATCATCACCTCCCCCGTAGAGGTTCCTCTACACTGTGAGGTCAAGCAACCCTTTGATTTGACCCCAAGTGCGTCGCTGCCCAATGGACAAATCTATCGGCACTCCATTATGGAGAACGATGAAATCAAGAGGAAAATTCAAGATTTGTTACAAAAAGGTTACATCCGACTGAGTTCATCACCCTGTGGGAGCCCGATTGTGTTGGTATAGAAGAAGGATGGCACTTGGAGACTCTCTATTTACTATCACACGTTGAAGAAGATCATTGTTCGAAATAGGTACCTAATCCCATGGATTGATGAACTTTTGAACCAATTGAAGGGGGGAAAATATTTTAGCAAGATTGATTTGAAGTCAGGATATCACCAGGTACCAATCGAACCCTCCCATGTGTGGAAGACTATCTTCAAAGCCAAGGAGGGCCTTTTCGAATGGTTTGTTATACATTTTGGATTGATGAATGTTCTTGCAACCTTCATGAGGCTAATGGATGACATCCTGAAGCCATTCACCAACTCATTTGTAATGGTATACTTGGATGAAATCTTGATCTTCAACGAGAGTTGGGAAGAGAACCTCCACAACATTCGACAGGTTCTCCAAACATTGTGACAACACAAGTTATGTGCCAATTTTTCGAAAAGAACTTTTGGAATGACCCAGTTTAGTATCTAGGATACATTATTGATGAATGGGGGATGCATGTGGATCCATCCAAGATCTAAGTCATTCGGGATTGGCCATCTCCAACCACTCTAATAGAGCTCCACAACTTTCTCCGTCTTACCAACTTCTACCACAAGTTCATCTTTCGATTTTCTCATATCACTTGGCCCTTGAGTCAGGTCGCCAAGGGAGGAGTCAAAGAAAAATCACTTTGGTCTGAATCTCAACAGAAGGCAATCACCGAGTTGAAACATCACCTCTGCTCGGCATCAGTGCTCGCATTATCAGACTTGGAACAACCATTTGAGATCGAGATAAATGCCTCTGACTATGCTATTGGGGTAGTCCTTACTCAACACAGGCATCGAGTGGCATATCATAGTGAGACACTTTCAGACACAGTCCAGAAGTATCCCACTTATGATAAAGAGATTTATTCCATTGTGCAGACCTGCTGACAATGGAAGCACTAAATTTTGGGGAAGGAAAGGGTCATCCACAAAGACCACCGGCCCCTGTAGTTCATACAAATGTAAGCGGAGTTTTATAATTATCACCATTAGAAGTGGTACACATGCCTACAACAGTTCCATTTGAATATCAAGTATAAGAAGGGTGGCACCAATAATGTTGCAGGCTGCCTCAGTTGACCACTGATCATGGCATTAACCACCGTGCTCAACTCTTGTGGGCACGAGACTTTTGATTGGCCACTTATCTAAAAAATGACACATAATTCAACCACACATACCAGACACTCTTGGATGGTCATCATGTTCCAAATTTTCATCTCCAGGATTACCTGTTAGCCACCTAGGTCACCTTTGTGTTCCTTCAAGCGAGCCTGCCAAGGTGATTTGGTAAGCACGTTACAGTCGGGCTGCTGGGCCTTTTAGGGTCGAGAAAAAGGTGTTAGTACAACAAAAGTATTTATATTGGCCGAATATTTGACAGGATGTCAAGAAGTACATCAAATCCTGTAGTGCCTATGCCATTGTCAAAGTGACCATCAAGAATTGAGGCCTTTATAATCTGTTGCCTACCCCTAGTCGACCTTGGGAATCCATCTCCATGGGTTACATGTTGGGCATTCCTTCTAATAAGCGTTGAAATGATTGTGTTTTTGTGGTCGTGAATAGGTTCTCAAAGATGGCCATTATGGCAGCCTGCAAGAAGAATATCACAACAAAAGTCACTGCTTAAATCTTCTTTGAATGAGTGTGGGTACACTTTGGAATCCCACAATCTATCATCTCAGATTGGGATAGCAGGTTCCTTAGTACATTTTGGTCCAGTCCTTGGTCGATACTGGACACTAAACTCACTACATCCACAACCTTCTATCCCTAAACTGATGGCTACACAGATGTTTTCAACAGGATGATCATACACATTTTGTGCATGTACAACTCAAATCATCCATGCACATGGGATGAGAGCCTTCCCTACAGTCAACACAGCTATAACCGAGCTCCCCACAGCTCGACTGGCCACAACCCTCTTCAGGTGGGCCTCAGATTCCAACCACTATGTCCCATTGACGTGCCATGTCATTTGTAGCTACTCAGGAAGATCCGACTCATGTCCAATCTGAAACATATAAGGAAAAATAATTCATATATCACATCGAACATATCCACCAGTAGGTCCATGACATTCTAGAGAAATCAAATGCTAAGTAAAAGCAACGACATGATCAACATCAGGTGCCACACAAGTTTTAGGTGGGTGACAAAGTCTAGTTGCATTTGCAAAAGGAATGCCTTACTCGAGCCTATTGGAAACTCAAACCACTCCGAAATGGTCCTGTTGTGCTATACAACAACCCTCCCCATTTCAAAATTTTTCATATAAGACTTTAATAAGAAATGGGTCCCCTTCGATAGATGCTAGTTGATTGGAATGAGGTATTCGAAAACCTAGGAATCGGGAGAGGCAAGAGATACGCAGCGACCAGGGTGACCATAGCGAGCAGGGTTCGATTCTAATGGAGGGTGGCAAGGGAGGGAGCTCGACTCCCTCCTACAAAGATGTAGTGGCCAGCAGAAATAAATCACCAGTCGAAATTAGTAAAGGCGATATGAACAATAGTAATAGGGGCATTGAAAAAGACACAATTGGGACCAGATCAAAAGAAAACAGCAGCACAAAGGACAAAGAGGAAGAAGACAAAAGTCTGGGCTCAAGAGACAAAACTCAAAAAGGACCTTGCAAACCAAAAGCAGAAGTCACTCCTCGAGTAATATTAAATGATGCTACTCTGCAGGAGCACAGGGAACACATGGGAACCTACACCATTATTTGTAAATTTATGGGACTATGGCCCACAGAAAAGGCTTTACATACATGGATCAAGTATCATTGGAAGCCCAAAGGAATCATTGACTTACATCTAGGGTCAAAAGGATTCTTCATAGTAGTGTTCTCAAACATTGAAGACAAAGAGATAATATTGAAAGGAGGTCTCTATTTTTTTGCCGCAGCAGGTCTCTATATGAAACCTTGAAGGATGAACTTTGTCCCAGAGAGGGAGACTTTCTCTTCAGTTCTTGTGTGGGTAAGGTTCTACTCTCTACCTCTTGATTACTGGCAAATTGAATCATTGGCTACTACTGGCAATAAACTAGGACGCTTTGTCAAAGCTTCTGAAGCCACAAGAAGAGGAAAATACACCTCCTTTGTTAGGATATGTGTGGAAATGGATCTATTAGGAGAACTTCCAGATGAAGTCATCCTGGAAGTTCATGATGAGGAGTGGGTGCAGATGGTAGACTATGAACACATCCCCTTCAGATGCTGAAGATGCCATGAACATGGGCATTTATTAAGAGACTACCCTCTCAACAAAGAAGATAACAAAGAAAAACCTAATACAATGAAGGACACTGAAAGCTTCTAGAAAGTGGCTAGCAGAGGAAGGGGAGGAAAAAAGGGGCCAAAACAACAACACACTGAAGGGTGAAAGGGTAGTCAGAATAAGTTTCAAGTGCTAGAAGAGCCTGAAGAAAGAACAAGAAAGATTCAACTTCAGGAGGAAGATGCTATGGAAAAATAAAAAAAGAGGACACAAATCTTTCTCTAGATTTTGACTCTCAAAAAGAAGCCATGAGAAGTGAAACAGAAATGGAAATGGACCAGGAAATGACCCAAAGTGAAACAGATCTGGAAGATCATGAACTACAAGAAATCCTTGACAAGGAAAACTTGGATCTGGAAGGATTCCTGAGGCAAAGAACCAAAGGAGGAATAGAATCTCTTCCTCAAGAAGAATTCAACAGGATACATCCGTTGTTTTTATGGAAGACTCAGGAATGAGGACTACAGAAAGGTACAAACATCCACAAACAGGAGCACAGAGGGGTGAAAACAATGAAATTAAATCTAGGATGAGCCACCAGAAATACAGGCAAGAAGAGAGGCAGAAAAAAGAAACATGAGCTCCTGATGGAGTGTGGAAAGCTAATGATAGATTCGGGCAAGATGAAATATCTAACTAGTTACTCCTTTACAAATATTTAATTATGAAGTTCATGTCATGGAATATCAGATGTCTAGGTTGTAAAATAAAATAGAGAATGTCAAGTAATAGAATGAAACTAGCAATGTCGGACATAATCTTCATTCAAGAAACAAAATGCTCCATTCAGAAAATAAAACAAATCCATAACAAATGGCTCAACAAATTTGAGTTTCTAGAAGTCAAAGGAGAGAACATAGCGGGAGGTATTCTCACTCTTTGAAACCCCCAAAAAGTCAGCATTATAGATGCAGATGCAACAAGAAACTACTTATCAGCTATCATTCAACCTATGGGAATGTATGAGACCTTCCTGGTTACGAATGTACACGGTCCTCAGAAAATTGATGAGAAGCTTAGATTTCTGCTCTCCCTGGCATATCTCAGAAGCAGACATGAAGAAATCCCTTGGGTCATTGGAGGAGACTTTAATATTATTAAATCTCTTTCAGAAAAAAAGGGAGGCACCAGAATCCTCAGTAGAGACTCAGTAGGATTCCATTCTTTCACAGAAGAGATGAAAATGGTTGACTCTGAAATGCATAACGGTCTTTTTACTTTGAACAACAAAAGAGGAGGAAATTCTCACGTTGCCTCCAAATTAGACATATTTTTGATCTTCGAGAAGCTGATGCTCACAAATACAGAAATATCTACAACTATTATCCCATTAGGAGGCTTTGATCACTAACCGATTCAAATAGAAATCAAGGTATTTGATGCTCCCAGAAACAGACCCTTCATATTTGGGAATATTTGGCTCTCTCACGCAGACCTCATCAACAACATTGAAAAATGGTGGTCTGAAGATCTTCAGGTTGAGGGCTCCAAAATGTTCCTCCTCCATAAAAGACTAAAAACACATAAAAATCGAACTCAAAGAATGGAACAAGAAGGATTTTGGTAACATTTTTGTAAACAAAAAATCAATAGAGATCAAACTGCAGGAACTAAACCAAGTAATGATCACAGATGGTTTTGATAAAACCAAAAGTGATCGAGCTAAAAAAATCAACCTAGATTGGGAGAATTTATGCAAACAGGAGGAAATCTTTTGGAGACAAAAGTCAAGAGTGCAATGGCTCAAAGAAGGCGAGTGAAACACTAGTTTTTTCTACCGTTCCACCATTGCCAATAGAACGCACAATAGAATCTCCTCAATATTGAATGTAGATGGGGAGCTTCAAACCTCTCACAAGAATATTGAAGGTGTGTTGGTTCAATATTTCAGAGGCATCACAAATGAAAATAATCCAGACAGAGACCAACACATCAAGGAAATTATAAAGAATATTCCTAGGATGGTGTCAAAAGAAGATAACTTTAACCTGAACAAACCAGTTACTGAAGCAGAGGTCAGTATGGTAATCAAAGACATGCAGAATGGCAAAGCTCCTGGTCTAGATGGTTTCAATGTTGATTTTTTCAAAGCTTGCTGGAATGTGGTCAAACAGGACATCTTGGAAGTGGTAGAGGACTCCAAAAGAAGTAAATCCATTCTGAAAGCCCTCAACAACTCCTTCATCTCCCTGATCCCCAAACAGGACTCTGCCCTGACTCCTGATAAGTTCAGACCCATTGCTTTATGTAATGTTGTTTACAAAATTATTTCCAAAATCTTGGCCAACAAACTCAAACCTCTTCTTCCTTCTTTGATATCTGGGGAACACTCTGGTTATGTTGAAGGAATGAAAATCCTGGATAATATTATTCAGGCCCACGAGGTTGTTCACTATCTCACTAGCAAAAGGCAAGCCGGTATGATCATGCAATTAGACATTGCAAAAGTGTATGACAAGGTAAACTGGATTTACATCAAAAAGATCCTTTTTGCTTTTGGATTTGATCATGACTGGATCAAATGGGTTATGGCTTTGGTTACTTCACACAGCTTTTCAATTCTGGTGAATGGCTAGCCCTCAGAGATCTTCACACATTCCAGAGGCCTCAGGCATGGTGACCCACTCTCTCCCTTCCTCTTTATACTCATGATGGAAGGATTGGGCCAAACCATTAAAAAGACCAAAGTCTTAGGGAAGATCAAGGGTCTCCATTTAATAGAGAAAGGCCAAGCCTTGACTCATCAGAAATTTGTGGATGACACCATACTGTAGGGCATCCCCACAATCAAGGAAGCAACAACATACAAGAAAATCTTAAATGACTTTGCCTTGGCTTCAAGTATGGAAGTCAATCTCTCCAAGTCAAATTTTTTTTCTTAAACACTAACATTGCTATTCAAAGGAACATATCTAGAATTATGGGCTTCCAAAGGGAGGTCGTCCCTTCAAAATATTTGGGTATCCCCCTAATAGATAAACCAATGCACAAAAGTATTTGGGAACGGGTGCTCAACAAGATGCAAGACAAGATCAAAAGATGGACTTATAGAGCGTTGAACCTTACTAGCAGATTGATTTTAGTGAAGGCAGTTCTTCAATCTATCCCTGTTTTCTTCTTATCAGCCCTGCTAGCTCCCAAAGTGGTCTTACAACAATTCAGGAACATTAAGAGAGACTTTTTGTGGGGCAGGGAAGAAATAAAAAAGAAATGGGCCCTGGTGTCTTGGGATAAAATTTTCAAACCCAAAAGTCATGGAGGAGTAGGCTTAGATGATCAGGAGACTCTAAGTAATGTTTTAGGAGCTAAACTATGCTGGATATGTGTTAAAGAACCAGGGGCACAATGGGCTAATACCTGGAAAGAGAAATATGCAAGCTCCTGGAAAAGGAGTGAGCTCATCAGAATGTCAGGGAACATAAAATGCTCTCACATCTGGAATAAAGCTTGGGAAAACAGAGGCCTGGTACAAAACAAAAGCTTCTAGGAAATCAAAGCAGGAGATTAGGCTCTCTTGTGGGAAGATAAATGGCAACAAGAACTGATGTTGTTAACGGAGGACTTTCTGGACATCAAGAAAGAAACTGATCTCCAAGGGCTAATAAAAGTCAGGGATTTCTAGAATCTTCCTCAGGACACTAAGAAATGGAGAAGCTGGAGGAAAATAAAATGTAGAGTGGACATCCCCATAAAAGTAAAAATAGAAGAACTCATGAACATTTTGGAATAGAGGAAGATCCTAGTTACAGATGGGCAGGATCAGTTAAGATGTGGCCAAAACAAAGAAAGAATCTTTAATATTAAGGAAGCTAAAAGAATTTATCTTAACCTAGAGCCCTACATTTTGGCTAGGTCTTGGCAAAAGCTTTGGAGTCACCAAGGATGGATGAAGATCAAACTTTTTATGTGGTTAGTTCATCACAAGAAAATACTAACTTTGGATAAAATTCAGGAGAGGGGGGTGATGGGGCCTTCTAGATGCCAATTATGTGAGGCTCAAGAGGAGACTATGAAGCATATTCTCAATAGCTGCACCTATACCTCCTGGTTGTGGGATTTTTTGAAAAGCATTTTTCACTAGACAGACAGAGACAAAGATAGCATTATTAACACCCTGAATGAGTGGAGAAAAGACTTTACACGGAATTAGATCCTTAATTTGGCCTCGACCTTTACACCAAGTTTCATTATCTGGAATTCTTAGAAAGAAAGGAATAAAATAATTTTCAAGGATGAAAAAAGTACCCCTCTTTTCTTGATGGAATTGATCTTAAAGTAGATAAAGGAGACTGTTTCCACCACTCTGCATAGTTATCCCTCGAATCCTCCCACAACACTTGAATTGAGAACTCTCAAGCAGCTGGGAATGCATGAGATCATCCTCAATGGTCTGAGGAAGAAAGAAAGAATGTTGGAAAGGGAAAAGGAGTTCTAGCATCCTCCACCGAAAGGTTATCTAAAATGCAACATTGATGGGGTTTCGAAGAGAAACTCGGGGACTACTGGTTATGTTGGTGTGTTAAGAGATGAAGATGGAAAAATAATTTTTACTTTCCACTGTCATTTAGGCCAAGCTACCAATAACATGGCTAAATTAATGGCTTTGGAACAATGTCTAGAGCTTCTTAAACTCAATCACAACTCAAATGTTCTCATCGAAGAAGACTCCGAGATTTCTATAAATGAAGTCAAGAAAATCAGCTACGATACAACACCTAAAAGAGTCTCAAAACAATGGAGACTAATACAAGTGTACCAGAGAATCCAAAAACATCTCCAAAGTCTACAAATGGTTAGCTTCTATCATGTTCAGTGTAAGGCCAACAAACTTGCAGATCTTCTGGCCAACCTAGGAGTAACTAATCTAGTTTGCAGAATAGAAATGGAAAGGCAGGAGATGCCTACAAGCAGGCTAAAAGCTCTCTACGAGGCTCAAGCTGTAGAGGACAAAGAATTTTTTGATTGTTGGGCACGAGGGGCAGGCCAAGATTAAATCTCTTTTCCCCTCTTATTTCTTAATTCGTCGGTCAGCTCCTTGAAATGGGGCTTTCTCTACATAGGCGATAACTTCCTTAAGGGTATGGGACCTTATCTCCCTCGTTCCTTGACAGTCAACACAACATTTCCTCTTCAGTTTCAAAATGTTTCGGTGGCTAGCTTTATTGTTGGGTTCGGTAGGTTGAAAGACTGGTCGGGTCCCTCTATGATTTTTCCACGCTTTTTTTTTATTTTGGAGCATAAAACTAGGCTAGCAACGGTTTTCTTTTGATTGCAACGCTCTCGAACAGTAAGTGGTTTTGGCTCGTTGAGAGCAATTCCGCTCAGCTCTTTTCACGTGGCGGAGGGGGGGCAGGGGCTTAATACCACCCTTGATTGTGCCTTAAAGACCTCGCATCTTAGCTCTCCGATATCTCTCCGCGTCGTCCTTTTCTGGAGGGGGCAATCGACGGTCAGATCTCATCGGGCTAGTTGGTGGGGTCACACATTTGTTCATTCTTTGTGTGTTTTATATGGGAGGTGAAATGTACTTTGACCTTGGGTCTCCTTGTTGACGTGGGGACAGTGTGTTCGTTAGTTTGGCCTTGAGTTGGTTTTGTGGGTGACATCTTTGTTTTTTCGTTCTCAATGGTTTGATAGGCCCACAAATCTGTAGGCCTTTTGTACTTATTGTAACTATACTTTTGGGTTTTTGAAATAGAAGGAAAGTCTCTTGCTTCAGCAAAGAAAAAGAAATGGGTCCCCTTTAGAATATAAATAAAATCAATAAAAAATTTGAAAATAAATTTTTATAATAGATCATTTAAAAATTTTCTTTTAGGGTAGGTTAGATCGCAATCGCAATTTGCAAAACTTTTGAACCTATGGAAGTCCTTTTAAGAAAATCCGATCCGATTTGAGTCATAATAAAACCTTATCGTAAAAAGCTTTATCAATGGAAATAATTATAAAAGAGAATTTTCACATCGCGCACATCCTTTATCTCAACAATGGACTTAAAGTGTTCCATTGAGATCCATCGATGCGATCTCTCTATCGAAAATCGCATATCACTACTCATTAAGAAAAAGTCCCAAGTTTTCCATGGAAACCTTCGATGTGATTTCATTATCGTATATCATGCTTTTGATAAAGGTAAAATATGAAGTATAGTGAACATGTGCAGTTTAAAAGTTATAAATCAATTATAAAGAATTTTCAAAAGCATGTCGCCTCCCCGTGCTAGCTCACCACTGATCACAATCACAACCATGCAGAGGAACCATTTAAGCATGGCACTTGTAACTCCCAATCTGCGATATGTGATTATCTTTAATCACTAATCGGGAAGTCCAATACCCATTCTAAAAAGGACCATGGTCTGTTATAAATTTCTGATGCGACATACCATCATGGCATTAAATTTTAATGTTGAAAGTTACAAGGAAATCATTAAGAAATAGTTATGGTTGAATCTTTCAAGGATTTCATCCATGGTGGCTTAATATATCATAGATCCATAACATCTATTATGCGTTCGTCTTGTGCACTGTGTATTAGCATTTAACAATATTTTCTATTGTTACATTCTTTTGTTTCATTTTGCAGAGCTAATCTGAAATCATCAGTCCAGCAAAAATCTCTAAGAAATTTCGGAAAGTAAACGGCCCATCATAGCGAAAGATGAACCAAAAAAGTTGGTGTTGATAGCTAATACTACGTGTCTAGGCCTTGGAAAGACTTGATAGGAGGGCATATATAATCTACTTGAAGCCAAGGATCTAACCAAAATTGAGTAAGAAGGAGGAAAGGTTGATCCAAGTGATAAATCAGAAAATACTCTTAAGGATTTAGCCAGCTCCTTCCTCCACAAAATAGAAGCTCGTGTGAAAGTGTTATCATACAATGACGTCGTGAGATGGGTAATAGAGAGTATCAACATAACTAACAGAGCATTCTATATAGTTGATGGAAGGATGTTCAGGACATTCAAGGCAGAAGGTATCAAGAAGATGTATGATTTGCCGGACCCCCAGAAACATTACAACAAGGCATTTTTAGAAGTTTTTGCCAAGGAGAGTGAGGTAGAGTCAGACCCTATCAAGCAATGGAGACATTTCCCAAATAAACATAAGCACGAATCCTCTGGTATGTACTTCGTGGACTCCTTAGCATCTCCCTATTGCTATGTTAGTGCTATCATATGTAAACACTTTGGAGCCTCTGATTCAACTATATTTTCCATAGAAATGGTGCCTTTAATGGAAGCAACAATTAACTCTTTTATCATGGATTAGGAAACCATTTTATAATATAAAATGCTCAACCAAATCCTTCATTATAGAAGAAATAGGTATGTAACTACCCGGATAATACTCCCATTCTATATGAGCACCTACATTTCGATACGATCTATTTCAATTCTGACTTCCCCATTCTAGGTTGGAAATGGACTCCTCAAGACCCAACCCCGATTCACATTTATCATAAGTATTTGTGGTAGGCCCATTATAAAGATCATATATATAGAATTTGCCATGGTTTTGTTTTACCCATCCATCAGGCCATATTCAAAAAACCTGCTCCTCAGGGAAAATTTTAAGAACCCCCTCTAAATTTATAAATATAATAAATGGGCGAATCTCCATGGTATATAGGAAAAATGGAAGGCGATTTTATCAATAATATAATATGTATATATAATTTTTTGGCGAATCTCTCACCAGGCATGGCGAATATTTTACTCAATTATAAAATCTGTAAGATCTTGGCGAGTCTTTCACTAAATAATAAAAGTTTTAAAGTCCTAGTGAATCTTAGCATAGGCTACATGCTGGTTTAATTCCCCCATTTAAATAGGCTACATTCCAGGTGAATACCATGGGTCAATACCATGTGCCATTTTGGTGAATACCATGGGTCAATACCATGTGCCATTTTTGTTTTTATTAATTCTAATATTAGGGTTAATAATGGTTTTTTGCATGGTATTAATAACAATCTAGTCCATGGTATTTGTCCCATAGTATTTTGGCCATAGGTTTCACCTAAATATAACCCATTTTTTTAGTGTTCGTAAATATAAGGTGACTTATGGAGTAAATATAAAAAAAATGTTATATTTGTTTACCATACCTCTCGTTTATTTATATTTTTATTAATTTACCATACCTCTTTTACAAATATGGTATTTGGCCCATAGGATTCACTTAAATAAAACCTTTTTCTTGAGCCTTCATAAATAGAACTAGGGTTATGGACTAAATATAAAAAGAGGTTTTATATTTTTATTAATTTACCATACCTCTTTTATAAATATGGTATTTGGCCCATAGGATTCACTTAAATAAAACCTGTTCCTGAAAATGGGTGAATGGATTCACTTAAATAAAACCTATTCTTGAAAATGGGCGAATGGAAGGTTGGAAGTCCTAATTTCAAGGGCTAAATTTACCTTTTTTACCCTCTCCCTTAAAATAAGGTGGGCTATTTGAGGTGATTTGTAAAAATGTACTATGATACAAAATATTCGCCCACTAAAAATTTAAAACCCCTTAATTTCGCCAAAGGGCGAACATTCGCCCCTAAAATTATCCTTGCTGCTCCTCAGTTATCCAATTAGGCCAGCATTGACCTAAAATCAATCAAAAGTTGGTTTGGTGAAGAAAATTTCACCTATGTCAGAATTTTTGGTAGCACCATAGATTCAGATGTTCTCCCTTTGTACATTCCTAATAAGCTATTGGCCAGAAACAAATGTGGCCTACATTGCGCCTCCGCTATGGTACTTACTCACTCCATGATTTCAAACATGCTGAGAAAGTAGCAAAGAAGATAAAAATTCTGAAGTTAGTGGTCATCCCTAAGAGACAGTATGACCCAAATGAAGTGGCTTACAACATTACCACTCAAGCAAAATTTGCCAAATTTGAACATGAGCAAGATGACTATGATGACTTGCTCACTTTGGCTAAGTCATTTTCACAGGTAAAACATCTAGCAGGGATCAAACAGGGAGTAGGGGAGATAGATAATTTTATGGAGTTTATGACACAGAGGTTACAAACAGTACCTATGGATTTATTGAACACTACCCCTATGGTGCAGCAAGAAGGCCACAATGAAGAACACACTACAGAGAAGATTCCCGAAAAGGAGCAGACAAATGAAAACACTAGCAAGCTCCTAGATACCGATGTGCATATTGATGCCAACTTAGTTAAGGAATGGGAGTGATTAGATCAACATATAGTTGAGTGATAAAAGTTGTCTTTTTTAACTCCTAATTATCTTTACATTAATTGTCAACCTAGGGATGATTTTTTATCTTAAGAGTGTACTCAGTCTGAGGCGGTCACTTGCTCAAGAGTAATGTTTTGGAGTATAGTGCTTAAAATTCAAAAGTAAATGAATGTTGGAAATAAAATCTACTTACAATTAAAAGAAACTTAACACTCTGAAACTTAAATCATTCACTCTGAAAAATACAACAATTTATCAGTCAAGGATGCAATAGCGATAACTCTTTCCTCTGTCAACTGATATAAATGAAATCAAACATAAACAGAATCCACAATCTGAGAACTCAAACAACTATAGTCAATGTTCTTTACCGTTTTTGATCTTTCAATCCACACCAAAGCAAATAACTGGAAATGGCAATTCAATTAGGAATGCTTACTAAAACACACTTGCTGCTGTAGAGCTGTAACAAGGGTCTCTTTCACCTCTAGTTATGCCACATTAATAAGTCAATCCGGGAATGCTTTGTTATTGCAAAGAGTAACTCAATGCGAGGCTATTCGTCAGAGTAATGCTTAGTAGTACAATGTTTAGAAAATACAAGAGTAAACAGATGCTAAACTTATGACTAAATTACTCTAAAAGAATAAAATCACACAAAGCAACTTATCAGTCAAGGGTACGGAAGCGATAACCCATCCCTCTAGAAACTGATGGAAAGGAAATTAGAGCATGGACCATAGGTCTGGGAGCTAGGCAGCGATTGCTGAGGCTCACTACAGCCTTAGACCTTCTCTCACACCAAGACAGCAAATGCAAGTAAATGGAACGGCAGAAAGTAAAATGGAACAGCAAACAAGAAATGGAACAACAAATCTGAAATGGAACAACAGTAAATGGAACAGCAAGCATCAACCATATACTCACACACCATGCTAATATAGCAATCTGATGATTAAAGAGAGTATGACTATGTTTCCAAATAGAATAACATTACTCCCGGATTCCAATAATTGAGATTTCGAATGAACCCAATACAGCAATATTCAATATGAAGGCTCTGTAACAGAAACAGTTGGCTTAGATTGTTAACATGCAATCAACTCTGAAAAGATTCACTCATACAATACAGAGTCACTACATAAATCTCTTGAAAGAAACCATTAATGAATTAATCGTAACAGAGCATGAAATAGCATATGAAAAACACGTTAGATTACCAAACTATAAAGAGAAACAAACCACACAGAAACCAAATTATAATGATACAAAAGCAAGTGTCCTTTGGAGCCGGGCCCTTATCTTCCAACGGTACACCGCCTTAGATTACTCTAGATGCAGAGATGAAATAAACATCAAGCCTTTTGTATTAATTCATCAACAAATATGCAGTAAAACAAGTCTTAGTGAGAGTCGATGATCAAAGTTGAGTCTAAAATTCACAGTTACATATATGGAAAAGGAGATCCCTTTGCTTAACACTGTTGTCCCTTTTTATAAGAATAACGGCGGAGGTATCTAAGTAGCAAAAATAAGCAAAACAGCGATCCCTCAGGATCAAAGATCCTGAGGGATTCGCCAAGCCGTTAATCCTTTACTTTTCTTCCCCTGTTCCGCCGAATTGATAACTCTTCTTCCTTTCCAGGGTCGTTCTGCTTCGATCTGTTCGATCTTGTTCGCATCCGGTTCCCTCCTAAAGGGACAACAGTTATTCCTCCTTTGTCTTTTCCTTTCGAATGGCAGCCCTTCGTTTCCACCCTTTCCTGCATGGAAAGATAACAATTATCAGCAATTAAGCTTTCCATACTAATTCTCACACATTCTATTAAAATTCTTTATTTCTTTAAGTTCATTATGCAGAAAGGGTTACAATTGTTACTGAAAAGTCACTAAATTGTTCATCAAAAACATACCTTTCCAGTGCTCCACACACCCCCCTGCTTACCCTGTTTCATGCCCTCATGAAAACATTATAGTTGACATGCAAGGCGGTGAGAGAATAGGCTGGAGAGGGAACCTCGTGTGGAGGCCTACAGCCGTGATGAGCAACTAGATCATCAAAGAACTGATTTGTTTGACCTTCAGGCATTTCATACAAGGCCTGATATCCGGGTGCAGGGTGCCAAATAATTGGACTATGAAATCAATACCCTAACCAGGATGGCCCTGCTTGCAAAATACGCTCGCCATAAAGGTTTAGTCGGCTGGCAGCTAGCTCAAAATTTTCATATCTGAACGGTTCTCTGAGCTGGATGTTTGGGTTCGAAGTCTGGTATCGGAATTTTGCAGCATCGATGGCAAGGTTCTTAATAGTCAGAAAATATTCCAGATTTTGTCAGATTAGGTCCTCGTGCATGGGTCCTAATGTCTCCATAATACCCGGGGTTCTCATAAGGTTCCTATGTGCTCTCCATAACAGTACTGGGTCTCTAGGCTCGGCTCTTACCCACAAGTCTAGGCTATTTTCCTGTCTCTGAAAAGTGTTATAAGCCCTGAGCCATTTTAGCTGATTAACCCCGAATGAAACGAAGGCTTGCAATTGGATGTCCCCAACAAAAGGGCCAGGATTTAAATCAGTTTCCTGGTCTAGCATGAGGTTATGCAAGTAAAATTCACATAATAATCTTTGAACCTTAACTCCATAATGCTTGCAACAATCTATGAAATCATTAACAATATTGATTTGTATAGGGGTGCCTGCCCTGACAGCTTTTATCTTTAATCGTAAATATCATTCAAGCGAAAATAAAGCATAGTTTTTAGCAGGGGCCCTACAGGCCGGAACGTCATTATACAAAGAACACACAGTGTCCATCTGCCTAACAACAATATCTAATCGACGAGTTACCTTTGAAACCTTTTCTTGCTCCTTTTGCTAGCCTTCGAAGGCCTGGCTCTCGAACTGACCAATATCCCGAAGTTGTTGTTGCAATTCTTCATATTTCTCCCGGGGGACTGTTTGTTCCTTCAACTGTTCAGCTTCTTGCTGAGCTTGCTTCATCATCTTGTGCAAGGTTCTTGTTTTTGGATCCTTTTTCCATAGGGCCGTAGAGGCCGGGAGTTTTACTTGAACCTTTTTGTTATACTGTTTGGAGTTTAGAACCCGGATCACCCCTGAGGGCGATGCCTCTGTTTGGATCTCCTTATTCTCCTTTTCTTTCTTAACACGAATGAAAGGTTGTTGTTGTTCCTCTGTTAATGGAACATCATCCTGTCCCTCTGTCCCAATTGGAATGGTAGTCTGTTCTTCATTATCAGTTGGAATAGCAGTATGTTCCTCATTGTCAATTGGAACAACAGTCTGTTCCTCAACATCATTTGGGGCAACAGTCTGTTCTTCAGTAACAATTGGAACAACAGTTTGTTCCTCAACATCATTTGGAACAACAGTCTGTTCTTCAGTGACAATTGGAACAGCAGCAGGTCTTCCAGCCGGGTTTCGACCAACAGGGCGACTATAAGTCCTTCGTCTTCTTGTTCTGCGGGATTTTGCTGCAGTGGTCCTCTTTCTTTTCCTTGTGGTCCTTTGTATCCTCAGACTGGCTTTCAAAATCCGAATTTGCTGTCGGAGCCGGGCTATAGTGTTCAGCAACCTCTGCTGTTTAGTCCTTAATTTCTTGATTTCCCTTGCCTCAGCAGAGGGTTTACGACTGGCCCTTAAATCTGCTCCTACTCTCTCTAGAGTTTCTTCTGGTGCCATGGGAACAGATTGTTCCCGGTTGGTGTCCCTTATTTCTTCCTCATGAACGGGCGGGTTTTCTTCTCCTTCCTTTTCTTCATGTGAATCTTCAGGTATGTCTTCCTTTGGAGGTCCATCGGGAGGACCTGCTGGGCTGGAGGGTTGGCCATATTCCCCCAAACTGGCCAGGATTGCGGCCAAATCTTCTTCGCCCACAGGGTCTCGCAGCGGGCTACTTTCTGGCTGTACTACTTCCTCCTCCCGATTGTCCTGCTCAGTGACTGCCTTGGAGTGTTCAGCTTCTGTTTCTGTTTCTGAGTGCACTTCTTTCTCCTCACCTCCTTCTTTGGCTTGCTCAGCCTCGCCCCCAGATTGTCCAGCATTTTCTTCGGAAGGTCCTCCTTCTGGTTCTGGGGGTTCGTCCATAATCTCAATTGGTTGGCTGGTGCTTTCCCGAATCTTTTCCAGCCTCCCTCGTATTCGAGCTAGCTGGATAGATTTTCTTGGTTTCTCAGGTTGTTCAGGTGTACAAGCAACAGGTTTTTCTGCTATCACTTCTCTGCGTTTTTTTGGTCGCTCCGGTGTACTTGAAGAATGCTTACGTTTTGGAGCAACATGTTTTCCTGCTGCCACTTCTCTGCGTTTTTTTGATCATTCCGGTGTGCTAGAGGAATGTTTAGGTTTTGGGGATGGTGCAGCCAATTTCCCCTCAATCAATGCAACGAGCTCATCCCAGCTGCTCTGCTGTTGAGTGAGACTATGGCTCACTATCAATCGAATCAATCCATGGTGGCTAACAACTGCTTCTACGTGCTGTGTCGTTTTCAGGCTTCGGACCACATCATGCAATAGTGAATTTAAAAGTGCAGGCATATTTACAGAACATTTTTCTTTCAAAACAGCTAAGAGTTTAAGATGGCGTGGTCTTACCACGTCCTTCCTTCCTTCACAAGTAATGTAGCTCTGTACTATCCTTGCTAGTTCGGTCCAGGGTTCTCCTAATGTTGCTGGCAGAACTCCCTTCCCCTTCACTATCAAGCTTTGGCCTTCATCCTGAAAAATCTCCATAATCTTTTGCAGTCTTTCTTTCCTCAGCATCCATATAGGTCCGGTGGCTGGTAGTCCTAAGACTTCTGCAATTACATCGTCAGTGACCGCTATCCGCCTTTCTCTCACTATGGAGTAGTCCTCCTGCAAGTTTTGCAAAAATTCCAGCGCCACTGTCTCCTTTGATTCTTGTAGGCGACTGAAATAATTCAGCCACCCAGCCTTTTCCAGGATCTCCCGGGCAGCAGCAGAGACTGTCAATTCCCGAGGTTCGCTTCGGACTGCCTTTCCTCCCATGGTTCTACTAAGGATTTCCAATGGAACAGCAACTGCCTGTGCTGCAGAGAAGGTGATCGTCGCGAAAAAAACAGAGTATGCAACAAAAATGGATTGAGGATGGCAACTTTGCGTAAAATAGAATTATCATACCGTTAAACCATGCCATACTTTCGTACACTATCTACCCCGAATGGTGTGCTGACACGTAACTCGTGGAGTAATGAGATTACCTTCCCCCCCGCGATGTGATAGGCTGCCCCAGCCTTCAAATAGAGGAGAAGCAACCAGCGTGTAACCAATCATAAAGGAACATCATATAAAATTACACCATGTTTTAGATGGACAACGAAATACCGAAATCGAGGCAAAAAGGTGGATCACGTTTTACATAAGAGCCTGCGTAATATGATGCGAGGCCGGGGGATGGGACGTCTGTCAATCGTACGAAATCCCCAGAGGTCATTGTCAGTTCCTTTGCCATGATTGGTAGTAATGAGTGTTCGTGCGATATGTTCATCAGGAAATAAAATATGAATTATTCATAGGATAGAAGAGACAAAGAGGTATTAATATCATCCCTGTTGGTGTAACCATTATGACTTCGATACCATTAACAGAGCTCTGCTGCCGACAGGTGTTCATAACCTTGGCAGAGTTGTTTATTTCACCCCCGGAACCATGATCCTTTATGTGTATAAAAAGTATTTTGTCAAAACGCAGGCCATTATGCTGGCTTGGTAACCAGTTAGCTATAATGCCATTCACAAGGAAGGTGCGAAACGTGGGCAGGCCGGCTCGTGATGAGACCCCCTGTTCCAAGGTTTGTTTATTTAGTGTACCTTTTGGACCATATCCTTGGTGTGGTGGCCATACTGGGAATGCCACTTCGCTTCCAACTTGATGATCATGGTAGGCTGGCTCTTGATGAGACCCCCTATCCTGCATTTGACAATTCATCATTTTTTTTCTTTTACAAAGCACTTTTCTTATTTATTTACACATAAGGGTGGTTCAGCACTCCTTAAGAGTGGGAATGGTGGAAGAAGTCTTATCATCTCAACGGGAAGATATAAATCCTCTTGTTCTTATTCCTGAGTAATAATCAGAGAATTTTTTTTTTTTTTAGGGAAATCGCCGTAAAGATAACCAACCAAGACAATGGGAATAAGTCAATGACAACGGAGATGAGAAGTAAGTATGTCCCTCCTCTTGTCCTCTTATCAGTACTAGGCTCTATAAAGATAGCGATCTTATGATCTGCTGACTTCGGCATGTTGTAATTGGTGTTCATTGCATAGGTGTATAGCTGTATCTTAAAGACTGGAGAGATCATGGGCGAAAAGCATCCTCAATATGAATCATTACTGAGAGCAGAGACATGGCCATGGTGTTCCTTTTGAAAGAGAAGAATCCATGCAAACAAATAGTTGGGATGCCGTTCTTTGAGAAGAAACAGCCGAAGATCATGAGTGCTGTCTCCTTTGAAAAAGGAACAACAAAAATTCTCAACTGCTGTTCCTTTTGAAAAGGAACAGCAAAAACTCGCAAAGGTTGTTCCTTTTGAAAAGGAACAGCAAAAACCCAAAAATGTTGTTCCTTTTGAAAAGGAACAACAAAAACTCACAACTGTTGTTCCTTTTGAAAAGGAACAACAAAAACTCACAAATGTTGTTCATTTTGAAAAGGAACAGCAAAAACCCAAACGTGTTGTTCCTTTTGAAAAGGAACAGCAAAAACTCACAACTACTGTTCCTTTTGAAAAGGAACAGCAAAAACTCACAACTGCTGTTCCTTTTGAAAAGGAACAGCAAAAACTCACAAATGCTGTTCCTTTTGAAAAGGAACAGAAAAAACCAAAAATGATGTTCCTTTTGAAAAGGAATAGCAAAAACTCACAAATGTTGTTCCTTTTGAAAAGGAACAGAAAAAACCCAAAAATGTTGTTCCTTTTGAAAAGGAGCAACAAAAACTCACAAATGTTGTTCCTTTTCCTGTTCCTTTTGAAAAGGAACAGCAAAAACACGAAAATAAGCAACTGCTGTTCCTTTTGGAAAAGGAACAGCAAAAATTTTCAACTACTGTTCCTTTTGAAAAGGAATAGAAAAACCCCAAAAATGTTGTTCCTTTTGAAAAGGGACAGCAAAAACACGAAAACAAGTAACTGCTGCTCCTTTTGGAAAAGGAACAGCAAAGACACACTGACTGTAAAAAGAAAACTTAAGAAAGAAGGATCAAAGAAATATTAAGGAAATGTATATACAAGAACTTATGTACATGTCAAAAAAATGCGTTCCTTACTGAATTATAGGTGAGGAAGATTTTACTTGCTCTCCTAAAATTTCCATGTCAGTGTCCTTACGTAGCTGCTGACAGAAGGATTCCCGAGTGAGTGGCTTGCGATAGAGACGAACTCGGTGGCCATTTACCTTGAATGCC
Organism: Pinus tabuliformis; assembly: GCA_031772625.1. Classification (NCBI taxonomy): domain Eukaryota; kingdom Viridiplantae; phylum Streptophyta; class Pinopsida; order Pinales; family Pinaceae; genus Pinus; species Pinus tabuliformis. The sequence goes on from CM062820.1 coordinate 1,700,117,561, forward strand.
TATCTAGAACCATCGATTGTGATGAGAGTAAGGGTCCCATTATCATGTACTTTCTGGATTTCATATGGCCCCAACCAACGAGTCTGCAGTTTCCCAGGGAAATCCTGAAACCGAGAGTCATATAACAGAGCCCAGTCTCCTTCATGAAAAACTTTGTTCTTGATAAGTGCATCATGCCATTTAGCGCACTGCTGTTGAATAAGTGTTGTATTTTGTAATGCAGAGAGCCTTATTTCGTCCAATTCATTGATCTGCTGTAGTCGATTGATTTGTGCCTCACTTAAATCTAGGCCAACTTCTTGTGCAGTTCGTAGTGTTTGGATTTCGAATTCTATGGGGAAAATAGGTTGTTTCCCAAACACTAATTGATAGGGTGGATAACCAGTGGTACTTCTCCAGGTGGTTCTATAAGCCCAGAGTGCTTCAGGTAGTCGAGCGGCCCAATCACGCCTATGTGAAGCAATGGTTTTTGTTAAAATTAATTCTATTACCTTATTGCTACTTTCTACTTGCCCATTCGCCTGCGGGTGATATGGGGTAGTAATTTTGTGCTGGACGTGATAATTGTTAAGTGTTGCAGCTAATTTTTTTCCGGCAAATTGTGGTCCTCCATCTGTAATTATTTCTCTCGGAAGGCCATATCGTACAAACAAATGGAACAGGAACTGTATTACCGAATCTTCTGTAGCTCTAGGCAATGCTTCAGCCTCAACCCATTTGGTAACATATTCTGTGGCTACCAAGATATATGTTCTCTGATTTGATGATGGGTTGATGGGTCCAACAAAATCAAGAGCCCATCGTTCAAATGGTTCAATGACAAATTGTGGCCTCAGAGGCATTTCGTCGGCTTGACCAGGTCGTCCTGCTCGCTGGCAGCTATCACAGGCTTGAACAAATTTCTTCGAATCCTTAAAAATTGTAGGCCAGTAGTATCCTGTCTGCAATACTTTATGTGGTGTTCTTTTCTCGGCAAAGTGTCCCCCACATGGTCCGTTATGACAAGCTTTTAACATGTCGAAAATTTCATCTTCTCGAATACACCTCCTAATTTGCATGTCTGCCCCTGTGTGGAACAAATAACCCCCGATCCACGAAAACCGAGTACTCTTCTGAACAATCTGCTTACGTTCATTAGGGGTTAAGTGTTTTGGTAGCTTACCTACTGCAAGGTAGTTGGCAACATCAGCATACCAAGGTGTTTGAACAGCAACAGCAAACAGGTGCTCATCCGGAAATTGGTCTTCCACTGTTGTTGCCTCAATTGATTTTGGTATTCGTGAGAGAAAATCAGCTACAGGGTTTTCCTTGCCAGGTCTATCTTTGATTGTGATATCGAACTCCTGCAATAAGATCAACCATCTCGTTATTCTAGCATTTGTAACAGGATTATTCGCTAAATATTTGATAGCAGAATGATCTGTATATAAAACAACGGGATAGCCTGTAATATAATGTCTAAACTTATTGACAGCATGTATTACAGCGAGGAATTCTTTTTCGGTGACAGTGTAATTCAATTCAGCAGGGGATAAATTTTTGCTGATATAATAAATAGCATATGGTTTTTTATCCTCCTCCTGCCCAAGGACTGCACCGATTGTTATGTCTGAGGCATCAGATGAGATTTGGAATGGTAAATTCCAGTTTGGTCCTCGAAGGACTGGAGCTGTTGATACAAGCTTCTTTAATTCCTGGAAAGCGCGGTCGCATTTCTCTGTCCACATGAAATCAACATTACCAGTTAATTCATATAAAGGTGCAGCAATGTGTGAATAATGTTCTATAAATCGTCTGTAATACCCAGAAAATCCGAGAAAGCTGCGTACCTCTGTCTGAGTAGTGGGGGTGGGGATAAGCAAAAGAATTTGAATTTTGGGCGGATCTACCTGAATTCCAGTTGCTGAGACGAAATATCCTAGAATGAGCCTTTCAGTCATCATCATATAACATTTTTCGTGGCTTAAACAAATCCTGGTATCAATGCAACGCTGTAGGACTTTCTCTAGGGTGTCCAAAGCTGGATCAAAATCATCTCCATATGGTGTAAAGTCATCCATGTATACTTCAAGTCCAACATTTATTAAATCTGCAAAGATGCTAAGAATGGCCCTTCGGAATGTGGAAGGAGCATTACATAGGCCAAAGGGTAGAACTCTATAGGCAAACATTCCCCAAGGACAAGTAAAGGTAGTTTTATCCTGGTCTTCAGGGACAATCTGAATCTGATTGTATCCACTGAAGCCATCCAGGAAAGAAAAGAATTTCTTTCCTGCTAAAGTGTCCAATACTTGGTCTATGAATGGGAGGGGAAAATGGTCTTTTTGTGTGGCTTTGTTTAACTCTCTATAATGCACACAAATCCTCCATTTCCTATTCTTCTTGGGTACCACCACAAGTGGAGAGACCCACTTACTATCAGAAATAGGATAGATAAAATTAACATCTAAAAGCTTCTGAAGTTCTGCTTTTACAACATCTTTTAGATGAGGGTTGAGTCTTCTTTGCGGTTGACGGACAGGTCTGGCATCTTTTTCTATGTAAATATGGTGGGTGCACAATTGGGGGTCAATCCCTTTCATGTCAGGGTAATCCCACACAAATGCTTCTTGATGCTTCCGTAACAGATGGATGAGTTTTATTTCTTGGTCCGATGTAAGGTTAGCATTGATGTTTAGAGTTTTTCCCGATTCAATTTCCACTACCTTACTATTGGTAAAGAAGTCATAGGTATCGTTTGGTCATGTGTATCTTTCAAGGGATCTTCTTCTAGTTCGCTATCGAATGCAGCCTCTATCATGAAACATTGTGCATGAGGTCTAGATTCAGTTTGACTAACGAAGTTATTGATGGCATCATCTTCTGTTTGGTCTTTAAAGTCTAGGGCCTTCTGTATAGTCAATGGTGATCTGATATTGTCAGTAAGGTATGATACAGGGTGCTAGTTAGTTTTTATCATTGTAAGACTTGGCTATGCTGGAGGGTATAGAACTAGATTTTTAATATCTGGTCCTTTGGTTATGGTCATATTCCCCTGCCGGCAACCAATGCAAGCATCGGTGGTAGCAAGCCAAGGTCTACCTAAAATTAGCGGGTGTCCATCCAGTCGGGTTTTTGGATTAATCACCAGGAAATCAGTTGGGTATTCCCAAGAATTTATAGAGACCATGACATCGTATAGAGTTCCTTCCGGTCGAACTACAGATTGGTCAGCCAATTCTAACAAAGTAGAAGTGGGTTCTACCAATGTAATACCGAGCTTTTGACAACTAAAAGTTGTCAAAATATTAATTGCAGCTCCTAAATCAACTAAAGCATTAGTCAGAGTCTGACCATAGATTTGAACAGTTACGATTGGATTTCCTGGATCTTCATATTTAATGGGTGTTCCTGATAACAGGTCAGATAAAGTACCGACTACTTGGACTCTTGGGTTAGTGGTTACATTCCTCCTTGGTTTTTTTATGCACAATTCTTTTATAGTTTTTGCATATATAGGGATGTCTTGTATGGCTTGGAGGAAAGGAATTCGTATGTACAAGTTTTGTAGCTCTCCCAGAATATCAAAGTCTGGATATTGTACAGGTCGTGGTATGACTAATCGTTTTGGGAATGGAGGAGAAGGCGTATTCGCTTGATGATGAGTCTGCTCCTTATTTGCACCCTCTTGTTGTAACGATTGTTCTATTGGTAACTGATCTTGAATGTGAGTTGTTTTATCTCCCTCTGTTTCTATTATACGTCTAGATCTTAACTGAAGATCATTGCACTCCCTCAGTTCAGTTCCGATTTCTGGTGATTCTATAATTTGGAGGGATTGGACCGGCCTATTATTAGGATTAGGATTGGGTTGGGCTGGGAGTTGCGGTCTCAGATTAGTCTGGGGATTTTGTTGCAAAGCTGGCAGAGTCGGTTGAGGGAGCGGGATAGTTCCTGTTGGCTGATATGTCGATCTTGGCCAATTTGTCTGCCAGGGTGAACTTTGTGAAGTAGGGGGGGTCCATTGTGGAGGATATGAGGTATTCTGCCAATATGGTGGGGCGTAAGGAAAATTCGGCCAACCAAATTGGCTTGGTTGATTCATCCATGCATTTGGAGAAGGAAATGGTTGTGATGACCAGTTCGGAAATGTGGGTTGAGATTGGTTTTGCCACATACTATATTGCTGAGCGTTATACTGTGGAGGCTGAAAAGAAGAAGTTGGGTCTGAAAACATACCCGATTGCCTTGGTTGCCATTGGCGATGCTAGTTAACGAAGTATGCTGATTCTGGCTCTTCTTCTGCTTCCTTATATACTGCCTTCAATCCAGGAAGTTAGGGGCAGCTTTCAGTAAGATGATCTTTTGCACAGATAGCACATGTTTGAACTGCATCCGGTGGACATTCCTTGTGGCTATGTTTTCTTCTACATCGGGGGCAAAAGATCGCCAAATTCTGTTCTGCCTCTATCTGCTTCTATTTAGCCTGCACAATATCAAGTTGTGTAGTCAATGTCCCTAGGATATCAGTTTTAAAATTTTCTAATAAATTTCCAAGTTCTACACGTGTTACTCCTTCTGTTGATACTTTGTTATCTCTGACAAACCGATCATATTCTGCTGGTTTTATCCTTGTGCTACCTCTCAAGCTCCTGATACATAAATCAATGATGTCAGCAAAATTTTCTTGATAAATATCCCCTTTTCCCATGATATTTAATGTTTCAATCCATTGTTCCTTCATGCCTCTAATCAATGCTGTTTTTAACACATTATCAGGCAGAGGTAATGATGCATATGGATATCTTTGTAAATTATACTGAAAATGTTCTACATATTCTTCTAGTGTTTCATTTGGTCTAGCTGTCATCTGAAAAATTTCATCTTTCAGTTCTCTAGACCTACAATAATCTTGATATTTCTTTAGGAAATATTCTTTCATTTGCTCCCAGTTGTTTATAACGCCACCACCTAAACCCATAAACCATCTTAAAGCTGCTCCTTTCAAAGTGGAGGGGAACAACTTTAATTTATGGGGGTCAGTGGTGTAATCATATCCCCTGCATAATACATCAAATTCAAATAAGAATGCATTGGGGTCCTCTGATGTAAGTCCATGAAATGTAGGAATATGTTGAAGGGGAATTGCTTTCATAGGAGCATTTGTTGCGGAATCCACTATAGGATATCGTAATGTAGAAGTTTGAGTGTTTGGCTGATTTTGTGCCATGGGATCGAATATGTGCCAGTAACCTTCCGGGATCTCTAAGAGGGTATTCTTAGGCAGAGAAGGAACGACCTTAACAGGGATTGTTTTAATAGCACTTCCTTCGTCTGCAATAACGAGAGTCCTTGTTGCTTCAGGAGACTGAATCCCTTCAACAATGATTTTTACAACACTTCCTTTATCTGGGCTTTTTAATGGATGAATTATCCTAGGAGGAGATCTTGGCTCCTCAACTTCTCCTGTTTCCCCTTCTCCTTCACAAAGATTGCTTAGATTCCCTTCCTGCAGTCGTTCTGGAATATAATTTTCAATTTCTTGAAAGTCCTGTTCATCAGTCTGACTATGCACCTCAACGAAGGCTACAGATGGTGATCCTGCGGCCTGAAGGGAGCTAGTAGGTTGTTTAGAATTGGTTTTCCTGAACCCTACTGATGGCTAAGATTCAGTTTTCTTATAGATTTCGTCTATGAAGGTTGTTCGGCCAAGGGTCACCGGCCCTTTGGCTTTTTCGGGTTTGAACGGAGGCTTGATAATTTTTTCTGGCTTTTTCTACTTAGTCATGAACTCTATAAACTACCAAATTCTATTCAACCCACAATTCTGCCAGGAAAGCGGACGGTGGAGCAGGGCTTTTACATGCTCTGTACGCAGGTTCTTACCTTTCGTTTTTAAAATCCAACTCTCCCCTAGCAGACTCATACACTACTCTGTAAAAGACAAATGGCTATACTCTTTCCCCGACAACGGCGCCAAAATGTAGAGTTGTAACAAGGGTCTCTTTCACCTCTAGTTATGCCACATTAATAAGTCAATCCGGGAACGCTTTGTTATTGCAAAGAGTAACTCAATCCGAGGCTATCCGTCAGAGTAATGCTTAGTAGTACAATGTTTAGAAAATACAAGAGTAAACGGATGTTAAACTTATGACTAAATTACTCTAAAAGAATAAAATCACACAAAGCATCTTATCAGTCAAGGGTACGGAAGCGATAACCCATCCCTCTAGAAACTGATGGAAAGGAAATTAGAGCATGGACCATAGGTCTGGGAGCTAGGCAGCGATTGCTGAGGCTCACTACAGCCTTAGACCTTCTCTCACACCAAGACAGCAAATGCACGTAAATGGAATGACAGAAAGTAAAATGGAACAGCAAACAGGAAAATGGAACAACAAATCTGAAATGGAACAACAGTAAATGGAACAGCAAGCATCAACCATATACTCACACACCACGCTAATATAGCAATCTGATGATTAAAGAGAATATGACTATGTTTCCAAATAGAATAACATTACTTCCGGATTCCAATAATTGAGATTTCAAATGAACCCAATACAACAATATTCAATATGAAGGCTCTGTAACAGAAACAATTGGCTTAGATTGTTAACATGCAATCAACTCTGAAAAGATTCACTCATACAATACAGAGTCACTACATAAATCTCTTGAAATAAACCATTAATGAATTAATCGTAACAGAGCATGAAATAGCATATGAAAAACACGTCAAATTACCAAACTATAAAGAGAAACAAACCACACAGAAACCAAATTATAATGATACAAAAGCAAGTGTCCTTCGGAGTCGGGCCCTTAGCTTCCAATGGTACACCGCCTTAGATTACTCCAGACGCAGAGATGAAATAAACACAAAGTCTTTTGTATTAATGCATCAACAAATATACAGTAAAACAAGTCTTAGTGAGAGTCAATGATCAAAGTTGAGTCTGAAATTCACAGTTACATATATGAAAAAGGAGATCCCTTTGCTTAACACTGCTGTCCCTTTTTATAAGAATAACAGCGGAGGTATCTAAGTAGCAAAAATAAGCAAAACAGCGATCCCTCAGGATCAAAGATCTTGAGGGATTCGCCAAGTCGTTAATCCTTTACTTTTCTTCCCCTTTTCCGCCGAATTGATAACTCTTCTTCCGTTCCAGGGTCGTTCTGCTTCGATCTGTTCGATCTTGTTCGCATCCGGTTCCCTCCTAAAGGGACATCTGTTATTCCTCCTTTGTCTTTTCCTTTCGAATGGCAACCCTTCGTTTCCACCCTTTCCTGCATGGAAAGATAACAATTATCAGAAATTAAGCTTTCCATACTAATTATCACACATTCTATTAAAATTCTTTATTTCTTTAAGTTCATTATGCAGAAAGGGTTACAATTGTTACTAAAAAGTCACTAAATTGTTCATCAAAAACATACCTTTCCAGTGCTCCACAGCTGCAATATCAGTTAAAAGGTGAAATCAATTCCTTGCATGAAAGAGATAACAACAAAGACTATTTGAACATCAACACTAAATTAATGGTAATGAATAACAAAGCTAAATTAATGGAAATGAAAAGCAATATGAAATATAACAGAACAGTAAAGACAATTTAAGTGGAAATGAATTGAACAACCAAGCTCATCTTATAGAAATGAAATATTAATGGAAAGGAACAACAATACTAAATTATTGAAGATGAACAACAATGTTAAATGGAAATGAACCGCAAAGCTAAATGAACAACAATACTAAATGAGTAGCAGCCTGTAATCCACGACAGAATCTGAAGTGAACAGCGAATATTTATAACCAAAATGAACAACATAACAATTTAAGTTGTAATGAATAGCAATCTTTGTTATGGTGGAATAAAATAGCAATGCGATCCAATTGCATTTTCATGCATGAAAATATTTCAGGAAAATGTACAAGAACAGGAACTTAGAAAGAAATGCAACTCAAAAGCAATGAAAAGTAAATTAAACCATCACATGACTGGAACTGTAAAATAATGGTACAGGTAACAAGTGGATCCACCAGAGCCGGGCCCTTAGCCGCCAGTGAATCACCGCTGAACTTACTCCAGTATCAAATAAATGAACAAAAACTCTTTTAGTAATTAATCATCAAACTGTGAAATCATTACAACAGCAAAAGCCTTGAGAGTTACAATGGTAATGCAATAGTCCCCCTTTCCTCCTATCCTATCATATCCTATCTCTAATAATCGCTAACTTAATTTCTCATAATCTATCACATCATGAATCATGAATCCTCTTCTCTGATCTCAGTTTTCATTTCAATACAGAGAGAGAAAAGAGCAGTTACAACAGAAATGATTACAATATGATTCTCACTACAAAATTGTATTTCTCACAACAAATTGATAAACAAGATCCTATCTAGAATATCTCTTCATCAATCATTCAACAGGAATAGGTAGAATTTGGCATTGCAGTTAATATATTTTGGAAGACGGCCACAACAATGAATCTAAGAAAAATGTCTTCAGAGAACCTTCCATTTCTCAGTACGGATCGAATTTTGAAAAACGACTCATTGCAAAACTAATATGGTTCATTCTGGAAAAAACCCATGTTTCATATTTTCCAGATTCTTCTCCATTTACCCAAAACATCCGATACAATATTGTCACTACTTATTCCAGTGAATTTCAGAGTTGGAATATTTAATTATGAGATGGGGATCAAATCTGTAATCTGGAAAATATCTTGGAGGCTAAAATGGTAAAAAAAAATTATTAAAAAACCATAATTGGTAAAATCATGCATAATAATCAATTTATTAAAAATAAAAGAGAAGAAATAATATTTATCCATAAGAGCATAAATAATTATAAGATGGAATTATATGATAAACCATGATGAATGACGTGACAAAGAAGGGTAGAAATGGATGAAATAGGTGTTAAAAAGTGAGAATGATAATGACATATTAACGGCCCAACATAGCCTCGAATTGAATATATTGCATGTCCTCATGCAACCCAAAAATGAATATATTGCATGTCCTCACACAACCCAAAGACTATGTGTTAACCAAGCGATGAATTCTTCCTCAAATAATGAATATTAAATTTTAGCAATGTTGATGAAGGCATAGAAATTTTTCATTGACATTCAACTTATGTGTATATGAAGTTGCAGCAAAATATGATATAAGTAACAAAAAACTTCATTAACCATTTTCTCAAAAACTATAAACTAGACTTGGTTGAAATTTTGCAAGTAGATTTATAATATATTAATGCTACTATGATCCAAAAATCAGATCATTTTGATGCACGAATCATGAGATATAGGAAAAATGGTTGTAGGTGAGAGTGCATGATTTCCAAAGTTGTATGAACTAATTTAGCATGAAATTATTTGGGTTTGTGTATTTTAATGATACGTCTGTGTTATCTAGAAATCACAAGAATTGAGTTCATAGTTTTAAAAATATATGGAAATCAATTTCTGCACTATATAAAAATGAAATTGTATGGCTTAAATGAGAAAGAAAGTAGAAAACATCCATCATGCGTAGCAATGACTCCCCCAAACTAAAAAATTAGCATGCGCTCATGCAATGCTAGAAAACAAAATGAGGTGGTTGCTACCATCTGTTGAATTCTATGCTTGGTGTAAAACAACAAGTAATAAGGGGGTGTGAAGAACGAATAAGAAAATCAATGGATGATAAAGAAATGGTCATAAGAAATAAAGTAATGAAAGCAACACTTCTCCAAACTGAAATATGATATGTATCTGAAAAATGGGAAGTGGTAAAGATGTGGAATGAATGATGATAAATAGTGCTCAATATATTTTCATGAAATTTTCCTAAATTCATAATAAATCAGAAAATTATGCTATTTTTCCTCAAGTTTTACCTCCGAAAAAAATGTAGAATGACAGGTATGGACTAGCATTTGTTGAAGTTGATATAGGCAAACTTGGTGTTGAAAGTGATGCAAAAGGTGGAATCCAGGCAAGCACATCATTTCTGAACAATTTTTCACCTTTGCGAGTTGCTCGAGCCTCTTTTGTTAGTTGCAATAGTGTGGGCATGCTATGAATAGAGATTTCCCCCCATATCTGTTATTCTCTTGTAAACAAATGACTATTTTGCATACAATGTTCTTGAATCCACAGTATTAGTTTTGAATAGCAACAAATAAGATGCATACAAAAATTTCAATTAGAAAAACTTTTGTATACATGCAATACTAATATTTGTCAAATCAACAAGTTATGGCAAAGTGCAGTAATCATATTATATAATATCCCTTAATGAATACATTCCCCCTCCAATTGGAAAAGGGATTCCATGACCGTAAAGCTTATGAAAGGTTTTATGCTGACGATAAGGCAAGGGAATGAACAATATAGCAATAAATGAAGTAGAGTACACATATCAATGACGTGACGATGAAATTTATGGTTATAATGAGAGTAGAGTGTGTAAAGATAGTTATGAATAACAAATAGGACGCTTTGGATTGATGATAAGTTATGCGAAAAAAAATTAAGGAGAACAATATGCCAAAAGATTCTTTGCTGACAGTATTCTAGCTGAAAATGATGTGATTGATCTGAAAACAATTTCTCATGCATAAAGGTTCAAAACAGGGAAAAAATTAAGGAAATAACTTCTATGATAAAAAGAAAGAATAAGAAAAGGGTATTATAGTAATAATTGACAATAAGATATAACTTCAATACCATAAGCAGAGCCTCTACTGCTAGCAAGTGTCCATAGCCTTGACAGGGTTGCTTTTTAACCCATATGAGTTAGGATCCTCAATTTAAAACTAGAGAGTTATAGTGTTGTTCTACAGAAGAGATCATTGTGATGGCATGCTAACCAAATAACCACACTTCCATTCACTGGGATGTAGCAAAAGTGATCAGGTCGGCTCGTGATGAGACCTCCTGTTGCAAGGATAATTTGGTTATCCAATGGATAATAACCCTAATGTGGTGGCCATAATGGGAATGTCACTTTGTTACAGCCTTATGAACATGGTAGGCTAGCTCGTAATGAGACCCCCTATCCTCCATCTGTGAACAAAATTTTGTTATTATTACACATTTTTATGATAAAAAGAGAGAGGCTCGGTACTCCTTAAGAGCAAGGATGGTGAAAGAAGTTGAACATGTCAATAGGAAAAAAAAATATACCCATAATTTCATTTAGTACAGACAGAGAAGATTATAACCAGAAAGGGTGGAACTACCATGGTATTAAGATGATTAATCAGTATCATGTACAACAGAAAATGATGCAGTAAAGTAGTATATAAATAAATTTTCCCCTTTTGAAAATAATCTATCATCAAGGAGCTAAAGATCATAACATGAATGATATTAACTCGCTTCAATAGAATCCATAACCTTTATCCTCATAAAAGTAGTGTACTTCATGCCATGAAAGGGAATCAGTAAAATGTGGTTGAGATGAACTAGGAATAATCCCATAAGAGGAAAGAAGGGTTGTTCTCGAAAATACTCCCAAAGTGTTGTTCCTTTGAAGGAACAACAAAAACACTCAAAAAGGTGTTGTTCCTTGTACAGAACATCAAAGGAAACTACACACAGAAGTGTTGTTCAGGTATATATAAGTAAAGGAGGTATGATGGATATCAGAAGTTATGAGGCCATTTCGTATCATCAAATATCAGGTCTCCATCATTTGTCAAGAAGTCATTCCAAGGAACAAGCCATTCACCACACATAAGGGACAATTTCTTCAAACTGCATTTCTGGGCAAGAAAAGATGAATTTGAGAAAATTGAGAGAGGTTTCTGTCCATAATTGAATTATGAAAAAACACCTCTATTATTTTTGACGCAGGTTTCATGGTTTGGGAGAAATGTCAAAAACATCATTTGCATCAGGAGGGTTAGTGCACCTTTGGAGTGACCTTGGTAAAATCAATTTTTTCTCCTATATGAGATGCCAAAATGACTTTCTCGATGAGTCAAATGACAAACAAACACAAATATATTTCCAATGAGCTATCCTAAGCTCAATTTGGAGTTGAGGAAGGCCTTAAAAGTTTGACTGCAACATCACTATGCATATTGGCAACATCATTCTGCTCATTTTGACCAGTCTTGGGAGATTGGACTTTTAACAGGGAAAATGAATTTCAAATTGCAAAACATAAGACGTTCAGTAAAGTAGACGTGACAAGCTTTCCAACGAGCTATTGTGAACTCAATTGATCTAAGGGAAAGGCCTCCAAAGGTAGGTGGAAAGCGGCGCTACATTTTCAACCACTTTTCCCAGAAAGTGTTGTTCCTTTGAAAGAAACAGCAGAAATGTGAAAGTGTTTTTCCTTTGAAAGGAATAGCAAAAATGTGGAAGTGATGTTCCTTTGAAAGGAACAGCAGAAATGCAAAAATGATGTTCCTTTGAAAGGAACAGTAGAAATGCGGAAATGTTGTTCCTTTGAAAGGAATAGCAGAATGTGAAAGTGTTGTTACTTTGAAAGGAACAAAAGAAATGTGAAAGTGTTGTTCTTTTGAAAGAAACAACAAAAATGCAAAAGTGTTGTTCCTTTTGAAAGGAACAAAAAAAATGCAGAGTCATAAATGCAGGCACACAAAAAATGAATTAGTTGTTCACTGCATTGATGCTGAGGATGGTTTACAATTTGAAGCAAGCAACACCTGAAACACAAAAATATAAGAGAAGTCAAAAAGGAAATAACATTGTATTTAAAAAAAGTATGTCAATAAATAAATTAAGTTACAGCAGCTATGATGTTATTTCTTAAGGCAAGGAAAAGAATGATCTCTTTTGAAAAATGTTTTGGCAGCAGAGACATGACATGAATCTTCAAATTGAAATAAATTCTTCGTTTCTTCTATGATGAATCTGTTGGGTAATGAGTTGGATGAAATTCCATTGTTTTGTTAAAATTTATTTCAAGAATCGCCCGTCCATAAATTGATCTTATTTATTCTCCTAGGACATGCAAAAAACGAGTGTCTACCTGCACTAAAACATTAAAGCATGGAGAAAGAGAGGTGACCAGGCTCTCCTAATATAATAATTATGCAAAAAAAGCAACAATTAGTTACTTTTTATAAGAAATCCACTGAGAAAATAACAAAGTAAAATTTATTTGTCACTTGCGGGAGAGTAGTGGTCGACCATACTAACCAGCAGTGTTTTAATAACATTTTCTTTGTTTTTCATCCAAATTGAGTGATTCCAAAGCAATATTAGAGCTAATTCAAAGGTATATCTCCAATAGAAATAGGTTTTAAAAATTCAATGATATGATATGTCAATTTTACTTACAACAACCTGCATAACAGAGTCATTTTCGATTACCCCACTTAGAACAACAGTGGTTATTTTAAGAATAGATTTTTCGTTTGATGTTAGATTCAAATTATTCAAATTTGAAATGAAAATATCTTCATTTATTTATCTCAAAAATAAACAGGTTTTGAAGACAAGAAGAATTGATAGGTCAAATACTCTAAAGAACAGCCGAGTGCCGATTTACAATAGACAGTCAGTATTTTGATCATAACTTCCTCATACGATATCAACAATGAGTAACTAAAATTTCATTGAAAGTTAAATTCAAAGAAGAATATACCGTAAAAACATGTTTAGAAAATAAAGTCATTTAGGCCTCCAAAAACTAACTGTCCCAACTCTGTTCCTGAGCTGCCCGCTAGACACCTTGTCAATGTTTTGGTTCTAACATTTTCGTTTCAAATCCAAATTCAGTGATTCAAATTGGTTTGGAAAGTAGGAATCAATGGATACTTGGGATAGAAATATGTTTTAAAAATATTGTCATTTAGACCTTCAAAAACTAACTGTCCCATATGTGTTCCTGAGATGCCTACTAGTCACCTTGTCAATGTTTTGGTTCTAAATTTTTCATTTCAAATCAAAATTGACAGATTAAAATTGGGTTGGAAAGTAGACAACAACAACTAATTAGGATAGAAACAGTTTTTAAAAATATTCTCTTTTGGTCCCTCAAAACATGACTGTCTCGACTGTGTTTTCAGAAATTTCATCAAGCCCACAAGCCAGAAAATATGATATTCAAGCATTTTTTCAAAATTGGTGATAAAAATGAATATGAGTGTTTTTAGAACTGTTATTTCCATTATAATTTATCTACATACACAAAAGGATTAAAACATTTATCACCAATGTTGATTTTCACGGCGTGTTGAAAGAAAAACACTATTCTTACATTAAAAAAATGTGTTTATTTTATTTTCTTACACTAACCTATTCTAATTTAACAAATGAATATAATTACGTATAAGAGTACTTCCAGTGGAACCATTTTCGAAAGAAGGCTTCAAGTATGTACATACCCAAATTTTCAAAATGTATGTTAATAAATATTAGGGTATGAGAAGCCAACTTCCCTTGAAAAGATGGTGTAAAAAATTGTTGAAGTATGGAGTGATGTTGCAAACAAATGATGGAGTGAAACCAATCTTCAATATATCCTTTACATTCTTGATTTTCCATATCCATCATATCATGAAGTTCTTGAGCTTTTAAAATGGCTTGTTGATGCAGACTAGAAGAAACCTCATTTTCTTCCATAACTTCTACAATTTTTGAATTTGAAACATTCTGAATCTCATTGTAAGTTTTCTCCAATGGTGCATGTGAGATAGAATGGGTGGGAGGGTGAGTAAATTTTTCAGTTCAACACTGTAAGCATGTTGTACTAGTTTATTATGGTGAGGGTGTGCAGTGAATTGAGTAGCAAATTGTGTACGGAATGGAGCATTTTGATGATGTAGATGATTCGGTTGAGTGGAGGATTTTGATATGCAAGCAGGATGTTGTGGAAGGGCTGGTGGAGAATATGGAGGATGTGTTTGTGCTACAAGATGAGGGAGAATAGTCATGTAATTGTAAGATGAACAATGCCAAACTTGTAGACAAGTTTGGTGGTGGTTATATTGACATGGCTGCCCTAACACATTAGTATTCCATAATGGATTATGCAAGTAAGATAATGGAGAAGAAGTGTTCTGAACCATACCTTTAGGCCATGATTTCCATTGTTTTTACCTTGTTGCAGCTTCCTCATCTCTTTGAAATGATACTTCCATTCTAGATAAGGAAGAATAACTATCTACGGGATGCTCCTTTCAGTGATGAGGGCAAAACACTTCATCAAATTCTTGATTTTTCTGAAATTGCAAAACATCCAATTATGAATTTAGAGAGCTAATAAAATCAATCTTAAAATGTTCAAATAAATCATTGATTTTAACTCTTATGTCTCTTGTTCTTGTAGCAGATTTGGAAAAGAAAGAACAAAATTCTCTAGAATTCTTACCAGCCTTGGAGATTGCTCTTGAATACCTTATGCACAATTCACAAACATCATCATATGACAACTGAAAATTATCACCTTTTACTATCAAATTTAAGAGTTCTAAAAATTCATCTTTGATTCCTTTGAGTAGGAATGTTTTTAAGATATCTTTTTTCAAATGCTTATGCTTTGATTTTTGAAGGTTGTAATGAAATTTATCTACATAGTCCTCAAAACATTCATCTTCCCCTTGTATCATATCGAAAATATCTTCATTGTATTTGCAGTAGTCTTGGTATTTCTTCAAGAATATGTTCTTCATGTCCTCCCATGTTTGGATGCAGTTCCCACCTAGGCTCATGAACCATCGGAGAGCTATTCCTTTCAGAGTAAGAGGAAACACTTTCAACCTTTGATTGTTGGTACAATAATCATATCATCTACAAAGTATTTCGAACTCAAATAAGAATGTATCTCGATATTCATTTGTCAAACCATGAAAATTTGGTAGAGAAGATGGGGGAATTATGTGCATTTGTGTCACTCCTCATAAATCTTTGATAGAAAATTCAATATTTGCAATGTGAGCCATTTCTTACCATAATAGAGGATGTTCTTCATGTGTTTCTTTGAGGCTCCTCCTTCAAATTCTCCTATCAATTGGTTAGTGAAATGGGTAGTGCTTACATCACCACTTAAGTGAAATCATGAGATTTTTTTTTCAAAGTTTCTATTTCTTTTTTTTTAGTCGTTCACATAGAAATTCAAACATTTATTTCTACCCTAAGTTCTTTACCAATCCTGTTGGAAAGCAGGCAAGGGAGCAGGGCTTTTACATGCTTTGTACACAGGTTCCTACCTTTTGTTTTTAATACCCAATTCTTTCCTAACAAGCACCCATCAGATGAACACTACTCTTTAGAAATGGCTACAATCGCCTTGGCAATGGCACCAAAATGTTGAGATATAAAAGGCATCTTTTTAACTCCTAATTATATTCACATTAATTGTCAACCTAGGGATGATTTTTTATCTCAAGAGTGTGCTCAGTCTGGGGCGGTCACTTTCTCTAGAGTAATGTTTTGCAGTATAGTGCTTAAAATGCAAAAGTAAATGAATGCTGGAAACAACATCTACTTACAATTAAAAGAAAATTAACACTCTGAAACTTAAATCATTCACTCAGAAAACTACAACAATTTATCAGCCAAGGATGTAGTAGTGATAACTCTTTCCTCTATCAACTGACATAAATGAAATCAAACATAAACAGGATCCACATTTTGAAAACATAGAAAACTATAGTCAATGTTCTTTATAGTTGTTGATCTTTCAATCCACACTAAAGCAAATAACTGGAAATGGAAATTCTATTGGGAATGATTACTAAAACACACTTGCTGCAATATTAGTTAAAAGGTGAAATCAAATCCTTACATGAAAGAGATTACAACAAAGCCTATTTGAACAACAACACTAAATTAATGGAAATGAATAACAAAGCTAAATTAATGGAAATGAACAACAATTTGAAATATAACGGAAAAGTAAAGCTAATTAAGTGGAAATGAATTGAGCAGGAAAGGTCATCTTACAGAAATGAAATATTAATGGAAAGGAATAGTAATACCAAATTATTGAAGATAAACAACAATGCTAAGTGGAAATGAACCGCAAAGCTAAACGAACAACAATACTAAATGAGTAGCAAACTGTAATGCACGACAGTATCCGAAGTGAATAGCGAAGCTTTATAACCAAAATGAAATGTATAACAATTTAAGTTGTAATGAATAGAAATCTTTGTTATGATGGAATAAAATAGCAACATGATCCAATTATGATTTCATGCATGAAATGATTTTAGGAAAATGTACAAGAACAGGAAGTTAGAAATAAATGCAACTCAAAAGCAATGAAAAGTAAATCAAACCATCACATGACTAGAACTGTAAAATAATGGTATAGGTAGCAAGTGGATCCACCAAGGCCGAACCCTTAGCTGCCAGTGAAGCATTGCCGAACTTACTCCACTATCAAATAATGGAACAACAACTCTTTTATTGATTAATCATCAAACTATGAAATAATTACAACAACAAAAGCCTTGATAATTACATTGGTAATGCAATAGTCCCCCTTTCCTCCTATCCTATCCTATCGTATCTCTAATAATCCCTAGCTTAATTTCTCATCATCTATCCCATCATGAATCATGAATCCTCTTCTCTGATCTCTGTTTTCATTTAAATATAGAGAGCAGAGAGGAGTTACAACATAGATTATTACAATATGATTCTCATTAAAAAATTGGATTTCTCACAACAAATTGATAAACAAGATCCTATCTGGAATATCTCTTCATCAATCATTCCACAAGAACAATTCAAGTTTGGCATTGCAGCTGAGATATTTTAAAAAATGGCCACAACAGCGAATGTGAGAAAAATGTCTTTAGAGAACCTTTTGTTTCTCTTAGTACGAACCGAATTTTAGAAAATGGATCAATAGAAAACTAATCTGGTCCATTCTAGACAAAACCCATGTTTTGGATTTTCTAGATTCTTCTCCATTTTCCCAAAACGTCCAATGCAAAATTGTCACTTCCTATTCCAGTGAATTTCTGAGTTGGAATATTTAATGATGAGCTGGAGGTCAAAGTTTCAATCTGGAAAATATCTTGGAGGCTAAAATGGTGAGCATATTTATTAATAAACCATAATTGGTAAAATCATGCATAATAACCAATTTATTAAAAATAAAGGATAAGAAATAATATTTATCCATAAGAGCATAAATAATTATAAGATGGAATTATATGATAAACCATGATAAATGACGTGATAAAGAATGGTAGAAATGGTTGAAACAAGTGTTAAAAAGTGATAATAATAATGACATATTAATAGCCCAACACAGATCAAGAACCGAAATGACTCCCAAAACATCATTATACCAAAATCACCCGCAACGTAGGAGCCTAATGTTACTAGTATTACAATTGAAGGGGTAGTCAACATAGTAAACACTTATCGTGATATTGAAATAATTCCAGAGAATCCTTCCAAAGAGATCGTGTTGAAGGTTGGGGACATATCACCCCTGAATGTATTTTACAATCCAATGCATAGGGTTGTGGTCAAAAGACAGAGGAAAAAGAGGAAAATTAGCCAGGGACCATTCTCAACTCCTCAAGTTGAACTTATACGTGTGGTATAGGAAGACTCATGAGTCAATCCTTCTGAGAATTTAACTAAGTTATCTCAATATGCAGGTTCCTATACAACCGCTACATTGAACAAGGCCTTCGAAGTTAGCCAACTGATCAAATAAAAGGATCTAAGGATCACCCAACTTGAAGAGTAAATGAGAATGGAACAACAGAAGATCAGTCAGCTTGAGCAACAGCTGGTGGAGAAAAAGCAATAGAATGAGCAATTGAAAGAACAGTTGAATTTGGAGAAACAAAAGACCGATCAACAAGCTCTCCAGAAACAACAAAAGTTGTCTGAAGAATTCAGCAAGCTTCATGTGGAACTTCAACAGGAAAAGAAGGCCACATAAGAAGAAATCGCACAACTGCAATTACCAGTAGTAAAATTCAAAGCTTATTCAAAGATTGATGAATTCAAGAAAGAAGCCCTAGAAGTGACTAAAGCCTTATCTCAGCAACTGAATATCCTTTGCCATAAAATATCATTGATTGACCCATTGTACATCATCATTGCATCACTCATTGAACAGGTAGTTGACACCAGGTTAGAATTTAAAAATCCAGAGGATAAGGTCACAAAATTTCTCTCTTGGCAAAGTACTAAGGAAGACATGGCTACTAATCTACCAAAAATCCAAGAATCACACAAAGAAATATTGTTTACGGAGTGGCAATCATAGTTAATAAAGGTTGAAAGTTCTATGTCTAGAGATGGGAGTACAATGAACAGTGTCATCGAGTTGGTAAATGACAACTTATATGAGCTAAATTGATCTCTGATTGCTCCCCAAGAAATCTCCCAAAGGCAAAAGTGCTAGAAAATCAAAGGACATAGGATCTGCCAACAGAGAAGAAAAAACTAGCAAAGTGCAGAACTAGACTTGCGATGCATTTTGGTTCATTCTAGTCAAGTTGCACAACCAGCATATGGCCACCAAATGCCTTGCCGATGTTTTCAATTGCAAGGTTCTCGAGCTCTCAGATGCCACATACACAGGTCAACTACATTCTAGGCTGAGTCATCCTCTAGAAATTCAGGAAATGCTCTCAATTTGTCAGCTACGAGTGCAAGAGAAGAAACATATATATTGAATTAGTTCAAAGGCTATCACACTGTTGTTTTCATAAATCAAATCACATATTTTCATGTTTGCAGTTTCGATAGCTCAAAGTTATTTTTATTGACAGTTAGTTTTTATTTTATTATAAAACCCTTTCATGTCTTTTAAGAAAGGGTCCTCAATTTGTATAAAACTTGACTTGAGAAGTTACAATTTTGTACTTATGAATATATTTTAATCAGTAGTGGATCAAGGTTCTACACTTTTGTGAAGAAACGTTTTCAAGACCTACACTTTTGTATCTGTTGGAAGTTTTTTCAAATAAGAAAGGGGAATTGGAGTGTTATTTACATTGGAAAGACTCAAATGCATGCAGTATTTCTATCATTGTTCTCTTGTCTTGTTTCCTTATGTGATGAGGCATTCCTTTAAAAAGTTTCTATTGCTGATATATGTATGCAGTTCAAACAATCCTTTATCATTGCATTTCTGAAGATTTATTATTGCTATACTTCAAAGATGTATGTCAGCAATATACATTGTTATGAATGCAATATGTTCTTATAATTACTTTGTTTAACTTCTTAAACAAAGTAATAATTATATATGAATGCACCTTTCTATTGAAAAGTAAGCCATCTATACGATTATTTATCTGTTTGGAATAATCAGAAATCACATTTTTAATACATCACCCGGGTTAGATAAGTATATTTGTATATTTTTGAGTTATAGGTTAAAGCACTTACCATCTTTATTATACATTATAAAAAAATCATTCATCAAACCATACAGCACTGGGAAACTGGTCCGATAATATCTAGTGGAGCAACCATTCTAAATGGAAAAGGAGTTGTACTAAGGTCTGGACCGGGTGGTTATCCCCAATGTTGGTGCTAGGATTTTAGAGGCATCAACATTTTTGGTGCTAGAAGGAGGGCGTGAATTGTGAATGGAAAGCGAATCCAAATCTATAGGCCATTCTAAGTGTAAAACTCCCTCACCATCTCCTCCAACTTTTCCTTCGCATTCTAAATCTCCTATTTTTAAGCGAGAAGTTGGAAAGGAAAATACAACACCCACTACTGAAAACCTAAACACACTTAACAATTCTTCTCTTGAACCCCCTGAAGTACAGTCCTTGATTCATAAACTCCAATTGTTTTTGATATCCCAAGGAAGTGTGACTTCGTAATATATTCCATCTCAGCCTCTTACTAGAGCATAGAGTGAAAATCTTGGTATTCCACCAACTGAATTTCCTCTGCCAAGTCGAAAAAGAGCTAGGAAGACACCTTTAGAGTCTGACAGTGAGACGTTTTCCTCATCATAATCCATTCCATCTAAAGCATTGAAAATTCATCCATCTATTTTGCAACTCCAAATGATAGTCCAAAAGGGTACATGTAGTCTAACATCCTCTACCCAATCACTTTCAACTACCTCCTCGCCTTCTTCTACTGTTAGCACAACAATGGCACAACCTCAACCAAGGCCATAGACCAATCCAGGACCTGTCGTATTGCCTATACCTTTGAGTTAATTACCAGCCCATCTTGAAAAATGGATACCAAGATTTAATCTTGACATTGGCATATTAGCAGAGGAACATATAAACAATTTCATGTTGTCAATAAACTCGAATGGAATAACACAAGAAGATGCTATTTTTAGACTATTCCATACACTTTACAAGGAGCAGCTGGATCGTGGTATTTTTTATTACCACCAAGATCCATCAATAGATGGGATGCTTTTTAGGAGCAATTTTTAACCAATTTTGGAGACAATAGGTCCATAGCGACTTTGATTAATGATCTCTCCAATCTGAAATCTGAATCAAAGGAACCCATCAAAGACTTCAACTCTCGATTTAATAAACTATTGAATAAAACTACTACAACATGCAAGCCTAGTGAAGAATTCCAAAGCGAATGGTATATCTCTGGCTTTCCTTCAAACATAGCCATCTTCATTGATAGGGCTTCCAAACCCACATTAGCAGAAAATATTAAGGAAGAGATATTGTTGAAAAAAATATCATTTCTTTGCAAAATAAAAACGCTCTTGAAGAAAGAAAATCCAAAAAGGTTACTTTCAAAGATGATTCATTAAAGAAATCAGTTAAAGACCCATATGACATGGAAGGTTTACAAAAGGTTCTGAAAACTATGTCCAATGAAATGGTGGAAATAAAAAAGCAAGTAGTTGAAACTTCTACTAAAAAACCATTTAGGAACTTTAGAAGAAATCAGTCAACTTACCATAAACCACATAATGCTATATCTAATGCGGAATCTAGTCTAGATGATGATGAAGATGAAGACATAGTTTTATCGTTGGAGGAAATGGAAGAAGATGAAACAGTTGAATGCTGTGGAATGTGGGATTTTATCTTTCCCAACTTTGATAATGAAAGTGAACAAGAAGCTCTTCCGATAGATACTAGAGGTAAAAATGCAGCAGAGCTTATTCAAACAAATCCAAAGAAGAAAAATTCAAGCCCTTTTACTAAAGACAAAGCTCCCATGAATAAAACTCCAGTTGTGCCTACCCAAAATCAACCATCATCCTCTAATCCTCCATCATCATCTAAAACGTTAGTAGTTTCCCACTCTATGGATTATAACATCGTGGAAAACATGAAGAAGACTCGAGCAAATATTTCTTTACATTAACTTAGCAAGCTCAATCATCAACATAAGGTGTTACTAAAATAATTGAATATGGTACCTTCTTCTCCTCTTCCAACTAGTGTATTATCCAAGGCAGCTAAAGGATCAAGTAAGCCACCATCGGAGAAAGTAGATGCTACTAATGCTGTTTTGATTGGAGATAGGTCTAATTCTCATACTCCTCCTTTTCCCTTGACTTATGAGATCTATAATAGAAATTTGCATAAATTCTTGATAGATTCAGGGGCTTCATTAGACATAATGCCAGCCCCAGTTTGATCCAAATTAAACATTGAGCCCCAGAAATCTGTAGTTCATATTGTTCAATTACATCAAACTAAAGTGAAAGTTTTAGGGGAGATTAATTCAGTTAATATTAGATTATCAGCTGATCCCAGAGTAGTTCAAAGAATTGATATATTGATTGCCGACATCCGTGACTTTTATGGTTTAATTCTAAGTAGGGATTGCTCTGAGAAACTCCATGGTTACATTTCCACTGATTGGTCTCACATGTGGCTTCCCTATAAAGGGAAACCAAATCAAATCAAAATAGAACAGGAGAAACACATGACTCATACAGTAACGGAGTTTGAACAAGAAAACCAACCTATAACTTTCAATAATAACATTCTCGAAAATTACTCAACTGAGTCATTCTTTGGAAATTTTAATGCTCAATAATCACCTTTTCCTGTTAATAATATCACATCACAAATTGAAAATTTCTCTCATACTGATACCTCAAGATGTGTTATTATTGCTGATGAACTTGTAAATAAATCTGTAGATAAGGCTTTATTTTGGTCTTTATATTTTGATGGATCAAAATCCAATGATGGTGGAGGAGTAGGGTGTATTTTAGTTAGTCTAGAAGGGGAAAACTATGCTATCATGTAGACTAGAATTTGAGTGTACCAATAACAATGCGAAATATGAAGCATTGATTCAAGGGATCTATAAAGCAATAGTCTGAATATTCAATATCTGAATGTATTTGGAAATTCTGAAATTGTCATCAAACAAGTAAGGAACACTATCCATTGCCTCTTAGGACATCTCAAACATTATCAATCCCTTGTTCAAGATCTCATAACTTATTTTCTGGCATTCAACATTTCTCCTATTCCTAGATCTCAGAATGCAACAACTAATTTATTGGCTAATATTGCTTCTAAGCTCCATCCATCCGAGGATTATAGTCCAAATAGGTTTTCAATTGAATTAATTTTTCGTCCATCTATCCCAGACAATTTCACCAATTGGTGGGTATTTAATCATGATGAAGACATCTTAAATTTCTTGAATTCTAAAAAATCTTATGATGATCAGATTATCGATGAAAACAATCATGATCTTCAACTAAAACAAAGACTAAATGAGAATTATATTCCTAAATCTATGGTCAAGCTAGAAGATATCTATGACATCAAAGATAGATTCAAAAAGGTCACTAATGTAAAACTTCAAATTTCTACTTTAAGGTTTGTGTTATCGCTGAAAATGCTGTAGTAAAAAATTTTAGCTTGGCTTAAAGTCAGAGCGGTTTCGCAGCGCCAGAATTCTTTTTAGCAGTTTCGCAGCGCTACCTGTTTGCGTGGTTTCGTAGCGTGCTACGAAACTGGGGATTTGTTTGAGTTTTCAGTGAAAGTCCAAATCCTAGCATGCTTATTGTACAGAGTTCTTCTTCCCTCCAGGAATGTTGATGAGAGCAGTGGCAGTATGTTCAAGGAGACACCTTATGATGATACAGCTATTGTAGGATTGCCATCATATACATTAAGGGAGTTGTCTCTGAATTCTGGCTCATGGGTGATTGTGAAAGAGGTACATACTAATGTGGGAGACTTGCAGGAGATGTTGTGTTGAATCCTCTAGACAAAGAATCTATTAAATGTTATAAGTAATGGAGTGTTTGATATTTGGGGATTGTCTTTTCACAATCTGTAACTTCTTTCACAAAGCAGGGCGCCACAATGGATTGAAAGATTTGAAAAATATTTATGATAAAGTTCATGTTCCCGTTTGTTGGGTATTGGTGTTCAAAGTTGGATTAGGTAATAAAGGGGCTGCGCTTGCAAATAGCATTTCCAATTGGCTAAATGTGGCACTTTTATCAATTTATGTTAAATCTTCCCCTGCATGCAAGAAGACATGGACATCTTTCTCAAGGGAAGCTTTATATGACATTACAAACTTTCTTAAGCTTACTATTCTATCTGCAGTAATGCGTTGCTTGGAATACTGGTCTTTTGAAATGCTTGTTCTCTTCTCCGGTTTGTTGCCTAAGCCTGAATTTGAGATATCAGTTCTCTCCATCTGTCTTAGCACTCATGCAGTTGCATATATGATCCCCTTTGGCGTGGGTGCTGCTGTAAGTACACGAGTTTCCAATGAACTAGGAGCTGGACGCTCCCGCACTGCACAGTTATCAGTGTGTGTCGAGGTTTGTATGGCAGTCAATGAGGCTCTTATGATAAGATATATCTTATTCTCTATCAGAAATGTATGGGGCTATGTTTATAGCAATGAAGTAGAGGTAGATGAATGCATTTCAATCATGATGCCACTACTTGTACCCTCAACATTTATGGATGCCATCCAAGGTGTTCTATCAGGTATTGCTAGAGGATGTGGATGGCAAACGTTGGGTGCCTATGCAAACCTTGGGGCATACTATGTGGTTGGCATGCCTATAGCTGTCATTTTAGCTTTTGCACTGCATGTTGGCGGCAGGGGACCTTCGGCATTTGAGCACCTGTTCTGTTGCTAAGAACATTGCGCTAACAAAGGAAAATCTTATCAAAAATTTATCACTGCTGCACAGAAAGGGATATATGGGAGCACCCAAAAGAAGTTGATCAGAGCGCCTTCAGAGATTTCGCATTCATATTCCAAGGTATGCACTTGTGAACAGAGATTACCCCTATTAAGAGTTGAACTACTTTGTGGAGTAAGGGATTTTGTTCAAAACCATGCATAGCGAATTATCAAGCCTTTTGTGGAAAAAACCAGTTTATGGAGATGATCACAGTGTCTATGGTTTAGTGGCCAATCTTCTGGCTTATCATATGTTTTCGAACCTCTTACACTATTATGGAGGATTGAACTCGCGTTATCAAAGGCAAACAGAGCGAAAACTGTAGAAGGATAAGGGGGATTTTCAAGAGCTAAGGCCGCTGCATTACTTGTATCTTTTTGTCCGACAATATCCATATGGCGGAGGCGAAGGCAGATATGAAAAATGTAGTTCTGAAAGAGTCCAAGTGCAATGTTTGAAGCATGAGATCACTGGAATAGTATGAACGAAATAGTATCAATGATTTGGTTGTCGCTAATTGAGTGACATCCTTGAATACTTGATCTGGTCATTAATTGTTTGTTTTCTTCAATTGAGTGAATCTCCAAAGGGGTAATGTAAATGCATTAATTCTCAAATGGTTCGTTGATTCATATACACCTGCGCCATCCGAACAGGGTTCTTTTCGTTCAAGACTTTCGCTCTGTCCTCGTAAACTATCTGAGCAATCTGAGGATAAAAGTTAAATGTAATTTAATGTGGACATCATGCACTTTTAAACAAGAACGAAATTTTAGGTCATTGGTTTGGCACCGACGTGAGTCATAATACAGATGGCGCGGAAGGAGTTAGGTTTAGCCTTTTTGGCTGATCTATATACGTCCACGTCCTCGGTATCATGCTAAATCGAATCCTCATGACCGTGAATGATGTTAAGGGGCGCATAAGAAAGGGCCTACAGAATCGAGACAATTGGATGACGGAGAATTCAAGTAGCAGACAACAAAACCAGTGAATCTCCATCTGGCGGTTCGTTTGCAACTCGTGCCTAACCTCATGATATCTTCTAAGCAGTAAATACTTTATCTGATGTGTTTTCTCAGAAAGGGAGTTCATTTGTTCATAATATATTACAGAGAAGATCTAGGTGGCTTTCAGAAGAAACAAATGGATCCTCGGCTTTACTTAATTCACCGGCTCATATCACAGCTCTGAAATTTGAGAATTAAATTAACCAAGTTTTTCATGGCCTTAAAAAAACAGAGTCTCAAGAAGCGGAATATAAGTTTGCCCATGAAGAACTATATTTCCTCTGTTGCTTACAATACCTTGTTGCTGGGAGAATTCAGACATCCAGCAGTTGAATGCCATGGTGTTGCACGAATGGTCAGAGGCTGTGCAATTTATATCAGAGAAGCTGGAGCACTTTGCTAAATAATGGTGACCGGAATATACTCTTTAAATGTTTTCCTTTCTGCGCCAGTTATGAGTCTTTTTATATAAATTCATATTACAGTTTCAGGTGAAGATGATTTTTAGAGTTGGAAAGGGCTATTTTGTATACAGTAAGTCGAAGGCCTTAGCTGCGCTAAATGGTATGAGGATGGAAAACTCAAACAAACTGGAAACGATCTATGGGCACTGGGTTGCACTTTATATCAGATGCTGTATGATATATCACCTTTTAAAGATGGCAGTGAGTGGCTCACATTCCAAAGGATCACCTCATTTGAAGATTTGAAGACAGCAAGGAATACTACACCGACTTTATGTTCCAGTTGGGATTTATGAAGCTTTTATTGGTTTGATGCTAGTCAAGTTGGCTGTGATATGTAATGGCAGAAGCAAGCTTCATCTTCTTCAAACTATTTAGGTTCCTAATAGCTGTACAAATGTCTGAAGAGATCATGGATCTAAGTAGAAAACGCTTCAAAGATACATAGGTTCTGTTTTGACATATACAGCAGTTTCGTAGCGCGCTACGAAACTGCTGTAGAATGCTGTTTTGTGGAAAAACAATGAATTTTGATGATGAGGTCAGTTAATGGTGAAAGAAGGTCTCAAACTCAGGCAGTGAGATCATACATGTGTTTCATAACCACTCAAACAGTGACAGGTGTAGCTCTTGAAGAGAAGATAAAATATTTTGTTTATTTTCATAAAGTTTTCTCAAAGGCAATTTATGACCGAGCTACTAACGTATTGGTGGGGTTACCAGAATCTTCGGTTGATACACCTGTTGGTCCTTGAAGTATCCAGATCATATAACATATGGTGATTATGCGTTGATTAATTGAAGGTTCAAAGAACTCGGAGTGTGGTCTTTAAATGATGAAGAGGAATGGAAGACAGGGGACCGTGGATGTAGGGTGATTAATTTTATCAATTAATAAGCTGTCTTACAGCTAGCATCCGAGACCAGCTTGCTCGGTGATTGTTCCCTTAACATATCTTAGCCATAATGAAAATCATACAGCTGTCCAGCATCCAAGAAAGCATCAAGTCTGCGAGGAGAATGAAATTAGTATTTTAGTTGGATTAGGATTGTGTGTAATTTTAGTTCAGGATGTTTGTAATTAATGCAGTAGTTAAGAGCATGTAGGAAGAGTTAATTGCCACCTTCGAGGCTCCCCTCATGCTGGAGGAGGAAGCTCGAGGTGTTGGAGTTTGCTTGCCTATATATGGGCCAAGTTAGGATGTAAAAAGGGTTGGACTGTATATACAAAAACAAAGTTTTTAGAGCTTATGAAAAGACTGTTACAGTAATGGCAAACAGGGTTTTTTCTTCCCAAGATTCTCAATGCATATTTTTGTTCAAATGTGATGGTGGTTTAGTTTCTTAATGTTCTTTTTACAGCCTTGTTATGGCACAATCCCTCAGAATTCATATTATATGCTCTGACTTCCTGTGTGCTTGACAGGCTGTGGGTTTTGGTGAAGCATGTTTGAACATCACTCAGAATTCATTTTTTAATGCTCTGACTTCCTGTATGTTCAGCAGGCTTTGATTTAGGTAAATTATGTTTGAACCTTTGATGATGCAAAGAGCCTTGGCTTCTATGAGATGACTGTGATTTGGTTTATTAACTGTGAGAGACTCCATAGCCCAATGAAGACTAATTTGATGTATGTCCAACCAGCTATATTTTTATAAATGTGTGAAGAGTTAGCCCTCTAGTGTTTGAAGGATTTTGTCAAGAGTCGTGAGAGAGCCCTCTCTGATTAGGAAGGCTAATTCCTAATCTAAAGTATGGTCTGAAACAGTTACATGAGACCTTGCTTGGTTGCAGTCCCTAGTACTGGTTTTGTGATAACATTTTGGTGCGTCTGCCGGGAGCTTAAGATTGGATTTCTGAAGGTAGCAGGAGTTCAAATGATTTTCAAGGCTGCAAAACTACCTTGGCGACTCCATTGTTGAAGAATTCAAAGTTATATATTCATGGTGATTCCACTGGAGTTATGAAAGACCCAGAAGCTGCCCTTCTTTGTTCAAGGTATGCATGCATAGATTTCTCAGGACTTCATGGTTTCCCAAACCATTTTCCCAAGGATATTTATTTTCTAAAGAATGGTCCGAAATTTAACGGTGAAGACTTGAGTTTAACGTTGGAGCATATCTCAGATTTTTGTCATTTTGCACAGCTTCTTAGAATTAAACATGAGGATGTTTGCATAAGGTTATTTTATGATTCTTTCCAAGGGAAATGCAAACAGTGGGTTGAATGCTTGCCTGCCAAGTCCATTAAGTCATTTCCAGACTTTTGGCTTTTGTTCTTGGAGGAATGGATAGATAGGCCAGAGGTGGAAGTAGAATCTCCCTCAGTTGAAGGTTTTAAACAATGGAATAGTGATCATAGTACAGAGGAAACTAATGAATCTTTTTCTTTGTCCTTATCCTCATATCTGAGATCCTTTGACTGCAAGTCAGAGGATAAGATGAAATTTTTTGATGAATTTGCTAAAGATATTGAGAAAGAAATTGAAGGTTTAGAAGGACAAATTCAGGCATACAATCTTCATGATCATGATTATTATTCCCAAAAGTTTCCTGTGACAGAGCGCAAGGAGCTGCTTCCTCTCTCTTTCATGATTGAGGAACTGAACACTGAGATTGGAGATCAGTTTGCACAGCTTGAAAAT
Organism: Pinus tabuliformis; assembly: GCA_031772625.1. NCBI lineage: Eukaryota > Viridiplantae > Streptophyta > Pinopsida > Pinales > Pinaceae > Pinus > Pinus tabuliformis. The sequence goes on from CM062820.1 coordinate 1,700,146,767, forward strand.
TTCAAGGAAGGACAAGCTGATCATGTGTTTTGGGATCCTATAGCTGATTACATGGAAGAGTTTTATTCTCCAGTGTTTCAGCTTACCTATGAAGATCAGAGACAGTTTCAGTGGCAGCGGTCTTTACACTATTATATCAGTTCTGAAATCCGATACAGTCAAGGAAGATTTCAGTGGCAGCGGTCATTACACTGTCATATTGGTTCTGAATTCCGGGATAGGCAAAGAAATCAAATGTCAGACAAAGCAAAGGATTGGCTGCATTGGAAGTTTCATATTGATTGAGCTAAGGAAAGTTTAAATGGTTAGGGTAGGTAGGTAGGTAAATTGCAAATAAGTTCAAGGTTGGCTGAGCATTTATTTTTCAGTAGCATTAGTTTCTTTCTCCTACAGTCATGCTTGTCAAGAAAATTTCAGTTTGTCAAAATGGATAAGGCACTGGAGCTGCATGTTCTTAGTGTACCACAGGGGCACACTATCCCAAGTGGAGCCACTGTTATCGCTGAAAATGCTGTAGTAAAAAATTTTAGCCTGGCTTAAAGTCAGAGCGGTTTCGCAGCGCCAGAATTCTTTTTAGCAGTTTCGCAGCGCTACCTGTTTGCGTGGTTTCGTAGCGTGCTACGAAACTGGGGATTTGTTTGAGTTTTCAGTGAAAGTCCAAATCCTAGCATGCTTATTGTACAGAGTTCTTCTTCCCTCCAGGAATGTTGATGAGAGCAGTGGCAGTATGTTCAAGGAGACACCTTATGATGATACAGCTATTGTAGGATTGCCATCATATACATTAAGGGAGTTGTCTCTGAATTCTGGCTCATGGGTGATTGTGAAAGAGGTACATACTAATGTGGGAGACTTGCAGGAGATGTTGTGTTGAATCCTCTAGACAAAGAATCTATTAAATGTTATAAGTAATGGAGTGTTTGATATTTGGGGATTGTCTTTTCACAATCTGTAACTTCTTTCACAAAGCAGGGCGCCACAATGGATTGAAAGATTTGAAAAATATTTATGATAAAGTTCATGTTCCCGTTTGTTGGGTATTGGTGTTCAAAGTTGGATTAGGTAATAAAGGGGCTGCGCTTGCAAATAGCATTTCCAATTGGCTAAATGTGGCACTTTTATCAATTTATGTTAAATCTTCCCCTGCATGCAAGAAGACATGGACATCTTTCTCAAGGGAAGCTTTATATGACATTACAAACTTTCTTAAGCTTACTATTCTATCTGCAGTAATGCGTTGCTTGGAATACTGGTCTTTTGAAATGCTTGTTCTCTTCTCCGGTTTGTTGCCTAAGCCTGAATTTGAGATATCAGTTCTCTCCATCTGTCTTAGCACTCATGCAGTTGCATATATGATCCCCTTTGGCGTGGGTGCTGCTGTAAGTACACGAGTTTCCAATGAACTAGGAGCTGGACGCTCCCGCACTGCACAGTTATCAGTGTGTGTCGGGGTTTGTATGGCAGTCAATGAGGCTCTTATGATAAGATATATCTTATTCTCTATCAGAAATGTATGGGGCTATGTTTCTAGCAATGAAGTAGAGGTAGATGAATGCATTTCAATCATGATGCCACTGCTTGTACCCTCAACATTTATGGATGCCATCCAAGGTGTTCTATCAGGTATTGCTAGAGGATGTGGATGGCAAACGTTGGGTGCCTATGCAAACCTTGGGGCATACTATGTGGTTGGCATGCCTATAGCTGTCATTTTAGCCTTTGCACTGCATGTTGGCGGCAGGGGACCTTCGGCATTTGAGCACCTGTTCTGTTGCTAAGAACATTGCGCTAACAAAGGAAAATCTTATCAAAAATTTATCACTGCTGCACAGAAAAGGATATATGGGAGCACCCAAAAGAAGTTGATCAGAGCGCCTTCAGAAATTTCGCATTCATATTCCAAGGTATGCACTTGTGAACAGAGATTACCCCTATTAAGAGTTGAACTACTTTGTGGAGTAAGGGATTTTGTTCAAAACCATGCATAGCGAATTATCAAGCCTTTTGTGGAAAAAACCAGTTTATGGAGATGATCACAGTGTCTATGGTTTAGTGGCCAATCTTCTGGCTTATCATATGTTTTCGAACCTCTTACACTATTATGGAGGATTGAACTCGCGTTATCAAAGGCAAACAGAGTGAAAACTGTAGAAGGACAAGGGGGATTTTCAAGAGCTAAGGCCACTGCATTACTTGTATCTTTTTGTCCGACAATATCCATATGGCGGAGGCGAAGGCAGATATGAAAAATGTAGTTCTGAAAGAGTCCAAGTGCAATGTTTGAAGCATGAGATCACTGGAATAGTATGAACGAAATAGTATCAATGATTTGGTTGTCGCTAATTGAGTGACATCCTTGAATACTTGATCTGGTCATTAATTGTTTGTTTTCTTCAATTGAGTGAATCTCCAAAGGGGTAATGTAAATGCATTAATTCTCAAATGGTTCGTTGATTCATATACACCTGCGCCATCCGAACAGGGTTCTTTTCGTTCAAGACTTTCGCTCTGTCCTCGTAAACTATCTGAGCAATCTGAGGATAAAAGTTAAATGTAATTTAATGTGGACATCATGCACTTTTAAACAAGAACGAAATTTTAGGTCATTGGTTTGGCACCGACGTGAGTCATAATACAGATGGCGCGGAAGGAGTTAGGTTTAGCCTTTTTGGCTGATCTATATACGTCCACGTCCTCGGTATCATGCTAAATCGAATCCTCATGACCGTGAATGATGTTAAGGGGCGCATAAGAAAGGGCCTACAGAATCGAGACAATTGGATGACGGAGAATTCAAGTAGCAGACAACAAAACCAGTGAATCTCCATCTGGCGGTTCGTTTGCAACTCGTGCCTAACCTCATGATATCTTCTAAGCAGTAAATACTTTATCTGATGTGTTTTCTCAGAAAGGGAGTTCATTTGTTCATAATATATTACAGAGAAGATCTAGGTGGCTTTCAGAAGAAACAAATGGATCGTCGGCTTTACTTAATTCACCGGCTCATATCACAGCTCTGAAATTTGAGAATTAAATTAACCAAGTTTTTCATGGCCTTAAAAAAAACAGAGTCTCAAGAAGCGGAATATAAGTTTGCCCATGAAGAACTATATTTCCTCTGTTGCTTACAATACCTTGTTGCTGGGAGAATTCAGACATCCAGCAGTTGAATGCCATGGTGTTGCACGAATGGTCAGAGGCTGTGCAATTTATATCAGAGAAGCTGGAGCACTTTGCTAAATAATGGTGACCGGAATATACTCTTTAAATGTTTTCCTTTCTGCGCCAGTTATGAGTCTTTTTATTTAAATTCATATTACAGTTTCAGGTGAAGATGATTTTTAGAGTTGGAAAGGGCTATTTTGTATACAGTAAGTCGAAGGCCTTAGCTGCGCTAAATGGTATGAGGATGGAAAACTCAAACAAACTGGAAACGATCTATGGGCACTGGGTTGCACTTTATATCAGATGCTGTATGATATATCACCTTTTAAAGATGGCAGTGAGTGGCTCACATTCCAAAGGATCACCTCATTTGAAGATTTGAAGACAGCAAGGAATACTACACCGACTTTATGTTCCAGTTGGGATTTATGAAGCTTTTATTGGTTTGATGCTAGTCAAGTTGGCTGTGATATGTAATGGCAGAAGCAAGCTTCATCTTCTTCAAACTATTTAGGTTCCTAATAGCTGTACAAATGTCTGAAGAGATCATGGATCTAAGTAGAAAACGCTTCAAAGATACATAGGTTCTGTTTTGACATCTACAGTAGTTTCGTAGCGCGCTACGAAACTGCTGTAGAATGCTGTTTTGTGGAAAAACAATGAATTTTGATGATGAGGTCAGTTAATGGTGAAAGAAGGTCTCAAACTCAGGCAGTGAGATCATACATGTGTTTCATAACCACTCAAACAGTGACAGGTGTAGCTCTTGAAGAGAAGATAAAATATTTTGTTTATTTTCATAAAGTTTTCTCAAAGGCAATTTATGACCGAGCTACTAACGTATTGGTGGGGTTACCAGAATCTTCGGTTGATACACCTGTTGGTCCTTGAAGTATCCAGATCATATAACATATGGTGATTATGCGTTGATTAATTGAAGGTTCAAAGAACTCGGAGTGTGGTCTTTAAATGATGAAGAGGAATGGAAGACAGGGGACCGTGGATGTAGGGTGATTAATTTTATCAATTAATAAGCTGTCTTACAGCTAGCATCCGAGACCAGCTTGCTCAGTGATTGTTCCCTTAACATATCTTAGCCATAATGAAAATCATACAGCTGTCCAGCATCCAAGAAAGCATCAAGTCTGCGAGGAGAATGAAATTAGTATTTTAGTTGGATTAGGATTGTGTGTAATTTTAGTTCAGGATGTTTGTAATTAATGCAGTAGTTAAGAGCATGTAGGAAGAGTTAATTGCCACCTTCGAGGCTCCCCTCATGCTGGAGGAGGAAGCACGAGGTGTTGGAGTTTGCTTGCCTATATATGGGCCAAGTTAGGATGTAAAAAGGGTTGGATTGTATATACAAAAACAGAGTTTTTAGAGCTTATGAAAAGACTGTTACAGTAATGGCAAACAGGGTTTTTTCTTCCCAAGATTCTCAATGCATCTTTTTGTTCAAATGTGATGGTGGTTTAGTTTCTTAATGTTCTTTTTACAGCCTTGTTATGGCACAATCCCTCAGAATTCATATTATATGCTCTGACTTCCTGTGTGCTTGACAGGCTGTGGGTTTTGGTGAAGCATGTTTGAACATCACTCAAAATTCATTTTTTAATGCTCTGACTTCCTGTATGTTTAGCAGGCTTTGATTTAGGTAAATTATGTTTGAACCTTTGATGATGCAAAGAGCCTTGGCTTCTATGAGATGACTGTGATTTGGTTTATTAACTGTGAGAGACTCCATAGCCCAATGAAGACTAATTTGATGTATGTCCAACCAGCTATATTTTTATAAATGTGTGAAGAGTTAGCCCTCTAGTGTTTGAAGGATTTTGTCAAGAGTCGTGAGAGAGCCCTCTCTGATTAGGAAGGCTAATTCCTAATCTAAAGTATGGTCTGAAACAGTTACATGAGACCTTGCTTGGTTGCAGTCCCTAGTACTGGTTTTGTGATAACAGTTTGAATTAGTAAATCTTGGCATTGAGGCCAAACTGTAAAATTTAAATCTAGGACTTGAACTCACATCAAAAGAAAGATTTGCTTTCATTAGATTATTAAACAAATACAAAAATGTTTTTTCTTCGAATTACAAAGATCTAAGGACTTATGATACTTCTATCATTCAACACACAATTCCAATGATTTCTAATGAGAAACCTATACAGCAAAAGTTAAGGAAAATTCACCCATATCTGGAAAGTCAAATCAAAGCAGAGTTGAATAAACTTCTAAAGGCTAAAATACTTTTCCCAATCAGAAATTCTAAATGGTATTCAAACTTATTACCCTGTAAGAAAAAAAAATGATGATATTAGGATTTGTATAGATTTTAGAAATCTCAATAATGCATGTCAAAATGATAATCTGCCATTACCAACAATGGAAAAGATCCTTCAATCAATAGCTGGTTCAAATTTAATGTCCTTTCTTGATGGTTTTCTAGGATACAATTAGATACTGGTGCATCCAGGTGATAGAATAAAAACTACATTCAGAACTAAATGAGGAACATATGCTTATCAGAAAATTCCTTTTGGTTTGATAAATGCTGGAGCTACTTTCCAACGAGTCATGGATATAGCCTCCAGAGGTTTGATAAATAGGTCAGTTGTTGTTTACTTAGATGGCATAACTATCCTTTCCAAGAAAAGGGCCAATCGTCTACATTATTTAAAATAGATATTTGAATGATGTAAAAGGTATGGGATTTCTCTAAATCCAAAGAAATCATTCTTTGCTCTTAATGAAGGAAAACTCTGAGGGTTTATTGTATCCAAAGATGACATATATATTGATCCTGATAGGATAAAAGAGATTTCTGATATTCCTTTTCAACATAACAAGAAATCAATGCACTCATTTTTGGGACAGATAAATTTTCTAAAAAGATTTGTTACTGATTTTTCTAATATAGTCTTACCTTTACAAACGATGATTAAGAAAAATTCAGTTTTCAAAAGGGGACATAATGAAAAAGAAGCCTTTGACTCAATCGAACATGAAATCATTAATTCTCCTACATTGAATACTCCCAATTTCTCTAATCATTTTATTTTGTATACTTTGGCCACTGAAACATCTTATGTTGTTGTTTTAACACAAATCAATGATCAACAAGTAGAAGCACCTATATCCTTCTTTAGTTCCAATTTGCAAGTTGTTAAACTCAACTATTTGAAAATAGAAAAAAAGGCTTTTGTTGTGTTTAAATCTATCAAACACTTTAGACCATTTCTCCTCAAAAAACACACAAAAGTAATAGTCCCATTCTCCACAGTGAGTCAATTGCTACTGCAAAGGGAAGTAGGAGAAAAGAGAGTTAATTGGGTAACAAATTTACAGGAGTATGATATTGATATTAAACTAGTAAAAATTGTGAGAGGGTAAGGTTTTTGGAGGTTATTAGCAGGATCTTCTAATATTCTAGAACATGAAGATTCAGATAATACTCTTCAAGTGAACGAGAAAAGTATCATAAATTATGAATCTCAATATGTTGATCTGATCTTTTACTTGAAAAATGGATATGCTCCCCCTGATTTCAGTTACAAAAACAAACATGCTTTAATATTAAAAGAAAAACACTTTGAAATCATTGATGTTGTGTTATTTAGAAGAAATTATGATTAAATTTTTTTAAGATGCCTTGAGAAAACTGAAGCACAAAAGGTTTTGCAGGAATTACATGATAGTCCAGTAGGTGGAAATTTTGGAGGATATACTACAGCTCACAAGAGAATACATGTTGGATATTATTGTCCCACTTTGTTTAAATATTCCCATGATTATGTCAGGAAACGCAAGATATGCCAAACTTATAGTGGGGGACAAAGGAAACCAACCTTTCCTTTACAACCAGTAAACATTAAGAAACCATTTGAATAGTGGGGGCTTGATATCATAGGAGAGGTTGTTCCACATTCTTCCAAGAAACACAGGTACATCCTTACAGCCACGGAATACTTCACAAAGTGGGTAGAAGCAATTCCATTAAAGGTAGCCAATTCTGATGCAATCATTGAATTCATTGATCAATACATCATTACCAGGTTTGGTGTACCAAATGATAATGCATCTTATTTTTCTAGGAGTAGTAAAGTTAAATTTTCTCTTAAGAGAGGTTTTAAATTAAAATATTCTGCAAATTACTATCATCAAGGTAATGGTTTGGCAGAGTCAACTAATAAGAATATCATTAAGATTATTAAAATAATTGTTGATCAAAATAAAAAGAATTGGCATAATTTTTTAATATTTGCATTATGGGCAGATCACATAGCTTAGAAGGCCTTAATAGGTACTTCTCCTTTTAACTTAGTATATGGGAAAGAAGCTGTAATACCTTCAAAATTATCACTCCCATCTCTAGCCCTAGTACAACGTATTGAAGAAAATCCTTCTTCTTCTATTCAATTAAGATTTGATCAAATCCTCAAATTGGAGGAAGAAGGAGAGAAGGCTAAAATCACTCGTGCTAAACATCAAAAAGTTATTAAATCTTCTTTTGATGCAAGTTGTACTGGCTCAGAAACATTACAAATTGGTGATATTGTGTTGAAATGGGACAAAGCACATGAACATAAAGATAAACATACCAAATTTCAAAAGATGTGGCTTGGACCATTTCAAATCATTGAAAAGATATGCTCATCAACATTCATACTATAAGACTTAACAGGAAAGAGAGATTCTTCTCCTATGAATGGGCATATTTTAAAGAAATTCTTTTCTTAAGGTCATAACCCCTTCTTACCTATAAACATCCTTTATGAAAGTTTGCTTATTTTAGAAAATAATGTTGTAAATACTCTTCCCTAGGCCTTTTACTATTGAAAATCTCTTTAAGAGAATATTGTAAATAATTTCTTTCAATAGGTGGAAAATTTTATGGAAATGATTATAGTTTTGGAAAATTGAATAAAACATGAAACTCTGAGAACCTCTTTAAAGTTTGTAAAATCTTCCAAAACACTGAAAATACTGTAAATCCTTCAAAGTTTTATAAAGTCAAAAAAGGTTATTCATAAAAAGTAAATACTTTTCCAATCTCAGCATCCATAACTCTAAAAATTTTATCCATAAACTCTTAAGGAGAAAGTCATTCACCCCATCCACTATGTTTATGATTTTTTAGAGTGTAATTCTAAAATATGTCTGATATAAAAGATAAGAGGTCTCATTATGAGCCTTCTTACCATGATCATAAGGAACTAATTAATATGACATTACCAATATTGCATATCAAAACATGGTAATAGCTTATAATCATAAGGCATGGGGTGTCATTATGAGCCAGCTTGTTTAGTTCAATTACAACCAGTGAATGGCATTGTTATAAGTTTGCTTCCAAGCTAAGACAATGGATTTTTATCTTAAAAAGTTAAACGAATATAAAATAATATATATATATATATATATATATATATATATATATATATATATATATATGTAAACATATCTTTATGAATTTATCTTTCAAAATTTATACTCTTAGATGCATGAGACAATGAATGATTGATGGTCAAGAGGTAACCCTATCGAGACTATAGATGTTTGCTGGCAACAGAGGCACTACCTGTGACAAAAGAGTAAATTTAAAAGCCAAGTTGGAGGAGCCCCCTACTTTATCTTTATCAACGAATCAAAGCTTGAAGAAACCAAAAATGTTCTTATTTTTAAGGGATTGTAAAAGAAATTGCAAAAAAATGTTATTTTATATAGAGTTGATTTTTATTTAGCTATTCTTAGATGGTTTTATTTATCCTCAATTATTTCCAAACTAATAAAGTTTTAGATATTGCATTATTTTTCAAAGGTAACTATTTCTCCCAGTGAATCGCAAATTGTTGTGCTATAGAAAAACCCTCCCCATTTCAAAATTTTTCATATAAGACTTTAATAAGAAATGCATCCCCTTTAGAATATAAATAAAATCAGTAAAACATTTGAAAATAAATTTTTATAATAGGTCATATAAAAATTTCCTTTTAGGGTAGGTTAGATCGCAATCGCAATTTGCAAAACTTTTGAACACATGGAAGTCATTATAAGAAAATAAAATCTGATTTGAGTCATAATAAAACCTTATTGTAAAATGCTTTATCAAAGGAAATGATTATAAAAGAAGATTGTCACATCGCACACATCCTTTATCTCAATAGTGGGCTTAAAGTGTTCCATTGAGATCCGCCGATGCGATAACTCTATTAGAAATTGCATATCGCTACTCGTTAAGAAAACGTCCCAAGTGTTCCATGGAAAACCTCCGATGCGATTTCATTTTCATATATCACGCTTTCAATAAAGGTAAAATATGAAGTATTGTGAACATGTGCGGTTTAAAGTTATAAGTAAATTATAAAGAAGATTTAAAAGCATGTCGCCTCCCCATGCTAGCTCACCACTGATCACAATCGCAACCATGCAAAGGAACCATTTAAGCATGGCACTTGTAACTCTCGATCTCTGATATGTGATTATCACTAATCACTAATCGGGAAGTCACGATACCCATTCTAAAAAAGACCGTTATAAATTAATGATGTGACATACCATCACGGCATTGAAGTTTCACGTTGGAAGTTACGGGGAAATCATTAAGAAGCAGTTATGGTTGAATCCTTCAAGGATTTCATCCATGGTGGCTTAATATATCATAGATCCGTAGCATCTATTACACTTAATTGTTGTTAGTCTTATGCACTGTGTATTAGCATTTAACAAGTTTTTCTACTGTTACGTCCTTCTGTTTCATTTTGCAGAGCTAATCTGAAATCATCGCTCCAGCAAAAATCTCTAAGAAATCTAAGAAAGTAAAGGTCCCCATCATAGTGAAAGATGAACTAGAAAAGTTGGTGTTGATAGTTGATACTGCCTATATAGGCCTTGGCAAGACTTCATGGGAGGGCATATATAATCTACTCAAAGCTGACGATCCAACTGAAATTGAAGAGGAAGGAGGAATGGCTGATTCAAGCGATAAATTAGAAAATACTCTTAAGGATTTAGTCAGCTCCTTCCTCCACAAAATAGCAACCCCTGCGAAACTGTTACCATACAATGACTTGGCAAAGATGGGTAATAGAGAGTATCAACATACCTGACAAAGCATTCTATACAGCTGATGGAAGGATGTTCGGGACATTCAAGGCAGGAGATGTCAAGAATATGTATCATTTTCTAGACCCCTAGAAACATCACAAAAAGGCATTTTAGAAGCTTTCGCCAAGGAGAGCAAGGTAAAGTCAGACCCTATCAAGCAATGGAGACATTTCCTAAACAAGCATAAGAACAAATCCTCTGGTATGCACTCCATGGACTCCTTAGCATCTCCCTATTTCTATGTTGGTGCTATGATATATAGACTCTTTGGAGCCTCTGATTCATCTAGATTTTCCATAGAAATGGTGCCTTTAATAGAAGCAGTAATTAACTCTTTTATCATGGATTGGGAAACCATTTAAAGGATAAAATTGCCAACCAAATCCTTGATTATAGAAGAAATAGGTATGTAACTACCCGGATAATACCCCCATTCTATATGAGTGCTTGCATTATTGATACCATATGTTTCAATTCTAACTTTCCAATTCTAGGTTGGAAATTGACTCCTCAAGACCCAACTTCTATTAACATTTATCACAAGTATTTCTGGAAGGCCCATTATAAAGATCATATATATATATAATTTTCGATGGTTTTTTTTTACTCATTCATGAAGCCATATTCAATAGACCTGCTCCTCGGTTATCTGATGAGGCCAGCATTGACCTAACATCAATCGATAGTTCATTCAGTGAAGAAAAGTTCACCTATGTAAAACTTTTTGGTAGCACCACAGATCAACATGTTCTCCCATTGTGCATTCCTAATAAGCTATTGGCCAGAGAAATAGCTAACTAAATAATGGAGAAAGGAATGTCCAGGAAACTCAAAGAGTCCAAGAAACAAATGTGGCCTACATTTCCCCTCCGCTGTGGTATTTACTCACTGCATGATTTCCAACATGTCGAGAAAGAAGCAAGGAAGTTAAAAATTCTGAAGTTAGCAGTCATCCCTAAGAGACAGTGTGACCCAAATGAAGTGGCTTACAACTTTACCACTTGGATGAAACTTGCCAAATTTGAACATGAGAAAGATGACTATGATGAATTGTTCACTTCAACGGAGTTTTTTTCACAGATAAAACATCTAGCAGGTACCAAATTAGGAGAAGGGGAGATAGATAAGTTTATGCAGTTTAGGACACATAGGTTACAAACATTACCTCTGGATTTATTGAACACTTCACATATGGTGCAGCAAGAATGCCAAAGTGAAGAACACACTACTGAGAAGATTCCCCAAAAGTAGACAAATGAAAAGACCAGAAAGATCCTAGATACCAATATGCATATTGATGCTAGCCTAATTAAGGAATGGGAGCTATTCGATCAGCAAATGAAGAACTAGAATGACTCCCAAAACATCATTATACCAAAATCGCCTGCAACACAGGATCCTATTGTTATTAGTATTACAATTGAAGGCACAGTCGGCACAATTAACACTCAGCATGATATGGAAATAATTCCAAAGAATCCTTCCAAAGAGATTGTATTGAAGGTTGAGGAAATACCACCCCTGGATGTATTTTATTGTCCAAAGCATAGGGCTGTGGTCAAGAGACAGAGGGAAAAATGGAAAATTGACAAGGGACCATTCTCAAATACTTCTAGTGAGCTCCATTATTGCAGCAATAATGTTGCAACTCCTCGAGCTTCCTTCTTTACTTTTACCAACCCAGTAGTTCATAACAAACTTGGAAGCGACAGTGTTGTATGCACACGTACTAGCTCTTACTGCAGACTATCACTTGATTAGTTGGTGCAAATATGCTAGGAGCTTAAGCCAACTTCTATGAGTTCTCAGAAGAATCTTTAACTATGATGAAAGGAAACTACCTCTACAACAGCTATTCTACTTGCAGAAAGAGAAGGAAAACTGAAATGAACCGCAAACCCTAGCAAACCCTAGTTTACCCACTAACCCTACTTTTGCAAAAAGAGATGGAAACTACTGAAATGGGTGCCATTAACTACTGAAAATATAAATTTCATTCATTTAGGCTACTTATGAAGAGAAATGAGAAGAAATCATCTTTTTTTACTTCTGAGTATTTCTATGTGGAATTATTATGTTGATGATTTGACTAGTTGTGATTGTGCAGAGATTTGGTGGCAAAGGAAGATGGAGTTGGATCTTTCAGATGGTGAGGAAGGTGTTGAGGGGTCCTAAGAGGTCCCTAGTACCCTTATAAAGACTTCCATTGTGATCAGACTTTGAAAAATCACTCACAGGAACTTCTACAGGAGGCTGCAGGGGATCTACTGAAGGTTCTATAGGAGGATCTACAAGAGGAGGCCGAAAGTGGTTTTTGGAGGTTTGAAGGTGGAAAAATGATGGGGAAGGGGAAATGAAGGTTGGATGAAGGTGTTGAGGGGTCTATAACTTGTCAAGGAGGATCCAGGACAAAGGATATGGTTGGATTTATTAGAATGGTGAGAAAACAACTTTATGGAAAAAAACGCAGAAATTAGCGAAGATTGGCGAAATGTGGCGTATGAGTTGGGGGATATATGAGAGGTGAGCTGGTACTGGCTATTTTATGGAGGAATGATGATATGGAATGTTCTACAAGAGAGCTGCACACTTACTTCTCAAAACTGACCAAAGCAAGAACCGAAAAATAGAGTTTTGTCTATTTTAACCTAAATTCTGACCTAAAACCAGAAAAATGTTGAACAATACTTTATGAACAGAAAAGCATGCAAGATAACTATGGTAAAAGGGCATAAAATGATCTAGCAATTAAATCTGAACCAATCTCAACTTTTCCAAATCAAAGTATCACACTAGCAATTGCATGAAAGAGCAAAAACTGTGTTTTTGGTGGCAGCAGTAGTGCCTTGACCTCAGATCATGGTCCCAAGGAGGGAGAAAGGAGATCAAGACCTGCTGGTAGCCTTTTTGGATCTTTTTTTGTCACTGTAGCAACTTACTTAAGAAACTTGAAGCAAAAACAACTATTCTAACCATCAAAAGCAACCTAATCTAATGAAGTAAAATGAGTATATGCAGCAGAAATTAACTCATGAATGGAAACAAAAACATATAAGTACACAAAGGAGGTGTTGGGAAGCTTGGGTTGGGCCCTAACCCAAGAGCTTCAGCCCTCTGGAAAAAAATAAGTGCTGGCTCAAAACTTCATTCATCTTCATTATAAAAAATAACAGTTACATCACATAAAAACTATCTCAAAAAGAGCTCGAAAATGAGCTGAGTACAATGTTGCACCAAAGTGCGAAAATAGACTAAGAAAATGGCTAACCTACTGAGGCTTGAAGCCTTCTTATTTATACAAATGGGGACTCCCAACAGTCCTCCTAAACTTAAGGAACTCGGCTGCCTAGAACTGAAGATAACAACAACCCTACTTGACTTGCTCGGCTGCCCCTTGGAATCATCAATGTGGGCCTGTGTACTCCGAGCTGCTGGTGGAGAATTTGAGGAAAGGGTCATTAATGAAGAAGACACCCATCCCACAAGTCCTCTCCCCTGTTCCCTTGAGTTTGGCTACCATTTTCTCATTGTTTCTTTGTCTTTGTCCAAAATTGTCCCAAAACATCTGCAATAAACATTCATTAGACTACATGGAAAAGTGACTATCCCCATTGACTATATTGACATAAATATATTCAAAAACATGCACAAAACTATTGAGAATGGTGGATTAAATGAAAATAACAGGCAGAATGAGCCCATATAGTTACCCATTTCTGGGGCTCATCATCAGCCCCTTGCTGAACGGGTTGCTCATCCTCTGAGCAACTAATATAGCTCTTCATCTTTAATAGCTCTAACAGATTCCCTGAAATCCCAAGCCTTTGATGTGATGTCTTCCTCTTTATCATGGAAACCTACTTTCCTGTCCACTTCCTACCATTGTTTCTATTCTTCCTCCTCCTTAACTCCTTCCAACAGTCCTAGCAGTAGTGGAGGACTGAACTTAAGACCAATCTAGTCAGCTTTCAAGTTTTGCATTGAGTGTTTATATAGGGGTACTCTCCTCATGGCCTCCCTCATTCTGTTTTGGGAGTGATACTCCCTGATCCTTAAGCTATGTGGCAATGTATTCATCCTTCTCATGCATGCATGAAGGACGTCATCACTAAACAATCTCTCCATATCTTTAAAATGAGCAATAGCTTGTGCTTGCATATCAACATAATCATGGAGAACTTGGGGATTGGCTGCAATGTGTTCATGGTCATAGATGAAAGCCAATGGCTCTGTTGGTTCTACCCTTATCATCAGGGGCTCACTTAGCTCTTTCACCATTATATTTTGAATTTCCACTGCTCTCTTTTCCTCATGGATCATCCAAGAAGCCATAGCCATTAGCGGTAAGTCTCCCAATGCAGCATTTGGATCCCATAAATTCATGTCAGGAAGTGCCATGTTGTGTAGGTAAAATTCTACTAGTCTGGATTTATCCTCGGCTGAACTATGATCATATAAATCCATAAACTGACCATAATGTTGAAATGGGATTTTTCCTCCAATGTCTTAATCTGGAATTGGAGTCAGTGGTCTTTGAGATATAGTGCATAGGATTTAGCTAGTTGTCTGCACTGCAATGCCTCCATTGCCCAGCTGGCCATGCAGGCTAACTAGGCTTCCTTTTCCTGCTGCTGCTATTTCAAAATCAGCACTTCAGTTGCTACCTAAGATTCTCTTTCTTGCTACTGCTTCATCAATGTTTCACTATCTTCCTAGGATCCCTCTTGTTGTTGTTGTCCTTCAAAGATTGGTAGCTTATTTCCCCCCTTGAGGTTCCCATTCCTGTAACTACTTTTTTAACAATTCATTTTCTTCTTGTAGTTGAGCTCTTTTGATGCTCTCTATGTGCCTTACCATGCTCAAACCCTTGCTCATTTCTTTCAACTTGTTTTCCATGTGCCCTATATCTTCGACTCCTTTAGATTTAGCAATCTTCATCCACGTGTGGGTCCTTGCCATTTCTTTTTCTAGTTCAAAGAAAATAGGCACAACGAATTTTTGTGGGATGATCTTTCCACCTTCTAGAAGATTGTAATAGGAGCCTAAATTATGCTAAGGGCTTGGTTCAGGTATCTCTTTTGCCTTACCTTCCTCTTGGGACTGTTCTTCTGTCATCCTTTCCAGTTTTTCGATTTGTTTGAGCTTGACCAGTGTCTCCTGTAGAGAGGTTTGTGCCTCTTGTAGGACTACTTTAGAGTCCATCAATTTGATCCTTTCCTTCCAAGTGGAGGTCTTAGGACTCCCTCTCTCATAGGTAATAGATATTTTGGAGGGGCATTCCTCCTTTGTCACAGTAGGTGCATCCTTAATGATAATGGGCTTTTTTGATGGTGGCTGGGGCTTTCCCACCTTGATTTTGGTGCTCCTCTGGGCTTTGAAATACATCGATGTTTATCCTTTTCTTTTTCCCTTTTGCTTAGCTGGAGTGCTCAATGCAGCAAGCATAGCTACTGCTTCCCTTGCTAGTCTTTTAGGGGATATTTCTTCATTCTGTTTTTCTTCTTCACCCTCTGCAGTTTTGCCTATGTTTGTTGTCTCTATTTTGACTTCTGTTGTCTCAGGTGGTGTTTTCTCCATTTCCTGCTCAGTTTCTACCTTTCTGGTGGAAGTCTTCTTCTGAGCTGTCTTGGTCTTCTTCTTCTCAACTTTTTTCCTCTTCCTCTTTTCTGCTTTCGATGTTATTCGTTCTCTGCCTTAGGTTAAACTATTGTTGTGTCATTTTTCTCTTCTTCTCTTTGTTTTTCCTCCTTTTCTTCTTCTACTTGAATATCGTGTGCTTCCTCATGGATTTCCTTTTCAAGTTCCTCTGTCTGCTCCTCCTCTTCACTACCGGATGGACTAAGTTCATCTGTGAGAGTTTTTATGTTGTCTTCCCTAGTCATATTCCTGAAAATTTCCCAGGCTATAGGGATGGCGTATGTGTGGACGGAATCCTCTACCAACAATCTAATGAGCCCATGATGGTCCAGCTAGTCTAGGACTCGTGCATTCAGTTTGGTGCCACACTCTATCAAATATTGGAGGAGAAAATTTGGCAGACTGAGTTTTCTAGCTGCAGGTAAGTCCATTCCATATCTCAATTCATGCAATAATCTGAAGTGATAACCATAAACTATACTGAATCTTCCTTCACAAGAGATATATTCCATTATCTGGTAACTGGACTCACCTCATGGATGAGGTAAACTTGTCCTTCTAATCCCATTCTTATCCTCTACAGGATGTTCATCAGGCTGAAAAAATGTCTTTTTTAGCAACCTGTCCTAGTGGTTTTTCTTCTTTGCTCCAAGGAAGCCCAAGTGGAAGACCTGTGATTCTGCTGATAAATTCTAGTGTAAGCTCTAGGGTTAGACCCCTAAAACTAGCTGTAGCATGTGTTTTTGAATGGGGTCTTAAGGACATTAAGAATTCCTCGATCACCTTCTCATCATATCCATGAATTCTCTCAAAGAAAAGCATCCAGTTTGCCTTGGTGAAGAGGGCTACCACCTCGGGGTGTTCATGCAATTTGTTGGAGTTCAAAGGCTCCCTTCTCATAAAACCTCCTGGCATGGTGTTTAATGACTTTTGAAAATGCTCAAGTGAGGAAGAAGGCAACAACTTTCAAAACTCAAAACAGAGGAATAGCTGATGTTTGTCTTTCTGAAACTAGAGAGGGATTTTCTCATGTTCTTCTTTTTTCACAACATCAATTTGCAATTTTTCCCTCCCTTCAATTGTTTTTGACTTGAATTTACTTCTCGGGCTTTTTGAGGAACTCAATATTTTGACAAAACAAAGAATATATAAAATAGTGTTTCTTCTTCTCACAGAGTAAATAGACTTGCAAATTCATTTCTTTCCTAGGCTTGATTTTCTATGGTTGCATCTCTTTTTTACAGAAGAATACGAGGTAGAAAAAGACAAATTTTTAGTGCAAAGAAGAAAATGAGGAGACTATATAGAATTCAAAAAAACATAGGCAAACTTTTTTGCTCATGTTCCTTGCCTTTTTCAACCCAATACTTTGCTTCTAATTCCACCACCTTGTATAGATATATCACATCCAGACTGGGTTTCTGAGCCTACCTCTTTGCGAGCTCGAATTTGGAAAAAATTTTGAATTTTTCCTCTGCAGAGCTGCTCTCTAGCCTTCCTGTAGAAAGCCTCCTATAGATGGTGTTCCTACTCCTATAGAGTGAAATAATGCTCTTGTAGAGCCTGATAAGTAGGAGGGTTTTGAAAACTGGTAGAGAACGACTGGTTCGTTGTTCTAAAGGTGTTAGGTGAGTTCTACAGTCGAGAACTCATCGACTCAAATGAAAGCAAAAGTTGGTGCAGGCTTCGACCACGGTGTACTTAAGTTGATGGCATGATCTGCGGTGACGAGGTGAGGTGGTAGGATGGGTACGTTATGCCCATCTTGCACATTGGTCCTGCTCCAATGCCATAATGGTATTTCATGCTGCCTGCCCGCCATCACTTCCATTATTCCCATTATACTCTGCCACCACTACTAGTTTTGATTTTTTTCATCTTCTCGAGTTGACAGAACACACGTGCTGACTGCATATCTGAACTGCTGTTTGAATGGGATGAATCTTGTTGGAACTCAACGAGGGTGGTTTGAACTGAATGAGGGTGGTTTGAACTGAACGAGGGTGGTTTGAACTAAACGAGGGTGGTTTGAACTGAACGAGGGTGGCCAATTAGCTGGCCACCGATTTCATTTGATCGCGACCATCTCAATGTTCATGCAGTTCCTAAATAATATTCATGCAACAAAGGAATAGGTTTAGCCACTTACCTATTAGTCGCTATCGTGCTCTGCATGCTCAGACTTGGCACTTTGTTTGTTTGTTTGTTTTTTTTTCTTTTTATTGTTGTTGTTGCTAGTGCTCATGACCTTTGAACTGGTGGCTTCTACTAGCGATTTTCTATCATGCATTGCTCCTCGTACATTGTATACATCTTCACTACACTGACCCTACCTCTAGAGCTTGTTTTTTTAAAGGGATCAGTTGTTACAGGAACCCTGCAGGGTTTCTTGTAGCTTCTTCTCCCTCTAAAATTCTTGGTTGATGCTTGAGCAGGGACTGAAAAGATAGCTGCAAAAGGCTTTGAAGGGAAGGAGTAATAGCTGGAATACATCAACTAAGAAACAAGTGAAGAATGCTATTGTTTTATTCATCATCATTATTTTTTTTTTTTGTTTAAAAACGAAAGAAATATAATTTCTATGTTTTCTGTGCAAGGAAGGAAAAGCGAGTGGAAGTGTGGGTGTGTAGGGATGGAATGGAGAATTAGTTGGATGGATGGTGGCAGGGAGATCCATAGGCCTTATAGACAAAGTTTTAGCTGTCAGATTCTTCTCTGAACTTGATTTTGAGCTCTCTATAGTTTCTACAGGAGCCTCCTATAGAATGCACAGAGTTTCCTATAGGATGAAAAATTTTCAGAGCAAATGAGACCAAGGCCTAGGAAAAGACAATGGTGATGGAGGAATGATTCATCAAGGGTGTATGTGGCCTAGACATGTTTTTTCTTTTCTGTGACCCTCCTGCAACCTGCAATGCATTAAAAAATAAGTTAGGTTTTTCTTGTTTTTTTCTTTCCATCCTTTTCCTTTTCTCTTTCTTTTTTTTTTTTAATGAGACAGCTGTGGAGCCTCCAGGAGGTTTTCACCCTCATTTCCTGACCTAGGCACCTCCAAGAGGTTTTCACCCAGGGATCTTTTATTCTTTCTCTGTTTTTTTCTTTTTATCAATTTTTTTTTTTGGTTTCTTTCTTTTTTAGCTCAAGGTGTGGGTGGAGTGAAGGCAGAGACCTCCACTACAACACTATTTTACTTAGATTCTCAATGAATTCCTTCTTGTAAAGGGGTTTCCTATATATCTTCAACCAATGCCCATTGACAACCATGTGGATGGCTTCTTCACCGATGGTTCAAATCAGGACTGAACCATTGTCATTGCATTTTTCCATTGTGTATGGTCCTAGCCATCTTGTCCTCAGTTTTCCCTTGAAATCTTTATATATTGAATCATACAGCAGTACCAAATCTCCTTTATGGAAATTTTTTTCTTTGAGGTGTCTATCATGCCATATTTTTCTTTGAATTTGGACTACCTTGGAGTGAAGAAGGGCTTGCAATCTCTGCTCATCCAATCCATTTAGCTGAAGTTACCTTTCCTTTTATGCATGGATGAGATCTAGGTCCATCTGAGCTACCATACTCAATGTGTTATATTCAAATTCTGTTGATAGAAAAGTCTCCTTCCCGTAGACCAGCTCATAGGGTGTGAACCCTGTGGTGGTTTTGCATGTCCTGTTATAGGCCCAGGTGGTCTCAACCAATCGATCTGCCCAATATTTTATGCTGCTACTCACTGCCTAAGTCAAAATCCCTTTCAAATCTCTGTTATTGACTTCCACCTAGCCATTTGCTTGGGGATGATAAGGAGTGGAAGTTTTGTTCTTAATCTTGTGATGTGTAAGCAAGTTTTCAATCAGATTGGAGGTAAACTGACTCCCTTGATCTGTACCTAATTCTCTTGGATAGCCAAACTTGTAAAAGATATTTTCCCTGAAAAAATCAGCTACTTTTTCTTTTGTTGTTGCCTTGATCACCTTTGTTTTTTCCCATTTTGTCAGATAACCAGTACACACAGTGATGTAAGATTTCTGTTTTGAAGGAGGGTTGATGGGACCCACAAAGTCCATGCCCCACTTCTCAAATGGCTCGAAATTAACTTGAGGTTGCAAGGGCATCTCATCCCTTGGAGTAGGTTTCCCCATCCTTTGACATTTGTCACATTGGCTGATATATTTTCTGATATCTTGATGAAAAGTGGGCCAATAGTAACCTGCTTGCAAAATTTTGAAGGCAGTCCTTTTTGCTACAAAATGGCCCCCACAGGGCCCATCGTGATAGGTCAAGAGAATGTCAAAAAGTTTCTCCTCCCTGGCACATAGCCTCAAAATCTGATATGGGCCAAGTTTAAAAGGATTGCCCTCAATCGAGGTGAATGGGGCACTTTTCCTCATGATCTTGCTTTTCTCTTTGGAGGACAAGTGTGGCAAAAACTGTGCTGAAACCAAGTAATTTGCTATATCAGACCATGGAGAGAGTACTAGAATAGCAAATAGGTGTTCATCTGGCATTTTATCGTCCACCATTCCTTCTTCAGTTGCAGGAAGATCTAATCTAGACAAAAAATTAGCAACAACATTTTCCTTACATAGCTTATCAACAATGGTCAAATCAAATTGCTGCAATAAAAATAACCATCTAATAATACGAGCGTTTACATCTGGTTTATTCATCAAATACCTAATTGTAGCATAATCGGTGTGTACGAATGTTTGATAGCCAGTGATGTAGTGTCTAAACTTATTTAGGGAATGGACTATAGCTAGGAGCTCCTTTTCGGTTACAGTGTAGTTTAATTCTACCTTGGACAGGTTTTTACTGGCAAAATATATGGCATAAGGTAGCTTCTCATCAACTTGCCCTAAGGCTACCCCTATTGCTTTGTTCAAGGCATCTGTGTGAATGTGGAAAGGTAGGGCCCAGTTTGGACCTCTCAAAATTGGGGCAGTTACTAGTTTACCTTCCAAGGTATCCAGAGCCTCTTAACAGTTGTCAGTCCATATGAACTCAGCATCTTGTCTTAAAAGACCGAACAATGGAGAGGCTAGCTTACTAAAATCCTTAATGAATCTTCTGTAATACCCTGCTAAGCCTAGGAAATTCCGAACATTTCTTATCTTTTGAGGAAGTGGGACCCTTTGGATGATAGCAATCTTATTGGGATCCACATGTAATCCTTGCTAAGAAATTGTATGACCTAGCACGGTCCCTTCAGTCATCAGGAATTCACATTTTTCAGGGCTGAGGGATAGGTTCATTTCGATGCATTTGGCTAAAACGCTTCCCAAGTTAGTCAGAACTTCCTAGAAGTTAGAACCATAAAGGGTAAAGTCATCCATATAGATTTCCACTGAATCATGAACCAGTTCAGCAAATATGCTCAGTACTGCTCTCTAGAAAGTGGCAGGAGCATTGCAAAACCCAAAAGGAAGGACCCAGTATGCAAAAGAACCCTAAGGAAAAGTGAAAGTGGTCCTATCTTGGTCTTCTGGGCTGATTTGGATTTAGTTGTACCCGCTAAACCCATTTAGGAAGGAGAAGAACTTCTTCCCTGCCAGGCCATCTAACACTTGATCTATGAAAGGTAAAGGAAAATGGTCCTTCTTAGTGGCCTTGTTTAGTTCCCGATAGTCTACAAAAATTCTCCACTTCCTGTTTTTCTTTGGCACTAGCACCAAAGGAGAGACCCATTCGCTATCAGAGATGGGGTAGATGAATCCTTCATCCACCAACTTTTTCAGTTCTTATTTGACAATGCCCTTAAGGGCTAGATTCGTCCTCCTTTGAGGCTGCCTGACTGGTTTACAATGTTCTTTAATGTAAATGTGATGAGTACCGACAGAAGGGTGGAATCCCTTTATCTCCTTATAGTTCCAAGCAAAAGCATCCAAGTGGTTTTCCAATAAGTTACACAGCTCTTTCTCCTGAGAGGTGGATAGGGATGAGTTGATCCTCAAGGTTCTTTCTAGGCCGAATACCACATTCTTCACTTGGGGAGAGGTCAGATCACCCACACAGAGATCAACTATAGGATTGGCCTGGGTTGCTGCCACCAACTTTTCTAATGGAAACAAACTAGGGGTGGATTTTGAATCAAGTTTTCAATAAGGTCATCCTCGGTTTGTGGTTCCCCCCTGGTAGCCTTTACTGTACACAATGGATCAGAATAGACTTCATCCTCATCTTCCTCCTCCAACCAGAGGAGTAAATAATGTTCTAATAGAGGTTGGGTAGGAGGATATAGGACTAGTTGTTTGGACATATGCCCACTCTTGATTTTCATGTTCCGAGCTCGACAACTAATGTAGGCATCTGTACTAGCCAACCAAGGTCTTCCCAAGATGAGAGGATACTCGGTGAGCTTTGCCTTTGGCTAGAGAACCAGGAAATCGGCAAGATACTCCCAAGAATCAATAGAGACAATTACCTCTTCCACTATCCCCTCAAGGGTAACGGTGGAGTAGTGTTATGAAACCAGCTCAAGGAAAGATAGAAAAGATAGATCAATGCCTTAGAATTCAGCCTCTTCGAGGGGGCAACCTCCTTTACATTACATAAATGAACGATTCTTCGATGATTCAAATGACAAAACCTCCTTTCTATATATAGGAGTCTAAGGAGTCACAACATAATCCAGCCGACCTAACAATAATAATATAAAGCCACAAAAATAACAATAGAGGGATTCCATGTGGCACAACAATAACAACATGGGGGTAATAGGGGCACAACAATATAAATAAGGGGTATAACTACAATAGTAATGGGGTAATCAATAGTATTATAGGGACCCAATATGCCCTTCTCCTTCAAAATGGTGTTTTCCTCAACGCTTGAGTAGTTCTGGATACTTCTGCATAAAAGTCTCATCCTCCCATGTGGAATCTTCAGCGGATAAGTTCTTCCACATGATAAGATACTCTGAAATTGATCGCTTTCGTAGCTGTCGAGTTCTTGTTTCTGTGACTACTTCCGGTTCCTATATAATTTTTCCTTCCTCGTCAAGTTATGGAAATATTGTTTGAACTGGGAGCTTGTCACCTATAACCTTCTTTAAACATGAAACATGGAAAACTGGGTGCAATCGAGAAGCTGCAGGAAGCTCCAATTTGTATGCCATAGTACCAATCTTTTGCAACACCTTGTACGGACCATAATACTTTGGTGATAATTTATTATGCTTCTTAGCTTGCTTTAGGGACATTTACTTGTATGGTTGTAGTCGTAGAAATACCCAATCACCTACATCAAAACTTCTTTCACAGCGATGTTGATCTGCCTGTTGTTTCATTCTATTTTGTGCCAACACGAGGTTATCCTTTAAGAGTTGGAGGACTTATTGTTGATGTTCGATGTGATGTTCCACTGCCTGAACCTTAGAATTTTCTCTTAAATATGATGTGATGGATGGTGGTTGATACCCATAAAGTGCCATAAATGGGGTCATTTTTGTTGTTGTTTGGAAGGAAGTGTTATACCACCATTTAGCCAGAGGCAACCATTTTACCCATTGTGTCCATCTATCAGATACAAAGCAACAAATATATCCTTCCAAACATTTGTTTACAATCTCAGTTTTCCCATCAGATTGAGGATGATAAGATGAGCTATGAGCTAACTAAGTACCAAGACAAGAAAATAATTTTGTCCAAAAATTTCCAGTAAAAATGGGATCTTTGTCACTTACAATAATCTTTGGGTTTCCATGTAGCTTTTGAATTGTTTCCATAAATGCAGTAGAAATTGTACTGGCTTTAAATGGATGTGATAATGCACAAAAGTGTGCATAATTGTTAAGTCTGTCAACTACCACCATGATTACACTCTTTCCCTCAGACTTGGGTAAACTTGTGATAAAATCCATTGAAACCTCCTCCCAACGTTGGCTTGGAATGGATAAAGGTTGTAATAGATGTTGGAAATAATACTGAGAGGGGGGGTGAATCAGTATTATCTAGCAATTTACCAAATCTTCCTTATTTGATCTTTTGAAATATTCTTGCATATCAGTACCATAAAACAATGAGCATGAATAAAGAAAATAGACAGTCACACCAAAGAACACAAGATGTAAGGTGGAAACCCAATGCGGGAGAAAAACCACCTGCTGCAATATGTCTCTATCTTCTTTCAAGAAATTCTTTTTACAATGATTTTGTACTGGTGCAGTCCTTTACCAGCACGTAGGCTGCAACCTGCAGAGAGCTACAACTCTTTCTCGTTTTCCAGTCTCTCCTGGAAGGGAGCTACAACCCCCTACTTCTTTTCATGAAGAATCAAATGATCAACAAGTATACAACAGATACAGTCTACTACAGATATCAGATCAGTAATTACATAAACAACCCAGAACACCTTATGAACAGAAATATACAGTCAACAGATCATCTTAAGACAGGGACGCATATTTTCTTTCTGTGGCCTGCGACTGGACGCAGTATACCTTATGCTGTTCTGCGTGCAGACGCACTGTTCCTTTTTGCTTTTCTGCGACCGACGCTCCCAGAAACACTATCGCGCCGCGTCTTTCGCTTCAGAGACGCACCCAATACCACAGTCGCGCCGCGTCCTTTGCCTCAGAGACGCACCTGAGTCTTTACTGTACTGCGTCCCGACGCACTTTCCCTTCACTGAATCTGCGTCCCTTCAGATATAGAAGATAAGAGGACTTCAGAACCAACCCAAACACTCAGATCCACAGATCTGATCATGCGCCATATAGATCGTAGTCCATTAGAAGATTTGCCCTTATAGATTTGGACTAGATCTCACCAAGAGATATTCAACCAAGATGATGCTCAATCCAAATGAACTCCTTTGCTTTATATAGGCAAGCTTCTCCCCAAAGCGTGGAACAATACCACGAGCCGACACCATAGAAACACAAAACCGTCGGCTAGATACCACACAAGAAACCCCCACGTGCTTTTCTCTGCCTTGAAATGTGTGCACTGGGCGGACGCACCTTCTGAACGGCTGGCCTGCGTCCCTGGACGCAGGTTCTGCATGGTCTACCTGCGGGGACGCACTTGCTGAACATATTTTCTGCGTCCTTCTTGATTTATCACCTGAATGAGTTTGCCATCAAGGACAACACCTGAATCATAATGCCAACAAACTCCCCCTTTGGACTTGATGGCAACCACATAATCTTCAGCTTCATCATTCTCCCCCTTTGACATCAAGGGCAAAGGGTATGCTCCCCCTAAGCTCATGCTTCTCCAGATCTGTAACCAGAAATCCATCATGAAGGAGACAGAGACATATTGCAGCTATTTCCAAGATCTCCTTCTCCATAATGCCAACAATGCATTATGTGCTCCCCCTGAGCCTATACCATCAATAGGAAGAGGATCAATAGTGAGATGATGCATCAACAACCCCCAGCTTTTGCCTGAGGTATTCAAAAGTGTCCCTGGGCAACGGTTTGGTGAAAATATCAGCAACTTGTTCCTTAGAAGGAACATACTCCAACTTGACCTTCTGTTCAAGTACTTGTTCCCGGAGAAAATGGTACTTGATTGGTATGTGCTTGGTTTTTGAATGCATAACCGGATTCTTTGAGATGCTGATTGCACTAGTGTTGTCACATAAGATAGGAATAGGAGGTGTACAAGTGATTTGATAATCCTGCAAAGTCTGCATCATCCAAAGAAGTTGGGTGCAACAAGATGCAGCAGCAACATATTCCGCTTCAGCTGTAGACAAGGCAATTGAACTCTGTTTCTTGCTGAACCAAGATACCAGTCTGGGACCCATAAAGAATGCACCACCACTTGTGCTTTTCCTGTCATCCACGCTTCCGGCCCAATCTGCATCTGTATAAGCATGAAGAGTGAGATCTGTATCTCTAGGATACCATAGGCCATAATTTTGACTCCCTTGAAGATATTTGAAGATTCTCTTCACTGCTTGAAGATGAGTCTCCTTTGGATTTGCCTGAAACCTTCCAACTATTCCAACTGCATGCATGATGTCTGGTCGGGTACCTGTCAAATATAGTAAACTTCCAATCATAGATCTGTAGGTTGGTTGATGTACTGCTGCAGATTCATCATTTGCACTGAGACTACATCCTGTGACCATGGGTGTACATACTGGTTTTGCATCTTCCATGCCATATTTCTTCAAAATCTGCTTGAGATACTTGGTTTGAGATAAAAAGATTCCTCCTTTCTTTTGTTGGATTTGCAAACCAAGGAAGTATGTCAGTTCTCCTAGCAAGGACATCTCAAATTCTTTCTGCATGACCGAGGCAAAGCTTTGACTCATGGCTTCTTCATTACTGCCAAAAATAATGTCATCTACATACACAACAAGTATTAGTAATTTGTCATTTTCAACTTTTATATAAAGATTGCTATCTGCTGAACCTTTTGAAAAACCTTGTTGATGAAGATATTTGTCCAACCGGTAGTACCAAGCCCTTGGAGCTTGTTTGAGACCATAGAGAGCCTTTTTTAATCGGCATACAAGATTTGGATCGTTTCCAAGAATGAAACCATCTGGCTGTTCAATGTACACTTCTTCATCCAAGTCTCCATTCAGAAAGGCTGATTTCACATCCATTTGAAATACTTTGAAGTTCTGACAACTTGAGAGAGCAAGAAACATTCGGATGGCCTCAAGTCTTGCAACAGGAGCAAAAGTTTCTTCAAAGTCTATTCCTTCTTGCTGTGCATATCCTTTACAAACAAGTCTGGCTTTGTTTCTAATTACTTCTCCATTTTCATTCAATTTATTTTTGAAAACCCATTTTGTTCCGATAACATTCTTATCCTTTGATCTAGGAACCAGCTCCCAAGTGTTGTTCTTTTCGATTTGCTCAAGTTCTTCATCCATTGCTTTCACCCAACATTCATCTTTGCATGCCTCTTTCACATTTTGTGGTTCAGTAGAGGAGAGTAATGCCAAATAACTTGAAGCTTCTGCAACTGTTCTTCTAGTTTGTATACCTGCTTCTTTTTGTCCCATGATCTGAGATTCTGGATGGTTCTTTTGAACATATCTGGATGGAGTCTTTTCTTCTATTCTTGTTCTTTCTTCTGCTTCTTCGTGAGGTCCTTCTTGAGATTGTTCTTGCGGTTCTTCTTCTTCATCATTCTGTCTTTGAGGGTAGCTTTCATCTTCTTCAATGTCTTCACGATGTATTTGCCTAGGAATGTATCCCTTCTCATCAACCACTACATCAATGCTGTCAACAATTCTGCCAAGTCTTTTATTGTAGCATTTGTATGCTTTGCTATGTGGAGAGTAGCCAAGAAGAATTCCTTCATCTGCTCTAGGATCAAGTTTGCCAAGCTGCTCCTCAGTATTCTTGATATAGCATTTGCTCCCAAAGATTTTGAAGTGCTTTACCGAAGGAGTTTTACCACTCCAGAGCTCATGAGGAGTTTGAGTGCTGTTCACTCGGACATTTGTCTTGTTGAGAATAATAACTGCCGCATGTGCAGCTTCACCCCAGAAGGTTGCAGGAGTTCCTGATTCATCAAGCATAGCACGAGCCATTTGCTGGATTGTTCTGTTCATTCTTTCCACTACTCCATTTTGCTGAGGAGTTCTAGCTGTAGAAAATTCTCTCCTTATCCCATGTTCATCACAGAAATCGAAAAATTCATTTGAAGTAAATTCTCCACCTCTGTCGGATCTGAGGCACTTAATCTTGTGACCTGATTCATTTTCAACCAAAGTTTTGAAGGATTTGAATTTTTCGAAAGCTTCATCTTTGTGCTTCATAAGTCCTAACCAAACAAACCTGGAGAAATCGTCAATAAATAATATCAAGTATTCCTCTCCTCTAGGTGTTCTTTTTCTGAATGGTCCACATACATCTGTATGTACTAGCTCAAGAGGCATGCTGGCTGATCCTTCTTTCTCTGGAAAGTTAGTTCTGGTTTGTTTTCCAAACTGACATGATCTGCATATGGTGTTGTCAGGAATTTTGATATCTGGAAGATCGCGAACTGCCTGATATTTGCAAGCTTTCCTTATTTGTGAGAAGCTTAGATGTCCCAACCTTCGATGCCATAACCAGTGCTCTTCATCCTTGCTTAGATAGCATTGTTGTTGTCCTTCATCAAATATGTATAGATTATTTGGAGTTCTTTTTCCTTTGAGAACTGTTTTACCTGTATCAAGATCACGAACAAGACATCCATTTGATCTGAATATAACCTCGGTTCTTTGATCACACATCTGGCTTACACTTAGAAGATTATGCTTTAGTCCATCAACAAACAAAACATTTCCAGCCTTAACATCTTCTTTTAAAGGAGCAATACCTTTTCCTTTTATAGTTGCAGGAGTATCATTTCCAAAAGAGACTTTCTTTCCCTTTTCTAAATTAGAATAAGATTCAAGTTTTTCTTTATCACCTGTCATATGCTTTGAACATCCACTGTCAATGTACCATAGATTTTCTTGTCCTTCTGCATAGAATGCTATCCCACATATTTCTGTTTGAGGTTCCTTTATTTTCCATGTTTTGGTGCCTGAGGTTTGTTCCCTTTTTTGTTCTTGTACCTTTCTTTCCGGAAACCTGCTTCTGCATTCAAAATCTTCATGTCCAAAATTATTGCAAATAGAGCATTCAACTTCATTTTCAAGAGCTGAAAAATTGTTATAGGTCCTTTTTGTAATCCCTATCATACTTCTTTGTTTTTGAGCTTCCCTAGTCATGATTGTTTTATACGCAACACATTGAGCTGCTTTGTGACCAAAGTTATGGCAAGAAAAGCATTGTCCATTGAAGAAGTTTCTGCGATTATTGAATCTACCAGCCAACTGATTGTAATTTCTATTTTCATCTATTCTTGAACCAAATTGGGAAGATTTTACCTGTGGCTGGTTGTGGCTTTTGTTCACCCTTAAGCTGGATTGCCCCTGATAGTTTCTGTTTGACGTTTGTCCCTGCTTTACCTGATGATCTTCCTTGTGCTCTTGCTCATTTCTTCTTGCTGCATCAAGATAACTTTTTGAAGTGGATGCTTGAGAAGTTTCTCCATTATAGCCCAGACCTGTCTTATTTAGTGGAGACCGCTGCACACTGATAATCTCATTCAACGTTTCAGATCCTTTGACAAACTTGAGATTAATAGTTTTTGTTTTCTCAATTTCTTTTCTAAGACCAACAATTTCACCTTCTAATTTTTCAAGATGTTTTTCCTTTTCATCAATTTGAAATTGTAGAGTATCAATAATCATGTTCTTTTCTTCTATACATCTCTTGAGTCTAGTAATTTCATCATAAAGGTTATCCACATCTACAGCATCCTCATAATCATCATCTTCAAATGCCATTAACAATCTATATTTGTTACCTTGTTCATCTTCATCACTGTTTGATAAGCCATCACTATCTTCATGGGTGTAGTAGCTTTTCTTATTTGCACTCTGTTTCTTGTTCCATCTAACTGGTTCCTTTCCTTTATCCTTATAAGAGCATTTTGCAGCATAATGACCTACTCTTCCACAAGCAAAACATTTGAAAGGTAGCTTACCTCTGAACCTTCCAGAACCCCTTTGAAGATTTCTGACAAAATTTGATTCTTCTTCCTCTTCTTCTGGAACATGACTTGCTTCATAGTGATCTTCTTTGCCTGATGCTTTAAAAGCAGCTTCCCTTCTGTCTGATGGACCTCCCTTTCTCATTTCATAAGCAGTTAGAATTCCATGCAGCTGAGACATAGTGAGAACACGGAGATTTTCCTTTTCTTCTACTGCAGATACTTTAGATTCAAACTTGGGGGATAAAGATCTTAGAATCTTTTGAACTACTATAGTCTCTTTTATTTCTTCACCCAAATTTTTCATACAATTAACAATCTCATCTACCCGAAGAAAATAATTAGCCACACTTTCATCATTATACATCTTGAGAGTCTCATATTGAATCCTGAGAGTTTGAAGTTTAGCTTCTTTTACCTGTTCATCTCCTTCATAGCTAGTGATCATTTTGTCCCATATCTCTTTTGCTGATTTGAAGTGCATGACCTTCATGAACTCTGTTTGAGATATACTTCCTAATAGAGTACTGACTGCTTTTGCATTTGTTTCATACTGCTTTTTCTCAGCTGGATCTGTAGGAGTAGCTGAAGGAAAGGCATAGCCTGATTCTACAATGTTCCAAACTTCTGTACCAAGAGATTGAAGATATGCAGTAACTCTTACCTTCCAATAATTGAAGTTTGTCCCATCGAAGACGGGTGGCCTGATTGATGCTTCTCTCTCGTAGTTGCTCATGATGAACGATCTACCTTCAAGCGATCAAGCTTTTCTGAAGGACCTGCTCTGATACCAATTGTTGGAAATAATACTGAGAGGGGGGGTGAATCAGTATTATCTAGCAATTTACCAAATCTTCCTTATTTGATCTTTTGAAATATTCTTGCATATCAGTACCATAAAACAATGAGCATGAATAAAGAAAATAGACAGTCACACCAAAGAACACAAGATGTAAGGTGGAAACCCAATGCGGGAGAAAAACCACCTGCTGCAATATGTCTCTATCTTCTTTCAAGAAATTCTTTTTACAATGATTTTGTACTGGTGCAGTCCTTTACCAGCACGTAGGCTGCAACCTGCAGAGAGCTACAACTCTTTCTCGTTTTCCAGTCTCTCCTGGAAGGGAGCTACAACCCCCTACTTCTTTTCATGAAGAATCAAATGATCAACAAGTATACAACAGATACAGTCTACTACAGATATCAGATCAGTAATTACATAAACAACCCAGAACACCTTATGAACAGAAATATACAGTCAACAGATCATCTTAAGATAGGGACGCATATTTTCTTTCTGTGGCCTGCGACTGGACGCAGTATACCTTATGCTGTTCTGCGTGCAGACGCACTGTTCCTTTTTGCTTTTCTGCGACCGACGCTCCCAGAAACACTATCGCGCCGCGTCTTTCGCTTCAGAGACGCACCCAATACCACAGTCGCGCCGCGTCCTTTGCCTCAGAGACGCACCTGAGTCTTTACTGTACTGCGTCCCGACGCACTTTCCCTTCACTGAATCTGCGTCCCTTCAGATATAGAAGATAAGAGGACTTCAGAACCAACCCAAACACTCAGATCCACAGATCTGATCATGCGCCATATAGATCGTAGTCCATTAGAAGATTTGCCCTTATAGATTTGGACTAGATCTCACCAAGAGATATTCAACCAAGATGATGCTCAATCCAAATGAACTCCTTTGCTTTATATAGGCAAGCTTCTCCCCAAAGCGTGGAACAATACCACGAGCCGACACCATAGAAACACAAAACCGTCGGCTAGATACCACACAAGAAACCCCCACGTGCTTTTCTCTGCCTTGAAATGTGTGCACTGGGCGGACGCACCTTCTGAACGGCTGGCCTGCGTCCCTGGACGCAGGTTCTGCATGGTCTACCTGCGGGGACGCACTTGCTGAACATATTTTCTGCGTCCTTCTTGATTTATCACCTGAATGCGTTTGCCATCAAGGACAACACCTGAATCATAATGCCAACAAACTCCCCCTTTGGACTTGATGGCAACCACATAATCTTCAGCTTCATCATTCTCCCCCTTTGACATCAAGGGCAAAGGGTATGCTCCCCCTAAGCTCATGCTTCTCCAGATCTGTAACTAGAAATCCATCATGAAGGAGACAGAGACATATTGCAGCTATTTCCAAGATCTCCTTCTCCATAATGCCAACAATGCATTATGTGCTCCCCCTGAGCCTATACCATCAATAGGAAGAGGATCAATAGTGAGATGATGCATCAACAACCCCCAGCTTTTGCCTGAGGTATTCAAAAGTGTCCCTGGGCAACGGTTTGGTGAAAATATCAGCAACTTGTTCCTTAGAAGGAACATACTCCAACTTGACCTTCTGTTCAAGTACTTGTTCCCGGAGAAAATGGTACTTGATTGGTATGTGCTTGGTTTTTGAATGCATAACCGGATTCTTTGAGATGCTGATTGCACTAGTGTTGTCACATAAGATAGGAATAGGAGGTGTACAAGTGATTTGATAATCCTGCAAAGTCTGCATCATCCAAAGAAGTTGGGTGCAACAAGATGCAGCAGCAACATATTCCGCTTCAGCTGTAGACAAGGCAATTGAACTCTGTTTCTTGCTGAACCAAGATACCAGTCTGGGACCCATAAAGAATGCACCACCACTTGTGCTTTTCCTGTCATCCACGCTTCCGGCCCAATCTGCATCTGTATAAGCATGAAGAGTGAGATCTGTATCTCTAGGATACCATAGGCCATAATTTTGACTCCCTTGAAGATATTTGAAGATTCTCTTCACTGCTTGAAGATGAGTCTCCTTTGGATTTGCCTGAAACCTTCCAACTATTCCAACTGCATGCATGATGTCTGGTCGGGTACCTGTCAAATATAGTAAACTTCCAATCATAGATCTGTAGGTTGGTTGATGTACTGCTGCAGATTCATCATTTGCACTGAGACTACATCCTGTGACCATGGGTGTACATACTGGTTTTGCATCTTCCATGCCATATTTCTTCAAAATCTGCTTGAGATACTTGGTTTGAGATAAAAAGATTCCTCCTTTCTTTTGTTGGATTTGCAAACCAAGGAAGTATGTCAGTTCTCCTAGCAAGGACATCTCAAATTCTTTCTGCATGACCGAGGCAAAGCTTTGACTCATGGCTTCTTCATTACTGCCAAAAATAATGTCATCTACATACACAACAAGTATTAGTAATTTGTCATTTTCAACTTTTATATAAAGATTGCTATCTGCTGAACCTTTTGAAAAACCTTGTTGATGAAGATATTTGTCCAACCGGTAGTACCAAGCCCTTGGAGCTTGTTTGAGACCATAGAGAGCCTTTTTTAATCGGCATACAAGATTTGGATCGTTTCCAAGAATGAAACCATCTGGCTGTTCAATGTACACTTCTTCATCCAAGTCTCCATTCAGAAAGGCTGATTTCACATCCATTTGAAATACTTTGAAGTTCTGACAACTTGAGAGAGCAAGAAACATTCGGATGGCCTCAAGTCTTGCAACAGGAGCAAAAGTTTCTTCAAAGTCTATTCCTTCTTGCTGTGCATATCCTTTACAAACAAGTCTGGCTTTGTTTCTAATTACTTCTCCATTTTCATTCAATTTATTTTTGAAAACCCATTTTGTTCCGATAACATTCTTATCCTTTGATCTAGGAACCAGCTCCCAAGTGTTGTTCTTTTCGATTTGCTCAAGTTCTTCATCCATTGCTTTCACCCAACATTCATCTTTGCATGCCTCTTTCACATTTTGTGGTTCAGTAGAGGAGAGTAATGCCAAATAACTTGAAGCTTCTGCAACTGTTCTTCTAGTTTGTATACCTGCTTCTTTTTGTCCCATGATCTGAGATTCTGGATGGTTCTTTTGAACATATCTGGATGGAGTCTTTTCTTCTATTCTTGTTCTTTCTTCTGCTTCTTCGTGAGGTCCTTCTTGAGATTGTTCTTGCGGTTCTTCTTCTTCATCATTCTGTCTTTGAGGGTAGCTTTCATCTTCTTCAATGTCTTCACGATGTATTTGCCTAGGAATGTATCCCTTCTCATCAACCACTACATCAATGCTGTCAACAATTCTGCCAAGTCTTTTATTGTAGCATTTGTATGCTTTGCTATGTGGAGAGTAGCCAAGAAGAATTCCTTCATCTGCTCTAGGATCAAGTTTGCCAAGCTGCTCCTCAGTATTCTTGATATAGCATTTGCTCCCAAAGATTTTGAAGTGCTTTACCGAAGGAGTTTTACCACTCCAGAGCTCATGAGGAGTTTGAGTGCTGTTCACTCGGACATTTGTCTTGTTGAGAATAATAACTGCCGCATGTGCAGCTTCACCCCAGAAGGTTGCAGGAGTTCCTGATTCATCAAGCATAGCACGAGCCATTTGCTGGATTGTTCTGTTCATTCTTTCCACTACTCCATTTTGCTGAGGAGTTCTAGCTGTAGAAAATTCTCTCCTTATCCCATGTTCATCACAGAAATCGAAAAATTCATTTGAAGTAAATTCTCCACCTCTGTCGGATCTGAGGCACTTAATCTTGTGACCTGATTCATTTTCAACCAAAGTTTTGAAGGATTTGAATTTTTCGAAAGCTTCATCTTTGTGCTTCATAAGTCCTAACCAAACAAACCTGGAGAAATCGTCAATAAATAATATCAAGTATTCCTCTCCTCTAGGTGTTCTTTTTCTGAATGGTCCACATACATCTGTATGTACTAGCTCAAGAGGCATGCTGGCTGATCCTTCTTTCTCTGGAAAGTTAGTTCTGGTTTGTTTTCCAAACTGACATGATCTGCATATGGTGTTGTCAGGAATTCTGATATCTGGAAGATCGCGAACTGCCTGATATTTGCAAGCTTTCCTTATTTGTGAGAAGCTTAGATGTCCCAACCTTCGATGCCATAACCAGTGCTCTTCATCCTTGCTTAGATAGCATTGTTGTTGTCCTTCATCAAATATGTATAGATTATTTGGAGTTCTTTTTCCTTTGAGAACTGTTTTACCTGTATCAAGATCACGAACAAGACATCCATTTGATCTGAATATAACCTCGGTTCTTTGATCACACATCTGGCTTACACTTAGAAGATTATGCTTTAGTCCATCAACAAACAAAACATTTCCAGCCTTAACATCTTCTTTTAAAGGAGCAATACCTTTTCCTTTTATAGTTGCAGGAGTATCATTTCCAAAAGAGACTTTCTTTCCCTTTTCTAAATTAGAATAAGATTCAAGTTTTTCTTTATCACCTGTCATATGCTTTGAACATCCACTGTCAATGTACCATAGATTTTCTTGTCCTTCTGCATAGAATGCTATCCCACATATTTCTGTTTGAGGTTCCTTTATTTTCCATGTTTTGGTGCCTGAGGTTTGTTCCCTTTTTTGTTCTTGTACCTTTCTTTCCGGAAACCTGCTTCTGCATTCAAAATCTTCATGTCCAAAATTATTGCAAATAGAGCATTCAACTTCATTTTCAAGAGCTGAAAAATTGTTATAGGTCCTTTTTGTAATCCCTGTCATACTTCTTTGTTTTTGAGCTTCCCTAGTCATGATTGTTTTATACGCAACACATTGAGCTGCTTTGTGACCAAAGTTATGGCAAGAAAAGCATTGTCCATTGAAGAAGTTTCTGCGATTATTGAATCTACCAGCCAACTGATTGTAATTTCTATTTTCATCTATTCTTGAACCAAATTGGGAAGATTTTACCTGTGGCTGGTTGTGGCTTTTGTTCACCCTTAAGCTGGATTGCCCCTGATAGTTTCTGTTTGACGTTTGTCCCTGCTTTACCTGATGATCTTCCTTGTGCTCTTGCTCATTTCTTCTTGCTGCATCAAGATAACTTTTTGAAGTGGATGCTTGAGAAGTTTCTCCATTATAGCCCAGACCTGTCTTATTTAGTGGAGACCGCTGCACACTGATAATCTCATTCAACGTTTCAGATCCTTTGACAAACTTGAGATTAATAGTTTTTGTTTTCTCAATTTCTTTTCTAAGACCAACAATTTCACCTTCTAATTTTTCAAGATGTTTTTCCTTTTCATCAATTTGAAATTGTAGAGTATCAATAATCATGTTCTTTTCTTCTATACATCTCTTGAGTCTAGTAATTTCATCATAAAGGTTATCCACATCTACAGCATCCTCATAATCATCATCTTCAAATGCCATTAACAATCTATATTTGTTACCTTGTTCATCTTCATCACTGTTTGATAAGCCATCACTATCTTCATGGGTGTAGTAGCTTTTCTTATTTGCACTCTGTTTCTTGTTCCATCTAACTGGTTCCTTTCCTTTATCCTTATAAGAGCATTTTGCAGCATAATGACCTACTCTTCCACAAGCAAAACATTTGAAAGGTAGCTTACCTCTGAACCTTCCAGAACCCCTTTGAAGATTTCTGACAAAATTTGATTCTTCTTCCTCTTCTTCTGGAACATGACTTGCTTCATAGTGATCTTCTTTGCCTGATGCTTTAAAAGCAGCTTCCCTTCTGTCTGATGGACCTCCCTTTCTCATTTCATAAGCAGTTAGAATTCCATGCAGCTGAGACATAGTGAGAACACGGAGATTTTCCTTTTCTTCTACTGCAGATACTTTAGATTCAAACTTGGGGGATAAAGATCTTAGAATCTTTTGAACTACTATAGTCTCTTTTATTTCTTCACCCAAATTTTTCATACAATTAACAATCTCATCTACCCGAAGAAAATAATTAGCCACACTTTCATCATTATACATCTTGAGAGTCTCATATTGAATCCTGAGAGTTTGAAGTTTAGCTTCTTTTACCTGTTCATCTCCTTCATAGCTAGTGATCATTTTGTCCCATATCTCTTTTGCTGATTTGAAGTGCATGACCTTCATGAACTCTGTTTGAGATATACTTCCTAATAGAGTACTGACTGCTTTTGCATTTGTTTCATACTGCTTTTTCTCAGCTGGATCTGTAGGAGTAGCTGAAGGAAAGGCATAGCCTGATTCTACAATGTTCCAAACTTCTGTACCAAGAGATTGAAGATATGCAGTAACTCTTACCTTCCAATAATTGAAGTTTGTCCCATCGAAGACGGGTGGCCTGATTGATGCTTCTCTCTCGTAGTTGCTCATGATGAACGATCTACCTTCAAGCGATCAAGCTTTTCTGAAGGACCTGCTCTGATACCAATTGTTGGAAATAATACTGAGAGGGGGGGTGAATCAGTATTATCTAGCAATTTACCAAATCTTCCTTATTTGATCTTTTGAAATATTCTTGCATATCAGTACCATAAAACAATGAGCATGAATAAAGAAAATAGACAGTCACACCAAAGAACACAAGATGTAAGGTGGAAACCCAATGCGGGAGAAAAACCACCTGCTGCAATATGTCTCTATCTTCTTTCAAGAAATTCTTTTTACAATGATTTTGTACTGGTGCAGTCCTTTACCAGCACGTAGGCTGCAACCTGCAGAGAGCTACAACTCTTTCTCGTTTTCCAGTCTCTCCTGGAAGGGAGCTACAACCCCCTACTTCTTTTCATGAAGAATCAAATGATCAACAAGTATACAACAGATACAGTCTACTACAGATATCAGATCAGTAATTACATAAACAACCCAGAACACCTTATGAACAAAAATATACAGTCAACAGATCATCTTAAGACAGGGACGCATATTTTCTTTCTGTGGCCTGCGACTGGACGCAGTATACCTTATGCTGTTCTGCGTGCAGACGCACTGTTCCTTTTTGCTTTTCTGCGACCGACGCTCCCAGAAACACTATCGCGCCGCGTCTTTCGCTTCAGAGACGCACCCAATACCACAGTCGCGCCGCGTCCTTTGCCTCAGAGACGCACCTGAGTCTTTACTGTACTGCGTCCCGGCGCACTTTCCCTTCACTGAATCTGTGTCCCTTCAGATATAGAAGATAAGAGGACTTCAGAACCAACCCAAACACTCAGATCCACAGATCTGATCATGCGCCATATAGATCGTAGTCCATTAGAAGATTTGCCCTTATAGATTTGGACTAGATCTCACCAAGAGATATTCAACCAAGATGATGCTCAATCCAAATGAACTCCTTTGCTTTATATAGGCAAGCTTCTCCCCAAAGCGTGGAACAATACCACGAGCCGACACCATAGAAACACAAAACCGTCGGCTAGATACCACACAAGAAACCCCCACGTGCTTTTCTCTGCCTTGAAATGTGTGCACTGGGCGGACGCACCTTCTGAACGGCTGGCCTGCGTCCCTGGA
Organism: Pinus tabuliformis; assembly: GCA_031772625.1. Lineage (NCBI taxonomy): Eukaryota > Viridiplantae > Streptophyta > Pinopsida > Pinales > Pinaceae > Pinus > Pinus tabuliformis. Next base: position 1,700,184,433 of record CM062820.1, read on the forward strand.
CGCGGGTTCTGCATGGTCTACCTGCGGGGACGCACTTGCTGAACATATTTTCTGCGTCCTTCTTGATTTATCACCTGAATGAGTTTGCCATCAAGGACAACACCTGAATCATAATGCCAACAATAGACCCAGTGTCTTAATTGTTTCAACTTTATTTTGTTGGCAAACCAAACATTCCGCCACAAACTTCTAAATATCTGATTTAAGGCCATCCCAAAAAATTTCCTTCTTAACCCTGTGGTAAGTTTTTAAAAATCCTGAGTGCCCTCCTAAGGGAGAAGTGTGCAATTCCATAAGAATATTTTGTTTTAGTTGGGAATTCTTACAGAGGTATAAGCGATCTTTGTACCATAATGAATCATTTTTCCAGCTAAATGTATCAGACGTACTGGAATCTTGTTGTAGCTTTCGAATAAGTGCCCACACTTCTTCATCATTCTTCCATTCCTCCCTTGCTTCGTTTATCCAATCTGGTTGGATAATAGAAATGGCGCGCAACAATGCTTCCACATCCTCATCCTTTCTTGAGAGTGCATTTTCCACCACATTTTGCTTCCCTTTTTTGTAGATGATTTTGTCGTGGCGGAAAAATTCGTTTGTGCGGACACAACTGACCTCCCTAGGAGTCTAAACTCTCTAGCGACAAACAAGACAAAATGGAGCGATCTTTCTCTAAATACACCTTTTAAAACATGAAAACTACAAGTGTTTAGGCTTACCTTATTCCAAAACGCTATTGTTGTAGTCCGTCCTTGCCGATCCGGATGAGCTCCTCCTTCACATCAATTCCTGCAACCACAAACAATCAAACAATTACCAAGCACTTGCATCTCATATAATAAAACATATATTCAACATGCAGACCAAGGAACACATGAAATAACTCATTAACACAAGCTATTGAGAAAAATGAACCAGTTTGTATTAATAACGAAACAAAGAAACTCTTACAACCTGGCCTTGGTGTTGTGCAAGTTCCTCCCAGGGTCCAACAAGAGTCTTCCTCTACTTTGACAAAGCTCACCCACTTCCAAATAGAACAAGTAAAGATGGCAATCTCTCCTCACAAGCTTCTAAATGGGAGTCCTAATTCCTGCAGCATTTACCCTTAGAAATCTATAGCTTTCAACCTCTCCTCCTTCTGGCCCAATGCCTGTATTTATAGTACTCAGGAGGAGGTTAATCAGGTCCACCATCAATGGGATAGTCCCCTCTTTGGATGGGATCACTCCCTTATTGATGGGATAAGTTCCTCTTTGATAGGAGTGCATGAACCATCTGGAGGCGCCCAATACACGTCGAACAACCTTCTAGAATGCTCTAGAGATGACCACAAATAACTTTTTAAAGATGAAACTTGCGCATTCTAACCTTTACAGGGGGATGCACCTGTCCCTTTACATACAGAGCGTCTTTGGACGCAGCTTTTGTGAACATTGGGAGCGTCCCCGCAGGTAAGGTTGAGAGAACCTGCGTCCCCAGAGATAAATACATTTATACAAGACTTTCTCTCTTTTTGGAGTTTGACATGGAGAGCAGAGGCATAAGACTTGCCTAAGAGGGTAGCATGACTGTTGATTGAGCCATACTAACTGTAAATAGTCATGGTGACATTTTTTAGTGTAACAGATTTCAAAGTCAAAACCCAACATCTTTGTGACCCACTTTTGTTGCTCTTCAAAGGATAATCTTTGTTCTAAAAAGTATTTAAGGCTATCATGATCCATTTTTACCTTGAAGTGTCTTCCCATTAGGTAGGGTCACCATTTCTTAAGTGCATGGAGTATTGCCAACATTTCCTTCTCATAAATATCTTTTCTTAAAAACTTTCACTTGATTGGACGACTTTCGAAAGCAATGGGCCTTTCATCTTGCATTAGAACAGCACCAATTCCATTTCCTGAAGCATCACATTCCACAATAAAGGTTTTTGTGAAGTCCGGTGTAGCTAAGACTGGTGCTTGGCACATTGCCTCTTTAAGATGTTCAAAGGCCTTTGTTGCTTCCGGAGTCCATGAAAATGCATCTTTCTTCAATAATGTTGTTAGAGGTGCTGCTATTATCCCATAATTCTTAACAAATTTGCTATAATACCCTGTCAACCCAAGAAATCCTCGCAGATTCTTTATGGATGTGGGGATTTTCCATTCCTTAATGGCTTTAATTTTGCTAGGGTCTACCTTAACACCTTCATGAGATACAATATGACCCAAATATTCCACCTCCTGGACTCCAGAGAAACATTTGGATCTTTTTGCATATAATTGTTTCTCCTCCAATAGTTGTAGCACCTTGTCAACATGTTCAACATGATCCTTCCAAGACTTGTTGTAGATTAGTATATCATCAAAAAATACTAACACAAATTTTCTAAGGAATGGTTTGAAAATTGAATTCATCAAACCTTGAAATGTTGAAGGTGCATTGGTAAGGCCAAAAGGCATGACCAAAAACTCATAATGACCCTCATGAGTTCTAAATGTCGCTTTTGGAATGCCTTCAATCTTCATTCTGATTTGTTGATATCCCGAACGAAGATCCAACTTGGTGAAGTAAATTGATCCATGCAATTCATCCAGTAATTCGTCAATGACAGGAATGGGGAACTTATCTTTAATAGTGAGCTTGTTGAGCTCCCTATAATCCAGACACATACACCATGATCCATCCTTCTTGTGCACCAATACTACTGGAGCAGAGAAAGAACTTTGACTTGGTTGAATTATACCAGCCTCTAGCATTTCTACAACCATACATTCAATTTCACTTTTTTGGACATAGGGATATCTGTACGGATTGATGTTTGGAGGAACACTTCTTGGAATCAGATGAATAGCATGATCATGATCACGGATAGGTGGGAGACCTTTGGGAGTCTCAAATACCTCGGAATGATTGTCCAGGACTTTTTGGAGATCTGGAGAAATAGATGATTCCGATGTGGAAACATCTAGCGAACATAATTGTGCAACTACACCTCTTTGCTCCTTTTTTAGAAGCTTTGTCATACGATTAGAGCTGATTATCTTTCTTGGTCTCCCTGCAATACCCCTTAATTCAACTTCCTTTCCTTCCGTAGAAAATTTGATGAAAATTTCTTGAAAATTAAAAGCTATTGTACCCAAGGATTGTAGCCATGGGACTCCTAGTACAACATCAGCACCTCCCATTGGAATGGCAAGCATTGGTCTAGTCACTACATATTCTCCCATGGATAGCTTGATATTATGGCACCTTCCAGAGAAATTTATTGTTCCTCCATTTGAAATCATCACTTGACACTCTGGTGGTGGATATAGGAAGCAATTCAATTCTTTTGCTACCCTACAATGAATAAAATTGTGGGTGCTTCCTGAATCAATCAACACTATTACCTTTTTCTTCTTGATTTGTCCTTCTATCTTGATGGTTTGAGGAGTAGTAATTCCCACCAATGCATTACAAGATATGGTCGGATTTATTTGTTCTTCATCTAGGCTTTGTTCCTGGAGTATATCTTCTTCTTTTGACCTTTCTTGCTCCTTTTCTTCTTCCTCTTCACAATCTATGTAGAATAATTTCTTCTCAGCACACTTATGACCTTTAGTGTATTTTCTATCACAATTGTAACAAAGCCCTTTTGCTCTTTTTTCTTCCAATTGTTGTGGTGTCAACCTTATAAGTTGTGGAAGACTAGGGACAAAAACACTTCCGTCTTTATAGTTGTGAATGGTATGCTTCCTGGTTGCCATAATTTTGCTTTCCATTTTTCTTGCTAACCTAAATGCCTTCTCTAATGAATCAGGTTCCCAAATGTTATAGACATTTTTGTGCCTAACATCATTGATCATGAAATTTCCATAATCTAAGGGATCCAAAGTCCCTAAACATGTTATTCCTACCCCTAGAGGAACAAGGCTAACAAACCACAGCAATTCACAGAAGTTCTCCACCAGAAACTGCTCAAAAACAAGTCAATTTAGGATCAATTCAGTGGCTCCACTAGCTGTCTGCGCTGAATGTCAAAGCCAACACTGGCTACCTGCACTACAACGCAGGTAGAAGCACTACCAGGGTGCGTTGAGTGAGAGTTGACAAATGGCAAGCTCATTCTAAGAGGTGTCAAGACCCAGGAAGCTTCCAGAATCTTCCTCAATGACACTTGCCTCAGTGAATTCGAATGGTGATGAGTAAGAGGTTCCCAATCTCCAAGTGGAAGCAAGAACCTCCAAGTGGAATCAAGAACTGACAGAGGGAGAGGACACTAGTCATATCTCAAGCTGACTCATCCTCTCTCCAAACATCTATATATGGATCTCTCCTCCATGAGATCTAGAGGCTGGAATTTTGTTATTGCAAAGAATTGTTGTTGGTTTGAGATTGGAATCATTGGGTGCTTAATACTTTGAAGGGGGTGAAGATAGGAATTCCATTTGCTGGGAAGGAGATGCTGGATTGGAGCTCTCTGGGTTGTATCTCTTCCTGAACCTTGTTATTCATCAATAAAGCTATCTTGGTTTCTCCTATATACTGATGTATCTTTGATGTATGATTGCATTAGTATGTTTAGTTTATTTCTAATCCTGAACTAGTTATGAATATGAATCCATGTCTTGTGTAGTGTTCTCTTCTTGCGATCTTGCAGAAACCTCTTGAAGCTGGGCGAGCGAGGAGGCAAGTAGTTGGGAACCCTCAAAGAGAAGAGAGACCGGATCGAGGGACAAACGGAAGACACCGGTTAGTCCATCTATCTCTCTTCATTCTTAATTCATAAAGGAAGAATACTAGAATAGCTGTCTCTGTTTGTTGCTAAGGCACTGTCACACCTTAGGTGGATAGGATAGTCCTGCATAGGCATTTTTCCCCACAACAAATTGGCGACTCCACTAGGGAGATCTGTTTAGTCATTTTATTTGTGTTTCTATCATTGTTTGTTTCATAGAATCGACAGCAACAATCGAACTGCATCTGTTATTCCCAGATGCAAAGTAGGCAGTTGCTGCTTTGATCCAATCACTGGACTTGTCTATGATCTGAACAATGGACTCACAAATGATTTGATGATCCTTTGTGATAGTTCTTAGTACTCCCTCAAAGCATCCCTTTGATTGCACCTTGCTTGTTGCTTTTATTTGGCCTGAAACAGTAGATTAATCAGCAATCTATAACCCAGAACCTAGTGAGAAACTCTCGTTTCTCCTTCAGCGCGACCCCTGTGAAGAGGTTCTGCATTTCAACGCAGGTCCCGTGAAGGCTACCTGCGTTGAATGTCAAAACCCCTGTGTTGAGGTTGCGCTGATCCAGTTAGGCCTTGTGCAGCTGGGGTTCTCTGCTCTGTTTTGCTTTGTTTTGATCTCTGATTTTTGCAGCCTGTAACCAGCATAGGTACCAGTCTGATAACTCCTTTTCTCTGCTTAAATTCTGCCTCCTTTTGTACAAAAAGACTGTGAGTGTTTTTATGTGTTTGTGGCATCATTTACAGTCTTCCTTTGCAAGAGTGAAATAGTCATCTTGTAGCCCTTGATTCAGATCTGTTGATTGTGATCTTAGGAGAGAGTTCATTGGATGTTTACAGTTGATTATACATTTACTTTTGCTTTTGGTTTGAGTTTGTCTCTTTTAAGTGTCGAAACAAGTATTCATTTCGGAAATCGTTAAGTGTTGTAATCTCTTCTACCCTCTCTGATTTCGAAAAAGTAAACTTGTTTGTATTTGTCATTTAAAAGCAAATTCAAAGTTCTACAAAAAGCTTTCTTTGTAGGCATCAATACTAAGAAAGCGGAAAACAAACACCTGCATTGTGCATTTGCATCTTGATAGTTTGCATGTTTGATTTAGGAAAAGTGCATTAGAGTGTGCTGATTGCTCTTTGAGAAAAGATGGTGTCTTTCTTTTCCCTTAGTAGCTAGGATTTTCATAAGTTGAAAAGATATAAAGCTTGCTTATCATCTTTAGACTGCATTTAGGAATTGTATCATACATCTCGTGGTGAACCTCAAAAGGCAAACTTCTAAAAAGATAAACCTAAAATAAATTGAATGAACTTAACAACGCTTTGCAACATAACGCACAACATAGAGGTCTAGGCTAGAGATGTGTTCCGGCGTCGTAAAGCCTGGTGACTGTCGATCTCGTTGATGGTGGGTGATTCCTCCTGAGGGACGATAGCGCCAGTACGGATTGTGCTCCCACGTACCGTCGCGTATATATTGGGAGACCCCTATAGGCATAAAACCTTTATCCTTAGGAAGCCGTGTCGGCCGCCCTACTGATCGCAATGCACTGAACACAACATTCAGGAAGATCGACTGCCCGTACCCTAAAAAGTATTCTGCGGTTTTGCGAAAATTTTGGCACACCCTCTGCCTAGAACTCCAGAGCAGTTCCTTTTGGCCTTTTTCAGACTCTATAACGGAAAAAGTCCATCCGAGCATTTGTCACTTCGGGCTCATTAAAACATCGAAGGAGACTAGAGTCATCTTTAGCTTTTTCTCGACTCTTTAAAATTGAAAAAGCAAGTTGTGTCTAAAGCGTTGTTAAAATTTATTTTAAACGGAACAATCACCCCTATTCCTGCGCTGATCTTTAGGTTGAGAAAATGGAGCACACCAACCAAGGAATTCCCCTTGGTGGAAATCCTAGTCCCTTCTCCTCTTGGGGAGATGTTGGTGCACCTCATATGGCCACATTGTCGCTTCGAGGACTGACAATTGGCTTGCCGGTCTGGCTCTTCTCAACTAATGTCATTTAGAACACCACTATTCCTGAACAGTCGAATCAACAGTCAGACCAGGCCAGAGTTACCCACTAGCCTTCCACTTCATCTAATTCTCCCTCTCATCCTTCCTCTTCGCTTGACGGAACTGGTAAAACAAAAAACCAAGTTCCTAAGGAGAAGAAGGAAAAGAAGAAGAAAGAGAAGAAGAAGAAGGAGCCAAAAGCGACTGGGGGCAAACAAGTGGCGTCTGACAAAAATCCACACACAGCACTGACTAGGCCTAAATCGCCATGTGTCATATGCAAGGGAGACCACTTCCACAGAGATTGTCCCTGCATGCCTCAGATACTAAGGGACTGGTCTCCCCGTTTGCACAATTCGGTGGCGTCAACCTCTGATAGCCATGTTGACAGCTCACCGTCAACTAGTGAAAGTGAAGTCACAAGACAGAGAGGGAAAACTAGATTTCCCTGCAAACTGTGTGAAGGCGACCATGCCATCCACCGTTGTCCCTTCTTAGATGAGGCTAAAAGAGTTTTGGAAGATCACCCGATTTTACGAGCGGAACTTCCTCCTGGATATCAAAAACTCCTGCCAAGTCCTTCACTAGTTGATAACCCGGCTGGCCCGCCCAGGTCGTCAGCCGAAGCACCTATCATTGAGGATGAACCTTCTGAATCCATACCTGACGAAATTCAAAAGGTTGAGGCGGCAGTTGACCCGGTTTTGCCTTAAGAGGCTCTATCCTCGAATGATACTATCACAGAAGAGAATAAAGACGACACCGTCCAAATTCTCTTCATCAACACAGACTCCGACGAACAAGGGGGCAATTTGCCCATTCCTTTATCACAGGAAGGAACTTCATCAAAGTCATATCCGGCCATCTATTCGGTCCCGCCACCAAGCAACCTGGTTGTGTCCTTCGACTGGAACCAACTAGGCAGACCCCGGTTGCCAGCAAGCATACCATTCAGAATTATCGTTCAAATATACAGAATGGTAATGGCTGGCACTATCATTGATGAGGGGGCATCTATGAGTATCCTTTCCTCTATTTCTTGGAAAGCGCTTGGTTCGCCAGCACTTTTGCCTGAAATGAGAAATCTATCAGGCTTTGATAAAGGAACTAGTCGACCTTTAGGGATCCTCCCCAATGTGCCCATAACATTGAAAGGGAAGACCGCTCAAATGAACGTGATGGTCGTTCAAGGACCCTCGGATTATAACCTACTCCTTGGACGAGACTATATATATTGCATGGGAGCCATCGTCTCCTCACTCTTTAGAGTAATGTGTTTTCCGCATGAAGGAAGAGTGGTCAAGCTCGTGGACCAACTTTCATTTCCCGGATCACGCATCGCAAATAGTCATATACCATCCCTAAATGGTCTCTTCACGCAAGAAGTGTCTCAACCCACGGTCCGTCGTCCTGATGAGCACGAGTAATCAGGGAAGATATGACTAGAACCCAGGGGGCATGCGTCCTGGTCTGCTTCGGCAGGAAAACTTTGGGTATAGGGTAGGTTTCCGCGGGAGAATATGACTAGTCCGTACCCCGTCCGTGAGTGGAAGAGGGGTTGTTCTAGAATAAGATTCTTTTGTCAAAGTTATGTGAGTTGGCGGGCATCGTCGCTCACCTTTGTCTATTTCGATAGACATTGCCGAGGAAGTGTTTTGTTTGAAAGATTAACGAGACAATCTTTGGGTAACCTGAAAGAGGTAGGCCTCTCTCGGTAAAACAATTGTTTTGCCGGACTAAAGTAGAGGTAACTTTGAAATCGTACTTTATACCTGGGGGCATGCAAACCTTTTGGAGTGCAAGCAAGGGGCAGCTATTTATTTTTTAAATTTTTAGGACCTCTAACCCTTTAAACTCGTAGGATTATTCCTTTCCGAACTTGCATAACGAAAGGGTGCGGGGCATAGCTTTGTGAGATGAAGCTCCATAAAAAATAGAATCTTTATGAGACACTCTTATCATATGACTGGGTTAATCGAGCAGTTTTAGCACACAGTTCATGCTCGTTAACAAATAAACGCAAGATCCGAGCAGTTTTAGCACATAGTTCATGCTCGTTAAAAAATAAACATAAGATCGAGCAAATGTTTCTACCCGCGTTTAAGCTCGTTAAAAAATGAACTATCCCGGTAAATAACCACTGTGAATGTAATATCATCAGCCATTAAAGCCTTGGTCGTGTTTGCCCGTCACGTCCACTTTTCCATTGGCCGATCGTTCACCTCCATATGTTTGTTTACCCATTTTGAGGAACAACTGCGAAGAGTGATTTCACTAGCCATCCTTGTGACACTGCCATGATTGGAAAATTCCAACCTATACCTGGAATCAGCTGCTAACCTGTTTCATCACTCGTTCCTCAAAAGACGAGTCTTCTTTAAGCTCTTTTCATCTGACTCGTAAAATATGAAAAGATTGTCGAGTCCTTGGCCTTCCAGCTCGTTAAAGGGACAGGAAGTGCTATCCCTCCTCTAGATTTTAATCTTTTTGGACCTGAGGGATTATTGCACAAAAAGATCGAGCGCTTGTTTTACTCGGCTCGTTAAAACTATCGAAAACTCATCCCTTCTGTATTATTTTATACTTTTTCGGACCTAAGGGATTAGATGACGAAAAAGGGCTTTTGGATTTAACTTTATGTACCTTTTCAGACTCTCTAAAAATGAAAAGGACCGAGTTATCTTTGTCGTTAGACTCGTTAAATGCATTAAATAGCGACAAACTTGTCTTTAGACGAGAACGAGTTTCACTATCGCTAGGCTCGTTAAAACATAGCGATGGGCTTGCCCGAAGGGCAGGTTATAGAACAAGCATATGTTATCCTCCTCAAGCTTGACAAAAATAAAGAGGTACTGGTCAGCAATGACTGGGGAAAAATTGGGAGAAACTCAAGAAAACTTTGATGGTAGCAAGTCTCTCTTGAACATGACACTTTTCCTCCGTACCACAGTCGGGTTGGGTTGTTTCATTCACCGGTCACATCCATGGTCTCGCCATACCATCCATATTTGGGGTAATGCCACCAATCCATCGCATCAGTGTCGCCATATGTTCAAGAGAATTCGTTCAGAAAAGTCAACTGTGTCCCATCCACTGTCGTACATTATCCTTCATCCTTTCATGACCGCCACCCTGAATCATATGTCATAGATCGTTTTCACCTCCATCAAAATCATTAGCTCCATTCCATGTCATTGATGTGGGATTCATTAAGGCCCTCCTTTGACGGATCGCTTCTTGTCGACATCAGCTCATTATCCAAGAAGTTGATCTAGGAACAACCCCTTCAGTACTTTGAAGCTTGCATGCCTCAATGGCAAGTTTCTCACTTCCGGCGACAGGTATACATCAATGACCTTTGACCGAAAGATTTTGTGTGGTGTTCGACGCCAAGTCCTTTATTCACACCACGTGAATTGTACTGCAGTACCTTGAGGGTCATTATCATTATCGGTGATTCCTCTCGCGCTTGTTAACGGTTTACCTCATTGACCGGTAATCAAGCGATGTCTTTCCTTGTTCGACTTCAGAACATTTCTCACATGGATCGACTTGTACTTAGAGTGAAGATCGAACGATTTTGAAGACCCCGGATCTAGTTTCATCCATCCGGGCTGCGATATATATTCAGGAAAGATAAAGACATTGACATGTACATCATTGTAGCAGATAATCATCCTACCCAAAGGATGATAATTTCGTCAAAATTATCAGTCTACCATCAGACGATTGTCTGTTCTATGTACAGAAAAATGAATTTATAAAGCTGAGCATGGGAATGCCCGCCTCAGCTAGATCATGAAAGCAGTATGAAAAATAATGTATTGTATTGTATCTTATTACAGGTCTCCTCCCAGCATTGGATGAACTTTGGATCCCCCTGATAAAGCATTTCACCCGATAAACGGCCTCATACTTTAGGGGGCAACTGTTATAGACATTTTTGTGCCTTACAGCATTGAGCATGAAATGTCCATAATCTAAGGGATCCAAAGTCCCTAAACATGTTGTTCCTACCCCTAGAGGAACAAGGCTAACAAACCATAGCAATTCACAGTTCTCCACCAGAAACTGGTCAAAAACAAGTCAATTCAGGATCAATTCAGTGGCTCCACTAGCTGTCTACGCTGAATGTCAAAGCCAACACTGGCTACCTACACTGCAATGCAGGTAGAAGCACTACCAGGGTGCGTAGAGCGAGAGTTGACAAATGGAAAGCTCATTCCAAGAGGTGTCAAGACCCAGGAAGCTTCCAGAATCTTCCTCAATGACACTTGCCTCAGTGAATTCGACTGGTGATGAGTAAGAGGTTCCCAATCTCCTAGTGGAAGCAAGAACCTCCAAGTGGAATCAAGAACTGAAAGAGGGAGAGGACACTACTCAGATCTCAAGCTGACTCATCCTCTCTCCAAACATCTATATATGGATCTCTCCTCTATGAGATCTAGAGGCTGGAATTTGTTATTGCAAAGAATTGTTGTTGGTTTGAGATTGGAATCATTGGGTGCTTAATGCTTTGAAGGGGGTGAAGATAGGAATTCCATTTGCTTGGAAGGATATGCTGGATTGGAGCCCTCTGGGTTGTATCTCTCCCTGAACCTTGTTATTCATCAATAAAGCTATCTTGGTTTCTCCTATATACTGATGTATCTTTGATGTATGATTGCATTAGTATGTTTAGTTTATTTCTAATCCTGAACTAGTTATGAATATGAATCCATGTCTTGTGTAGTGTTCTCTTCTTGCGATCTTGCAGAAACCTCTTGAAGCTGGGCGAGCGAGAAGGAAAGTAGTTGGGAACCCTCAAAGAGAAGAGAGACCGGATCGAGGGACAAACGGAAGACACCGGTTAGTCCATCTATCTCTCTTCATTCTTAATTCATAAAGGAAGAATACTAGAATAGCTGTCTCTATTTGTTGCTAAGGCACTGTCACACCTTAGGTGGATAGGATCGTCCTGCATAGGCATTTTTCCCCACAACACCAAAGGCGAACATCATGTTGGATATTATCCTTTAAAGACCCTATGAACACATCAATCCTATGCTCCTCTGGAATATCTTTTACCCTTATGTTCAATTTTTGGAACTCCTCAATGTGCTCCATTACTGAACCCTTTTGTTTGAGACTTATCAATTGGCTAAAAAAAGTGTTGCTTTTTGTATCTTCATAATGTGCTATCAATTCTTCCGTAAAAATTGCCCAAGTGATAAATTGTTTACGAGAGCAAAGCCATTGATACCATAAAAGTTGATTTGGTTCCAAATATACAGTTTCCATACGTACCTTTTGTGTGTTTTGCACATTATTGAGATCGAAGAACTACTCCATCTGTAATATCCATGTGGCGGGATCCTTGCCATCAAACTTCCTCATATCAATTTCTGGAATATGGTGAGTCTTCAATCCAACATTAGCGTCTATGGAATCATGATTAACATTTCTTTTGTTATCATCATGAGTTTCCGTTAGTACCCTTTCACCCTTAAGGACTATTTCTTGTAGCAACTTATTCATATTTATCTTCAATTCGTCCATGTCTGTCTTCAAATCTATCTTCAAATCATCCATCTTAGCTTCCACGTCAATCATCTTAGCTTCTACGCCTTTCTTTAAGCAGTCCATCCTAGCTTCTACACCTTTCTTTAAACCATCCATCTTAGCTTCTACATCATTCTTTAAACCATCCATCTTAGATTCTGTTCCTTTTGGTACAAGGGACAGTTGTTGCACTTGGTCTTGTAATTTTGATATATCATGTTGCATTTCTTCCTCTTCTTCATGAGTCATGCTATAGATTTCAGGTTCCTTACCAGGTGTTTGAATTTTCTTTCCTCAGGGCATCAATTACCGATAATAATGCTCTACTATGCCCTTTGAATTCCTTCAAAATAAATTTTCAAACCAAGCTTAAGCAAAAATGTAAGAAAATCTACACACCCTTTTTTCACTTTGTAGGAGCTCGATATTGCCTCTTATGTATCTCTGTACTTTCCAATCATCTACTTCTAAATTTGTGATTTGTAGTAGCCCTCTATGTCCTCTTTCCAATGCCACAAGTCTGACCCAAATTGGATTCTCCAAGGAAGAGTTATGTGAAATCTCCCACAGTGACTTGCTTATAGACTAGTTCCGTAGAGTGAACTTGTACAACGTGCCACGAGCCACTGTTTCGACCTTTGGATCTGAAACATAAATACACAAAACTACAGTCCGTCCTATTTCTATACCTTCGGATGAAATTTCAATCTGATCCCCAGAGAGAAAGTTATGACGATTTTCCCCAGGTCACCTGTTTTTAATGTAATTCAGGAGTCTGCAAAAAGACCAACTTCCTCAGATCATATCTCCACAAATATCACGCGAAAGGCTCTGCAATTCGCACCCAAGGTTCAACATGGTTTCTTCTCAAATGGGTGTTTTTTGCGACTTTGGAAACATCACAAAAAAAACGTTATAGCGAAAATTCCACGATGACCTGTTTGGAGCAGCGAAACCCTAGAATCCAAAGCTCTGATACCAAATGTTATGAAACCAGCTCAAGAAAAGATAGAAAAGATAGATCAACGCCTCAGAATTCAGCCTCTTCGAGGGGGAAACCTCCTTTACATTACATAAATGAATAATTCTTCGATGATTCAAATGACAAAACCTCCTTTCTATATATAGGAGTCTAAGGAGTCACAATATAATCCAGCCGACCTAACAATAATAATATAAAGCCACAAAAATAACAATAGAGGGATTCCATGGGGCACAGAAATAACAACATGGGGGTAATAGGGGCACAACAATATAAATAAGGGGTATATCTACAATATTAATGGGTTAATCAGTAGTATTATAGGGACCCAAAAAGTAGTCTGCTAACTGCATGACTAATTTGGTCTTTCTCAGGGAACCCTAATGGTTGAGTTTGAGCATAGTGTTCCTGGTCATCACATTAATTGTAGCCCCTGGATCAATCAAGGTATGGGGGATTATGGTGCCATTGATGTGGACATCGACTACAAGATTCCCAAGGTCTAGATATTTCAAACAAATTACCTACCCCAACATTAGTTCGGACAGTTGTCCTATGACATTGATAGTTGGAGAATCTCTCTTGCACTTGCCTGGGTGTCTGAAGCAGTTCTCCTTGATCATATTTTTGTATATGGGCACATCTTTTATGGCTTGGAGAAGTGGTATTTTTACACATAACTATTTTAATTCTCCCAGAAGTTCAGTTTCTTCTAGGGTCGGTTGTGTGGTTCCAGTTAGTCTCTTAGGAAAGGGTGGAATGACTTTTGGTTCACTTTCCTATTTTTCTTCCTTATCCTCCTTAGGAGGAGGTTGGCTATCTGGGAGAACCTTCCTAGACCATAGGTTAATCTCCTGAATCTCCACAGCATAGGTTGGTCATGATGTTTCTCCACTATATACTTGTTGTGCCTATCTATTATTGGGGTTCGGGTTCAGTTGAGCAGGTATTTGGGGTTGTCTTGGTGGAGCAGGAGGTAATGGTTGTGGTTTAGTAGGTGGTGTAGGAAAAAGAGTGGGAGGAGAGTTGTAGTGGGACATCCACCCCTGTTGAGGTGCATTCCACTGAGGCTGTGGCTAAGCATAAGAATGAAATGAGTGAGAAACTGGCAGAGCCTAGTATTGAGGAGGATATGACCAAGGAGGGGGAGAAGACCAGGAAGGATGAGCAGGGGGACCCCAAGAAGGCATGGAAGTGGCTTGATTGGGGTTGTAATAAGTTCGGGATGTCCCTTGCATTCCCTGCTGGTAAGCTCTGGGTCTATGTGGCCTCCTTTGGTTCATGAAATAGAGTGGTTCAGTGGATCCTTCAGCCCCTTGACATGCAGCTTTAATTCTGGGCAAGGAAGGGCACTGATTCATAGGATGGTCTTCTTCTGAGACTAAACACACTTCTATAGACTGCAATCTAAATTCATTCCTATGATGCTTTCTAGTGCACTTGGGACAAAAGATGGTCAAAGCCCTCTCGGCTTCCTCTTGCTTCCTTTTGATATGCACGGTATCCATTTGCATGGCAAGAATCTACCTCATCTCACTCTTGAAATCTTCTAGTCGATTCTCAAGTTTGTTTCTAAGGGATGAACTAGATGAGGGTTTACTGGCTAAAGGTTGACTTCCGCTACCTCTCTTTCTAGCTGACCTAGAATGGTTTCTAAACACAATATTTATGTCATCATAAGGCAGCTGGTAGATGTCTCCCCTAGCTAGCAAATGGAGGGTATCTAGAAGGTCTTTAGGTACTCCTCTGAGTAGAACCAACTTTAGAGATTTGGGGTCAAGTGTGCACCTGGCCCTTTTATAACTGAGTTGAAAACTTTCTTCATAGTCTTCTAAAGGTTCATCACTTCCCATGGTCATTCAGAAGATTTCTTCCTTGGTATCCTTTGACCTACAGTAGTCCTGATACTTGTTTTCAAAGGCTTGCTGCATCTGAGCCCAAGTTGTGATATTGTTTCCAGGTAACCCCATCAACCAGTGCAATACTGCATCCTTGAGGGTGGAAGGGAACAATTTCAACTTCTGCTCATCCTTTGCATAGTCATAGGTTCCATAAAGAACAAAAAATTCAAACAAGAAGGTATCAAGATCCTCGGTAGTCAGTCCATGGAAGTGAGTTAAGGCTGAAGGACTTATGTTTTTCATTTTTGTGTCCCTAATGGTCTCTCGAATAGGAAAGACACCTTTTATTCTTTCCCCATTTCCTCTAACGTTTCTGTTATCAGCAATGGTCTCAGGAGGAATGGTTCCTTCCTCTTCTTCTGTTATAGGATATTTCTATATCTTTGGAGGTTCACCTATAGGTTCTTCTAGATCACTGCCACTAAGGAAGATAGAAGGGTGACTTAGTGATGTGGTCGGGGTGTTGGGTAGGAATTTTCCTAAATTGTCTCTATTCCTACGAGGCATGAAAGGAAATCTCCTTTTTTTTTGGGTGATTTTTGTGTTTTTTCTGCTTGTACCTACAAAACTATAATGGATTGACCAACAACTTGCAACTAACTGAAATGAATCTTGCTGAAATGGAAATTGCAGAATTGAAATGAAAGCAGGAAATGCCTAATCTACGCTTACTAGAATGGAAATTGTAGAATTGAAATGAAAGGAGGAAAAGTCTAATCTACTTTGGCATAATTAAAATTACAGAGTTGAAATGAAAGAAGGAAATGTCTAATCTACTTTTACAGAATTGAAATTGCATAATTGAAATGAAACAACTACTCTACTTTTGCTGAAATAAAGTACTTAGCAAAATGTTGCAGTAGAAAATAGAGGAAAGGCAGTAATCACAAAATACTCTGACGCTTCCCTGGAAATGGTGCCAAAAAGAGTGGTGAGATCCACTATTGCAACAATAATGCTGCAACTCCTGGGTCTTCCTTCTTTACTTTTACAAACTCAGTAGTTCGTAACAAACTTGGAAGCGACGGTGTTGTATGCACAAGTACTAGCTCTTACCATAGGCTGCCACTTAATCAGCTGGTGCAAGTTTTCTAGGAGCTTAAGCCAACTTCTATGAGTTCTCAGAAGAAGCTTTAACTGTGATGAAAGGAAGCTACCTCTACAGGGGCTATTCTACTTGCAGAAAGAGAAGGAAAACTGAAATGAACCGCAGACCCTAGCAAACCCTAGTTTACCCACTAACCCTACATTTGCAAAAAGAGATGGAAACTACTGAAATGGCTGCCATTAACTATTGAAAAGGTAAATTGCATTTATTCAAGCTACTTTTGAAAATAAATGAGAAGAAATCATTTTTTTTTTACTTTTGAGTATTTTTATGTGGAATTATTATGCTTATGATTTGACTAGTTGTGACTGTGCAGAGATTTGGATGCAAAGGAAGATGGAGTTGGCTTTTGTAGATGGTGAGGATGGTGTGCAGGGGTCCTAAGAATCACTAGTACCCTTATGAAGACTTCCATTGTGATCAAACTTCGAAAAATCACTCACAGGAACTTCTACAGGAGGCTATAGAGGATCTACAAGAGGTTCTACAGGAGGATCTACAAGAGGAGGCCGAAAGTGGTTTTTGGAGGTTTGAAGGTGGAAAAATGATGGGAAAGGGGAAATGAAGGTTGGATGAAGGTGTTGAGGGGTCTATAACTTGTCAAGGAGGATCAGGGACAAAGGAGATGGTTGGATTTGTTCAAATGGTGAGAAAACAACTTTATGGAAAAAAACCCAGAAATTAGGGCAGATTGGCGAAATGTGGCGGATGAGCTAGGGGATCTATGAGAGGTGAGATAGTACTAGCTATTTTATGGAGGAATGATGAGCTGGAATGTTCTACAAGAGAGCTGCACACTTACTTCTCAAAACTGACCAAAGCAAGAACCGAAAAACAAAGTTTTGTCTATTTTAACCTAAATTCTGACCTAAAACCAGAAAAATGTTGAACAGTACTTTATGAACAGAAAATAATGTGAGATAACTATGGTAAAAGGGCATAAAATGATCTAGCAATTAAATCTGAACCAATCTCAACTTTTCCAAATCAAATTATCACACTAGAAATTGCATGAAAGAGAAAAAATTGTGTTTTTGGTGGCAGCAGTAATGCCTTGACCTCAAATCATGGTCCCAAGGAGGGAGAAAGGAGATCAAGACCTACTGGTAGCCCTTTTGGATCTTTTTCTACCATTGCAGCAACTTACTTAAGCAACTTGAAACAAAAAAAACTGTTATAACCATCAAAAGCAACCTAATCTAATGAAGTAAAATGAGTATATGCAGCAGAAATTAACTCATGAATGGGAAAAAAAACATATAAGTACACAAAGGAGGTGCTGGGAAACTTGGGTTGGGCCCTAACCCAATAGCTTCATCCCTCTAGAAAAAAATCAGTGCTGGATCAAAACTTCATTCATCTTCATTATCAAAAATAATAGTTACATCACATAAAAACTGTCTCAAAAAGAGCTCGAAAATGAGCTGAGTACAATGCTACACCAAAGTGCGAAAATAGACTAAGAAATGGCTAACCTACTGAGGCTTGAAGCCTTCTTATTTATACAAATGGGGACTCCCAACAGTCCTCCTAAACTTAAGGAACTTGGTTGCCTAGAACTGAAGATAACAACAGCCCTACTTGACTTGCTCAGCTGCCCCTTGGAATCATCAATGTGGGCCTGTGTACTCCGAGCTGCTGGTGGAGAATTCGAGGAAAGGGTCATTAATGAAGGAGACACCCCTCCTACAAGTCCTCTCCCCTGTTTCCTCGAGTTTGGCTGCCATTTTCTCATGATTTCCTTGTCTTTGTCCAAAATTGTCCCAAAAAATCTGCAATAAACATTCATTAGACTACATGGCAAAGTGACTATCCCCATTCACTCTATTGACATAAATATATTCAAAAAAATGCACAAAACTATTGAGAATGGTGGATTAAATGAAAATAATAGGCAGAATGAGCCCATATAGTTACCCATTTCTGGGGCTCATCACCTTCTGAGGATTTAACTAAGTTATCTCAACATGTAGGTGCCTATATAGCCGCTACAAAGGACAATCCCATCGAAGTTTGCCAACAGATCAAATAAAAGAATCTAAGGATCACCCAACATGAAGAGAAAATGAAAATGGAACTGCAAAAGATTAGTCATCTTGAGCAACAGCTAGCAGAGTAATAACAACAGAATGAGCAATTGAAAGAATAGTTAAATCTAGAGAAACAAAAGATTGATTAGCAAGCTCTCCAGAAACAACAAAAGTTGTCTCAAGAACTCAAAAAACTTCAAGTGGCACTTTAGCAGGAAAAGAAGGCTAAAGAAGAACAAATCACACAGCTACAATTACAGGTAGAGAAATTCAAAGGTTATCCGAAGATTGATGAATTCAAGAAAGAATCCCTGGAAGTGACTAAAGCCTTATCTCAACAACTGAATATCCTTTGCCATAAAATATCATTGGTTGACCAATTGTGCATCATCACTGCATCACTCATTGAATAAGTAGTTGACACCAGGTTATAATTTGAAAACGTAGATGATAAGGTCACAAGATTTTTGTCCTGGCAAAGTACAAAAGAAGGCATGGCTACTAATCTACCAAAAATCCAAGAACCAAACAAACAAATCTTGTTTTCGTAATGGCAATCACAGTTAATAAAGGGTGAAAGAGATACTTCTAGAGCCAGGGATACAATGAATAGTGTGATAAAGTTGGTAAATGACAACTTATATGGAGCTAACCTGATCTCTTATTGCTCCCCAGGAAAGCTCCCAAAGGAAAAAGCCTGGAAAATCAATGGAGACAGGATCTGGCCAGCGGAGAAGAACAAATCGGCAAAGTGGAGAAGTTGACTTGGGATGCATTTTGTCTCTTCGAGGTCAAGCCGCACAACCAGTAGATGGCCAACAAATTCCTTACCGACATTGTCAATCGCATGGTTCCCGAGCTTTCAAATGCCACATAGAGGGGTCAACTACATTCCAGGCTGAGTCATCCTCCGAAAATTCAGCAAAAGCTCTCAATTCATCAGCTGCGAGTGCAAGAGAAGAAGTAGATATAATGAATGAGTTCAAAGGCTATCGCACTATTATTTTCATAAATCAAATCGAAGATTTTCATGTTTGCAGTTTGAATAGGTCAAAGTGATTTTTATTGAAAGTTAGTTTTTATTTTATTATTTAAACCCTTTCATGTATTTTAAGAAAGGATCCTCAATTTGTATAAAACTTGACTTGAGAAGTTACACTTTTTCACTTCTGAATATATTTTTATCAGTAGTGGATCAAGCTTTTACATTTTTGTGAAGAAACGTTTTCAAGACATGCACTTTTGTATCTCATGGAATTTTTCTTAAATAAGAAAGTGGAATCAGAGTGTTATTTACATTGGAAAGACTCAAATGCATGTGGTATTTCTATCACTGTTCTCTTGTCTTGTTTCCTTATGCGATGAAGCATTCCCTCTAAAAGTTGTTATTTTTAATATATGTATGCTCTTGAAACAATTCTTTATCATGTCATTTATGAAGATCTAGAATTGTTATTCTTCAAAGATATATGTCAGCAATACACATTGTTATGAATGCAATATGTTTTTGTAATTAATTTGTTTAACTTCTTAAGCAAAGTAATCATTATATATGAATGCCTCTTTCTATTCATAACTAAGCCATCTATATGATTATTTATCTGTTAGGAATAATCAGAAATTGCATTTTTAATACATCACTCAGGTTAGATAAGTATATTTGTATAATTTTGAGTTATAGGTTAAAGCACTTATCATTTTTATTATACATTATAAAACAATCATCCATCAAACAATACATCACTAGGAAACTGGTCCCATAATATCTAGTCGGAGCCACCATACCAAATGGAAAAGGAGTTGTAGTAAGGTTTGGACTGGGTAGTTATCCCCAATGTTGGTGTTAGGATTTTAGAGGCATCAACAGGTCCTTACACCATTACCAAGGTTGTGGGAGACAATGCATTTGAGCTCAACATTCCCCCATTCCTTGGCCTGCACCTAGTTGTTGGCTTGTTGGGGCCTGACCCAAGTTTAGAAGTGATTTAGCCAAATAAATCCAAAAACTACCGACCCTTTTGGCAACAGTCCATAGTGTGTGGATTGAGGTCTCACCTGAGGCAGTATGGGAGGGTTCTAGAAACAGATTTTTGAACCCTAGGGATGTCTTGATGAAGTCTGGAAGTTCATGAACCGATAATGTGCGCTCGCACGGTCCAACTTTCTGACCTTTGCGTAGCTCTGTAAGGGGCACAACGAGGCACAGTCTAGATCCCTTATCCTTACTGCATTATTATTATAGATCTTAACTTAATTTTGTGGGCCTAATATTCTTATTAATCATTCAACATTCATAACAATTGAGCACAATCATAAACTGTAAGGAGATGCATAAACATATAGATCTATGAATAGATGCACAATATTTCAGAATCAACTTAGCTTTTATTACTCTTCTGTTCCATTACAATCCCAAATCTGCCCTGCACATTCAGCTACAGGGGTCCATGTACACAGCTGTGAACTCTACCACGTCTTTGTGCACACAACTGCAAAACCTCTTCCTACTCCTACAACCCAAGACTTGGACTTACGGACTCAGAATGAATATCACATTGAAAAATGCATAATACCTTTTATCACCTCTAAAGCTGCCATCTACACTTAGAGCCTCATTATATTTATAGATTCCCATGGTTCGTGGACCATGGGTAGGCCAACACATTTAGTATTAAATTACAATATTTTAGGGTGGACAACGCTAGACTCTCGCGCTCTGCACCCGCATTTCGTGGGGTCTTACATTACTTTTGAAAAAAATTCAAGCTACAATCCCAAAAATCCTCTATGGGGGGATCCACTACACAATAGGCTCCCAACACAATAAACGTGACACATCCCAACTCACTCGGTTGGTGCGGTGATCTTTGCTCGGAGTCCATCCAGGAACTCTTGCACTTCGCGAATGTCTACCACACATTCCTTCATTGTTCACTGTATCAATTGTGCGTGACTCTCTGATGCATCATTATCAACAGCACCCTCTTGCCTTTGCGCATATGTATCATGAATTTGGGTTAGCATCCCCTTGATCATGGCAATGACCGTGAACTCTCCGTCGACCCAAGGCTGGATGCATGCTTTACACCCTTCTTCTTTATGGTCTGCGACGTCCACATATTCTTTTAGAGCTTAGGCCTCCCTTATCTTAGCGAGCCATTGAGTAATGGCCATAGTCTGCGCGGTCCCCCAAACATTGTCATAGGCCTGCTGTAGCTCCTGCAGTTCTGTTTCTAACTGTTGTAGCATTGGATCCTCCTATAGTGAAGTGAGAATGAAGAGGGATTGGTCGAACAATCCCATGTAGTCCTGTACAACATGCTCTATCACTTCCAACCCCAATTTAATGGCATGGTGGCACTGCGTTCTAACTTTTGGGGGTGTAGAGGGCTACACCTTCAATCGTAGCTCCGCGATCAGCAAGTTTAGCTCCAACTGAACCTTCGCGGCCTCCTCTTGGGTCTTGCAGACTTGAGGTGCCAGTTGGTGATTCTTTTCCGTTGTGGGGAGTTCCACTAGCACGACCAACTTTGGAATGCTGCTACAGGCCTCCTCCATCACTAATTATAATCCCTGGTTTTGGGTGACCAGGTTATTGCGCTACATGCTGAGCTATTCTAAATTTACCTTCTGCTCGCTTAAGACTTGGAGAGCATGTCCCTCCCTGGTGCGAAGCTCGGTAGTTACCCTATCCTGCAACTAGTATAGGGTTTCTCTAGGAAGGGTGGCCAAATTCAACCCCCAGACCCTCATGTCACCTTCGGCTTGTGCTAGGACAATGCCTTATGGTAACACCAATGTGTTCGTTGTGTGGGTGCATAACATCTGCTTAGCTTTAGCTACACCTTCCACATGGTGCAGTGTCATCAATCCTAGGGGTCACACTTATAATGCGTGCAACTGCGCTCTGAGCGCCCCCAACATAGTTGTCTGCTCCATCATCAACTCTTTCATAGCATCCTTAGTGACATCGCAAACTGGTTCACTACTGTCAACAAGGTCTTCCGCCACAGTCTTTTTTGTCATTGTCTTTTTGCATGCAGTTGGCTTCTCCTTGACGCATGGCCTCTTGAGTTGGGTCGATTTTGTTATAAAGTTCAGTCGTTCCTATGTCTCAACCTCCCCCTATATTTCTTGCCTTGTGGACATTTCCTGACATTCCTCAGTCTCTTTAGTGGGTGCAGTTATGGTTTGTGCCATCTGCTCTATTACTGCTGCCTCAACCGCCTTCTACTACGTGTCCGTTTCCTGTTCCTCGCGTTTTCTCTCTGCCAGCTTCACAATGCACAACTTGGTCTCCCTCTTTCGCTACTATGCTGCGATATTTTATAGTTCTACTAAGTCTAAGGCACGCCACTCCAGAGACCATGATGCCATCACATCAAAGATTGCATCATTTATTGCAATGAATGGCAACTTTACCCATGCTCAGGCTGGATGCTTACATGCTCGGATATACAGGTTATGCATATCCGCCTTGAATTCGGCCAAGATTTAAAAATTGTTGTATACTATTGGGGACAATCATAGCCCGCGGCTAACCCATGTTCAAATGATCACCTCCATGAACACCAAAAACACCTTAATCTTGCGAACGCTTATTGTGTCTTTCGTCACCCAGAGCGAGGTGTACCTCGCACTTCAGGTAGGTTCTTCTCAATTGCGGGAAACTAGTTGTCCCTTGGCAACTCCACTACAACCAACAAGATGCATAATACCAAGCATGTGTATTGGAAGGTCTTACCCTACTCCTAGGCTTCCCTACAATTCGTCAAAAATTCATCGTAGAAAAACTGCACCTAGTTGAACTGGACCCCCTCTACACAATGCTCTGCCAACGCAATTATAGATGCTGGAACCTCGTTTGCATGACATATCCTCATTAGCTTGCTGACTAGTAGCTAGGTGGCTACATGCACCTCTTTTTCCTTGATTCTTGGTATTACATACCCTCACTTCCTCTTCTCCAGCTTATATTTGGCCTTCATCACTTTTGTGAGGGCTAAGTCGCCGCTCTTTCCTCCTATTGCTACAGGATTGTTTCCTTTAATGGGCAACCAAGAAATATGGTGAATTAAATCTGTCGTGATGTGTTATAGACATTTTTGTGCCTTACAGATCTAAGCATTAAATTTCCATAAACCAAGGGATCCTAAGTCCCTAAAAGTGTTGTTCCGACCCCTAAAGGAACAAGGTCAACAGATTACAGCTTCTCCCAGAAGTCCTCCACCAGAAACTACTCAGAATCAGTCAAATCAAGATCATTTCAGCTGCTCCACTAGCTAGCTGCGTTGCATAGCACCCAAATACACTAGCTAGGTGCGTTGCAACACACCTAAATGCACTACTAGGTTGCGTTGAGCAGGAAATGACAAATGGCAGTGTCATTTCGCTAGGTGGAAAGACAATGGAAGCTTCCAGAATCTTCTCCAATGACACTTGCCTCACTGAGTTCGACCAAGGATGAGTAAGAGGCTCTCAGTTTCCATGTGGAAGCAAGAACTGACAGAGAGAAGACACTAGTCAAATCATAAGCTGACTCATCCTCTTTGCATACATCTATATATGGATCCCTCATCCCAGAGATCCAGAGGCTGGAATTTTGTACATTGTAGAGAATTGTTGTTGGTTTTGAGATAGATATCAGAGTATTGGGTGATTTATGCTTTGTTGGAGGTGAAGAGGGGCTTCTTTGCTGGGAGGTTGATGCTGGATCAGGAATCATCGGTTGTAACTCCTCCTGGATCTTCTTGTTATATCAATAAAACTATTTGAGTTTCTCCTACATGCTTGTGTATCATTGATGTTTGTTACATTTGTATGTTTAGCTTAAATCTGATCCTAAGCTATTTATGAAAATAAATCCATGTCTTTGTGTAGTTTTCTTCTTCTGTGATCTTACAGGAACTTGGTGAAGCTGGGCAAGTAAGGGAGCAGGTAGCTGGAAACTGTCAAAGAGGAGAGAGATTGGATCAAAGGACTAGCGCAAGACACAGGTTGGTTCATCCTATTCCTCTTCGTTTATAGTTCATAAAGAAGAATACGAAAGTAGTTTTCTCTGTTTGTTTCTAAGGTCACTGTCACACCTTAGTGGGATAGGGTCGTTCTGAATAGACACTTTTCCCGTTAACAAAATGGCGACTCCACTGGGGACGATTGTCTAATTAGTTTGTTTGTGTTTCTCTTGTTGTTTGTTTCATAAACTTAGAAGTAGCAATTGAACTGCATTTGCCATTAACAAATGCAAAGTAGACATCTGCTACTTCAATCCATTCACTGGATCTGTTTATGATTTGAACAGCTGATTCACAAATGATCTGATTTCCCTTTGTGATAGCTCTTAGACCTCCTTTAAATCTACCCTCTGATTGCGCATTACTGATTGCTTTTACTCGGCCAAAAACCATAGATTAAACTGCAAACCGTGACCCAAAACCCGGATAGAATTCTCGTTTCTGCCCCATCGCAGGCTCTGTGAAGAGGTTCTGCATCTCAACGCAGTTCCCGAGAGGGCTACCTGCGCTGCAATCCAGTTTCTCTGTGTGACAGGTGCGCTGATTAGTCTAGCCTTGTGCAGCTGAGGTTCTTTGCTTCATTTTTTTCAGTTTGTCTCTGATTTTTGCAGCCTGTGATCAGTGTATGTGTCTGTTTAAAAACCCCTTTTCTTTGCTGTAATTCCGCCTCCTTTGTACAAAAAGACTGTAGATTTTTTTTGTGTTTGTGGCGTCATTTACAGTTTTCCATTGCAAAAGTAGAATAGTCATACTGTCGTCCTTTGATTTAGATCTATCACAACTGTCGATTTTGATCTTAGGAGAAATTTTATTTGATGTTGACAGTCGATTATGCTTTTACTTTTGCCTTTGGTTTGAATTTGTGACTTTCTAATGTCGAAACGAGTATTTATTTCAAAATCATAAAGTGTCGTAATCATCTCTACCTTTTGATTTCGAAAAGAAGCTTGTTTGTGTTTGTCACTTGAAAGCAAATTCAGATTTGTACATCAACTTTCTTTTTAGGCATCAATATTAAGAAAGTGAAAAACAAATACATGCACATGTGCATTTGCATATTGACAGTTTGTTTGGCTTGATTTAGGAAAGTGCATTTACAGTGTGCTCTTTGCTCTTTGCAAAAAGATTGTGTCTTTCTTTTCCCCTTGTAGCTAGGATTTTCATTGCTGAAAAGAGATAAAAGTTTACTTATCATCTTTAGATTGCATTTTAGGAATTACATCTACATCTCGTGGTGAACCCAAAAGGTAAACTTCATAAGAAAGATCAACATAAAATAAATTGAATGAATCTAACAACGCTTTGGAACTTAACGCACAACATTTAGAGGTCTAGGCTAGAGACATATTCTGGCGTCGTAAAGCCTGGTAACTGTTGTCCTCACTGATGGTTGGGTGATTCCTCCACTTTGAGATGATAAGTGCCAGTATGGACTTGTGCTCCCACGTACCGTCAAGTATATATTGGGAGACCCCTATAGGCTTAAAACATTTTTATCAATAGGAAGCCGTGTCGGCTGCCCTACTGATCGCAATGCACCGAACACAGCATTCGGGAAGATTGACTACCGTACCGTAAAAAGTATTCTGCAGTTTTGTGATTGGTTTGGTACTCCCTCTACCTAGATCTCCAGAGCAGTCCCTTTCGTTCCTTTTCAGACTCCTTAGCGGAAAGGGTCCATCTAAGCACTTGTCACTTCAGGCTCATTAAAAATCGAAGGAGACTAGAGTCATCTTTTGTTTTTTCTCGACTCTTAAAAACTGAAAAAACAAGTTGTGTCAAAGCATCTAAAAATTTATTTTAAACGGAATATTCATTACCCTTTTCCTACGTTGATCTTAGGTTAAGAAAATGGAGTCTACCAACCAAGGAATTCCCCTTGGTGGAAATCCTAGTCCCTTCTCCTCTTGGGGAGATGTTGGTGCACCCCATATGGCCACATTGTCACTTCCAGGACTGAAAATTGGCTTTCCAGTATGGCTCTTCTCAACCAATGTCGTGCAAAACACCACTATTCCTGAATAATCAAATCAGCAATTAGACGAGTCCAGAGTTTCCCACCAACCTTCTACTTCCTCTAATTCTTCCTCTCCTCCTTTCTCTTCGCTTGATGGGGTTGGCAAAGCCAAAAATCAAGTTCCTAAGGAGAAGAAGGAAAAGAAGAAGAAAGAGAAGAAGAAGAAGGAGCCAAAGGCGAATGGGGGAAAACGAGTGTCATCTAACGAAAATCCACACACTGCACCGACCAGGCCTAAATCGCCATGTGTCATTTGCAAAGGAGACAACTTTCACAGAGATTGTCCTTGCATCCCTCAGATACTAAGGGACTGGTCTCCTCGTTTGCATAATCCGGTGTCATCAACCTTTGGTGATCATGTTGAAAGCAAACCGTCAACTAGCGAAAGTGAAACCCCAGGACAAAAAGGGAAAGCTAGATTTCCTTGTAAACTGTGCGAAGGCAATCATGTCGTCCACCGTTGTCCCTTCTTAGACGAAGCAAAAAGAGTTTTGGATGATCGTCCAGTTTCACTGTTACGACTTCCTCCTGGAGATAAAAAACTCTTGCCGAGTCCTTCACTTGTTGAGAATCCAGCTGGCCTGCTTAGGTGGTCGGCTGAAGCACCTATCATTGAACATAAACCAACTGAATCCATACCAGACGAAAGTCAAAAGGTCGAGGCGGCAGTTGACCCGGTCTTGCCTTCAGAGGTTTTATCTTCGGATGATACAGTCACTGAAGAGAACAAGGATGACACCGTCCAAATTCTCTTCATCAACACAGACTCCGACGAACATGGGGGCAATCTACCCATTCCCTTACCGCAAGAGGGAAGTCTGTCAGAGCCATACCCAGCCGTCTACTCGGTCCCACCTCCAAGCAGCCTAGTTGTCTCCTTCGACTGGAATCAACTAGGCAGACCCCATTTGCCAGCAAGTGTACCATTCCGAATTATCGTTCAAATATATAGAATGGTCATGGCTGGTACCATCATAGATGAGGGGGCTTCTGTGAGTATCCTTTCCTCTACTGCTTGGAAAGCGCTTGGTTTGCCATCGCTTTTGCCTGAGATGAGAAATATGACAGGCTTTGATAAAGGAACCAGTCGACCTTTAGGGATCCTTCCCAATGTGCCCATAACATTGATAAGGAAGACAGTTCACATGAACGTAATGGTAGTTCAAGGACCCTTAGATTACAATCTACTCCTTGGACGAGACTATATTTATTGCATGGGAGCCATCGTCTCCTCACTCTTTAGAGTAATGTGTTTTCCGCACGAAGGAAGAGTGGTCAAGCTCGTGGACCAGCTTTCATTTCCCGGATCACGCATAGCAAATAGTCATATACCATCCCTAAATGGTCTCTTCATGCAAGAAATGTCTCCATCCCCAGTCCGTCCTCTCGATGAGCACGAGTGATTCGGAGGGATATGACTGAAACCCAGGGGGCATGCGTCCTGGTCTGCTTCGGCAGGAAAACTTCGGGTATAGGGTAGGTTTCCGCGGGACAATATGACTAGTCTGTACCCCGTCCGTCAGTCGAAGAGGGGTTATTCTAGAATAAGATTCTCTTGTCAAAGTTATGTGAGTTTGCAGGCATCATCGCTCACCTTTGTTTATCTCGGTAGACATCGCCGAAGAAGTGTTTTGTTTGCACCGCGAATAGAACAATCTTTGGGTAACCTGTAAGAGGTAGGCCTTTCCTGATAGAACAAATGTTTTGTCTGCAAATTGAGGGGTAACCTTGAAACCATATTTTATACCTGGGGGCATGCAAACCTTTTAGAGTGCAAGTGAGGGGCGGTTATTTATTTTTTAAATTTTTAGGACCTCTAACCCTTTAAACTCGTAGGATTAGTCATCACCTAACTTGCATAAAGAAAGGATGTGGGGCAAAAATCTAAAAATTGCCATTTTTATATGAGACTTTCTTATCATATGAATGGATTAATTGAGCAGTTTTAGCACATAGTTCAAGCTCGTTAAAAAATAAACATAAGACATGAGCAAATGTTTCCACCCGTGTTTAAGCTCGTTAAAAAATGAACTATTCCCCGGTAAGTAACCACCGTGAATGTAGCATTTCAGCCATTAAAGCCTTGGTCGTGTTTGCACTGTCACCTCCACTTTTCCATTGGCCGATCATTCACCTCCATTTGACTGTTTACCCATTTTGAGGAACAGCTGTGAAGAGTGATTTCACTAGCCATCCTTGTGACACTGCCATGATTGGAAAATTCCAAACCTTACCTGGAATCAGCTGCTACCCGTTTTATCACTCGTTCCTCAAAAGACGAGTCTTCTTTAAGCTTTTTTCAACTGACTCATAAAATATGAAAAGATTGCTGAGTTTTGGCCTTCCAGCTCGTTAAAGCGACGGGAAGTGCTATCCCTCCTCTAGATTTTAATCTTTTTGGACTTGAGGGATTATTGCAGAAAAAGATCGAGCGCTTGTTTTGTTCGGCTCGTTAAAACTATCGAAAATTCATACCTTCTGTATTGTTTTATACTTTTTCGGACCTAAGGGATTAGATGACGAAAAAGGAATTTTGGAGTTATCTTTACGTACCTTTTCAGACTCTCTAAAGATGAAAAGGACCGATTTATCTTTGTCGTTAAACTCATTAAAAAGATTAATAGCGACAAACTTGTCTTTAGACGAGAACGAGTTTCACTATCTCTAGGCTCGTTAAAACATAGCGATGGGTTTGCCTGAAGGGAAAATTATAGAACAAGCATATGTTATCCTCCTCAAGCTTGACAAAAATAAAGAGGTACTGGTCAGAAATGACTGGGGAAAAATTGGGAAGAAAACTCAAAGAACCTTTATTGGTAGCAAGTCGCTCTTGAACATGACACTTCCACTCTGTGTCCGAGTCGGGTTGGGCTGTTTCATTCACCGGTCACATCACCATGGTCATGCCATACCATCCACATTTGGGGTAAATTCTACCAATCCATCACATAAGTGTCGCCGACATGTTCAAGAGAAGTCATCCAGAGAAGTCACCTGTGTCCCATCCACTACCATACATTATACTTCATTCTTTCATGACCACCATCCTGAACCATATATCATCAGATTGTTTTCACCTCCATCAAAATCATTTGCTCCGTTCCGTGTCATTGATGTGGGATTCATTAAGGCCCTCCTTTGACGGATCGCTTCTTGTCGACATCAGCTCATTACCCAAGAAGTTGATCTAGGAACACCCCATTCAGTACTTTGAAGCTTGCATGCCTCAATGGCAAGTTTCTCACTTCCGGCGACAGGTATACATCAATGACCTTCGACCGAAAGATTTTGCGTGGTGTTCGATGCCAAGTCCTCTATTCACACCACGTGAATTGTACTACAATACCTTGAGGGTCATCATCATTATCGGTGATTCCTCTCGCGCTTGTTAACAATTTACATCATTGACTGGTAATCAAGCGATGTCTTTCCATGTTCGACTTCAAAACATTTCTCACATGGATCGACTTGTACTTCGAGTGAAGATCGAACAAGATTGAAGACCCCGGATCTAGTTTCATCCATCCGGGCTGCGATATATATTCAAGAAAATAAAGACATTGAATTGTATAGCATTGCAGCACAGATAATCATCCTACCAAAAGGATGATGGCTCTATTCATCAGTCTACCATCAGACGATTGTCTATCCTATGTACATGAAAATAAATTTATAAAGCTGAGCATGGGAATGCCCACCTCAGCTAGATCATGAAAAATAGTACGAAGATAATGTATTGTATTGTATCTTATTACAGGTCTCCTCCCAGCATTGAAAGAACTTCGGATCCTCCTAATAAAGCATTTCACCCGATAAACTGCCTCATACTTTAGGGGGCAACTGTTATAGACATTTTTGTGCCTTACAGCTCTAAGCATGAAATTTCCATAAACCAAGGGATCCTAAGTCCCTAAAAGTGTTGTTTCGACCCCTAAAGGAACAAGGTCAACAAATTACAGCTTCTCCCAGAAGTTCTCCACTAGAAACTGCTCAGAATTAGTCAAATCAGGATCATTTCAGCTGCTCCACTGGCTAGTTGCGTTGCATAGCACCCAAATACACTAGCTAGGTGTGTTGCAACGCACCTAAATGCACTACTAGGGTGCGTTGAGTGGGAAATGACAAATGGCAGTGTCATTCCGCGAGGTGGAAAGGCAATGGAAGCTTCCAGAATCTTCTCCAATGACACTTGCCTCACTGAGTTCGACCAAGGATGAGTAAGAGGCTCTCAGTCTCCATGTGGAAGCAAGAACTGACAGAGAGAAGACACTAGTCAAATCATAAGCTGACTCATCCTCTTTTCATACATCTATATATGGATGCCTCATTCCAGAGATCCAGAGGCTGGAATTTTGTACATTGCAGAGAATTGTTGTTGGTTTTGAGATAGATATCAGAGTATTGGGTGATTTATGCTTTGTTGGAGGTGAAGAGGGGCTTCTTTGCTGGGAGGTTGATGTTGGATCAGGAATCATCGGTTGTAACTCCTCCTGGATCTTCTTGTTATATCAATAAAACTATTTGAGTTTCTCCTACATGCTTGTGTATCATTGATGTTTATTACATTTGTATGTTTAGCTTAAATCTGATCCTAAGCTATTTATGAATATAAATCCATGTCTTTGTGTAGTTTTCTTCTTCTGTGATCTTACAGGAACTTGGTGAAGCTGGGCAAGTAAGGGAGCAGGTAGCTCGAAGCTGTCAAAGAGGAGAGAGATTGGATCAAAGGACTAGCGCAAGACACAGGTTGGTTCATCCTATTCCTCTTCGTTTATAGTTCATAAAGAAGAATACGAAAGTAGTTTTCTCTGTTTGTTTCTAAGGTCACTGTCACACCTTAGTGGGATAGGGTCGTTTTGAATAGACACTTTTCCCGTTAACATGATGGGATCATCTCCTCCAACCAGAGATACCCATCATGTACTAGACACAGTAACTGCCAGATGATAATAATTGTGATGGGCACACGATGGTAGTGGGGTATCCACTAGAGGTGTAGTAACCCAGCCTTCTCCACACCACGTAACCATTTTTTCTGCAATAATCGCTCTGCGGCCAGCTGTGGGAACTTCTCGCTATCCATGAGGTCCCTGTCTTTGAACTTTATATTAGGCACCCGTCCTAGTGGTGGTCCATGAAACCTTATTTCGTTTGGAAGAAGCGGGGTCTAGAGTGCACTCTTCATGGCCTCTAGGTCCTTTGGTATCTTGGTTGTCCCTTTCCATGGGGGGATGTACGAGGGTAACTTTATCACTGAAGGTACTTGGGATACATTCTTTTCCTCATCGTCCTATGCCTCAATTTGGGCAATGAGGGTTTGCAAATCTTCCTCCTCCTCCTCTATTTTAACAGTGACAACTTTTCCCTTCTCTGCCATTGACAATTTACTAACTCGTGGGTTCCGTTGTGATACCTAGAATGACCCCATGGGCTACTTGTTTTTTTGTCGTCGCAGTGTGCATGGGGACTTGGGAACCTTTGGTGTAACAGCTGCCTCTCCAGGATCCTCTTGGGTCACACAGCGTTCTGGGGTTACTTCCGTGAATCACACTTTGGTCCTCGCAGCCATCATTGTTTTTACACTAGATTCATTCAGTAATGTACTCATGGGTGGCAAGGCAGCTTTGTGCTCAATGCTCTGTACTGGCTCAAATCTCAAACAACCAAGTGTTGCCTCAAGGCTACCCCAAGGGATTTTATAGTAACGTTTGAATTTTAATTTTCCCATTCCCTCCACCGTTGAGTCATTAATACCTTCTCGGCAGCAGATCATCTTGATTCTAGTTCTTAATTCCTGTCTTAATGGCCCACTGCCCACTCCTTTCTGCCTTATATTAGACCTCCTATCATGATTAGTGACATCAACGGTCACCTCCCAGCCTTCCCGCACAGTAGTGCATCCCCTTCTGCGCAATCGCGATCCTTATGACATACTGGCCTTGTGCGGAACCTCCTTCCTATGTAGCTCTCCTGTAGACTCGTTTATAGTCCCACGCCTTCTTTCAACTGCTTGGAGCGCTAAGACTATGCTTCCTATAGATAGTCAGGTGGTTGCACCCCTGGTGTGAGGCATCAATTTTCTTGCTAGCCCAAGCTACGGGGACCCTTCAAATACTCTTGTGTCCGGTAGTGTGTCGCGTTCTTCTTTGTATGGTATCGTCCCCTATTTAGTAAGGTGAGGTCACAACCATGGTAGCAGGGTCACAACTCCTTCTAATGCAGTAGTAGGGCTGAATAGACTTGGTCCCATTATGCTTAGTTTCTCACGGCCCTCTTACGTGACTTCGGTTTCCAGTTCGCTGAATTCTTTGTCCAACGTCATGATTTTCTCCCTCAGCCATTCCCACTCTTCATCGAGTGCATGAAGTTTCAAGCTCCCTTCCCGAATGGCTTCTTGTAACCACTTAATTCCTTTACCTAGGTCCTTGCATCTTGTCCCAACTGCAGGAGTTATGATCTGGGGATTCTTCTCTGTTCTCCTAGTTTCATCTCTTCTTGTTAGTCCTCACATCCTGTCCCAACTGCGGGAGCTATGATTTGGGGATTCTTCTTTGTTCTCCTAGTTTCATCTCTTTTTTATAGCGTTTTTACTTATGGACCTATAGACCGATCAAACCGCTGGTACACACAGGTCCCAATCGGTTTAGCTCGTTTGGTGAACATTGTTCATGACTCCACATAGCTTTTTGAATGATCCATCACAGACTGTTTGTGGAGTGCATTGCCTTCCTTGCTACCACGCCAGGTTTTGATTTTTGATCCTTAGTCTGGGAGGTGTTTCGATAGCACATGACTGTAGCCATCAACATAGGTGGGTGCACAAACTGCTTCATCCTGGCTACCCATCTCGTGTTCAACACTAGGGACTTCAAAACTGTAAGAACATCTGTATTCTGCATTCGCGCCAGTTCCCCATAGTCTTGTGATGTGTACTCGACCATCGTGCAGGTGTTGTGTACAACGCCCATTCCAGTGCATCGTACCACTACTATTCCAGTACTACACTTTCAAATTTCTCTAAGAATTCATCCACTCTTATTATCCCATCATATGTTGGAAGTTCCCTTGCTTCGATCATCATGCACCTCAGTGATCTAATCATCATGTTGCAACTCAGCGTTGTCGCTTTGTGCAACTAATTCTCCCAGCGTTTTATCTCTTCATATGAATCCGAAGTATAGGAACTGTCACACTGCCATGAGATTCTCCCATCCACAGTCAGGTTCACCCGATCCTGGTCTTTCACTGTTATCTAGTAAATGCAATCCAACTCATCATCACTGTCATCGTTGCAGACAGGTTCAGTGTAGCATGCACCCTCGGCGGGATCTAGTGGAACTACTATGCAAAGGGGCTTTTTCTCAAATGTCATCTTCCACTTCTTTAGGTTGATGACATGTTTCATATGAGTGGCCCATTCTATTCCTAGCAACGTGGGGTAAGGGTTACTCTCATCAACAATCTCTATCACCTCAAAGTCTGTCTACGTGCTCACGCCTTCGATATCCACTGTTACCCATTGCAATCTCCCCAAGGGTAAAAATTTATGTTGGTTCACCATTTGCAATTCAATGGGGTCCCACTGCAACATGGGTCTACCCATGCATTCCCACGTCTACTTCGGTAACACATTCGCGTCCGAACCCAGGTCTAGGATTACCTGATCCATTTCATATTCACCAATCTGTGTCATTAATCTCATCTCCCTCTTGGTTCGCAATGTATGCTTTCTTAGTTTCTAGACTACATGTTGTTCACCTGACCCTACACACCTAGTTACCAATTCCTGTAGTCCTTTTACTACTTTATTGTCACGTAGAAATTTCCTGCATGTCACTAGAAAGGTAGGAAGCATATAAGGATCCATTCCTAGCTCTGCTTGATCCTTACTGCCTGAGGTAGAGGCCTCAGTGAAGCTCTTCTTAGCTTCCATAAATGTCTCCTTTGCACGTTCCAAGTCAAACTCAGGTTCCATTATAGGGGCCTTGTGAAACCATGTATCTTCTTCGAGTTGCTTCCCCTTATCTTCCCCTATGGTCACACCACTTCTGAGCACCATGTTAACATTGGGGTCTTCCTCACATGGTTCAGACCTCATCATTTGAATATTCTGTGTTGGATAGGCTGAAGTAACCCTTTCTCTCACATCTACATGATCAACGTAGGATAGTCTACTGGTTTGTGATCAAATTGAGCATAGTATGAACAAGATAATCTTGTTGGGTTGGTACAATCGTGGGCGTAGTACACTGATCCTCCACAATTATAATAGATTAATTGTCTGCGGCCCCTTCCTTGCACCATTCCTCCTCGTCCCCGACCTCACCCTTGGAATCGAGTGCATGCCATCCATGCGGCTAGGTCAAGACCTTATGTTTCTCTATGCATTCTATATGTTGGGGTGCACTCCATAATTAACTTTTAGCTGTGACAACTGCACTCATTGTGGCCCATCGATCTATAAAAATTGCAAAATAGTTGCTAGGGAGTCTGTGTATACTTTTGTAACAAATGACAGTTGTCCGTCATGTGATTTCTTCCCACTTGATAGATCATGCACTAGAACACAGGTGTCGTACATGGCTCTGTCTGTGCCTCTGGTCTCAATGGCAATTGTGCCCCTCTTGCCAAGTAGTTTGTGAATACTAGATAGTGGTCTTTATCATGGCCTTGGCCTTTACATTTTATGCACCACACTTCTTCGCGCACCTCTGGCTTGGGTGCCCTATCTTGCTTCAAGCTCTACATTTCCAAGCAGAGAGTCTGAAGCTACGTGTGGATCTGTTGAACTCCCAATCTTGGAACCTGTATCAGTGTTTAATGAAACCTTATTACCATTTCCAACGCTTCTGCCTATGTTGAAAGCTTTTGTTACGACATTGCCATCCTCGGGTGTGGTGTCAAAGATGTGACTAACCACATGCAATGTTGTGCATCTATTACCGTCATATTAGCCTCGCGGATCATACTTTTCAGCTGCTAATCTAGATCCCATGGGGTCTCGCCTGGAAGCATCATGATTTCCTTAAACCTGATGATTGACTACGTCTCTGATTTAGAAAGGCTAAATTTCTTGTTCAATGCGATCTGGATCTCCGCTATTCGTGCATTTGGGTGATCATTCAAGTGCTTGATATACCATGTCAGCGCACAATCCTACAGTGCGCTTACAAATGTATCCTTCTTAATGTTATCATTAGTAACCCCTTGTGCTTCCCACACTTCTCTTACCACGAACTAGAACTGATATGCGTCCTCATTTCCTACTCCTCTGAATACGGGTAGCTTAATCGTGCTTGCCATACTAAACAGCAGGTTTGGTGGCGGTGGTGTAGGAAAAGATGGAGGTGAAGGAGGTGAAGCGAGTGGTGGCAAAGTGTAGATGGTAACTATTAAATGCTCTACCTTATTAAACTGACCGCACTCCTCAGAGGAACCCAAGCACGCTCTTCCTCACTTAGTTGTGGAGGTGAAATTAAAGGACTATTTCCTAACCTTTCGATACCTTTGTAGACCTTCCTGCTCTGCGTCGTTCCAATCATTAATGTATTTGAATCACTCGTTTCTCACATAACAACGTCTTAATCCATGTATTCAAAGATTTGATGTACTTACCTTGCAGTCCTTTGAGAAAACATTTTTCTGCTTCACTGTAGCTTACAGTCGTGTCTATCACAAATTCAGTGATAAAGCCTTCTATTATGCGGTCGAGCCAATGGTCTACAACCCATGCAATCTTATCTTCTGATGCCTCTAGCCTGAACAACTACTTTGAAGTCCACACTATCAGTTTATTGAGCTTATACCTTCTCTAGCTGTTGGCTAACCTTGCAATCCAATCATAAGCTCTGAAGAGAAGGACGCAAAGAAGATCTCATGGATTTCCATATATATATATATATGTAGCAATCTAGCCACCTCTTCTCAGATATCTACAAAGTTCTGTTTTCTTGTGCCACAAACTCGTGAAGTTTCTGATCCAACCACTCTTCAATTTCCTTCTTCGTAGGGTTCTAGTGTTCTGACATCAGACATCCCTTAGGCAGATTCCAGTCCCTGCAACGGAACCATTTGTTAGCTTTTTGGGGCCTGACCTGGGTTCAAAAGTGATTTAGCCAAACAAATCCTGAAACCATCGGCCTTTTCGGCAATAGTCCGCGGTCTACGGACTGAGGTCTCACCCAAGGTAGTATGGGAGGGTGCTGGAACCAGGTTTCCACACCCTAGGGATGTCTTGATGAAGTCTGGGAAGTTCGTGAACCGATACTCCATGGTCACACAGTGCAACTTTCTAACATTCACGTAGCTCTGTAAGGGGCGCGATGAGGCACAGTCTAGTTCCCTTATCCTTACTACATTATTATTATAGATCTCAACTTAATTCTATGGGCCCAATATTCCTTTTAATCATTCAACATTCATAATGAGTGCGTGCAATCATAAACTATAAGGAGATGCATAAACATGTAACAAAAGCATAAACATATAGATCTATGAACAGATGCACAATATTTTAGAATCAACTTAGCTTTTATTACTCTTTTGTTCCATCACAATCCCAACTCTGCCTTGCGCACTTAGCTGCAGGGGTTCACGCACATAGTTGTGGACTCTACCAAGCCTCTGTGCACACAGCTGCAGAGCCTCTTCCTAGTCCTACAACCCAAGACTCAGACTTACGGACTCAGAGCGAATATCACATTCGAAAACCCATAATACTTTTTATCACCTTTAAATTTTCCCTCTACACTTAGAGCTTCACTCTATTTATACATTCCCATGGTCCGTAGACCATGGGTAGGCTGACACATTCTATATTAAATTACAATATTTTAGGGCGAACAACCATAGACTCTCGTGCTCGATGCCCACATTTTTCAAGCTCTTACATTACTTTTGACCAAAATTTGGGCTACAAGGCCCAAAAATCCACTATGGGGGGATCCATTATCGAACACCAGTGTTCAATGTGGACTACCTTCGGCCATACTTTCAACCATTACTAAACACATCTGACATTGGAGAACAGCTCACACCCATAGAGATAAGTCCAGATTGCATGGAACAAGCTATAACTGATAAAATCATGGACACAAAAATCAAGTACACTCGCCATCAGAAGATCCAACTATATTTAGTTGTCAAAGTAGGCCAACTCTTTCATGAGGTCAAGTGGATCACCAAGGACCAAGTTTAGCAGAAGTTTCCTAATCCGATGGAGGAACTCAACGCAATGTGGACCATTGCTTCCTAAGGGGGGTGGAATGATCCAGGTAGATATTGGTGTCCACCCACCAATTCCACTTGGACCCCCACCATTGTTTCTTTTAGTTTTTCAGTTTCATTAATTGTAGCACAATTTACTATTTTTATTAGTTTTTCGGGTCCTAAACTTATGGAGTAGCTTTCAGGCCCTAAATGATGTTTTTTGGGAAAATTGGCAGTAACATGGGTCCATGGACTAATTTTTCTCACTCAAAAGTTATGGTCCTTGGATAGATCTTTCTAGCAAGGGATTTTGCATGTCAAACGAATATTGTATGCCAATGTTGGGACCCCAAGAAGTTGATGTACCAATTTACCCAAACAAGGCGCATAGTTTGGTGCTTCATCTCTTAGGGTTAGGATTTTGGATGCTTAGGGTTTTCCATTGTTTCTCAACAATAAATAGGCCTTCAAGCATCATTTTAAGATAGTTCAGGGGCATGTAGCTACCACATCTCTCCTCAGAGATAAGCTACCATTACAAGAGCTAGTTTATTTCCATTTTTGTTTGTAAGCATATTTCAATATTTTACATTAATGAAATGAAGTATTATTTCTGCCACATCTCAATATTTATGGTTATCTTTGTAATTTGTTGCATTCTTGTTTAAATCTAGATCACAGTCCCTGTGCAATTTTCAACCTATGTCGATAGTTAGTGTGCACTTTCCATTTATAGTCTCTCCTTTTTGGCTACGATCATACTTCTATTTTTGTGAGTTTTTTCAACTTTCACTTTTGCACCTTTCTCTTTCGAACGTGTTGATTTCACGTTTATAACTGTTACCTTTTCTTGCTTTCACTTTAATAAGTGTCATTTTCATGTTATTTCCACTCTCGCATGCATCGTTTTCAATGTCATTCACATTTTGCAAGTGTCATTTGCAACTTTACCCTATCATCACAAAAGTCATATTTTTCATGGAAAGTGTCGCATATCACATAATCATAGTTAGCGTTGATTTCAAGGGGTAGATTTCATACTAATGAGTCATACTTATCATGGATACATGTACTACACTCATTCCCAAAGTTTTATGCACTTTCATAGTTTGACAAAGTCTTCATATTGTCATTGCATGGAGGGTATTATGTTGTTCATGTGTTCTGAGTGATTAATATTGTGTTGTCAATTATTTCAAGTGTGTGATCATGCTCAAGTTATTCCCTTACTCAGTTTGACCTCACTAATCAAACACAACCAAATTATAAAAACACCTTTCCTAAGAAACTTTACTTCACTCAGCCCTCCTGAATTGTGCATTGTGTAGTTTTAGCCATCAATATTAGACCTTACCTCTTAGAACCATGCAATATGAAGTTTCTACCTCCTAAAACTATGCACTACATAGTCTTAGTGTTATACACTAGCTCGTTGAGCTCTAAAAATGTGCATATAAACCTCCCAGACATCTCCTTATGTGCACTACATAGGCTCAAGCCTTAAGCTTCCACCCTGACTCCTTGAACTTCACAACAACACAATGTTTAGGCCTCTCTCCCTCCAAAATTTCATATTGGGTGACTTCAAGCCCCAACCCTGCCTCCCTGAGCCCCTCAACCTCATAGTCACCCTACCCTTGTCTTCCTGAATTATGCATCATGCAGTCTCAGGCCCCATGCCTAGCCCCTAACCTCTTGAGCTACACATATGCTCAGATGGACCTTTTCTTTTAAAGATTCGAAAAGGAATGAAAGTGACTACTCTGGAAAATCTAGATAGAGGGATTACCAAACCAGTCGCAAAACTGCAATATACACATTGGTGATAAATGAAAGAGAAATTACCAAGGACTTATGTATGGCAGTCAATCTTCCCGAATGCTGTGTTCAGTGCATTGCGATCAATAAGGCGACAGACTTAGCTTCTTATGGATAAAGGATTTAAGCCTATTCTGGTCTCCCAATATATACGCTATTGTACAAGGAGCACAAGTCCATGCTAGCACTTGTCATATCAAGGAGGAGGAATCACCCAAACTTCAATGAAAATGATAGCCACTAGTTTTAATGATTCCGGAACACGTCTCTAGCCTAGACTACTAGATATGTTGCGCTAAGTTCCAAAGCATTGTTAGGTTCATTGAAATTTATTTAAAAGTTGATCTTGCTTAGAGTTTGCCTTTCAATGGTTCACCGCATGATCATGATTTGAAATTCCTAATATGCAATCTACAATGATAAACAATATTTTTTTATTTTGAGCAATGAAAATCCTAGCTAGTAGGGAAAGAAGATTACAATTCTTTCAAACAAATAGCAAAGAGCACACATGCATTTTCCTAAATCTTTTTTTGCCCACAATATAAAAAATGCTAAATGCAAATGCATGTATTTGTTTTTGTTCTCCTTAATGTGAAAAATGCCAATAAGGAAAACTAAATGGAGCAAAGATCTGAAATATTTCATTCAAAATGACATTTTTGACAAATTCTTCTTCAAAAGAGCAAGGAAGATTTCACGACACTTTTCAATTTTGAATAAAAATTCTTTCGACACTTCGAATAAAAGCAAATCGAACCAAATACATGAAGAAAAGTTCAATTGACTATCAAAGGAAGGAAGAATTCACGACACTTCTCTTTTCGACACAAAATGACAATTTTGTACCAAAGCGACAGATCGATTTAAACAACCTTTCAACAAAGGATTGTAAATGATGAACAAATACACAAAAACATCTACTAATCCTTACCTAATGGAGGCTGATCTATGTGATGCAAGTAGGCTTCAGTAAGGAGGCATTGTTGATAAGCAACAAAACAACTAAACAAAACTGAAAACAAGGTCAAAATCCCCCAATTTCTAGAATGGAAAAAGGGTTTAGTCAAACATCAAACCTGGGCTTAAAAAAAACAGAGATGCACCGCACTTACTACACTCGAGACGTGTGATGCATAGTAGGTTATAGTGGAAGCCAATGCGATGGTCCAGGGAGCACAACTGAAGTGGGTTTTGGCTTAGATGTGCAGCTATTTTCAATGAGTTAAGCTTAGCTTTGTGGACGGTAAAGAGTAAAGTATAGAGGAATGCCTTGAGAGGTTACTGGGCTACCAAAAGGGCATCTAGATGTGCTTGTAAGTCATGTGTTTAATTCATAAACTAAAC
This sequence comes from Pinus tabuliformis, assembly GCA_031772625.1. Lineage (NCBI taxonomy): Eukaryota > Viridiplantae > Streptophyta > Pinopsida > Pinales > Pinaceae > Pinus > Pinus tabuliformis. The sequence continues at coordinate 1,700,225,118 of CM062820.1, forward strand.
TAGAGATTGACTGAAGCAGCATTCGTCTACTATGCAATTGCAGAGCAGGAGTAGTTCGAAGGCTACGTAGCTGACTTTAAGCTTTGTCTATAGTTTATAAAACAAACAATAACAACAAACAAACATCTATTCATTCCCCAGCGGAGTTGCCAATTTGTTATGGGAAAACTAGTGTCTTGTCGAATGACTAGCCCTCTAGGTTTGGCAGCTACCCTAGAAACAATAGTTTAAAGTGATTCAACAATTTATTCTATGTGTAACAGGTAAGAGAAAGATAATGGAACCAACCTGGACCTTCCGCTTAATCCCTTGGTTGATCTCTGTCCCCCTTGTCAGAGCTTGCAACTCCTCCGCGTACATAACCCACTTGGAGAGTACCTGCATAAGTACAGCAACAAAGAATTGTCAAAGCATCATGATCTATTATGACATAAACATTACATAATCAGATATATAATTCACAAATGGTAACATTCACAATTGCACAATCATATGGAAGAAAACTTGAATAACTTTATTAATATAAGGGAGAATTACAACCCAATTGTTTGATCCAGCATCATCCTCCCAGCTTCAATCCCTCTTCACCTCATGAAATAGCAAGATCACAGCAACAATACAATGCTCTTCCCTCAATTACAAACTATCAACACTTCCTTGCAATTCACAATCTTCTAGCCCCTAAATCTCTTAGATGAGGGATCCATTTATATATGTGTGCAAGGGTGTGAGTCATCCATGGGGTTTGATTAGTGTCATTCCACTTGTTACAATTGGATCCATTTGGAGATTTCTCGGATCTCTTACTCATCTTTAGGCGAATTTAGAGAGGCAAGTGTCATAGGAGAAGTTTCTAGAAGATTCCATGAGCAACCACCTAGCAAACTGTCTTGGACATTTGTCCATCCTCGCCCATCACACCCTATAGAAGGCCTATTCAGTATGCATCACACCCTGGCAGTGTAGCACTCAGTATGCATCACACTTTTCTAGTGGATCAGTCAGTATGGTTCAGTTTAGGCCATTTCTGGATGGTTTCTTAAGTGGAACTTTTAGGGAATGATGTAATCAGACGACTATGTTATTTTAGGGTATGAAACAACTTTTTTAGGGGTTTATGATCCCTATTTTATCGACATATAAGTTTGGGGTTGATGTGCCCAAATATGTCTATAACAAAAGGAGAGGTTCATCCTTTTCAATTTCAAAAATTCCATCATTGTTTGATGTTTTAATGAGTCTAGCGAAGGTAAAACTCGACATCTTTTTCATGTTTATATAGTTTTAAAAAGAGGTGAAAATGAAAACTCCAAGTGGCCCTTTTCGTAGAGAGTTGTTCAAGTATAAAAAGGCATAAATAAATACTAAAGAAAACCTATTAGCCATTTTCAACTAAGGTATTCCCTTTTCGTAGATAGTCTATCTCAGTTCGGAAAAGGGTTCAAATTATACTGACTAGATGTCTTTTCATTTACTTTAACGAGTTCACAAAGACAAGTGCTCAAAAATCATTTCATATTTTGGGAGTCTGAAAAGAGCTAAAAGAGAACTCCTCCTAGAGGGACAAGTGGTATAAAGGGTAGAAATTTTTTTCGTTATGATGGAACTACTAAAAAGATGTAGAGGTCAAGAGGCTGGCTAATAATCCCACTCATCGTAACTATTCCTCAATAAAGGGTAAAAGCCAAGTGAAATCATATGATCGATGAAGAAAATGGTGATGATGGAATGAAAAAACCAAGGCTCATATGGAAAAAATAGGTTGATAAAAATGGTAGCGATGAAGGATAAAATCTGAATGGTTTTATTTTTAAAAAATCTTGAAACATGGGAAACTATTCTTGAAGTTTGGTTTAATTTTTATGCAAGCTTGAAGCATGGAAAACTATGCTTGAAATTGGTTTCATTTTTATACAAGCTTGAAATGGAGACAAACTATGCTTGAAATAAGTTCCATGCCCCCAGCATAATGACTCAATTTTAGGTACATGCCCCTCAAGCCGCATTTCATGCACCTAGGTAGACTATTGGGTACTAATAGGTGGATGAAATAAATGTTCATTTACGAGATCAAGTGAAAGACTCGATTGGAAATTTATGGCATCTAATAGAAGACTCGAATTGAAAGGAGATCTATTTCATTTTTTAACAAGCTTCAGAAAATAAAATAACTCTTCTCATAGTAACCTATTTCATTTTTTAATGAGGTTGACATAGTAAAAGAACTATCCTCATAATAGCTTGTCTCATTTTTAATGAGCATGACACATGAAAAGGAACTATACTTCGATACCTTCTTTCATTTTTTAAGTAGCGCGACATAGAAAAGGACCTCTTCCCCATTCCTGATCATGACCTTCAAGAGACCATGGCTTCCAAGAGGTTATCATTAGATGGGAGAATAATGCCTTGCAATGGATATATATATCAAGGGATCCAATGGAAAGATCATGCCTCAATGCCCCCAATAAATGATTCACCATATCACCTACTAGATCATTAGTAGACACGGTCATGCAATAGGTTGCCACAAAATTAATATGTAGTGGGGATGATACTGCTTTCATATAAGGACCATTTAGGGAAGTTGGTTGATTGGGAGTCAAATTAGGACCAACGTAAGAAAGTTAGTCAATAGTCATGATTCTTCCTTCATGCGGGAAGCACATCAGATGAAACAGTGAAGAGATAAGAGATTCATTTACATAAAAATAGTCACTCCCAAGGACTAAATTAAAATTGAAAGGGCCTTTAACTACCATCATATCGATATAGACATTTTTTCCTCCCAAAGTAATGGAAACTTAGGAAGGATCACTGGCACTTCACTGGTTCCTCTTTTAAAAGTGAACATATTCTAGTTAATAGGCACAAGCTGCGGAGAACCTATATCATTCCAAGTATTTGAGGATATAATACTAATATAGGTGCCTTAGTTTATGATTGTGATAGGTATGACCACATTATAATCCTATACGATGATCTGGAAGGGCATGTAAGGAGGAAAATGATATCTTGTTAGTCGACTCCAATCAAAGTAAGTGACCATAATACTGAGAGAGGGTGTCGTAGAATTGGGATAATTTCCCCCTTGTGTTATGGTGATGGGAGAAATTATCTTTAGTTCTTTGGGAATGGGAGATTTCCCCCCTGTGTCATGGGAATGGTAAAATTAGCCACCATTTCATTAGAACCTGGAGAAATAAGAAGAACCTGAGCAGTATGAAGTTCACTCTTTGCAGGAAATTTATTATCAACTGAAGATGGAATCAATTCAACCATTTTTTTAACCAATGGTTGGTTGGTAACAGACTCATGGGATTCACGTTCAAAGAGAATGGGATTGATTATATTTGAATTCTGATCAATTTCTTCATCAGCTAGTGGAGGATTGGGAGAAAGCTTTTGGTAACCAACCAAAAGTTGTGGCTGAGAAGCTGTAAGGTTTTCCAACACTTTCTAGGCTTCTTCCATAGAAGTAAAAAGGTGAATAGGATGTTTCACTTCCAATAACTTACAGGGAAATTTGACTTTACTCTTTTTCCCATAGACCATACTATCGCTAGTTGAGGGTTTGTCCCTAGCATGATCCCTAGAAGCTAATGACAAAGGTGATGTGAGCCTATGGACCACACTTATAATACCTTGGGAATACTTGGACAATCTCTTTGAACTTGGTCATGCTTACATAAAATGCAAGGGAATCTAACTTTACGAGGCTGATTGGAAGATTTTTCCATACTAGTTGCGTTCATAGCAATGGTTGCATGGTTTCCCCCTACTTATTTTAGTTATTCTTCTTCATCCTTTTATTCTTCTTTTTATATTCCTAATTACTTGCATTAAAATGTTCACCAGGCAAAGAGGAAGAAAGGGATGAAGAACCAATAGGTGAAGAAGGTAAAGGGTCAACTTTAGGATCAACATGAGGTTGATGTTGTTTAGGTGTAGGAGATTTTGATTGAGAAGTAGTTTGCACATTTGGAACCATAGGGGTCGAAAATAACCAAATTGGAAAACAAATGGTAAATACAGGAAGGGACAAGGTTGGCATAAAAGGAGCACCAATATTTCAAAAAGAAGGAAATGGAGAAAGATTCCCCTGAAAGGGGTTCCCTTGATCACTAGACTCTCGAAATATTTCCATTAGTATCAATGTAAGATCCACTAAGTATTTTTTCCACGGGGAGGATGTTGTTCCATGGTGAATTAATTGATTTTAGAAATTAAAGACACAAAAAAACAAAGGGGTAACTAGGCATATAACTTAACCAAGCAAGAGTGAATTGCAATATACACCTTGGTGAACTAAGGACTTAACATATGGCAGCCAAACTCCCCAAATATTGTGTTTTATGTGTCACGTTTTATAAGGTAGATGACGTGGTTGCCTATGGATGGATAATAACCTATAGGGGACTCCCAAAATATACTTGACAATATGTGGGAGTGCAGTGCGTAGTAGTGCTATCTAATTTGTAACCATTTGATGAGAGTGTTCCAATATACTTTACGTGCATGGAGCACCATCCAATATAACCAAAGGTACATGGAGAACGATCCTATACACCCACATACATGCAACGAGATTTCATCCCTGGGAGGCAATACTGAAAAACAATGAAAACTCCTAAATTTAACGATGTCATAACACATCTCTAGCCTATACCTCTAAGTGTTTGCGTAATGTTATAAATGATCCTTAGGTTGATTCAAAAATTTTTACTATTTATATTTGATTAAGTTTAATTTTTGGGCTCACCATGAATGTTACTTGAACATCCAAAAATTCAAATATAACATGAGAAAATGAAAATCTCTCTCTCTCAATGAAAATATAGCTAAGGAATGGAAGAAACAATCAATATGCAACATACAACATGCAACAAACACGATGCAAGATGCAACTTCCCTTTCAATATAATTAACCTGATATCAATGCACATACAAAACCCTAAATGTAAATGCCAAATTTTTTCTTTTCAACGTAGTTAATTTTTGAAATGAAGAAAACTAAGATTGAAATGCTTAATCACTTACTTAAATGCACTTTTTAGACCGAGGACTAAGAAAACAATTCATCCAAGTGGTCAATGACCAAACCAAATCAGTTTGCAAGCGACCAAATGATAATAATAAAGAAAAATCAAAACCAAATATTACCAAAGGGAATCCAACAAAAATTAAAGCCAGATGGAGGCTTTAGAGAGCCCAATAGATACTGAAGACTCAGGGAAGGTTAGCTGGAAGTAGGCTAATCAAAGAGACACTGAAAAACAATGGAAAGTTTTCTTCAAAAGCAGGGCCCAGCACTAGTGCAAATGAGGCACCCGTGCTTTGAAACACCAATAGAGTGGTCCTAGATGAGGTGCAATGCTCTGTGAGAGGAACTGGGGGTGCATTGGCCGAGAGATAGAGAATTCAGACAAAAAAATTGCAAAAGAGACTGAATGAAATCGCTTCCTAGCCTGTTATTGGCTGGGTAAAGTAAGAAAGGTTTATCAAAGAGCAAATCAAATACCAAGGGAATACAATGATCCCTAGTGAGATCGCCAATTTTTTATGTGGGATTTATGATTGTGGAGAAAAGTATCTTCCATAAGCTTGGTGGCTGACATACAACAACATAAACAGAAGGAACCCAATGCTTTCCTTAAAGTAAATAGATGATGAAATGAAACCTACCTAGAATTTGTCACAATCTTCATTCCTTCTTTATATTAAATTCTCCAATTCCATCATTGATTGCCAAAATCAGAACTTCCACATTCAGATAACACAAGACAAGAAACTACGATACCTATGCAGTATCATGTAAATACTTTATTCAATAGAACAACATTCTATTGAAATATATGAAATAAAAACATCACATATAGGAAAATAGAGAATTATTTGCATAAATATAAATGGAAGGAGTTACAACCATAAGTAGATGTTGATATTATATAAGAGATCCTCCAGGCTGACTTGTGCTTTCCTTGTGAGGATGTGCACCTCCAATCACCCTAAATGCATGAAATGAAACCTCTCACGACAACCACATAAGGGTAGAATCACTCTCCAAAAGCCAACGTCTTTCATATGGAAGGTCGTAAATATATAGAAGAGTGGGGTAAGTTAGGAGTTCTTATCCAATTAGAAATATAAAGTTTTAGATCCAAATTTGATGGGAGGATGGGATCAAAGAATAAGGGATGGAAACTCCAAAGTAGGGTAGCATAGGATTCGAATGTTTTATCTGAGGTAAATGGTTGCAACACATTCTAGAATATTCTAGAAGAGGAGGCTTCCATAATTTCTCTCTTTTTCCCGAGTTTCTAGAGCCAATGTAGGTGCAAAGGGGAGCAACCTGTAGCTAATCAGCCTAGGCCAAAGTGGAGGAACTAGTAGGTGAGCTTTGTCCAAGAAGAGGCCAAGGAGCCTTAGCCCTAAAACTGGCTCGGGTGATGTGGTTTTAAGTAGAAACTATAAGAAATGAAAGAGGAATGCTTAGGGCTTTGTGCAAGCTGATGACAAGGGGGAATATGATGTTGATTAATCCCATTACGAGGCTCATTCATCGGATGTGAAAAAAAGGACTATAACACTTATATTAAGTCTTTTGAAGTGTTTAGTGAATACTTTTACTACATACCTAATTTCTTCAATATATATTATGCTTGTGCGAGTAGTGGTTGACATGATTTACATCATCTCTTAATCGAATGCATTGTTGAGAATAATTGATTGAATGCATCATAGGGTTCCTTGTGTTCTCAAGTACATGGTGATAACTCTGCATTAAAGTTCCAAATCCAACTCTCGCTGGGGTTCTATTTACAAGCTTAGTAAACCCTTATCCAATATCAAATATTTAGCAATGGATTGAAGTCATGAACATTATGGAACAAGAAGGTGCAGAATCACCATATAAAGAATGTAATACCATAGAATTATATGAAAATATGAGAATGATGGTTTAAAATATTCATTATTATGCATTAAGGGTGTTATATAAATAAAATTTTGTGTTATTTCATTCCTTTATTTAAACCCTTATGTATATATTTAGTTATATTTCAATTCGAATTTTAATAGATTACAATTTATTTTATTTAATTATTGTTACATAGATTATATTATATAAGCTTATTTTGCATCCTTTATATGATTAATACTCAAATGTTTATTCACAAATATAAAGACTGCAAAAAAGCAGCTTAAATTTAACAATTGTTAAGACATAAAGAAGTAACAAATGAATAAGCGCCATTTTATTTATTTCTATGAACAAAATCATTTAAGTGTTTCCTTCTCAAAGAGGGTGATTATTTTAAATCTTATCTCTTGCATTAAAATGAATATTGTAGCCTATTGTTGTATACTGTAGGGTTAGGGTAGCTATTTATTTTTCTTTTATTTTCTCTCTTCCATCAAGTTGTTAGATTTAGGATAGTTCCTTGAGGGCTACAACTTGGACAAGGATGAGGTTGTGTGCTCTTGGATTCTTCCTTTCGGGTAACAATTATCTTGAAAAAGGCGATATTTTTAGGTTACGCCAGCCTTTGTATGAGCTCAATTCTACTCCTGTAGCTTAAAAAAATAGGGAAAAATCTCCCAACACTTCTCTCCAACTACTGAGAAGTCTAAATGTGCTGGTGTCTAGAGTGAACCATTATGAAACATCAACATCTTTCTATGTGACCAAACTAGGGAGTGTTCAGTTTCTCCCTTATGATTTTCATCAATTTCTCCTCAAGTGATGCCCTCGTGTATGACAATCAAAGGGCTTCACTCGAGGAGAAATACCATAACATGTGGGTTCATATTGGCAGATATATTTTGAGGAAATAATGACATAATATATTGGGGAATATAGAGGAGGTAAGGCGATTTTATATTAGTAGGTATTAAAAATGGAGTCAAAGTTAATGAAAACTTCTAAAGTCGTATAAAAAATGTTAACGAAAAAATGGATACCTACAAAATCTAGTGAAAGTAGGGGCTTTTTAAATTGGGAAGGTGTATTTGGTTTATATTTGTAGGGGATAAAATAATGTTATTTTTAGAGGCGTTTTCCAATATGCACTCAAATTAGTGGTATTGTATAATATGCCATGAGTGCACGTGATATGTCAGAGGTTCATTGAGTAAAGCCACCATGGTTTCATAACAACCAAATTCACATCCTAACACTAAAATACCATCTCATTTCCCCTTGTTTGAACAATTTTACATTTAAGGAGGAATCAAGTTAACCTAATTATCATGGGTTTCTTGTGGCTTCTCAACCTTTCTCATGTAATAAAACTCCTTCCTCAATTGATTTAGACCTTCTCAACTCTTTGTTGGATGTTGTTTAAAATGATTGTACTAGTGTATGGTTGAGTCTTGGTTGCAAGGAATATTTTCTTGATGTGTGTAATTATTCATCCTTTTATTTAATTCAAAAGGAAGTTTTTACATTTTATTTAAGAGACTCTTTTTTAATGCAATTAGTAGAATGTGAAGCATTTGAATATCAGGCTTCGAAATTTATGTTTTTTCTCAATTATGAGGTAAAGGATATTTAAGATGATGAAAACATAATATTTTATGTAAGCATTGACCATGGCTTGTATATGTCTTCTTACGCTTCAAGTCTGATATGTGCTCCTATAGTTGTTGGTTGGCACGTTGCGCAAGATGGACAACTAATTTTCTGGCTTCTTGTCAAGCCTTCACAAACACATGATACACGTGATTTTTGGTACAATGTGCACCTTTTTTGGACTAACTGTCTTTGAATCATAAACCTTGCATGAATTATTTGTGATGCATTTATTTATGCACAAATTTTTCTACAATGAGTATGACCATATACCATAAATATTTTCATGTACATAAATAAACAAATAATAAAAACAAAATAACAAAAATACAACACAATTGTTTTTACTATTTCTTTTATTTCTGTGTTATGTAGCTTTGATTCCTTTCGTATTAATTCCATTTTTGAATTTGTCCATCCCTTTTTTCCTCATGTTACAATTTTGTTTTGGTTTTCCATTTGGTCTTCCTCTTTATGGTTCAGTTACCGATCAACTCTGCAATGTTTCACTTTGTCGTCATCAAGATTAGAGGGACTTCAGTGAAGCTTATATGGATAATGGTTATAAGGAATATATTCATGTATTATTTGTCATTGATGTGCTAGTATTTCAGTAAGAATAGAGGATGTAGGGAAAAACTTTAAATGCCATCCATGCCCATGTTTAAAAATTCAGCATGATTAAACTTGGGTTCACTTATGTGGAGCTCATGCCTAAAGGAAATCCTTGTTATGCCCTTATATCATTTTCCTCCCCCTTATTTTTTTCTTTTAAGTGCATTTCCCAACGTATAAATGACACTTGAATACTTTCCTTCACTCGCACTAATGACTCCTTCTCATCCCTAACATTTCATTCTTTTGCCCCTTCCTTCACCCGTTGTACTTTATTGATTTCACACCTTTTCACATCCTTGGTGTCTTTTACTTGTGCAACCCTGGAACTAATGCAAACTTGTTGGTTGCAATTTTTTATGACATTTTTCTTCAATGTTATTGTATGTATACTCAACTATGGTCACTCACCTCACCTCGCCAACTTCTTATGCCTCAATTTTACAACCAACACAAATTTTCACACCTACATTTGGTTGGGCCTATTGGTATAACTAGACTTGTTATGTGATTTCAAAAAATAAATGAAGTGATTGTTCCCTGTTGGGTAGTGGAAGCCCCGTGGAATGAGTATGCGGTGCGAAGCCTATAATTTTCAGTAATAAATTAGGGTAAAAGACTTCGCAGAAAGCGCGGAGCACGAGCTATAGTAGGCTGAGTCAAAGGGTAGTCCACTCGGAAATAATGTAAAGAAATAGTAATAGAGTCAGCCCACTGTGGGATCATAGGACAAGGAAAAGTATAAATAGAGTGACGCCCTAAGAGGGAAAGGTAAGAAAACTTTTGGTTTTTTGTCTGAATATGTAATGGGTGAATAGTCTGAGAGCAGTTTTAAGTCTGAGTCAATGGATTAGGGTGGAAGGTAGAGGCTTTGCAGCTGTGTGTGCAAAGGCCTGGAAAGTCCGTAGCTGTCTGCGCAGAACCCTGTAGCTAAGTGCGCAGGTTGGATTTGGATGTATTGTTGAAGATTGGTAATAAAGATAAGTTTCTTCTGAATTCTTTGCTGATTGCGAATTTACTCTTTTATGATAATTGAACTATTATGATTTCTGCATTTGCTACGGTTGAATACATGTGAACAGGGTTAATCTTGATGCGTGAAGTAACCAAAAGCAATAAATGTTTTCTTAAAGACCATTTTAACTAGATCAAACTGGTAATAACTGCTTCAATTTGTAATAAGGACGATAAGGGTATTCTGATATGCATGGATCTGGTGTAGCGTGAGGCTGCGGAACAATGCGTGAGCCCCATCTCATCCAAGACATCCCCAAGGTGCGGAAAGGGCTGGTAGCTGCTGGATTTGTTTGGCTGAATAATTCTTCTGAGCCTGGGTCAAGCCCATATAAGCCAGCAAATGGTTCCACTGTCGGCACTGAGATCTGCCTAAGAGGTGTCTGGTGTGAAAGGTGTGGGCACTAGAGGAAAGAGTGACGAAGGATCAAGACGGTAGCAATTGCGAGCGCCATCCAGTTACCGATATTCAAGGGAGCAGGAAGTGAAGATCTAGAAAAGTTTTGGTTTGTATTGAATTCAGTATGGAACGTGTAGCAGATCACGGATGATAATATCAAGAAATCCATCTTAGTCAGCACACTACAGGACCGAGTGCTAACATGGTATATGAACTATTCAGGCATCAACCCAACTGTAGGTATAGCGAACATCTACATGGAGTTAAAAAAGGAGTTCAGCTGGCCAAAATCGGAGTTGTAGTCGGTCGTAGGATTCAAAGCAATCATGATGATGCCTGGTGAGACCCCATGGGATCTAGGTCATAGGTTAAAAAGAACTATTCGCAAAGCCAACATGACCCTGACGGATGCACAACACCGCAGTTGGTTTATCGCATCATTAATGCCATATCTAAAATTGGATTTGTCACAACAGAAGATCTCATCCCAATCAGAAGCATTGGAGGTAGCAATGTGGCTGCACGAAACCTTGGTACAAGACCTAGGTTTGGGAGTTCAGCAAATCCAAGCACAGGTTCAAAATTTGTGTTTGGAAATATAGAACTTAAAACAGGACCACACGCTGAAAGTTTGGGAAGAAGTCTGGTGCATCAATTGTAGAGGCCAGGGACATCATAAAGACCATTGTCTAGTTGCAGTGAATCTTGTGATCATAGGGGGACCAACATTGTTGCGACTAGAGGGATAGGCAGGGCTGTGCATGATTGCCCCGCTCTAATGTGCAATCTGTCAAGTAGGAGGAAAACACAACATGGATAATTGCCACCTATTACTGAAATATAATCAGACCCCCCAACAACTCTTTTTCAACTTTTGTAGATTGGTGGGTCACGAGGAAAGGGAATGTCGAATGTTAGTAGATTAGGCATCTACCTACCGAATGCAGACTGAGGGGCAAGGTCAAAACCTAAGTGAAATATTTGCGCGTGGTGGATTCCAATGATGAGGAAGAGGATGGGGACATAGATGACGTCACGGACAGATAACTTGTTATAATTGTGGTGAAAAGGGACACTATGCTCGTGAGTGCACGAACCCAACTAGGATATCATGTCCTTATTATGAACAGTTCGATCACGAATTGGTAGATTTTCCAAACTTGCTTGTCCAATTAAACGAGAAAGGGGTGCTTCAATCTCTGCCAACCTAGAATGTCCAGATGATGCATGCGGAACCCTGCAAAGAGTAAACTAGTATAAATATGGTGCGAAGGAACAACACAATGAAAGGAGTGAACACAGGAGGGGAGCCAGGCAACTCACCTATGGGGAACTGTATTGTTGAACTAAAGCAAGGAAGGGCAGGGAAAAATGAAGATTAGTTGAACTTCGTGAAAGCCACTACCTCAGGTGAGAACGACCAAATGGAAGCCAAAATGGACCCCTCCATGATCACCTCCTTTCTTAACGCATGCATGAAATTGTTGCAGAATCAGAAGGTTGTCCAAGGGCTATAGGAATTGATTACCAAAAGCACCGAATTCAATGAACACTACGTGGTCCGGAGGACAGAACGACATGCTCTATGCATTGGACGAGAAATGAGAATGACGACATAGATAGGAGATTATGAGATGGATCAAATCATCTTGGATTTATGCTCGGATGCAAATATACTACCTAAGAAAACTTGCGAGCATATAGGCAGGCCCATACTACAAGCGTCCCCGATTCAACTACGAATGGCTAACCAGAAAAAAATCTTACCAATGGGCTGATTGCAAGGGATGATGGTGGATATCGATGGTGTAACAACCCAGACCGACTTCAAAGTCATAGAGCTTATCAATGATAGCAATCCTTACCCTACTTTACTTGGGATTTATTGGGCCATCGACATGAAAGGAATCATCAACTTGAAAAGGCACATGATGACTTTCGAAAAGAAGTCACTTCGCATAGTAGCTCCGCTGGACCTAGTGGAAGGGGAGCGCTACACAGAACCCGTCCGCGACGAGGAAAATAATGATGAACTGGATTTCCTTTATCAGATAATGTCGTAGAACCCCTATCAGATGCATTACACCAAAAATAGAAGAACCTCATGGGAACGTGAGAGTATCTGCACTATCGATTCTAAGGAGGAAACAGAGTGTTGGCAGAATCAATTGCAGGGAGTTACAACACTCAACTATAATAGGGTGACTCAGTCGGCACGATGTGAAGAAAGGCACCACCCAAAAGAGCAGGACATGACCACTGAAGACTAGCTCACATGTCTAGTACAGGAACCACCCAGTGCATCAACAGATAGGGTGCGCAGACTGATAGAAGGATCGAGGAAGCTCAGATACACGAGAAAGTTTCAACTCCAAATTGGAAGATATGCACGTCGATTAAGTTGGCACAAAATTATAGCATGAAGAATATGGGTGTATGGCGGACGACCGACACCTTAAACAGACTAGAGTGGACCACAAGATTATCAGGCTAGAGGGAACCTCCCCCATACGACCCAATCAGACACTATAGGAATAACTTCTCTCACCAGAGATGGCATACACAACATGGTTCAATAATTGTGGGCTACCATTTGGCGTGAAAAACGATGACTTGATCAGTTGGAACTAACTAAGGCCCGAATCCATGACCACAGTATGAAGTTGGACAAAGCCATCGAGAAACTTCAATTAGAAGTGGCCGCCCTAGATGACGAAAAGGAATGGCCCAAGGAAACCAACATGGCTAGCTTTCCTACCTTGATATGACTGCACCAGAAGCCATAGGGGTGCACACACCATAATTTCATGATAGAAGTAGGAGGACATCTAGGGTGCTCGCAACCCAGGTCAGTGAGGAACTGGGGGACCCACGAGAAGGGTTCGCCCTTCTGACTATCCATCGAGGGTTCAGTCCCAGCACCCCAAGTAGTTGGAAGAGTGTGCAAGACTATAAAACAGGCTATTGTATAATGGTGCAATATGACCACCGGCCCCCTGCATAAACTGCATCTGTGACCTTGGGGATTCGCTGCTACAAAGGAAAGATGGAAAGTTACCATTAAAGATACTACTCATGGTACGATGGTGCATTTAAAGCACCTTGAAGTAAGCGGCGGGCCATTAAGGCAAAAGCATAACCATCCAAATCACATTTATGAGTTATCACAAGAACAGCCACCAGTTTTCAGGTTCAATCAATATATAAACAATGTAAAGGTCACACAACCACGTCGTAGTGTCTGGCAAGAGAATCAATCTGTATTGCCTACATCATGAGCACCGAGGAAGTTCAAAATAGTTTGTGGTTTCAGGCAGTGCCGCGTCATTACAAACATGTCATCTTGAAAGCTCAAAGGCCCATCGCCGATAGTCCATAGCCAGAGTCGCTGCAGGAAGTAGGACACTCTAAATCCCCATGAACACTGAAGACCAAGAAGAAACCTCCACTCCTGGAATCAGTTTGGCGGTCGCCACGACACTTGCAGGTTTGCAAGTCTACAATGAAGGAAAAAGGTAAAACTGTTATCATCAATAGCAAGGAATAAACAGAAGAGTCTCCCACAAGGATCGAAGAGGACATATCTAAGGAAGACCTTGTACACCACTGCAATGACCCAAGTATATGCCTCCAAGTAAGGGGATGAACAAGGTACCCACAGACCTGGATGAATTTAGCAGTATAATCACTAACCCCTCTCTCTTGAAAGATGTCCCAGTAGAAAATTTGATCGTTTGTTGTGTCACGACGATGAAATTCAATGATTTCGACCTTGCAGATTGAACAAAATTTCTGCATCTAACGACAGATGCCTTAATGGACCACATGATAGAAGGCATGGTGACCACTCTACAGCCAAAGGAGTGGTTGTGAAAGGTGGATGAAGCTGGATTACTTTGTCTCCTGGCAATTCTGCACTTTCTCTCGCCCCCTATTACTGTGTTAGTCATCAAGCAGTTGCTCTGTCTAGTGCACAAAGATACACTGTGGGTCGGTAAACCCATCTGTATCACAGCAAAACTTGTTCACTGGGTCTCGTATCTACCCTGCGCCGGATGGAACCCTTAGGAAATTACAACCAAAAGTAATGATGTAGGAATGATATAACAACTAAAGAAGACATATAAGATCACCAAGGGAACACGATGGTACAACATTGGCAGTATCTCTGACAACGCAGTCGGGGTGGCCACTCAGTTGCTGGCAGGAAAAGTAATGAGGAAATGTCGGAGCTCTGAGGTCTCCACCGTGGTTATTGCACTTGCTGAAGAATGTGCCACTGGTGTACGATTCAATTGGTCACAATTTCTTTGGGAAGAATTTCTAGCCAATTGTCATGAAGTCCAGGAAGAAGGTAATCTATTCTATTATGCGTGGCTGCTACTATCCCTCATGTTTGTCGCTACTGAGCTGCTTGAAGACAACCAATTTCCAGTTTTAACCCCAGAATGGCTGGAAGCCGTGCAGTATGCGTCCCTCTTGGTGACCAAGGATGCAAGCATAATTCACGGGATTAAGATCTTTTGGGTATTGATGGACACAACTATGCGTCAATTGATCAATGCATTACCACGCTTAACAAATGAAGTTTATGAGATTATGAAGCACATTGTGGAATTCAAAGTAGATATGCATCACGTCTACATCCGGGCACGGAAGGAACCAACCTAGGCATGGAACCCTCTCTGGTTCATTGTCACTAATGACGTTGTTCACAAGATTGTCAAGGCTTGGCCCACGGCTTGGCAAGGACCTGTGATAGTGGAACGTGATGAGGCCGCTATTCAGAAGCAAAAAGAGGTAGCCAAGCATGCAGTACAACAAAAGAGCAATGAACAGTATGCTGCAGAGGTTAAGGTATCGTGAGAGGGAAAACTTTCAGCAATGGACAAAATAGTACCAGGTGCACAGACACCAGCAAAGGACAAAGGCACTTAGAGGGAAATTGAGTAGCCAGCCACAACGGGTAACTCACTAAAGCGCTCAACCACACCAGAGTCATTGAAGGCATGAAAGAAAGAAAAAGTATCTAAGACCGACATTGAAGTTACCACCCTAAGGGAAGGAAATCTAAATGACATCGAAAACATCGTTCATGAAGCTACTCGGGAGGTAGTCGATGAGGCTATGTTAGAATAGCACACTGTGTTGGGGAAGCTTCGAACACAGTTATGCGAATTGGGATCAAGAATTGTGCAGGTAGGCTATAGCGTTACTACAAAAGCCTCAGGTATGACAGCTATAGAACCATTGCTCCGAGCCTAAGTTGCTCAGTCTACTCTAATGCCAGCAGGCGTGTTGGTCACCAACCAACTGGAAGAATGAGCAATACTAGAATGCCTTATTGGATTGGGACTTGTTGTGACCAGCAACAACCCCCTCTTCTCATTTAAGTGTTATCCAAAATACTAAATGTGTGGGGACCCTTAGTTAAAATTTAGGAAAAGCAAGAGTAGGGCTTACCTTTCTTTTCCTCAAAATAAAGTTACCATCATAAGCTTAGGAAACTCCTTCGAATACTTAAAACCTAAAGTTTATGATCAGGAAGAAATATTTAAAACGCATCGTATAAATGGTAGTAGGACCCCACCATACAAGTACAATCCCGGCACGTGCGAGATTATGGTATTAAAGCAACTATCGCGTTGCAATAAGAAAACCTCATAAGAAAAACTTCAAAATTTACCGATTTGCGATGACGCCGATCGCAAGATCGCATATTGCAGGAAAACAAGTTAAATAAATTTGTCATACATAAACTTCTGCGATCTGCGATATTGTGATATGTTATATACCTAGGGGGGATAATATGGGGTACCAAGGGAGGTACCCAAGGTAATAATGTAATAATGGGATGGGCCATAGTAATAAATAAGGTGGTTAACCCATGTCATGTAAGGGACCACAAGTAGTTAATAATAATGTAATGGGCCCATGGTATTAGTTGATGGTATGAGGAAACCATGGTAATGATGCATGGTATTGTATGTATGAGGCCTATATAGAGGCTAGAGACTCCACATGGGAGATATGACGAGAAGTATTCTTGTATGAACAGGCATATGGCTTGTGGAGTGTTCTCCTTCCTTAAGGAGTGAATGTATGGTGTTTCCCTACCATAAGGGTTTTGATTAATAAAGAATCATTTATCTATATTTGATCTTGTTATTCCTGGGTTTATTTCTATTATCTTATATTTTCATATTAGATCTATAATATTTCTGGGGTAGATCTACAACAATTGGTATCAAAGCTACAACAAATAATATGGGGTACCTAGGGGGGATAATATGGGGTACCAAGGGAGGTACCCAAGGTAATAATGTAATAATGGGATGGGCCATAGTAATAAATAAGGTGGTTAACCCATGTCATGTAAGGGACCACAAGTAGTTAATAATAATGTAATGGACCCATGGTATTAGTTGATGGTATGAGGAAACCATGGTAATGATGCATGGTATTGTATGTAAGGCCTATATAGAGGTTAGAGACTCCACATGGGGAGATATGAAGAGAAGTATTCTTGTATGAACAGGCATATGGCTTGTGGAGTGTTCTCCTTCCTTAAGGAGTGAATGTATGGTGTTGCCCTACCTTAAGGTTTTGATAATAAAGTGAATCATTTCATATTATTTCTGGGTTATTTCGTATTCTCTATATTTTCATATCAGATCTATAATATCTTGGGTCAGATCCACAACAATTGGTATCAGAGCACTTTGTTGGGCAAACCGTGGAGAATTTTTTTTCATTTTTGCAGGGTTTCTGGGGCGGTGAATTTGCAGATCAAATCTGTACATTTTGGTGCTAGATATGCAGAATCTAATTGCAGATCTGTATTCCTTGTGAAAAAATACCCAAATTCAAAAAAAAAATCAGTTGAATCGGAGTCCGGATGAAGAAGATATCGCTGATTTAAAAATCAGTAGGGTTGCAGACAATTTTTCGGGGCAGCGAATTTGCGGCGCAGATCTAGACCTCTTGGCACCAGATCTGAAAAATCTAATTGTAGATCTGGAATCTTTGAGAGAAAACACCTGATTTCAAAAAAAAAATCAGTCGAATCGGAGTCCGGATGAGGGAGATATCGCTGATTTAAAATCAGCTCTTTTTTCAGAAATTTTGGGTGACGGCGGGAGAGTAGCAGCGCGGATCTGAAATTCCAGTGTCTGAATCAGGATTCCTATCACATGGGCAGATGTAGAATGGTTGTTCCATTTCCAAAAATAGGTTATAATAGAGATTCTAAGCAATATTGACGAAACTGTGACAATTACAAATTTTTGCCAAGTGAGTGAATTTATCTCATGGAGAATTATTATTTTACAGGGAAAGATAATGGTCTTACTATTGAAGAATACATAAAACGAAAAAAGTTAGCAATGGCAAAATATTGGAGGGATTCAGTGTGGTATGGTTTCAAAGATGAGGCTTACAAATGGTATTTCTCACTTGATATCAAACAGTTGACCAAACTCTCAGATGCAGAATTTGAAAAAGTCCTTTTAGACAAATGGTCTCGGGCTAGAAAAAAGGAGAATGAGACACATAAGGGTTTAATTGCTACGGGTGTCTCCTTATTGCAGGTTCATGGATTGATTCAGAAGAAGAAAATCATTGTGTATATAAATCCGAGTTGCAAGAAAAATCTCATAAATATCAACTTGACAAAGAAATTGCAAGTCCCAGCAAAACAAATTGAAAATACACAGGTTGATGATAAGGATGTTCAAATCTATAAGGATTTGAAGCTTTCTATGGAGAAATATGTGTTGCATGGTGATTTTTATGCTTCAGAAATGGATAATATGGATGTTGTTTTGGGATATCCTTGGATGGAATCTGTGGGTACTATCAATATTAATGTGCAGAAGAAATTCCTGAAGCTATGGTATAAAAAGAAGAAAATTACATTACAGGATATTTCCATCCATAAACAGGTAGAGCACATGGAGGCTGAAGCAGAAGATGTTCAAGGGACTGACATATCAGATGATGAGCCTTTGATGATCGACAATCAAACACAAACAGAGGCTGCAGAAGAAAAGGTTACAGGTGATGATACATCAGAGGAGGGCTCAGTGGTTGAAGTCATATTAAAGAAAAAGACACCGTGGGTTAAAACTTCAACATATCATCACCCACATCACCCCTCAAGACAACAACCAAGAAGATGGCAACCAGTTAGCCACAAGGACAACAACCCCCGTATGACGGATAGTGAGGAGCGACGATCCACCTACTACACACAGAAGAGCTGCCACGGTCAACTTCCATCTCAAGCAAGCGAGGCACCAGCGAGATCGAGGGTTCACCTTTCTCTTGGCTGGCTAGATGCACGTGCATGGTACCAGTGGACTACTCTTTTGAGTAGATCTTATTATTTATGTTCTTCCCATGTTTCGGGGACGAAACATGCTTAGGGGGGTGGAATGTTATATACCTAGGGGGGATAATATGGGGTACCAAGGGAGGTACCCAAGGTAATAATGTAATAATGGGATGGGCCATAGTAATAAATAAGGTGGTTAACCCATGTCATGTAAGGGACCACAAGTAGTTAATAATAATGTAATGGGCCCATGGTATTAGTTGATGGTATGAGGAAACCATGGGAATGATGCATGGTATTGTATGTATGAGGCCTATATAGAGGCTAGAGACTCCACATGGGGAGATATGAAGAGAAGTATTCTTGTATGAAGAGGCATATGGCTTGTGGAGTGTTCTCCTTCCTTAAGGAGTGAATGTATGGTGTTACCCTACCTTAAGGGTTTGATTAATAAAGAGAATCATTTCTATCTTGTTATTTCTTGGGTTAATTCTATTATCATATATTCTTGGAACAGACATACAACAGGATATCGCGATATAGTGATGGTTGCAATGTGAAGTCACCCCAGCATTGCGATATTACATTTGTGTGATTTTACGATATTACGATGTTGCGATCTGCGACGTTGCAATCTGCGATGTTGCGATCTGCGATGTTGTGAAGAAAATCGCAAAAATCGCTCCATCGCAGATCTTTCGAGCACAATATTCAAGAAAAGCCACTTGCCATAAGTTGACACATAATTATGTGCTTTAAATGCTAATACAGGAGTTAGTTGCTAGTTATTAATAAAATATGGACGTGTGCTTTTCAAAGAATCACTTCACGTAAGGTGGTGTATTTCGTATTTCTGCGGCATTAAGAACTCTCCCATCACCCATCCAGGTCATTCATTTCCATTTTACTTGTGAATTGTAGGAACGAAGAACGAAGCACGATCCAAGGCAATATGCAGATTGAAATGGGGAAGAAAAACAAGGCTCAGAGCTCTGAAGTGAAGGAAATGGCACCTTTATATACAAACACAGCCTGTAATAGAGACGCAAGAATCTCAATGTGGGAAGGCATGTACAGACTGCTCGAAGAAGAAAATCCCAGAATAATGAAGTTTACTGCTGTCGCGGGCTCACAGGGCTCTTCCGAAGCACCCCTAAAAGAGCTAGCATGTTCATTCCTACATCGGATAGTAGCGAGGCCCAAAATTCTCCCATATATAGACATGATCAAGTGGATACTTGATAGCGCAGAAATGAGAAATATACAGTTCAAGATTCAAGGTCAAGGGCTCATCGGATCATTCGCTGTGTAGGATTTAAAGCTTATGTATCATCTGCCTGAGCCGCACGCAACTTATAATACGCAATTCATAGAAAAATTTGTGGAGGAGAACCTGAACCTGTCGGAGACCACCAAGGATTGGTCCAGAAAAGATGAACCGCTCAAGAAAGATAAACATGGTATGTACAGTACTGGTTCCCTTACCTCCCCATATTGTTTTGTTGCTGCCATGCTCTATAGATTATTTGGAATGCCAGATATCAACAAATTTTCATCTGAATGGTTACCATTACTAGATGCTGCCACAAACACCAGTATTGTAGATTGGGCCAAGATTTTATCTGATAACCTAATCACGGTTATTGTCAGTTACCGGTCCAAATGATCTACGTCTCAATGGATTTATCCTCCTTTTTACCTAGCCGCATATGTTATGGATTCAATATGTTATGTGTCTAAATTCCCTATTATGGGTTGGAAGTGGACAACTCAAGACCCCTTACCTATCCATGTCTATCATAAGATATTGTGGGACACTCAGTTCACTCCACATTTCTACCATATTTGTCATGGACTCATGCTACCTTTGTATAGAATATTGTATGATAAAGAACCCCCGAGGTGCTCACTTGAGGCACAGATAGATATCATCGCCATCGCAAGATGGTTCGAAGAAGAATTGTTTACTTATGTTAGAGTTTTTGGAAGTACTGTACCTCCTCATATTTTACCTTTGTATATCCCTGATAAGCTCCTAGCTCGAGAAATTGCATATCAAACCTGTTGAGAAGGCAGCCTAACTAAAGAACTAAAGGACAAAAAGAGGGCTATATGGCCACAGTTTCCTGTGGCCTGTGGGGCCTTTTCATTGTTCGATGTAGGTCACACTATCACTGAAATAAAGAATATGACGTGTCTACAATTATTTAAATTCCCGAGAAGACCATTTGACCCAAATGAGGTTGCCCAGAATTTCACAACTACAGTCAAGATAAAAGTGTTTTTTGGGAAAAAGGATTTATTTGATGATATATTCCAAAGTAAAAGCTCACTTCAAGAAATTTTGCGGGAAGCCCAATTGCAATTGTCTTCAGAAGACCTTCAAAAATTCATGGTATACAGGGAAAAAAGACTAGCCAGTGTTCCTCTAGAAAAGCTGTGACTGTCTGCCAGAGAACCGACTCCAAGAATTAGCCTCAGTGGGAATTCAAGCACTAATGGATCTAAGTCTAAATCTGTACAATAAATGCCTGAACATTCTAAAAGATCCGGAAACGACCAAGATAGGAGCGAAGAGTCAGCTAAAGACACCGCTTAGTCAATGGAACTTCCACAACAGCAGGTTATCGCCTCCCTGGAAAAAGATCCTCCCCCTCTCGTCATTGAAGCACCACCAGTCAAGACAGAATTAGATAAGGAATGGTAAACCTTCAAAGAACTGATCAATCTTGAAGGACAAGCCCCAAAAACCCCTGTAAGCAATATACAGGTAGTACAGGAAGTGGTCCCAACCATAGTCAACCATGTCTCAGAAACAGAGCATATTCCTATCGCTCTGTCTTCTGAGATCCTACTTAATGTAGAAGAAATTCCCCCTCTGGACATATTTTATAGTCCCCAGCATAAAGCAGTGGTAAGAAGATAGAGAAAGAAGAGGAAGTTAGAAAATACAGTCTCCCAGGATGCTGAGCAATTAGACGTCTTATGGAGAGATCCCGCCAGTAATCCGACTGAAAACCTCACCAAACTATCTCAGATCGCAGGAGCGTATGCCTCTGCGACTATTGAAAAAGCATCAGAAGTACAACAATTTCTAAAAGAGCGAGAAGATCAAATACAGGCACTGCAACTACAATTGCAACAAGGCAATGCTAATAATGAGGCACTCAAATAGCTTGAAAAGTTGCAGAAAGACTTCCAGCAAAAGCAGATAAGTTATGAGAGAAGTTTGGATGAAAAAGGAAAACAGTTACGGGATGTACAAGAAATGCATAGGGATGACCCTAAGCTTACAAAGTTTATTTCAGAATCTATTGCTTTGAATGAACAACTACTGCAGCAGCAAGAAGTGTTGGGACAAAAGATGTCACAATGGAATGATTATTGCGAGATGAGTGATAAGATCACTAATCAAGTGGTCGACTTACGAAGTGAATATGATCTGATGGACAAGCGAGTGACTGAGTACTTGGCTTGGCTAGATGAGGACGAGGGAAAAAGAGAAGGTGCACCCAGGATAAATGAGAATCATAAAGAGCTGCTCTTTAACAAGTGGGATGATCAAATCAAAGAGGCAGAACAAGCGGCAGAAACAGTAGCCAATACAAAAAGCATTCTTATTGACTGTGTAAATGAGAATTTTCACAGAGCTAATTTAATCACAGAAACCACCCCGGGGTATTTACCAAACAAACTGCAACTAGAGGCGGAATGGAAGCAGAGGGCGCAAGAAAAGGGAAAGGCAATTCAAGCACTAAACAGGTTAAATTGGGAATGTTACTGGACATACTTGGTGAAGCCGCATAGTCAGTGGATGACTGTGAAGTGCATCATAAATGCGGCCGAAAAGGTGGTACCAGTACTCATCGATTCTGTTTTCTCAGCCCAACTCAAAGCAGAAGTCAGCCAGCCGACTCTCCTTAAACCAATGCTGAATACATGCAGTTTTAAAGACCAGATACAAAAGTAGTTTAGTTCTGAATTTAATTTTCGCTTTAGATTTTTCTTAGAAAAAGGGCGGTCATTTGAAAACCGCATCCTGAATTTTTGTAAATAAACTATTATTAGAACTAGTTAGTAGTATTTAAACCCTTCTCATGCATTTAGAGAAGGGTCCAGAAATTTATCAAAAACTTGTCCTCAGAACATGCACTTTTGCACCCTTAGAGGAGGTTTTGGTGAATGAATGGATCAATATTTGTTGATGTTTGCATTTGATATCTACTACTGATGTTGCACTTCTGTACTCTTAGTAGATGTTAGAGCAAGGAGAAATAAATAATTGTTGCTTGAAGCTTATGAGTAGGACCAGTCTTAAATGGTACTTTTATCTCTTGACCATTTCTTCTTATATGTTAAAGTGATATACAGTTTTTAGTTGTTTATATGTTATTGCATGAATGCTTGAGTTACCATTTGGCACTTTTGTACGGTGGTAGCTATTTATTTATGTTTAATGTATGAATAACTTATTATGCGATATGCTGTTCACAACTATTTTGCCTAACTTTTTATGCGAAATTGTTGATCTTAATTGATTTCCTTTCTTATAATCGCTGAATGATCTTTATTACCAGTTGTTATTTGAAATATCTTTAGATCGCATAATAAAAGAGTTACATCCTAGGTTAGCATAGATTAGATGTGTTGTTTTTATTAGATTACAATAGCATAGAATTAGATTAAAGTTTGAATTAGAATAGCTTAGATAGTTACTGTTAGATCAGCAACATCCAATTCTACATACACACACCCATATATTGGGAAACTGGTCCCATTATCCCCAGTTGGACCCACTATACCAAACGGATAAGGAGCTTCCAACCAAGGTCCGGACCGGGTGGGTACCCCCCTTGTTGTCGACCCGATTTTCGGGGCTTCAACAGGACTGAACGTGGATGCACTCCCACGCAATAGTTTGCAACAACTCCACAGCAACACCATAATCGAACTTCCCGCA
The DNA here is from genome assembly GCA_031772625.1 of Pinus tabuliformis. NCBI lineage: Eukaryota > Viridiplantae > Streptophyta > Pinopsida > Pinales > Pinaceae > Pinus > Pinus tabuliformis. Next base: position 1,700,249,014 of record CM062820.1, read on the forward strand.
AGGGCCGGCCTCATTGACCAGATAGTCCAAGAGTAGAAAATTAATATTGAATAGCTATGACTCCAACGTGATCAAGTAGGCACACAAAAACAACAGATGGAAAAGGTAGTAGTTGAAGCCTATTTGAGTGCTTAGGCATTAGATATTATAGGGGACTCGCCTATTGATGCACAGATTCGTACGTTGGCTATGAAGTTTCAAAGGACAAAAGAGGAGGCCGCACGACTACAGCTCAAACTCAATGCGTAGATCACTGAGTTGAAATTGCAGGTCCCACCACCAATGCCCCCAGAGGTCGTAGTACAATGCAAGAACATTATTGATATGGGGCATGTGATGCTTGCACGGTCACTCAAAGAATGTTCCGAGTTGCTAACTCAGTCGATTGATATGCTGACTATCCTTCAAGAAGATCCCACACTCTACAGGTTGGAAGTAGAGGCCCCGAAACTTCAGCATGCCTACGAACAACTCTGGGGGACTACACAGACTGTTGCTATCCCATAATGATTGGCTAAGATGAGGGAGGTGCAGGACATGAAAATCCAAGCAGAAGCTGCGAGACAGAAGGAAGTCGTGGTGAAATCTCATATCCAGCCATGGTTGGATGAGGCATTTGCAGTTTCAACTACCATAAAGCATAAGGTAGCACACATGAAGGCTGAATGTGCTAGGATGGAGACAACCGAGACAGGGGCAGAAATATCGGCACCATAGGTGGGATGGATGCAGCGCATGATGGAAGAATTTGTTGCTAGTACCAGCGATGCGCTAAAGTTGTTGACCGACCTCTGCACAAAGATGGACACACCAGCTCAGTGACTCGGGACGAGTAACGATGATTGTGTTGGGGGACTATTGGGTAGCAGAAGCCCCAAGAAACAAGTATGGGGTGTGGAGCCCAGAATTTTGGGTAATATTAGGGTAAAAGACTCCATGGAAAGCGCGGAGAGAGAGCTATAGTAGGTTGAGCCAAAGGGTATTCCGCTGGAAAATAATGCAAAGAAATAGTAATAGAGTCGGCCCATAGTGGGATCACGGGCCAAGGAAAAGTATAAATAGAGCTAGGCTCTATGAGGGAAAGCCAAGAAAACTTTTGGTTTTTGGTCTGAATATGTAATGGGTGAATAGTCTGAGAGTAGTTGTAAGTCTGAGTCAAGGGAGTAGGGTGGAAGGTAGAGGCTCTGCAGCTTTGTGCACAGAGGCCTGGAAAGTCCACAACTGTGTGCACAGACCCCTGCAGCTGAGTGCGCAAGGTGGATCTAGATTTATTGTTGAAGATTGATAATAAAGATAAATTTCTTCTGAATTCTTTATTGATTGTGACTTTACTCTTTTATTGTAAATGATCTATTATGATTTCTGTATTTGCTACGGTTGAATACATGTGAACTGGGTTAATCTTGATGCGTGAAGTAACCAAAAGTAATAAATGTTTTCTTAAAGATTGTTTTAACTAGATCATACCAGTAATAAGTGATTCAATCTGTAATAAGCACGATAAGGGTATTCCGATATGCGCGGATCACACGTAAAGCGAGGCTGTGGAATCGCATGCGAGCCCCATCTCACATCCAAGACATCCCCACGATGTGGAAACCTGGTTCCATCACCCTCCCCTACTACCTCGGGTGAGACCTCAGTCTGTGCTTCGCGGGCTATTGCCGAAAGGGTTGGTAGCTGCAGGATTTGTTTGGCTAAATAATTCTTCCAAACCTGGTTCAAGCCCATATAAGCCAAAATTCCCTTTATTTTGCCTTTGATTTCAAAAATAAATGAATAGTCACACTTCCCTTTATTTTTTTCCCTTCTTTAAAGGAGAAAGGATTCTAATCCCTATCTTTAAAATTTTATGTAGTTCCATGGAGTTCCTTACTCTATCATAGAAATGCATAAGTTTCTCTTGGTCCATTGAGCTCATTATTACATTTTGAGCTCATTAGCATATGTTTTAAGAGAGGGGAAAATTACGAAAATTCAATTTCCATTCTTGATCATGGGCTTATATTTATACATTCACATGTCAAGCCCTCATATTGTATCTCCCTCTGACATTATTATTAAGACATTCTATGCTCTTGAGAATTTTTATTCACTGTTCATTTTTATAAAATTCATATATATGGTCTAGACCTTAATAACACCCAAGAACACTTTGTATGGTCGGAGGTGGAGGCCACAACATGGTTATGCCCCACATGCAAATAACCAAGCAAGTGTCGAGATTAAATAGGTTTGCATTTTCAAATTATTAGGTGGGAAAGTAACAAGTTCTTCATGAGAGATTGGACAACAGATAACCAAATGTTAATATATGTACAAAGCCTCTTGTACTTTACCTAGGCTTGTTCTAAGATTCACACATGGTCCATGTGAAACTAACCTACAAATGGAAACAAGAAAACAAAAGAAAATGCAAAGCAAGAAGCAGAATCAAATGTGTATGCAAAGCGGGTAAGAAAACAAACAAGCAAGCAAGCAAAAACAGAAAGAAAGAAGCAAACATGCATGCAAGCAAACAACTCAAAGAAAATACTACTCCTACTCTTAAGCTAATAGGGCATGGGTCATCTCACGTGAAGGGATACTTCCAATGTAGCCACTACCACATTAGTCAACCCATGTTGGTGAAGGCATGGTTCATCGACATCGCAGTTGCATAAACTAGGAAGCATGAAAGATATAACGATGAAGACGTACACACTCTGAGCTTAGAAGCATCCAATGAACAAAAATGAGTGAAAGTGCATGACATGCAATCTATGGACTTGCCATGGTGCTATGCTACACTACGTGCAGATGTTGAGTGTATGAATTCTCTTGAATGTAACATGCAAGCAAACTTGAGATAGGTAGACCACTTACGTTGTGCAAGTGTGCTTGCTGAGTAAGACTCCTCCAATGCATGAGTGATGGGATCATGTAGTTCGAGTGGAGGAAGTGAAATATGAGTGTTAGATTGATCTTGAATGCAAAGTAGAGAGTGATGAGGAGACTTTCGTGTTCAATAACTTCTCTATTAGAAGCAAAACCAACCTCATGACAATGAGGGCCTGACATAACCATCAGCTCAGGTTGAAGTGCAAAAAAGGTCTGCAGGTTTTGGACTTCATTGACAAATAGACCATCGTAGACTAGTGGCTTGGACGGATTAACAACGAGTGAATGAAAATTGTGATCATATGAAGAAGTAGAGAGATCACGACAACCAAGATCAGAAAATCCAAGATGTTCGTCGACATCCTCATGATTTAATGAATCGAGTAGAGGGGTAGATGAGAATCAAGGATGTTCACCCTCTATGTCTTCATAAATGATAGATGAAAGATTGGATGATTTTTTAGAGGAAGATGTGTCCTTTCTACAATGTGATGATAAAGTGACATTTGATGTCTATTGTGAACGATCGAAAGTAGAAACATCTAGAAATGAGTTTTCACGGGGAAGTAAAGAGTAGCATAATCACAAGGGATGTGAGGATAGAGTGGGTGAGGCACGGATGGAAGGGAGTCATCCTTCACCGTGGGTTATTCTTTAGATTCCCACACACACTCATCATGAATGATGGCACATATTGGATACATAACACTAACTCTGTCAACAACTTGATCCTCATTCACAACAACTGTGGAGTCTAGAATGGAAGAGCATAAGATAGTACAATCCAGAGAATCAAAAGAACGTTGGCATCGAGGTTCAGGAAACAAATCCACGTGACAACCAACAGGCTTATAGGCCAGATCTGCGCAAATATCAAGAGTAGGTGGGGTGGGAGGATGTGATAGTTTAGCAAATTTGTGTGCATGATCTCCCACATCAATATATGGAGGTGGAGCTATTTGATGAGTTGAAGGCAGGCTGTCACTTATGACAACAACTGTGCCTTCCTGTGATTGTGCAACTCCATCACCAAAGTGTGTTGAGTGGGATTCAAATTATTTCAAGAATTACAAATTTTTGGATATGTGAAGAAGATACTCAAATCTTCCATTGAGAAATTCCCAATCACTTTCATCTTTGGTAAATCAGTATGTAAGATTACAAAAGCGTGTGTGAAACTGTCCAATGGATTCATCGGGTGCTTTTCGTAATTTCATAATTCCTTTGTTGAGTGCTTTATAGTTAAAGTGATTGAAACCATAGATTATCTCTGCAACCAAATGAGAAAGAGAATGAATAGATTTTTTTGGCAATGTGGCACACCAACGAATTGGGCTCCATCGAAGAATGAGCCTACAATGCTGACCACGTGCCTAACCAATGCTACGTAGCCTCCACCATCGTATGTTTTATGTGACAAGTTATCTCATAGCTTTTTCGAGTTAATGAAGTCATTTCCATAAGACATACACTCAGGAAGAGAAACTTTGTAGTTAGTAATGACCTGAGGACTCATCTTATCATCTAGCCCTCCTTATAGCACCAAAATGTTGCTAGTGCTGGACCCACCAACATGTCAGGTGATCTCCCCAGTAAGAAGTCCCAACTAGACCTCAAACTATTTTGTGTAGGGTTCCCAGTAGTGGGTCATATGGTATCGCTTTGACTATTGTTTCACATAGAGGCAGGTAAGATGTCCCTATTGGTAGTAAGGGTGTGACATCTGCAGCAAGTCAAGGAAGGTGCATGAGCAACTCTAAGACACAGAGGGTGAGGTGAGTGCGCCCCTTAGAAACCTGTGGAAGCACATAGTTAAGAAGGGAATACACAAGCAAAGATGCATCACAAAATAGAAGGAAAGTGAGCTAGAAATCAAAAGTGATGGTTAAACCAACAAAATGTTTCAATAAGATTCATACATATATATACAAAAAATAGCTACACATGCTTGCATATGCAAATAGATACATATATCATTTAGAGTAAACAAGATAGCTGAAATACAATACGACATATGCATGAAACGTGCTCGCTCTGTTATATTAAGAAGTGAAAGTTATAGTCATACAATAGAACCATGACCACCTAACAGTTCTGAGAGTGGAACGTTACAGTCACTGCCGTCTGCTCCTCCAAAGAGATATACTAGCTCTATAGAGTGAAGAAGCCAAGACTCATTACAATACTCTCCAAGCTTTCTCTAAGATACTCCTATCAGAAGCTTGGCTGACCAAAAAGCTCTACAATGAGTTATGAGGTTCTATTTATAGCAAAGGGTGGAGCGACACTTAACATTCCCATTTGTGACTCTTCATCTACCCTCTTGAATCTTCACCTACTCCATGACTATTACGTCCAACTATCCACACTTTGAATTTCACTGTACATGACGTTACATTACAATGCACATGTATCAATGTGGGACGACAAACTCTTCAAGATCGTCATGGTGGTCAACCGTGGAAAACTAATCCCAATCTTGGTGATACGTGGTGGAGTTTGAGCACTAAATGGTGACATATTGCTGAAAACGAACTCTGGCCTCCGTTGGAGCTGGGTACACTGATATGGATGCTTTGTCAAACTTGTCTCATAGCATGCACATGGTCATTGGGTGGGGATGGACTGGAAAATACTGATGCAAAGTGTCTACATTGATCTCCAAGCATGTGTTGGTCATCGTGCAAATCAACTTGTCAGCATACATGTTCATCTCCAGTCAGACCTGCTTCTTGTCTTTACCTTGGTGATTGTGTCGAAAGGGTGGGATCACATACATGCACACAATGACATGCATGCTACTGAACTCCCTTTCCTGCGATCAACAACACTGCTCACCTTTTCTGCTTCGTTCCAGCTTCTGGGATGGATCTATAACTTGTACGGGCATAGTTTCATCTATTTGTGCATGTTGTGCCCCTATTGTACCTGTTCTTGTTGTAACTCAATCTCTCATCTATGCAGCTCTTGTTTTTCCTTGAGTTGTTGTTTCATCACATGCAACTCCTTCTTTATTTCTCTCTCTACCTTCACGCGATATTTGTGTCGCATCATCACCTCATAACCTCAATCTCCAAAGCTGCTTTCGTCATGAGTGGATCTAATTTGAACTTGCAGCTTTGATCTGCCTCTATGGTATTGACAACCTTCCTCTTGCACCTGTCGCGTGTAGGTGTCTTGCTTTCTGCTACTGTTGATGGTATTGCTCATTGTGATGTCGTTTCCATTAATCTTGATATCCTTTTCCATGAACAACTTAATGTCTTTTTGGATAGGGAAGTTCATAGACACTTGATCGACTGCATCCCTAGTTGTGATCTTAATAGTATCTTTGACTTTGCTCTCCTAGAAGCCATTGTACCTATGTTGCTAGGAGGCAGACGACACCTATGATACTTGGAGACATAACAACACTCATGGAAAGGAATTATTCAGTTGAAAACAAAAGAAAACTAGAGGACTAACATGCAGCATACCTGTGTGACTCTTGATGAAGATTGCACAATTTTCACCACGAAGCTAGGAGATTGACTTCCCAGACTGTGGATGACAACCTGAATTTTGGAACTCTGCAATGGATAGTCCATCTTGGCCTGCTGAGGACTAAAACTCTGCAATGCACAATTTTAGTTAGCAGTGACATGCAACTAGCAAACTACATTGTGCAACTTGTCGGGCTAGCAAGACATTTCCTCCAAGAATTGTGCAATTCTAGCGTGGAGACCAGTGTTGGGCTAGATTTGTGCAATTTCTGGAGGGAAGTCAGAGCCTTCACTTGCAAAATGGTGCATTTCTATCTGGGCAAGGCACAGTCTCGGGCAAGGAAGTTCACCCAGTCAATGGTTGATTGAGAACATGATAAGTCTGAATGCCTGATGAGATGAGTGCAAACAAGATTGGAAGATTATGGATGAAAATAGTAAGTGTAGGATTCAGAAAATGGGATGCATGCATGTGTGTGAAGTGGGTCACCGCGATGACGAATGTCAGTGAAATTTTTTTTCATGCATGTGACAGTAGCGAGATGCAAACAAAAACTAAAACAATGCTTGTACAAGCTAAAATGCATGCAAACGATAGCAAGCATTGATAGAAATCAAGTACACAACAGTCACACAAGCCAAAACACAAAAAGTGACAGAAACACATGGTAAGACATGTGAGGCAGGCTTACCTTGAAATAACTGAGCTGTATGTGCCGACAACTCCTACATGTGATGTGGGATGTCAGAGCTAGAAGATTAATGTGAGGAATGAGCTCTGCAATGTCTGGTTCATAAGTTTTGATAAAATTGAGGTAATGATGGACATGCCTCAAATCTATGAAAAGATACACTTGGCGGGAGGTTTGTGAAATGATCCTTACATGTAACCTCTAGCTGCTAAAAATAGATCACTAAATCTAGCGATTCCTTTGCATGTTACTTTGGGAAAAGAAGTCCATGCATGTAAATCAATTTTTCTCAGTCCCGGAGGGAACCGGTCAACCTGACGGCACATGAAATGGTCTATGAGCCTGGGATTAAAATATGTGCAGTTCCTGCTCTGAGCAGAGTTGGTTATCCCAAAGGGATTGTGCAATTTGTGGGAGCAGCAAGTGATTACTACCCAGAATTGCACAATTTCTAGGCTGAGCATCTATCCTGGGATCAATTGTGCAATTTTTTAGAGGGATATTGTGAGAAAGAATTTTGCAATTCTAGAGCCCAACTAGGTGTCCAACTCGGTTTGTTCAATTTTTGGAGGGAACACTGGTTCCCCTCTAGAATTGCGCAATTCCTAGAGGGAGATGCTCAACCTGCAATTAAAACAAAGTTGGAAAGAAGCTTATGAACAAGGTGGAACAAACTTGCATGCAAAGGCTAACAAGACTCTATGAAACAACTAAAGCCTATGTGATTGACGATGCAAGACATGTTGTTGAGGATGGTTAGTAGGGAGGCTCCAAAACGAAGCTAAGGAAAAATTTTGGAGTGTGCTTGTAGCCACTACAATAGAACGTCAATATATATAACACTTTTAACCACTTGCATGTTGCATGTGGGGCATACATATTTCAAACAAATATAAATTATATGTATGACATTGAAACAAATTCGCAACTAGATGAGTCCCAAGGTCTTCCCTCCTTACTGATTTTTGTTATGGGAAGGTGATATGCATTGATGTACCATGGGAAATCTTATGTAAAAAAAACATTCTTTATTGTCCAGGAAAGTTTCTCACCTTTTTTGGGCCTTTTCGTGTCTATTGCTACCATATACTGACATACACATGTTAGGGTCCTATATTTTATAGGATAAATTGATGATTGTTTGTTGGTTTTTATATGACATATTGTAAATAAGTTTTCATCTTGCTAATTATTTCCAACAAAAAGAAAAAAAAAATTGATAAAGAAAAGAAAAGAAAAGAAAAGAAAGGTGACAAAAATATGTGTGTGTGTGTGTGTGTGTGTGAAAAATGAAAGAAATAAAAAATATATGAGAAAAAATGAAAATACCCTAACAAGTGAGAAAATTTAAATTCCACTGCATTTCAAAAATAAAAAAATATACATGAGAAATACCTTAAGAATGAAGTGCAACTTGTTTAGATGCCACATTAGAGTTGAGTAAGGTAAGTAGGATTGACTGGTTTAATCATACTATTTAGGCTTGATTACACTTGTATAAATAAAGTTAGTTAAGTTTAAATATTTAAGGACCCAATGTAATCATGGTTAAAGTAGAGCTAAATAAAGTAAGTTAGTTAAGTTAAGATTAAATATTTGACTGGGGAGTGTAAATGCACTCAAATTAGTTTTAATTAAGTTAGTAAGTTAAATCACATTGTATAGACCATGGTTATAATACTTAATAAAGTGATTTTTTTGATATGACATTCTTGTCGTTTTTTAATAAACAATGTTCATATGTGAAAGGTCATGATCTAACTTGCTTAGATCAATAACGAGAGATGAGTTCGGACCCCCCGACACTCCGATGGTTAACCAGGGGGGTTTCTGAAAAACAGTTTTCCCACTCACTGCCTTTGCAATGTTTAACCCCCTCGTGCATTTCTGACTCACCCCACCTAAAAAAATTTACCAACCTCCCCCCTCTGAAATCAAATTTCCCTATTCCTACCTACTATGACCATTGACTCTCGTGCACCTTCTCCACTCCCTTCCCTCCAAGTGGCGTCTATGGTCCCCATTTCACTCTTATATGATTTTGTCACATGGTGCTCCCCACTCCACTCCTCTCCTATCATTGTCTGATCCCTTCCCACTCCTCATCAACTCACCCCCACAACATGGCATGTTTGTTGCACCCATTATGTAACTGTTCTCGTGATAATGTACCCACTCCATTAACGACCAAGTCAAAATGGTAAGCTATTTTTGCTTATAAAGTAAGCCAAATCCCATTCATTCGCTGTTCCTTTTGCTGTTTATAGATCTTAGTGATCAGAGTTTACTCCAGTACATAGTCAACATGCCAGCAACTGTTATAGCACCTAGTCAAGGAAGTAGATTGTCACCGCGACTAGTCAACAAGTGAATTACCTTTGTACCTCAGACACCAGTCTTCATCTAGTCTTTCTAGGTGATTCCAAATGCTCCTATTTATTTCTATCTAGTATGGCTCCTAAAGGAAAAACTAAAGTTTCAGAAGAGAACCCACTTCTACTCCCTGTCATTCACTTTGACCATCAACCCCTAGTAGACAAGGAGTATAAAATCCTTCAAACTAGTTGTGAGTTCAACCTCTATGAACTCCACAACTAGTTAAAATAGAAATTCATTGACCTTAGTGATGAATTGGGCCTATGAGACTCCTCCCTATGCCAATTCATTTTCCCTCAGACCTACCACTTCTCAGAGTTCATTTCATGGTGCCAATTCTGATATATTCCAAGTCAGAGGGAAATTGTGGTCCAAAATAATGACATCCTTTTCGTAATCACCTTTGAATCCATCTCCCAAGTGCCCAAAATTCAAAACTTTTCACATCTGAAATGTTTACAGTCTCACAGAATTCTACAAGAACCTTACCTTCCCTCATAGAGCAAAGATTTTTGAAACATTTCCCCTCAGGATGTTGAATTTCCTAAGAAATATCTTCCCTATTCATCCTCTATCATCCTTGAGATGACCAAACAAAATATATCCATTACTTCATGTTTACTCAACTATCAGTGCAATCAGTGGGTTGATGAGGCCATCATAGTTTGTTTGTTAGACATTTCAACATGTGAGAAACCCTCCATCATCTTCAACTAGAGTGACTTTCTAGCAGATGCAATTCATGAGCAGTTCCTAAAACGTTCTACAGAGGGAATATTCAAGTATGCTTCATTCCTAGTCTATTTATTTTTATACCATTAGATAAACAGGATTCAGCTTCACTTACAGAAATTGGATAAGAATGGGAATGCTCAATCAATAATTCATAGAACTTCCTTGGTAAGGAAGCATTCCAATGAATTTACCTTCACTAAGCATGTTGATCAATTCTTATATATGGTATCCTTCCCATTAAATAGTAATATTGGGTCAAGGATAGGGCCTGAAGTCAAACGATTTCTTCATTTAGGTGACCAGACCAAAATGGGTGATTGGTAGTTGTACCAAAATTACACAGAAATCAAGGTATGTGGCTATGAATTTCAACCTTACTAGTTGCCAAAGCTTTTCCTAATGAGAATTTTCTCATTAGAGTACATCAGAGAGATAATTAACATGGATGGGCTGCATTTTTGTGGCAACAAAGAAGAAATCCCAATTTAAGATTAAAACACAAGTGGGCCCTTTCATCTACAATACCAGGGCAATAACTAAATGAGCAAGCATCCTCCTAAAGAAAATAAACTTCAAACTCAGCTTGACCTATTCATATGACCCCTTGGAAGTGATTTCAAAGCTAAGAGTAGAACATAATACTATTCCCTACATTCATACTCTGAGGCCAGAGATTGAAAAATACATGAACCAAGATCAGTGGATGGAAAGAACTTTGCAGGAGGTAGAAGAGTAGGTTCTATCAACAACGATGGAATAAACTCCTATGCCATAGGAGAAGCAAGACAAGATTTCAAGGGAAGACTTCCCCTTCAGTCACAAAAATGTAGGCACAGGAGTTAAAAAATTATAACAAGAGACAAAATACCAGTCAAACAGAAGAATCCTTTCGAGAGTAAAATGTACAATCCACTATTATTGTGACCTGCCCCCATACTTCTACCAAGAATGAAGATATTTTTGCAGGATCTCCATCCTCTTTGGCTTCACAAGAGACACTAGATGCATCTCAGTTAGGGGAATCGATTCATGATCGAGCTAAACCAAATATATTTTTCATGTATAGAGAAATTAAAAAGAAGAATGAGATGATAAAAGCTACAACTTATACAAAGTTCTAGAAGCATACACCATTCTCACATCATAGGCTACTCTCTACATCTGACACAGAGAAAGGGAAAATGCAAATAGCTTCTTAGACATAGAGGTCCCTTTCCCATAAACTCCAGAATATTACAAGAAATCAACCTTTTCCTTCCATACTAATCGAATTCAATTAGTTGATCAAATTTTATTTGCATAGGAAAATATGGGAGATGTTGTCCTCAACCTTGACAACTTTAGAAATGGCTTTTTATAGGTTGTAAGCTCTACTCAACAACATTCAGTCCCAACTCAAATTAGGGAAAACTCTTCTCTAGCTAACAACACAAAAACCAAGTCTTTAGAATATTTAATAATTAAACTTGGATATGATCCCAGCCATGTTAAAGCTGCATAGGAGATTATTAGAAAGACAAATATTGATATTGCAGCATTCAGGAAACAGCTCAAGATTTCGTCCATAGAAGACCCACAAACTGAGGAAATTAGACAATTAGAGAAGCAAAATGAAGACATTTTCAAATTTATTATTGAACAAAGTGAACAGATCAAAAAAATAATGGTTGATATGGAGAGATTGTTAAAGGAGAGAGAACAAACAACACAGTTGCAAACCATTCCATTTACAAGAGCTCCTATTGCATCTACACCAGTAGCAAGAGCATCCACTTCAGCAACCATTGCAGATGAGGCACAATCTATAGATTCTTTAGAATAACTAATCAAAGAAATGGATGACCTCTCAATGAGAGGATAGGAACTTGAGAAGCTGAAAACTCAGCTAAATAATCTCGAGGAGTAGAAGTTCAAAATTGATAATGCGTACCTAGTAGAGCTGCAAAAGACTCATAAATTAACTCATAAAATTTAATAGTTGGAGAATGAGTCTTCAATGGCACAAACAGTTGCACAGGGAAAATAATGCATTTGGATAGAAATAAAAGAGGCCATGACTGAAATATGGCCCTCTATTGAAATCATTTTTGAGGAGGAATTGGTATAGTGATCTAAAAGAGTTAATGAAGAAGTGAAAGAAGATTTAGGACAAAATCTAGGTGAGGCCACTACTCTGATCATGATTTTGAATTCAAAGACCAAAGCGGAATTAGAAGCATTTGAAATTGCATATAATAGAGAGACCATTTTGGAGGTGACGAGGGTCCTTACAAAAAGAAACCTTATGCTTCAGCTGGAAAGAATGTGCCACAACTTAGAGTCTAGCATTGAGAATTCTCACATGAAATTCAATGTGCTAAATCTAAAGGGACTACTAGGTTTGATAGGAATTAGAGAGAAGATGATCAAGTTAGATGATTATCAGAAGAATTTCTATACCATAGCTAGGGATAAGTAAAAGCTTTCCACTATCAAAGGAAGAATCATAGAACATTGTTCATGAAAGTTTTGGATTTTGATATCCAATTGGATCATGGATATTTATGTATTTCATCACCTTATGACTTTGAATCCATTTCCCAATGGCCTTTCCTTGCAGTTTCAACCAAACTCTCAACGTAATAACTAGCATAAAATCCCACAACGACGAATCTAAATATAATTGAGAGATCCCTCTCTAAGTTTAGAAGGAATATCTTCTAATTTTAAAAGTGGTTCTATGGTTACCTCTAGGTTTCTTTCACATCCCTAAGAAATTATGGAGTGATAAAATCCTGGCGACCATACTAGGGAATTCAAAATATTCTGATTTGAATTCAATTTTCCCTCGTCAAAATCTATATTTCATAGCTAAAATCTATTTCTAGCTTTGTGGCTAGGAAATAGATCTAATTAAGTTTGTTTTCCACTTATAAGTTATACATACCTTATACCTATAAATATACTATTGTAGATCTGGCTCCTAAGAATATATATACTAGAGCTAATCCGGATCCTAAACCACCAAAAAATGTAGATAATCTTGAAAAAAATGTCAGAAAGAAGAGTTTAATTGAGAGAGAAGAAAGTAACAATTCTCTCCCAAGAATCAATTCTCTTTCTAAAATTTTACAGACTATCAAGGATCTTGAGTTTGATTTGGCTTTTGCACATAGTCTTTCTCGTACTAAAAGTAACAACATTGTACTTGGATGATTTTTTAGGAAAACATTTTAAAACCTTACATTTCTAAGCATCAAACTGTTAATCCAGACTTTGATGAAGATGCCATCAAACAATTTAATAAGCTTGAAGTGTTGGTATATGAATTAGATTAGGTTGTGTAGAAATATCTTGAATCATCTAGATCTTCAACTTCTTCTTCTTCTATTGCTTCATCCCCAACCCCACCAGTAATTCCATCTAGTACTACTACCCCTCCAAATATTCAACCTATTACTACCATCTCTTTAGAAATTCTCCTTATTTCCACTACACCTCTAGTGATTCCCCCTATCACCATTATACCCATTTCATCTACTATCCCTACCACCACTATACAAACACAGAAAACCACCATCCCACCTCCCTTAATACCTTTCACTTCCAGATCTATTGTACTTACATCTTCCTCTCATATACCTATCATGGTAGGTCATTATGCCCCACTAGTTTTACCTGAACAACTCAATGCCAAGACACACGATTACCATAGTAAAATACCTCAATTTGATGGAACAAGGCCAATCACTCCTCAACAACATATAGACAAAATGAATGATTATTTAGATTTTCAAGAAATTGATGATGATGATGTGAAACTGAGACTATTTACCCAAAGTTTCAGAGGAGAACTTAAGAAATGCTTTGAAGCATTACCAGTTGCCTCTATCCCAAATCTCACATAATTTCATTAGACTTTCCTTACAATATGCGAAGTAAAGAAAAACCCTCTTCAAATATTAGTTAAGTATGAGAGTATCAAAATATCCCCTGGAGAAACAGTCTAGGGCTATTGCACTAGATTTAATAACAATTACAACTATATCCCAACTATTATACAACCCCCACCACGACTAGCTCTGATTAAAGTCCTAGAAAGATTTGATCCATACATGTCTTACCAACTTAGAGAGAGAATCCTTGCTAGCTTTGAGGAAATGTAGAGAGATGCAGCCAATGTAGAAGCCAATATATTGGCAAAGAGAGCTAGACTAAAAGAGGAGAAGAGAGTCACTACTAAGGAAGAACCTTCTTCTTCCTCATCATATGCTAAGTTGAATACATTAGTTAAAAAATGGAGAAATTGATGGAAAGGATAAGTTTAATTGATAGAGCTCCTCCAAGAGAAAATGATGATGGTCCTCAAATTAGAAATCCTGGTTTTAGGAGAAACCCACCTCAAATCAAACCGAAAGAACATAGAGGCCAAACAAATCAGCAACAAATTAGACCTCCTCTCCAAGAGAATTATATAGATTAAGAATCTAAGCTGCGAGAAGATCATGAAGAAAATCAAATAAACTTTTTTTAGTAAAGTGAAATTGACCACATTTTCTTAATTAAAGAGGAACAAGACCTATTCCTGATTTCCCTACCAGAAGTCCACCCTTTAGAGTCAAATTATTATAAACAAGGATACCAAAATGCTATGATGGTTATGCACATAATGTACAATTTGAGAAGTAAAAAGGCTGCTGAAAAACCTCCCAAGAAAATTCAGAATGAAACTCCTTCAGCTAGTCAGTCAAAAGGTGATTCTCAAAAGGAGACTTCTAATAAATATGATCTAAATAGAAAATACATAGATAAAACTCGGGAAACTTTCAACATTGAAAATGAATTGGCCAAAATGAAAATTTCTACTCCTCTCACAAAGTTAATCAATAAAAATGCATATAGACCTTAAGTCATGAAGGTTCTGTTAGCCTCCTGTTGCAACAGGGTTTCATTTTTCATGATTGACATTTTTACTTGCCAAATATGTCATACTTGGCAAGATGCAGTGTTCCATATTTCCAGGAGATACCATGAGAGTGTGCTAGTCCAAATGCCACTGCTGAGGTCCCATTTTGATGAGTTGTTCCAGTTTTGAAGAGTTTTCATTTAAGGTAGGTCCAAACAGTCTAATCTTGGTCTCCCTAGGTTTCAATTTCCTGTTGTAGAATATAGAGAATGCATCTGTCCAAACAGTTTAATCTTGGTCAGATTTGTAGATAGGTAGAGAACCAAAGGGACCAACTGTTTAATCTGGGCCCTAGCAGAAATAAGTGCACATTTAGATAGGAAACATTCAAAAGAAACATTGTAATTCCGGGTCTGCAAGTCTAAGTGCACCCTACTCAGAAAAGAAGAAAAAATTTTAGGACAATAGGCTGGGTAGGTATCTGTTTGGTGGCAGAATGATGACTGATGATAAATTTTGTGTCTCGCAATGTCTTATCTTCTCAGATCACAGTTATCAGGGAGTTTTATGTCAAAGGAGGTACTCAAGCTAGATTTCACTAACCTCCCCTTCTTCTCATTTCCCCCAAGTCACTTACTAACATCCCCCAAGAGGTCAAGATCTCCTTGAGCCTCTCAGTTTCATCATCTCCATGACATTCGCCTTGGTGAGGATCTGCTTCACCCAAGGATTGCTCACTCATCTTCTGTGAGCCTTCTTTTCCCAACAAAGCCTAAGGTCTCATACCTTAGCGCCCTCCGTTCATCTCCATATTAATTACTAATTTTATTATATAACTCCCTATCAGTTTTTCCCTTCCCCTATTAAAATCATGTATATAAAACTCCCTTATGTAAATACTCCCTCCCGGGCATTATAGCCATAATTCTACTGAGTCCGGGAAATCACAGCCCATCTGGGGCTGTCTTTAACCTATCCGAGTCATTAAGGAGCTAGTTTGACATCTGGTCAGCTAGTAACCTCTCACCTAGCCCAAAACCCCATTAAAAACCTTAAAAAAAAAAAAAAAACCATTTTTGCACATGTTCCCTACGTTCTATACATAAAATATTAACCCCGCTTGTCAAGAAACCCATATTCCACCCTTGTCCCTAAGTCCGAATGTAAATATATCAACCCGCGCCTTTTTAACATATAAAAACCCCATTTCTTAAGTTTAAACCCACCCGCACAAAAAATTAAAGGAATATTCCTACGCATATACCGCCCCTTATCCCTCCGTCATATCACACTCCCCGCCAGCCGTTGGATCGCCCGCCCCACAGATCAACGGTGGGCGGGCCGTCCCATCCCCGACCTGCCCGACGTTTAGCGTCCGGGAGATGGGCGGTATTACCGCAGTACCTCCCGCCACGCGTCAAGTGTCGGGCTGTGGCAGAGCCCTCTCCCCCGAAACCACCGTCGTCCATAAGCGGTGCACCCCAAAACCGCTTACTGCCCATGACATCACATCCCACGTCACCCCCGCCCAGTCACTATGTCGAGTCACCTGCCTGTGTGGCCTCCTGCCACGTATCCCTGCCACGTCACCATCCGTACATGATGACATCATGCTGACGTCATCCCGCCACGTCGTTATGTTGACGTCACGCTGACGTCACCCGCCGTACAATGTCACATCAGGCTGATGTCATGCTGACGTCATCAGCACTTTTTGGGCGCAAAGGCGCGAAAATCGCACTTCGGAGCCCCGGAATCCAATTCTGAGGCAGTTTTTGATGAGCGATTTGCGCCTATCGCTCATCGCAGGATTTTTTAGGCCGAAATGGAGAATATTCAGGGAATCTTTCGTTACGCAGTCCCCAGGAAGCCCGAAAGGCCGTAAAATGATCCATTTTCTTCACAGAGCATACCGAAAGGAGAAGAAAACAATTTCAGAGGATACAGACGCCGAAAAATGGCCATCAATGCGTGATTAGACCCACAGAACATCAGAACAGCAGTCCAGATTTTGTCAAAGAGTATCAGAAGGAAGAAAGGACGCCAAAGTGTATCAGCAAAGATTTTTTACGGGCTCGAAGCACCTGTATATTAATGAAGCCCCCAGAAAGTCAAATCAGGCATCATCAACCCATCCTTACCCTCAAATCACCATTAAGGCATTAAAAGCACAGGACATCAAAAAAGCAGAAACCCATACACATTTATTTCAAAAGGTACTGCACCAAGGCACCAAGGAGTACATAAGTTATTCAGTTTTGATACGGCCGCCCCCAGCGCAGCCCGAGTTATTGCATGCATTTATTTTTGGTAGAGTTAGGTCAGTTAATTATGACCTGATTAGGTCAAGATGTAATAAAGAACTCTGCAGAGAGTTTTTGCCCTATATATACCACCCTCTGTAGAGTTTTAAGGGTTGGTCAATTGAGAATTTCACTAGAGACTCGCTGTGTATACCTAAGTTTTTCCATAATCAAAGATTACCGAAAGCTTGGAGAGCAAACTGTCTGTTGTGAATGAATGTGTATGGAGATATGAAGATGGAACTCTTATGCTGCAGCCTGAAGCAATAAGTGCATCTTACCTCTGTTTATTGTTTACCACTATCTAAGTAGCAGGAAGAAAGAATAGCCTAGAATTAGTTTAAATACTCTCTATGCTCAATTTCTTCTATTTCTTTATGTTTTCTTCTGATTGAATTGGTTATGAATATGAATTCCTTCTGGCTCATGTTTACCCCGATTCACCTGTGTTTGCCAATTATCTAGGGATTCTTAACTGCCCCTAGGTAGTGCCCTGTTATCTTCCCTTGTTAAGCATAATTGAGAGATTCTTAATTGCTTCTCATTACTTAGCATTTCTTTCCATCCCTTTAACCTGAAACATTGTTTCATGCTAAGCTATCTTGCTCCATTTTCCCTCAGTGTTATTAAGGAAAAAGCACCAGCAGTTTTTCTCCTCGACTCCACGCCCAATGGTTCAAGACCCTTAGACTATGCTCTGCCTCTCTACCTGAAAAATCAATTTTCCCACCAAAAACAAAACAAAAACCCTGTAAACTCGAGACCTAGCCTAAAATCCTTTTCAACAAAGCTAAATCCTTAAAGAGAGAGCCCTCTCTAATTGCAGGTTGGCTAGAACCTGCAGTCCAAAGTTGGTCTGTGGTTACCTCTGCCATATCCTTTTTGTAGAGCTTAAGGACAACCTGAGTGATAACATAATGGCGACCATACTGGGGATCTTCCTCAGATAGTTTCACAAAGAAGGTAAGAAAGCTCTACCGAGACCATAAATCAAACCTTCCAACTGCTGTTTATCTCTTAAAACTACAGATGAAGCCTAAATGTCAGCCAGGAAGCTTTTGAGACTGTTTCTTGCTTTTCATTAACAGGAGTAAATAAATGTTGCTTCAATCAATCTTCATGCTAGTTTTAAGTTACAAACAAGCTGTACCATATTTTAATTAGTCCCTTGTCAATTATAAAAACATTCCCAGGAAAAATACCCAAAAAAAAACTCGGAAGCTGGCTCCCAAGAAAAATCCACGATATACAAGGTCAAATCCAGACCCCAAACCTCCAGCTGTTTTGGAAAACCCTAACATAATCCCCAAAATCATTAGGAAGCAAGAAAAACAAGAAAATGCTGCTGATTTGAGCCCGGAAACAACATACCCTAGCTGTTTTCCAACTCCTGTCAAGGTTTTGTTCCATTCATCCTCTATTTCCATCAGTTCATCTTCTACCTCCAGTAGTACTCCTTCCACACCTTCATCCACTGTACATACTAACACTGCTATTGTTTCTAGCGTCCCAGTTACTCTTGTTATCCCTGTTACCCCAGTTGTTCCACTTATCCCCGTTGTTCCACTTATACCTGCCAATATGGCCAATAGATATGCACCCCTGCAATTACCTGCCAATGCTGGGGCTTTACCTCAAGAGTACCAATCTAAAATCACATATTTCGACAACACCGGTCCTTTCACAGCCATTCAGCATACCAAAAAGATGCAAGATTATTTTGAAAACTATGAAATAGATGATGATAGTGTAAGAATGAGAATTTTTGTTCAGAGTCTGACAGGTGATGTTAGAACTTGGTTCCGATCACTTGCTGCAAATTCCATAACTACCCCAGATGAGCTCTATCAATCCTTTACCAACATATGGGAGAAAAAGAAAGACCCCTTGCACGTACTAGCCGAATACGATACAATCAAAAGAGGCCCTCAAGAGACTGTTTTGGAGTACTGTGCAAGATTCAATAACGTATATAACACAATACCATAGAACTTAAGACCTCCACCTGACCTTGCTTTGTACAAATTTCCGAATGGTTTTGACCCTGATATGGCATATCAGTTGAAAGAAAGAGCTCCTGCAAATATTGAAGATGCGCAAAAGGTTGTTGTTACCATAGATGCTAACTTAATTGCCAAGAGAAACAGAGTGAGAATGGAAAGAAAAACCACCTTTAAAGAAGAACCCTCAGCCTTTGACCAGAAGCTTGATGCTATTATCAATGGCCTGCAAAGACTAGGAGAAAGAGTAGAAAACATAGAGAGAAAAGCATCATGGGAAGGACAACAGTCCAACACTATAAAAACCCCAAATTTCAGGAAGACACAGAACACAAATGCTGGTAGGCCTAACCAAGACCATGATATAAGACCCCCGTTTCAAGACAACTATGTTGAAGGTTCCACTTCAAGTGAACCTATAGATGACTCTCACATGAACTTAATGGATCTAAAGGGTGAGCATCAAACTTTCCTGACACAAGAAGACCAAAACGAACATGACTATAATCAATTTCAGACTAAATCTGGTGAGTCTTTTGATTTCAAACAGGGTTATGACACTGCTGTGTATGAATTACACAAACAGTATAAGCTCAGAACTGGGACCATTGACATCTCTGAGCCTAGCAAGACAAAGGAAGGCAAACAGCCCAACAAGGTTAAAAACAAAGTTGTTGTAACAGAACCAGCTGATATAACTGTCCTGAACCCACATCAAGTGACTGTAGAAGATATAACAGACACTCAACCTTTTGTTGAGCAGCCTCTGCGACCTACCTCTTCAAAAGAAAATTCAAACAACGTTCCACAAAGAACTCCTGAAAATGTAAAACCGCAAGCAGAAATTTCCCATAACACTGATAAGCGAGACCAGATTGCCGAGAATGCAAATGAAAAAGAAAAAACTGCCATTAGCAACAGCAAAACTCCACTAGAAAAGCCCTTTAACTTAGAGGCAGAAATAGGAAAACTCAAGATAGCCATCCCTCTATCTGAACTTGCAAAACACGATGTATATAGGCAACAAATTCAAAGGTCACTTCAAATCCCAGAAAATAAGGATGATGTAAATGTTTTAGATGACACCCCAGAGCTGCTATTTGGACCAGAGGTTAACGAAAAATCAACCCATGGACCTGTCCCACCCTTTTATATCAGCTTGCACATACAGGATAAAGTTTTACACAATTCTATGTTTGACTCAGGGGCATCGCATAATCTTATGCCCAAAGCAGTTATGGAAAAACTGAATCTTGACGTTACAAGACCTTACAAAGATCTGTACTCATTCGACTCAAGTCAAGTGAAATGTTTAGGCCTCATCAAAGACTTGTGTGTCTCCTTAGTCCAATATCCCAACAAGACCATCCTCATGGATGTAGTGGTTGCTGACATTCCACCAAAGTACGGTATGCTCCTGTCAAGATCATGGGGAGTGTTAACACCCAGGTTGTTCCCTTTGACTCCCAAGGGAATACGACCGGGGTAACCACTAACCAAGCTTTGGATTATAAGTCCTAGCCTACCTATAATCAGAGAGGGCTCTCTCTTTGAGTTTTAGCTTTGTTTTGTGAAAGATTTTAGGCTAGTTGTAAGTTCAGTTTTTTGTTCAAGGTTTTGGTTGAATGATGTCTTTCAGTACCTAGGGTGGAAATCTTCAGACAGTTCTAGTGCATTGGGTAATGGAGTCTATGGCTGTGGGTTGCTTGAAATGCTTGAGTGGGATTGTTTAAACTGCAGGGCCTTTTGAATATTCCATGAAACAAACTTAATATTGTGGAAATGAAATATGATTAGCCAGTGGAAGGCAATTAAGAATTTCCCACTAAACTGGGGTTTGAGGATGAGATATATTGCACAGGAGCAGGCTTGAATTCCTGAACAAAGATCACTATGAAAATTATAGTCTGAAGGTGCAGCAATTAAGAATTACACTATCATAACTATAACTGAAGAAAACATTCATAACAACATAGATTGAGCTCAGGGTATTCTATGAATAAATCCTGAAAAGCTATTCTTTTTCTTTGCTATTAAACTTGTAGAACATAGAACATGAATGGATTATGAAGGAATGAAATACATAACGAAGAGGTTATAGACACTTATTGTATTATGAAATACACAGGAATCCTGCAGCATTCAACAAACACACCATAACGCATCAAACAACTCAGAACTTTCGAAATTCCATCAGCTCTTTGTATTAAACTCTGAATATTTACAGCGTAGGATGTCTTCCAGAGAAAATCAACAACCCCTGTAAGCTTATGCGAGGGGGAATATATACAATCAGTTACACAAAATATCTGAACCGCTGAGTCATTTGAGAAGTAAATATGTTTACCAACTTTACAGAAATAGCAGATAAGAAAGTTATTGCTGCACTTAATACAAAATGAATGCTCTTTAATGTTGTCAGAAGTCTTTTTGACCTTTGGAGGCCACTGAGTCGGTTGAGCATTATGTATTAATGCTTAATGATGTGTCTTTATGGCTTTGTCATGCTGTAGCTTTCTCGGCCCTGTCACTTGTAGCTGTCAGTATTACTTTGGTGGCCAAATTTTTCTGCTAAGTTGGCTCAGTCCACTCTTCTTCATACATATTGAATGCATAAAATTTTCCTGTATAGGATAACTTATGTTTTTTAATGAAAAAAAAAACTTGATGAGAGGCTCTAGTTCACAGGATCAATTGTATCATTTTGGTCCACCATTCCTGTGTGGAAAATTGATGTCTCAAAATTGCATCTAAGGTCTCATCTGCCTCTGTGTATTTGTAGAAGTTTGGAGGCACTTCAAACAAATGTTTGATCTCATTCATAATGAAAAATAAGTTCTCTACTCTGTCATAGAGATTTTGCCTAGATGCTGGCCCTGTTACCTCTGAGGTACCTGATCATTGAGTGATCTGATTAGTAGCAAATGTATTGACCCTTTTAGCGTAGTTCTCATGTGAAAGTAGTTTCCCTACACTGTTCAGTAAGCCAGGGAGACCTCTGCTTTGTAATGCTGCAAACTTGTCCATAAATCTGTTTACTTTTGTCTGCATGTCCTGGCTTCTTCTTTCCAGTGTTTGCACCAGGCTTCTCAATGTGAGGACCCTCTTTATCAGCTGGATGGTTTCAGCTCTGTTGGAGATCCCTATTGCTACCAGCTGAGGACCTGTGCGGTTATTGAGAACGTTGATCATTCTGTTTGCTATCTCAGGCATATTTCCTAGAGATGCCCTTGATCTTTGCACTTCCTTGTGTGCTTTGCCTATGAGCTCCACTTGCTCATGAATGGTCTCTATATACTGCCACTGATCTGTGATTGATTGGCCAATGTTGGCCCATAAAACTGTCTTGAGCTCCGCCACCACTTTGTCAAGGGTGAGCTCTTTCTCCAGCTCCTTTATCTTCTCTTTGAGAGCCTTGACTTCTCTTCCCTTTTCAGCTATGCTTTGCTTTGACTTGTCATATTTTTCATTGAGCTTAGCCAAATTCTCCCTGGCTTCATTTAACTCTGCCATTTGGGCTTCTAAGGCCTGAATTTCATTCTTCAGCTTCTGCATATCAAGGCTTGGAGCCTGCTCTATTGTTGGTGCTAGTGCTGATGTAGATGGTGCCGTTTGAGCCGTCTGTTCTGTAGGAGGAGTAGTAGTCCGAGGAGTTTCCTCAAGGTTGATTATTTGTGGAGGGGGCTGTGATGTTTGGCCTCCTTCGTTCTATTGTAGGGCTGCCTGCAGCGCAACCTCTGACTCTCCCAATTTCTCCTGTGTCTGGATCAGCTATTTGTATAATGATACCAGCATTGCTGCTGCATCTTGGTCATGCCTTAGCTGGGCAACCTCTTCTGTCTGAGGATGAAGAGTTGCTGGGATCTTGATCATTTTTCTCAATGCTGCCATATCTGCATCTCTTAATTTCAACAGCGCTTGTACAACCTTGATGTCCTTGGGATCATGCCCAAGCTCTATGATGATATCCTCCAATGCTTTGATTCGGTTGTCTTTTGCGTGGGAGGATGCTTTCTCCAACTCAAGTTGGGCAGCTATGTTATTTAGGCTATTTTCTAGCCTATAATTCACCAATGTTTTGTCTGCAAGAGTGGCATATACCATCTCACCCGTTTGCTTGTGAAATTCAATCTGATCCATGGGGTGGATGTCTTTTGCAAGGACCTCAAGGTTGGTCCTTATGTAGTCTGCAGCTGACTGTGCCTGCAACATGGTTGGCATGAAATGACTCATTACCATTTTGCCCTCATGTACATCGTATGCAAACATTAATCTCTGCTGGTTTGTAGGAGCCATCTTTAATAAGTGGTTGTAGAGCTACACCTTGAGGGGCTCATTCCTCTTTTTGATATCAATAAATTGTTGTTTGATGCCTGTTTCAGCTCCCCTTTGGTGGCTTGAGGAGCTGACTTCTCCTCCAACTGTCCTTTCTTGTTCCTGCTGAAAGGAACTTGCAGATGCTTCCATGCTTGGTGGGCCCATGCCCAAAGATTGCCCAATAGGCATTTCTTCTTCTGAAAGGGGATTTAGCCTCTGTCTTTTCTCCCCTGTCTAGAAATCACAACATTCATGCACACAGCCTAGCCACCTTTGCTAGTACATGCAAGCTTCCCTTTGACCCAAACCATCACTTCACAGCTAAAATAAAACATAGGCCCACAGTCCCAAATAACATTAAAGACTGGGAAGTATTCGAAAATGATGCCTAGATTAATAATTTCCTCACCCTTGAGCATGAGTTTTCGAGTATGGACATTGACATGGATGCCATGACAGACCCAGAACAACAAACAAATGAAAATCAGCAGGCTGTAACAATTGCAACAGCCAAACAGATCTTGAAACCAACTATTTTTGACAATGAAAACATAGAACAACTGAAACAAACACAAGTAGAAGAAATAGACAAAACAGAGGCAGAAATCATTGAGCTAAAAGACAATTTTTTGCCTGTGGGTCTAACCCCGCTAGAAGACATGTTTGATTCTAATGACGTTCCCAGAAAACCAAAATTGTAGCCCATAAACACTGAGATAGAAGAACACAACATCGAGACACCAAAAAATCCGAAAATGATCAAACTGTCCAAAAATCTACCACCTGATCAAAAACCCAAGTACATTGATTTATTCAAAGAATTCCAAGATGTATTTGCTTGGAGCTATGAGGATTTAAAATCCTATGATACATCAGTGATTTAGCACACCATTCCTTTAAAACCAAACCAGAAACCCTTCAATCAGAAACTTAGAAGAATTAACCCCATGCTTCTTCCCCCGATTGAGAAAGAAGTAAAGAGGATGTTTGAAGCAGGCATTATAGCACCCATCAGATTCTCCGAATGAGTATCTAATCTTGTCCCTACAAGAAAAAAGACAGGTGAAATCAGACTTTGTGTAGACCTTAGAAACTTAAACCAAGTCTCCTTAAAAGACCACTATCCTTTGCCCAAAATGGTCCACATATTGCAGAGAGTAGTGGGATCATCTAGAATCTCTTTACTAGATGGTTTTTTAGGTTTCAACCAAATACTTGTTCACCAAGATGACCAAGACAAAACAACTTTTACCACACCCTCGGGAACATTTAAGTATGTAAAGATGCCATTCAGACTTAAAAACGTTGGTGCTACCTTTCAACGTGCAATGGATATTGCTTTCTCCAAAGAAATACATGACTTCCTAATTGTCTACCTTGATGACTTAACCCCATTTTCCAAATCTAATGAAGAACACCTCAAGCATCTCAGGCAAATTTTCATGACATGTAGGAAATATGGCATTTCCTTGAACCCCAAGAAGTCTCTATTTGGCCTTGAAGAAGGAAAATTACTTGGCCACATTATATCAAAGGATGGGATCAGAATTGATCCTGAGAGAATACAGGCCATCCTCCAAATTCCATACCCCAGAAACATAAAAGAGCTACAAGCATTCCTAGGAAAAGTCAACTTTTTGAGAAGATTCGTTCCAAATCTGGCTGAATTAATAAGACTGTTAAGCAACATGTTAAAGAAGGATGCCAAGGTAAGATGGTCCCTGGAAGCCAAGCAAGCATTTGAGAGTATCAAATCTGCCTTAACCGAAGCCCCTGTCCTAACTAGTCCACAATTTGACAAAGATTTTATCATATTTTAGTTTGCATCAGAGCATACAATAGCCGCTGTCCTTTTGCAAAAGGATGAGCAGGGAGCTGAAAAACCAATCGCTTTTTTCAGTAGAGCTTTAAGAGACGCCCCGTTGAAATACCCAATCACGGAAAAACAAGCCTACGCACTTGTTAAGGCCATCAAGGATTTCAGTGTGTACATTTTATATTCACACATGATTGCCTATGTCCCACACGCTGCTGTAAAAGAAATTTTGGCCCAAGACCGACTAGAAGGCAAAAGAGGTAAGTGGATTGCAAACATCCTCGAATATGACATAGAACTAAAACCAACCAAGCTGATAAAAGGACAAGGTTTAGCTAAACTAATGTCCGAAACAAACTTTCAGGCCTTAGACATAAACCAGCTGGACAATGAACCGGAGCTGGCGACTCCACAGATCAGTGAAATCTTTTTACAATCCCCATGGTACGCTGATATATGCTTTGTATTGTCAAACCTGTGTGCTCCCCTAGGATTGTCCAGAACCAAGAAAAGATTTTTGAGAATGAAGGCTTTAAAGTTTTGTGTTATAGATGGTGCTTTATTTTGGAAAAATCATGAAGGTATATTGCTTAATTGTTTAACCATGAATGAAACTAACAATATCATGAAAGAATTCCATGCAGGTGATTGTGGAGGACATCTCTACTGGAAATCCACTGCTGATAAAATTCTAAGAGCTGGTTTCTATTGGCCCACTCTTTTCGTAGATGTAAAAAAGTTTTCTATATCATGTCACAAATGCCAAATTTTTGAAGGTAAGAGAAAATTGTTGCCCCTACCCCTTAAACCAATCTCCACCGAAAAACCTTTTCAACAATGGGGTCTTGACTTCATTGGAGAAATCCATCCCTCTTCCTCAGGCCAACACAAATGGATCCTAACAGCCACTGACTATTTCACTAAGTGGGTTGAAGCCATTCCCTGTAGACAAGCCAATGACACCATCATTATCCAATTCCTTGAGTGCAATATCCTTTCCAGATTTGGCTGCCCTAAGAAAATCATCACTGACAATGCCGCTGCCTTTAAATCCAAAAATATGATCAATTTTTGCCACAGATTTCATATAACCTTGGGCCACTACACAGCTTATTACCCTCAAGGTAATGGATTGGCAGAATCTTCAAACAAGAGCCTCATTAACATCATAAAGAAGGTGCTAGAAGAGAACAAGAAGAACTGGCACAAAAAGCTGGTAAATGGCCTATGGGCAGATAGACTTTCAAGCAAAAGATCCATTGGGATGAGCCCTTATGAGCTATTATATGGCATGGAGGCTAGATTTCCTTCATCCCTGGGCATTCCTACTATCAAGTTGTTACAAGAGATTCAGGCTGAACCAAATGACATTCAAAGAAGGATTAATCAGACAGTTCACCTTCAGCAAACCAGAGAACAAGTTTATGACAGAGCTCAAATTTTGCAAGAGAAGCTCAAAAAGATGTTTGATAAGAGGGCTAAAGCTGAAGATTTCAGTATTGGTGACAAAGTTCTGAAATGGGACTCAAGAAGAGAAGACAAGGGCAAACATGCCAAGTTTGATTCTCTATGGAAAGGTCCATTGGTAATTTCCGCTGTTCAGGGAAACAACACTTATTTTCTCAGATCTATGGAGGACAGCACTGCTGAAGAAGGCCCTGTGAATGGCAGGATGTTGAAACATTATCATGATCCTTGTTGTTGAAACAATGCAAATTCTGTAAATATCTTTGTACAATATTATTTTTAAATACCAGCACTCAGTTTTTATTTTGTATAAACCGACCGATCATTTGAGGAATAACAGTAAATTCGGTGAGGACGCGGCCAATGCAAATTTTCCAGTCTTAAGAGTATCAAAACATAGAAAAATTTTCAGTTCATACCAGCACCTTGCTCTAAGCAAAAGCAAGGCAAACACAGCAGTTTGATCCGTGTCCCTAAACTGTTTTAAAAGGCATGTTCCAGCAGCATTATACCTAAGAGATCAAGCACGCAGAAGAAAGCAGGCAATGCTATACAATTCACAGTAACTCAGTTGGGGAGGAGGTTTTCTATAATTCAAAGTTTTACGTTTTTTTCAACAGCCAGAACAAAGAAGAATTTCTCGGTCCACAGCAACAAACAAAAGATCAAGGCAGTCTGACCTGTTGTTCTTGACTTTTCACAAGGAAAAGCCATCCCCAAGTGGAGCCACTTTTAGCCTCCTGTTGCAACAAGGTTTCTTTTTTCATGATTGACATTTTTACATGCCAAATATTTCATACTTGGCAAGCTGCAGTGTTCCATATTTCCAGAAGATACCATGAGAGTGTGCTAGTCCAAATGCCACTGCTGAGGTCCCATTTTGATGAGTTGTTCCAGTTTTGAAGGGTTTTCATTTAAGGGTGGTCCAAACAGTCTAATCTTGGTCTCCCTAGGTTTCATTTTCCTGTTGTAGAATATAGAGAATGCATCTGTCCAAATAGTTTAATCTTGGTCAGATTTGTAGATAGGTAGAGAACCAAAGGGACCCAACTGTTTAATCTGGGCCCTGGCAGAAATAAGTGCAGATTTAGATAGGAAACATTCAAAAGAAAAATTGTAATTCCGGGTCTGCAAGTCTAAGTTCACTCTACTCAGAAAAGAAGAAAAAATGTTAGGACAATAGGTTGGGTAGTTAGTTGTTTGGTGGCAGAATGATGACTGATGATAAATTTTGTGTCTCGCAATGTCTTATCTTTTCAGATCACAGTTATCAAACAGTTTTATTTCAAAGGAGGTACTCAAGCTGGATTTCACTAACCTCCCCTTCTTCTCATTTCCCCCAAGTCACTTACTAACATCCCCCAAGAGGTCAAGATCTCCTTGAGCCTCTCAGTTTCATCATCTCCATGACATTCGCCTTGGTGAG
This sequence comes from Pinus tabuliformis, assembly GCA_031772625.1. Taxonomy (NCBI): domain Eukaryota; kingdom Viridiplantae; phylum Streptophyta; class Pinopsida; order Pinales; family Pinaceae; genus Pinus; species Pinus tabuliformis. Next base: position 1,700,277,393 of record CM062820.1, read on the forward strand.
GATCTGCTTCACCCAAGGATTGCTCACTCATCTTCTGTGAGCCTTATTTTCCCAACAAAGCCTAAGGTCTCATACCTTAGCACCCTTTGTTCATCTCCATATTAACTACTAACTTTATTATATAACTCCCTATCAGTTTTTCCCTTCCCCTATTAAAATCATGTATATAAAACTCCCTTATGTAAATACTCCCTCCCGAGCGTTATAGCCATAATTCTACTGAGTCCGGGAAATCACAGTCCATCGGGGGCTGTCTTTAGCCTATCCGTGTCATTAAGGAGCTAGTTTGACATCTGGTCAGCTAGTAACCTCTCCCCTAGCCCAAAAACCCATTAAAAACCTTAAAAAAAAAAACCCATTTTGGCACCTATTCCCTACGTTATGTACATAAAATATTAACCCTGCTTGTCAGGAAACCCATATTCCACCCTTGTCGTTAAGTCCGAATGTAAATATATCAACCCACGCCTTTTTAACACATAAAAACCCCATTTCTTAAGTTTAAACCCACCGCGCAAAAAATTAAAGGAATATTCCTGCGCATATGCCGCCCTTTATCCCTCCATCATATCACACTCCCCGCCAGCCGTTGGATCACCCAACCCACAGATCAACGGTGGGCGGGTCGTCGCATCCCCGACTTGCCCGACGTTTAGCGTTCGGGAGATGGGCGGTATTACCGTAGTACCTCCCGCCACGCGTCAAGCGTCGGGCTGTGGCGGAGCCCTCTCCCCCGAAACCACCGTCGTCCATAAGCGGTGCGCCCCAAAACCGCTTACCACCCATGACATCACATCCCACGACATCCCTGCCCAATCACTATGTCGAGTCACCTGCCTGCGTGGCCTCTTGCCACGTCACTACCACGTATCCCTGCCACCATACCTGCCACGTCACCATCCGTACATAATGACATCATGCTGACATCATCCCACCACGTCGTTCTACTAACGTCACGTTGACGTCACCCGCCGTACAATGTCACATCATGCTGACGTCATGCTGATGTCATCAGCATTTTTTGGGCGCAAAGTCGCGAAAATCGCACTTCGGGGCTCCAGAATCCGATTCTAAGATGTAATAAAGAACTCTGCAGAGAGTTTTTGCCCTATATATACCACCCTCTGTATAGTTTTAAGGGTTGGTCAATTGAGAATTTCACTAGAGACTCGCTGTGTATACCTAAGTTTTTCCATAATCAAAGATTGTCGAAAGCTTGGAGAGCAAACTGTCTGTTGTGAATGAATGTTTATGGAGATATGAAGATGGAATTCTTGTGCTGCAGCCTAAAGCAATAAGTGCATCTTACCTCTGTTTATTGTTTACCACTATCTAAGTAGCAGGAAGAAAGAATAGCCTAGAATTAGTTTAAATACTCTCTATGCTCAATTTCTGCTATTTCTTTATGTTTTCTTCTGATTGAATTGGTTATGAATATGAATTCCTTCTGGCTCATGTTTACCCCGATTCACCTATGTTTGCTAATTATCTAGGGATTCTTAACTGCCCCTAGGTAGCACCCTGTTATCTTCCCCTGTTAAGCATAATTGAGAGATTCTTAATTGCTTCTCATTACTTAGCATTTCTGTCCATCCCTTTGACCTGAAACATTGTTTCATGCTCAGCTATCTTGCTCCATTTTCCCTCATTGTTATTAAGGAAAAAGCACCAACAATTTTTCTCCTCGACTCCACGCCCAATGGTTCGAAACCCTTAGACTATGCTCTGCCTGTCTACCTGAAAAATCAATTTTCCCACCAAAAACAAAACAAAAACCCTCTGAACTCGAGACCTAGCCTAAAATCCTTTTCAACAAAGCTAAATCCTTAAAGAGAGAGCCCTCTCTGATTGCAGGTTAGCTAGAACCTGCAGTCCAAAGTTGGTTTGTGGTTACCTTGGCCGTATCCTTTTTGTAGAGCTTAAGGACAACCTGAGTGGTAACAGGTTCTAAAGATATGGGAAAGGACAGACACAGTCAGCTTAATAGACAACCAACCTGAGTTTTTGTTTGGACCTAAAGTTGAAAGGAAGTCTCAGTAAGGTAGTTTTTCACCTTCCTATAATAGTTTAAACATTCATGACAAAATTCTACACAATGCAATGGTTGACTCTAGTTCCTCACACAACCATATGCCTATAGCCATCATGGAGAAGTTAGGATTAGACATTACAAGACCTTACAAAGACTTATATTCTTTTTACTCCAAAAAAGTGAGATGCTTAGGCCTCATTAAAGACTTATGTGTCACACTAGTCTAAATACCAGCAGAGATTCTAGTCATTGACCTTCTAGTAGTAGACATACCTCCTAAGCATGGAATGTGACAATCACGATCATGGGGAGCCAAGTTACAGGGTACATTGCAAATGGATCTGACGAATGCTACCATCTTGTTTTTGGTCAGCAGAGAAGATTATATACGGATACATTAATGAAGTACATGGTTATTTGTAAAGAAAACCAAATAATCACCCCATGTACTATGTGCATTCAGATTTAGATTCTTTTATTTTGTATAATGATCAATCTATAGGGGAGGAACTTTCACATCTAGAACCTGAGCTAAGAAAGACAAAGGAAATTAAATTGGAACCTGCAAAACCAGAGGAAGAGAGTGAAGCATTATGGAATATGCACTTTAATGGGGCTGTAAGGAAGGAGCAGAGGCAGGCATTCAGATTTTAAACTCACAAATAGGGATAACTAAAGGACACTCTTACAAGGTAAAATTTCAAAGTGAAAACAATATAGGTGAAAATAAAGAATTAATCTTAGGACTACAAATTTTAAAGAGGTTAGGGGAAAAAATAATTTATTTTCATGGAGATTCAAACCTCATCATTAATCTGATTAAAGGTGAGTACACAAATAAACACCCTAGATTAAGAGCTTATAGAAATGTAGTTTTAGATTTTCTTCAATGCTTTCCTAAATATCAGTTGCCTCTTATTCATAGAGGCCAGAATATTTTAGTAGATGCTTTAGCCACTTCATCTAGTACCTGTAAAATATCATTCCATCTAAATAGAAAATATGCGGTGGAAGTAAAACACAGGCCAGTTGTTCCAGATAATGTAAGATATTGGTAAGTTTTTTACACTGATAAGAAAGTAGAATTTCTTTTAGTTGATAGATGGATTTGAGTGTGTACATATTCACACAGATAATGATGTAGATGAGAATGAAAAGGAGATAATGTTAAATGAAATTTATGACAATCAAGAAGAACTTGAGGTTCTACAACTAAAAGAAAATGTGTTTCGAAGAGGATTGGTACCATTGGAAGATCTTTTTGATTTCAACGATGTAGCCAAGAAGCTAAAAATAAAACTAATAGGAGCCAAGGTAGAGGACTGTAATATAGGAAATGAAAACAATCCTAAAATTTTGAAATTTTCCAAATCCTTACCTCCTAAAGAAAAACAAAAATACATTGAGTTGTTTAAAGAATTATTTTATGTGTTTGCTTGGAGCTGTGAATCTTTAAAATTATATGATATTAGTGTCATACAACACACCATTCCCATTAGAGAAGATAAAATTCCCTTCAAACAAAATTTTAGGAAACTTAATCTAGTCTTATTACCTTTGATAGAAAACGAAGTCATTTTTTTTTAATGCAAAGATCATTGTAGCCCTCATATTTTTGAAATGGGTCTCTAATATAGTACCTATGAGAAAGAAAACAGGTGAAATTAGGCTCTGTGTATATTTTATGAATATAAAGAAAGTCTCCCTCAAAGACAACTACCTTCTACCTAAAATGGATCACATCCTGCTAAAAGTAGTTGATTCAAGTAGGATTTCTTTGCTCGATGGCTTCTTAGGATATAACCAGATTCTGGTTCATCCTGATGATCAATAGAAAACAACCTTTACCACACCTTGGGGAAATTTTATATATGTAAAAATTCCCTTTGGCCTAATGAATTTTGGGGCCAGTTTCTAGAGAGCAATGGACATTTCATTTGCTAACGAGATAGATAGGTTCATTGTAATTTACCTAGATGATATTATTATCTTTTCAAAAACAGATGAAACCTTTTGTTACACTCGAGAAAACTTTTTGAAAAATGCAGAAAGTATGGTATCTCCTTGAACCCCAAGAAATCTCTTTTTGGATTAGTGGAGGGAAAACTTATAGGTCATATTATTTCGAAGAAAGGCATAAGAATAGATCCTAAAAGAGTTGAAGCCATACTGAAAATTGACCCTCCTAGAAATTCAATCCTTCATTGGTTGGATAAATTTTCTCAACAGATTTATTCCAAAACTAGCAGAGATATTGAAAGCCATTACAAACATGCTAAATAAAGATATTGAAATAAAATGGAATACTGAAGCCAAGAAATCTTTTAGTGAAGTAAAGCTAGTTTTAACCACTGTTGTTGTTTTGATAAGCCCTAACTTTACAAAGGATTTTATGGTTTTTTCTTTTGCATCTGAACATACTATTGCAACTGTTTTGTAACAACCCATATAATTTTTCAATAGATCTTTAGGGGATGGATCATTAAAGTATAACATCACGGAGAAGCAAACCTTTGCTTTGTTGAAAGCATTAAAAGACTATAGAGTGTACATCCTACATTCGCATATCATTTCATTTGTCCTAAGTGTTGTGCTAAACGGTATTCTTACACAAACTAACCCAAATGGTAGAACAAGAAAGTAGATTGTAGTGATCCTAGAATATTACATTGAGATAGGACCTACCAGGGTCATTAAAGGTCAAGGATTGCCTGAGCTAATGGCTGAGTCCAATTTTCATACACTGGATGTTAATTTTATTGTTTCACTTGATGAACATGAAGATAAAGTGATTCCATAGGTATCAAAAGCATTTTCTACCTCTCCTTGGTATGAAAATATTATCTTTGTATTGAAAAATTTACAATCTCCTCCTGGTTTAACCAAATCAAAACTAGATTTCTCAAGTTAAAAGCTATGAAATTTTTCATCTTATAGGACATGCTATATTGGAAATATGTTGGAGATATTTTTCTAAACTGCTTGTTGAGAGATGAAGTAGACATGGCTATGGAAGAATTTCATCAAGGAGATTGTGGAGGCCATTTATACTGGAATACCACAACCAAAAAAATAACGAGAGTTGGTTTTTACTAGCCTACCTTGTTTGAAAATGTACATAAGAAAGTTACAACATGCCACTAGTCCCAAATATTTGAAGGCAAGAGAAATCTTTTGCCAGTACCTTTGAAACCAATTTCAGCTGAGGTTCCTTTTCAGCAGTTGGGTTACCATTTATTGGGGAAATTCATCCAAGATCTTCATGTTAACATAGATGGATCTTGGCAGTCAATGCATACTTCACCAAGTGGATTGAGGCTATTCCAACAATAGAGGCAACATATGCTGTAATCATTCAACTTTTAGAAGGTAATATTCTATCTAGGTTTGGATATCCCAATAAGATCATCAATGATAATGTTGTTGTGTTCAAGTCAAAGAGAACGACTGATTTTTATTATAGATATAAAATAAATATGGGACACTCTACTACCTATTATCCACAAAGGAATAGGTTAGCCGAGTCCTCTAATGAGAGTCTAGTCAACATCATCAAAAGACTATTGCATGAAAATAAAGAATCATGGCATAAGAAGTTGATTAATTCCCTCTGCGATAAAAAAATTAGCACTACGAAATATTTGGGATGTATCCATTTCAATTAGTATGCAGAGTAGATGAAACTTCCCTGGGAATCCTTGTGGTAATATTACTGCACAAATCACAAGTGGAAACAAGTGATTTACATGGAAGGATCATTTAGACCATACACTTGCAGAAATCAAAGGAGGAGGTCTATAATAACACTGAACTCATTCAGGATAAAATTAAGAAGATGCATGACAGAAGAACAAAAGTAGATGACTTCCAAATAGATTATCTTCTATTAAAATGTGATTCAAGGAATCAAGACAACTTAGGTAAGCAAGATAAATTTGACATTTTGTGGAAAGGGACATATAAAATTGATACTTCCAGAGGTAAATGCATTCTTGTTGAAATACTTGAGTGGAGAAGGACTACGAAGTGACCTATCAATGACAGGCTACTCAAACACTAATTTCCTCAAGGGTAGATCAATTTTCATTTAGAATCATTGTAAATATCATTTTACTATTCTACTGCAAGAGTGAGGGTGGCTACCATCGGAAATTGAAGCCTGGAGAGGAGGCCCTAAGATTGTCATGATTTGTTACCCATATTTAAGAATGAAAATAGTTAAATCAGTTCAAGTACATAATAAGGCTAGATTGCCCAATCGATGAATGCTACTAATCTACAACGTTCTCGAAACCTCACAAGGAGGATGTCATCCCCATTCGAGCCATTGTTAGGGTCCTATAATTTATAAGATAAATTGATGATTATCTGTTGGTTTTTATATGACATATTATAAAAAATATTTTATCCTGCTAATTATTTCCAAGAAAAAGAAAAACAAAAAACAAAAAATAGAGAAGAAAAGAAAGGGGATTAAAAAAAAGATGTTTATATATATGTGTGTGAGAGAGAGAGAGAGAGAGAAAAATGAAAGACATAAATATATATGAGAGAAAATGAAAATACCCCAATAAGTGAGCAATTTTAAATGCCACTTCATTTCAAAAATAAAAAATATGCATGAGAAATACCATTAGAATGATGTGCAGCTAGTTCCAATGCCAAATTAGAGTTGAAAAAGATAAGTAGGATTAATTGGTTTATTCACACCACTGAAGTGTGATTAGACTTGCATAAATAAAGTTAGTTAAGTTTAAATATTTAACCACACAGTGTAATCGTGGTTGAAATAGAGATAAATAAAGTAAGTACGTTAAGTTAAGATTAAATATTTGACTACACTGGGTAAATGTGGTCAAATTAGCTTTATTTAACTTAATTAGTTAAATATCATTGTACAAACTATGATTGTAATAGTTATTAAAGTGATTTGTTTGATATGAAATTGTTTTCATTTTGTAATGAAAACTTCACAATGTGAAAGGCCACGATCTCACCTGCCCAAATCCACAGTGGGTAATGAGTTCATACCCCCCCCTCCTCTGACAGTTAACCAAGGATGGACGAGGTTCCAAAATGAAGCTTCCCTATTCACCAAGTTTGCAATGTGTCACACCCTGGAACACTTTGAACTCCCCCTGCCTAAAAGAATTTACCCCCCCCCCCCCGCCTGAAATTCACTTTCCCTATTCCTACCTATTTTGACCACTGACTCTTGCACTCCCACTCCACTCCGTTCCTTCCAGGTGGGGCCTATGGTCACCAGTTCACTCCTATATGATTCTTCCACATGGCTCTCCCTCCTTCACTCCTCTCATATTGTTGTCCCATCCCTTCTCACTCCACATCAACTCACACCCTCCACATGGCACCCCTGTTGCACCCATTATTTAACCATTCCCGCAATAACAAACTCACTCTGTTAATGGCCAAATCACAATGCTAAGCTATTTTTTCTTATAAAATAAGCCAAATTATGTTCATTCGCCCTTCCTTTTTTTGTTTCAAGACCTTAGTGATCAAAGCCTTCTGTAGTACATAGCCCGCAGGCCAAAAACCATTACAACGCCCAGCCAGGGAACCACACTGCCACTGTGACCAATCAACAAGAAAATTACCTATGTATCTTAGACACTAGTGTTCAGCCAACATTTCCAAGTAATTGCAAATTTTAAAATCCATTTTTGTGTAATATGGATCCTAAAGGAAAAACTAAAGTTACAGAAGAGAAGCCTGTTCTACCCCGTGTTATAGGTTTGGAATATCAACCTATAGTAGACCAAGAGTATAAAATCCTTGACATCAATTGTTATTTTGAACTTTATGAACTCCACCATTGGTTAAAACAAAAATTCATTAACCTTGGTGATGAATTGGGCTTGTGGGACTCCTTCATATCCCAATTCATTTTCCCAAAGACCTACCACTTCCCTGAGTTCGTTTCACGGTGCCAATTTTGATATATTCCTAGTTAAAGGGAAATTGTGGCCCAAAATAATGACATCCTTTTGCACAATTACCTCTGAATACATCTCTGAAATGCTCCAAATTCAAAACTCTGAACCTCTAAAACCTTTTACAATAGATTCCCTCATGCAATTCTACAAGAACCTCACATTCCCTCACAAAGAAAATATTTTTGAAACATTTCTCCTCGAGGATGCTCAATTTCCTAAGAAAAATCCTCCCTATTCCCTAATATGACCAAAGAGATTATCTCCATTGTTTCATTTTTACTTGGCTCTGAATCCAATCAGTGGGTCGATGAGTCCGTCATAGGTTTTCTTTTAGTATTTTCAATAGGTGAGAAACCCTCCATCATCTTCAACTACAATGAGTTTCTATCATATGCAATTCATGAGAATTTCCTAAAATTTTATATAGAGCAAACCTTCAAGTATGATTCAATCCTAGTCTATTTATTTTTATACCATCAGGCAGATAGGTTTCAGTTTCCCTTATAGAAATACGATGAGTAGGGGAATCCTGAATCAATAATTCATTGGAATTCCTTTGTAGGGAAGAATTCCAATGAATTTACCTTCACTGTTTATGTTGATTAATTAATATATACAATATCTTTCCTATTAAACAGTAATATTTTGCAGAGGATAAGACCTGAAATCAAACGATTTCTTCAACTGAGTGAGCATACCAAAATAGGTGACTGGTACTTATACTTTAAATACACAAAAAATAGGGTCTATGGGTGTGAATCTCCACCTTACAGGTTGCCAATGTTTGTTCCAATGAGAATTTTGTCATTAAAGTACATCAGATAGATGATTAACATGGATGGGATAGGTTTTGTGGTTGAGAAGAAGAAATCCTGTTTAAGATTAAAACACAAGTGGGCCTTTTCATCTGCAATACCAGGGCAACAACTAAAGAAGCATACATCCTACTTAAGGAAATGAACTTCAAACTCACCTTCACCTAGTCATATGACCCCTTGTGAGTAATTTCAAAGCTAAGTGTAGAACATAAGACTACTCCCTACATTCATACTCCTAGGTCAGATATTGATAAATCCATGAACCAGGATCAATGGCTGGAAAACATTTTGCAGGAGGTAGAAGAGAAAGCTCTATCAACAACTACAAAATATACTCCTACGCCACATGAGAAGCAATTCAAGAGGCTAAGGGAACACCATTCCCCTTCAGTCATAGAAATCCAGGGAAAGGAGTTCAAAATTTACAAGAAGAGAAAAAAGATGAGTAAAAAAGAAGAATCATTTCAAGAGGAAAATGTACATTCCACTATTATTTTGATAGGACGACATACTTCTACCAGGAATGAAGATGATTTTGTCGGATCTCCATCCTCATCGGCCTCCAAAGAGCCACTAGATCCCTCTCAGTTAGGGGAATTGGTTCATGAGCAAGCTGAGTATTAGCCAAGTATAGAGAAATTAAAAAGAAAAATGAGATGTTAAAATCTACAACTTATACGTAGTTTTGGATGAATACATCATCCTCACAACATAGGCTACTCTTCGACTTTGACATAGAGAAAGGGAAAATTCACATAGCCTTCCTACAGGCTAACGTCCCTTTCCCAAACTCGAGAAGATTTAAAGAAATCAATATTTTCTTTCAATATTGATCAAATTTATCCAATTGATCAAGTACACCTACATAAAAAAATAGGGGAGATGTTGTACTAAACCTTGACAACTACAAAAATGGTAGTTTCCAGGTTGTAAGCTTGAGTTAACAACATTCAGTCCCAACTCAAATTAGAGAAAATCTCTTCTTTGGCTAAAGACACATAAAGGAAGTCTTTAGGAGATCTAGTAATTAAACTAGGATATGATCCCAACAATGTTGAAGCTGCAGAGGAGATTATCAAAAGAAAAGATGTTGATATTGCAGCACTCAGGAAGTAGCTCAAGCTTCCATTGGCAGAGGATCCACAAACTAAGGAAGAGGGACATTTAGATAAGGAAAAGGAAAACACATTCAAAATTATTATTTAACAAAGTAGACAGATCAAAAAAATGGAGGTTGAGATGGAGAGATTGTTAAAGGAGAGAGAACAAACAACACCGTTGGCAACCATTCCAGTGACAAAAGTTCCTATTACATCTACCTTGGTACCAAGAGCATCCAATTCGATAGCCATTACAGTTGAGGCACAATTTAAATATTCTTTAGAAGAACTAATCAAAGCAATGGATGAGCTATCAAGCAAAGGACATGAAATTGAGAAGCTGAAAACTCAACTAAATGATCTCCAGGGGAAGATGTTGAAAATTAACAATGTGTACCTAACAGAGCTGCAAAAGACTAATAAATTAGATCATAAATTTGAATAGTTGGAGAATGACTTTGTAATGGCACAAACACTTGCACATGCAAAAGAAAGTATTTGCATAGATACAAATGAGGCCATTGCTGAAATCTCGCCCTTTATTGAGATCATTTTTGAATAAGAGGAATTGTGACATAGATCTAAAGGATTCATTGAAGAAGTGAAAGAAGATTTAGGAGAAAAGCTAGGTGAAGCCATGATTTTGAATTCAAAGACCAAAGAGGAATTAGAAGAGTTTAAAATTGCGGACAACGCAAAGACCATTTTCGAGGTGAGGAGGGTCCTTACAAAAATGAACCTTATATCTCAGTTGGAGAAAAAGTGCCACAACTTGGATTCTAGCATCCAGAAGTTCCACAGGAAATTCAATGTGATAAATATAAAGGGTTTGTTAGGTTTGATAGGAATTGGAGAGAGGTTGATTATGTTATATGATTATTAGAAGTTGTATACCATAGCCAGGGATAAGTCAAAGTTTTCCACTATCAAAGGAAGCGTCACGAGAAAAGTCTTCATCGAAGCTTTGGATTTTTATTTTCTTATCAAACATGAGATGAAGAACTTATTATTTTTCAAGCTTACTTTCCAAAATTATACCCAAGTGGATAAAACCTACAGGAAGCTTGTTAAATTCTCCACTCTTGATGAAGACGGATGGGAGAAATTGTGCCAGCTACTTGGGTAAAACAATTTTTCACCTTCAACGACAAAGAATTTTTTTTAAGGCCAAGTCATCACCAACAATCCTCGAAGATAGTGCAAGAGGACTACAACAGTTTTTGTTGCCTAGATTTATGTTCAATTTTTGTAAACTGTTTTAGGATATTCTGTAAAAATATTGATATTTCCAATCAATATATTTTTGATAATTTTTGTATAAGTACTGCATAAATCAAAATACAAATTTTGGAACTTGGGTAAAGAAAGCATAATTTTAACGTAAAGTTTTTCACTGAGATAAAATTGATCACTGCATTAATACAGAAATATATTTCAAGATTCATGTGTTAGGAAAATTGGTGATGTTCTTTTCTCTTATAAACTCATTATATCTTTTTTTTTCATATGTCTTTCTTATCTATATTGTTTAAAAGAATACGAGGGGTCAAACTCATTTAATTACACTCTGTCCTAGATTATAAGAAATATATATGTTTTCAAATTGAGATTAAATATAGAATTCATGTTAAAATTATATATGTTTAATTGAATCTCAATATTTTCCTCCCTTTCACTCCGCAAAGCTTCAAACATCCAATAGCCTATCTATCTTTCCCTATTTCAATCTATTATGATATTATTGTATCTGATCACCCTAGGACTTTGAATCCATTGGGCAATGGCCCTTCCTTGAAGTTTCAACAAAACATTTCAAAAAACCAAACTTTGAACCTAATAACTAGCCTAAAATCCCACAACAACAAATGGAAATTCAATAGAGAGATCCCTCTCTATGTTTATTAGGGCTACCTTCTAAGCTTAAAAGTGGTTTTGTGGTTACCTCTGAGTTTCTTTCACAATATTAAGAAATTATGCAGTGATAACAACACCTATGACCATGAACTCGAATATTATGTATGACTTGACTCAAGTATCCACTTGCCTCCTAATTGCCATTCGTTCTATTAAGACTTGTGAAGGGTTCAGTGAATAGCTTCACTACGTACAATATTGCTTTAGTATATATTGTGCTTGTGTCAGTAGTGGTTGACATGATTGACATCATCTCTTAAATGAACACATTAATGATCATTATTGGTTGAATGCATCACAAGGTTCCTTGAGTTCTCAAATACATGGTAATATCTTTGCAATGAAATTCCAAATCTCACTCTCGCTAGCATTCTATCTACAAGCTTATTAAACCTCGATCCAATATCAAACATCTAGCAATGGACTAAAGTCACATTCACTAAAAAAAAAAAATGTTGCATTATCAAATTTGCAGAATCACCAGACAATCAACATAACAATGTAGAAATATGTAAAAATATGATAACAATGGTTTGAAAGAACCATTGTTAAAGAAGGAGGAAAGTTAGGTGAAACTACTTCAGTAGTACCATGAAATTTCAACAAACATGAGCACAGCATATGTTTTTTGAGAACGTAGACGTAGAAGGCGAGCAATCATGGAAATTGAAAGACGGGCCAAGAGGAGGTTGGTGCAACAAATGATTTAAATATGAAGGTTGTGTAAGATATAATAGATAAATACATTACATACATTTGACAGTTGTAATGGCTCACCAAGCTAAGAAGTTCTATGAAAAACAAAGATGGCCTCATATAAAATGCATATGTAGTGGCAAGATTTGATGATGTGTCACTAAAAAGAATATGAAATAGAGTATAATGAAACTTGAGCTGTTGAATATTTAAAATTTATTCTATGGTCAAATGAAGTGCTTTGATAGCCCATGAGCACAACAACATCATCTTTTAAAAAAATTAACAATTCGTTAGCCTTATGAAAGTAAAGGAAAGGAAAATATATGCAACACATGTTTTCTAATATATGCAATATATGTTTTCTAGATCTCCATTAAATGAGAAAATTTTGTAATTGTTGAAAAAAAAAAAACTTAAAACATTTATCAAACAACCAATAAAGGTGCAGTTGTCCAAACTTATCTAATGATCAAGAAACCTCCTCTAAATCCATCTGAACCATTGAAAAAATCTAGTAAGAACTATAAAAGAGAGGTAACCATAATGATTAGATACTACCACACCCTCATGCGCAATGCTTTTGGATGGTAATTATCAGGCTTTCTTATTATTTCTCTTTTTCTCTTTTTTTAATTATATTGGATTTTCACACTAACTTCATTGGCAATGGTTTATGTGGACAAACTTCCACTATAGGATCCACACTAAGACCACTCAAAAATTAATGATAATGTGATGGAATTTTAGCACCTGCAAGTTTTGTTGTAATGGAAAACCTTAATGTGGCATCAGAGCCTTGGCCAAGGTTTGATCCCCTGATTTTATTTGGAGGGGGTGTTGTATTTTCACACTCACCTTATTGATAATAATTCATGTAGATTAACGACCACTTTGGGATCCATCCTAAGACCATTTAAAAAGTAATGATAATAGGTTTGAAGTTTACAAATGCTTACTGGTTTTGGTGTATTGAAAAACCTCAAGAATCTGATTCTTTGTTGATTAATGAAGATTGTTGGATTGCAAGTAAAACTAAGAGGAGGGAAGGGAACATTCCATGAATTATTTAATAGTGATAATACATATTTATTTACTGTGTAACTTCCAAAGTTACTTATCATTCAAAAGTACTAATTCAGTGATGATTATGCAGGACTATGGTTTCCCTTCAATTCATTCATTCATTTAAACATGAATTTGTCCACCTCCTTCTTACGCTCTACACCATATTTTGTAGAATTTACATTAAAAGATTGAAGAAATAAAGGAAATAAATTTTCTGGTTTCAACCCTACCCATGTTTTTCCTCATTTATAGTAGCGTTTTGTTTTCATTTTATTGGCAGATGTGCACACGCTTTTGGTTTCCTTGCATATATATAGTTTTCTTCATTTTAACTTTTTCTGTGACCTCTTTGTACAATTTTATTTTATTTTATATGGCATATATACCTAAATTCAACTTGCAGTACTCATGGATCACCTTACAACCCAACACTTTCATTAAAAAAAAAGAAAAATAGCTACATGTATGTTGGCTTGTTTGGGCCTAACCCAAGTTTGGAAGAGTTATTTAGCGAAACAAATCCTACAACTACCTGCCCTTTCAGCAACAGCTCGTGTAGCGCGAATTGATGTCTCACTTGAGGTAGCATGGGGTGGTGCTGGAACCAAGTTTCCACACCGTAGGGATGTCTAGATGTGTACTGAAGGGTTCGCGCACTGTTCTATTACTCCGCGCTACTTAACCTTCGTGTTGATCTAGGGTAATTATAATTTTCTTATTCATGTGATATTCTTCTTGAAGGAAGAAGTTATGATTCAGAACTATTCAACAGGGTCTTTACGCAAACATTTAATCAACATAATTTATTTGCACACAAAATGAACCCAGATGCATAAATTCATCACATTTTCATTAACCAGATATAGAATGGTAAACCATAAAGACAGATGCATGATAATACAGAATTATAGAAGCAAACTTTTCTTTATTATTATTCTTCACCAATACATCCAAATCTACCCTGTGCACTTAGCTGCAGGGGTCCGTGCACACAGCTGGGGACTTTCTAAGCCTCTACGCACACAGATGCAGAGCCTCTACCTCCTACCTAACCCTCGACTCAGACTTACAGATGCTTTTGATCCTTCTACTTCAAGTAACCATGACATTTGATGCCAAAAGAAATGCCTTTCCCTCATAGGGCCGTGCTCTATTTATACCCTTTCCTAGGCCACGATTCCTGCGCAGGCTGACTCTATGTACATTACTTTTTATTATTTTCAGGCGGGCTACCCTTTGACTCAATCTATTATACTTCCCGCTCCGCATATTGTGGAATTTTACAATATCTAAATCTTAGTTCTTGGGCTTTCCGCCCTAAAACCCTTAAGCGGGACCTTCGCTACCCAACAGTCCCCCAACACAATCATGGGGACTCGTCCCGAGTCACTCATCGGTGCAACTAGATGCTCTGCCTTGCCTTCGTGGTTTGCCTCCTTGTGAGTGATGGTCGCCATCCTAGTACTCCTTCCTTATCTCCTGCAACGCTTCATCCATCTCCTGCTTTAGTGTTTCTACCACATCTCACAACCGATGATGCTCATTCTACTATGATTGGTTAACACAAAACACCCCCTCTAAGGATTTTAGCGTGAGTGGGGGAGTCGCCTACAAGACCTCCCGGTACCAGCGTAGCCATATCCGACCTTCGTATCCCCCCTCTGCATCGTCTGCTGCAGCCTGTGTTGCAATTTTGCAAGACCCTAGCTACTGTCTGCAAGATCCCAAACTTCGAGGGACATCAAAGATGACTTATTAAGTGCATATCTACCCATGGTCCCTGTTTTTCCAGCCTTTCGTTGTTCTATTGTAGTGCATCGGCCTGCCCTTAGGCGAGGCGACGTCCTCCGGAGAAATTCTGCTCCATGTTCCCTCTTTTCCAATACATCTCCTATTGGTGATGCTACAGTTGCCACCCCCCTACTCCTTAGAGAGTCCTGCCTCACCATTCACCCAATTACTACTTTCGGGTGCATGCCCTGTGCATGAATAATGAATAGCTCCATCAGTGTTTTCGAACTATGGGCCACCGAGTGTAGTTCCCTTGGTAATTTATAAGCCTTGTGAAATTCAAATGTAGTGATTGCTACTCGTTTCCATGTGTGTAACCGTTCCATGTGGAATCGGTGGTCATTTGTTCCATATCGGTTCATACTGTATCTCTTAATGTCCCGCCACCCGCTCCATTTTGCCATGTTGCATACATCTTGTCATGAATAGTGATATCAACAGTCATCATTGCAATTAGTGAATCCACGTGAGCTTGCTCATGCCACTATGACCCTTGTGTTTGGTCAAATGCTCGCGCACCATGGTACTTGTGCATTTGTCCCCTAGGCTGCTTTATCATCCTGCACTCTCTTTCAACTGGTTCGAGTGGTGAGACTATCTTCTCCTTGGCTAGTCAAGCAGTTGCCCCGGCTGTGTAGAGATTTAGGCAACTGCTATTCACTCTCCCTGGAAATGGGTCTCCATTGAATTTAGCCAGTTGAACCGCGCCTCCAACGATAACTTCTTTGACGACAGAGGGTCCCAACCAATGGATGTGGAGTTTTCCTGGGAATTTTTGGAACTTATTGTCATTCAGCAAGACTAGATCATTCTCCTTGAAGATGCGCACCTTGTATGGAGATCATGCCATGCTTTCTCACACTATTTCTATACCTACCGATGGAATCCAGTCAGAAACCATTCCTCCTCCAATTCTTCTAGTTGTGTGAGCGTCTCTTCCAATGCCACATGATCTGCCATACCTGTGATTGCCGCAATCCGCAGACTAGGCACAATATATTCCATAGGCATAATGGCATCCTGGCCATAAACTAACTGAAACAGTGTTTGGCCTCTTAGCTTCTTGCATGTGGTTCTGTATGCCCAGAGAACAGTGGGAATTCACAAATCCCAGTCATTTCTTCTTGCATTGCAAACTTTCATCAACACAGTTTCCAGAATTTCCTTGAAGGCCTCAATAGTCCCATTCGATTGTGGATGGTAGGGCATACTCTGTTGGTGATAGATCTGGAATTCCTCAGTGAGTGCATTGATCGTTTCATTCAAAAAATGTGTTTCCTTATCGCTCATGAGAATTTTGGGGCAGCCAAACCTAGTCAATACGTTTTCAAAGAAGAATTTTTTCGCTGTTGCCATTATGCAATCCTTAACTGGCTATGCCTCAGCCCATCGGGTCAAATATTCAGTTGTAGTGATGATATAGAGCACGCTCGTCATTCCTCATGGTTTGGTAGGCCCGACAAAGTCAATCACCCATTTCTCAAACAGATGTAGCATCATTTGTGGTTGAAGTGGCATTTCTTCCCTTCGCGACGACTTCCTCCTCTGTTGACATACATCGCAGGCCCGATAGTATGCCTTCAAATTTTGATGTAGAGTGGGCCACCATAATTTGGTGCGAAGAATCTTCTGGGTTATGGCGTGGCTTGCATAATGTCCGCTAGCAACCCCTCCATGTGCTTTTTCTAGGATCTGTTCGCGCTTGAATTTGGGTACGTATATGCGCAACATCTCATCGTTACCCATCTTGTAGAGGTGGACTGCAATTACGGTAAACTCTGTTGTGCGTATCACTAATTCCTTCTTTCGCTGGACAGAATACCCCTGTGGCGCAGTGCCCGTAGTTATAAAGTGGATTATAATTGAGCGTCCTGAAGTCCTTCAAGATTTGTTGGTTCTCCACCGGTCTCAATTTGGGACAGATGATCTAGACCTACATTCAGACATCCTGGCTTTACAACAACCTCAAAATCATATTCTTGAAACAAGAATAACCATCAAGAAACGCGCCCCGCCAATGCAGGCTTATTCACTAGTTACTTGAGCATAGAGTGATCTTTGTACATCATAAAATGTACTCCTAGAAGATAGTGACATAAATTCTAGAGCACATATACCATCATTAATCCCTCTCGCTCAGTAGTGGAGTAATTCTTCTCTTCCTTGGACAACCTGTGACTAGCAAATGCAATCGGATGGTCCAGCCCCTCCGCTCCTGGTTGAGTGAGTACCGCTCCTAGTGTGATACAAGATGCATCCACATGCACATGAAACTCAACGTCCCATTTCGGAAAGACCAATATAGGAGCAGAAGCCATTTTCTTTTTAAGCGTCTCTAGGCTTCTATTGCATTCCTCATTCCAACAATAAGTAGCATGCTTTTTCAGCAATTGCTCCATTGGAGCCGTAATCTAGGCATAGCTTTTGATGAATTTCTAATAGTAGCCCATGTGTCCTAACGTAGAGCATACTTGCTTTACACTACTCGACACTTGCAAATTCAATATGACAGTGATTTTTGTCGGATCCACCATCAGTCCTTGATTACAAACCACATACTTTCTAAAAGGGATGAGAAAAGTACACTTCTTTAAGTTGAACACAATTTGGTGTCGTTGGTAGGTATCCAACATTAATCGTAAGCTCACATGATCTGATAATCACCCTATGAGTGACCTCAGTTAAATATTTATTAAACAAAAAGGTATTACAGACTCATGTGCTGGTGTGTGTTCTATGTTATTTAAGCAACAGATCGATCAGATTGCCAATACACAGACATTTAAATGGAAAGACAACAGAGAAATATAGTAGGCAACACAAAGACATAAACAATTTTTAATAAGGAGTTCACCCAATTCTCTAGGGCTACATCTCCGGTCCAGCTTCAACGGCGGCCTTATTTTATTGTGTCTTGTAGCAGAGAAATTACAATACAGGGACTCAATATGAGTTCTCCCGAAGTAGATTTTGTTTGGAAGAGTGGTTCTTGGATTCCCCAAGCCACTCAGACTTCACACACTCTTTTTCCTCTTACCAGCTCTGTGACCCTTGGTCTACAATGGAAAGAGCCAAATGTGATGCTCAATCTGGACAGATTCCTCTATGGGAAGGCTTGAATCTTCAAGCTCTCTGGTGCTCGATGCTACCTATGGTCAGCTCGGCCCTCTCTCTCCTCTACTTGGCTTTACTGTTCTCTGTGTTTAGTCCTCCTCTCAGGGTTCACTGTTCACTGTCTCTCTTGGTCGCTTGGACTCCTCTCTATTCCTCCTCTTTGAATCTACATTCGACTGTCTATGTTCATGGCTTTAGTCATTCGATCCCTATGCATGTTCGGTTACTCTCTCGCCTACGTCAATTCGCCTACCGCTTGCATGCTTGGAGTTTCCTATTTGGCATCAACATGAACGCTTAGGAAGTAGCCACGTGTTCCCATCAACATAGCGCCAGCCTACTCGTCAATTCGTTTCTTCGGTTATGTCATGGATACATTATTTCTCCATCGTGGTGGTCAAACGGATTCCAAATCCCCTTAAATCGCGGCTTAATTCTCTATCGATTCTACTTCTTTCTATCAAGCGCAATCTCAGTCATCCGATTTGGGCTCCTCCAGATCCAACGTCATACGCACATTGAGCGTCGTTGACTTGCTTGACCGATAGCACGTGATCACATCGGTTTTTCTCTCACCTCCACTGCCACGCGTCGATTGCTGAGTGGGATTGCTCCGCTCTCCTCCAAAACCTCTTATCGTTCAAGGGCACCCCGATCAAAACTACGGATTTCCAGTTCATGGGTCCCACCTTCGTACGTTGGCACTTTTTGTTTCTCTGCCCATGGTCCTCTAGTCACCCCCACGCGACTGAGTGCTTAGGCTTTCCCATTTTGGCCCTGTTTTCCCAGCGATGCACGATTAGTGCTAGGCACTAATCGCACATCAAAAATTAGCTCCTTTTCCTGATCCAGGGCTCCTAGGGGCTATTTTGGCATCCCGCGCAGTCTCCATGGGCCTCGGTCAGTGCGCTTTGACCGAGGTCCTCGTCGTTCCACACCGGGTGCCATGGCCACTGGTTCAAGGTGTTTTCAATCACTGTTTTGGAATTTTCAAGGATTTGTTCAACTCGATACAGTCAAGGTTCTTGACAGTTCTTTGTGGATCCGATTCGGATCACGGCCTCCCTACTGAAAAATATTTTGGACCACCAAAAGTTGGTTTTCTTCAAGCATCGACTAAGTGAGGAAACTACTATCTCACTTGTATAATCTCAATCCACGTCGCACTGCTCAGCTTTGAACCTTTAAGACCAATCTTGAGGTATTCCACCTGTCCACTGCGCATCGTCCTTACCTTCCTTTCCAGAATTGTGTCTTCCTGTAACTCATTAAGATATTTAGGTAGTAGGTCATCAACAGAAGGGAATTGACTCTGCTCTTCTGGGTCCTCAATCATTGAAGGTTCAAACAACCTCAAGCAAAATACGTTCACGACTAAGTAGATGTTCATGTAAGCTGGCAGATCAAGGCGAAAATCATTTTCACCAATCTTCTCAAGTATTCTAAAGGGTCCATACCTGATAGGTTTTAGCTTTTTACCTTCACCTTGCATCGTTTCCTTATTCATATACAGCTAGACTTGGTCTCCAACTTGAAAACTATGCTCCATCCGATGCTTATCATTCCTAGCCTTGTACTTGGCCTGGCTCTTTTCTAGCTATTCTTGTACTGCCTGGTGGATCTCCTGGATTTGTTCAATGAACCTAGTTACCTCGTCCACACCACTGTGTCTATCAAGCATGGTATCTTTACCAAAGACAAAATCCAAAGGAGACCTTGGTATGAAACCAAAGCAAGTCTCAAAAGGAGATCTCTGTGTAGAAGAGTGTTTGGCTCTATTGTAAGCATGTTACACATAACACAAGTGTTCATCCCAAAGCTTAGGGTGTTTGCTGCAATAACTGGATCACCATCCTGTTAACTACTTCTATCTGGCCATCTGTTTGTGGATGAAAAGTTGTGCTTTTCTTTGACTTGGTGTCCATTAGTTCCCACAGACTTGACCAAAACTTCCCCACAAATTGGGTCTCTCGATCAGATACAATAGAAGTAGGTAATCTGAAATGAATCCATACATGTTCAAAGAATAATTTTGCAGTTTGTTCAGCTATAATCTGTTTACTACAGGGTATCAAAATACACATTTTGCTAAACCTATCCACAACAACATACAGATAATCATGACCTTTCCTAGATTTGGGCAGTCCTCCAACAAAATCCATGGAAATTCTTTCCCAAGGGTGAGAAGGAACTGGTAATGGAGTGTACAAGCCTAGTTTTCTATTGCTGGGCTTGCTTTTAGCACACATAGCACATCCCTTCACATATCTAGAAATTGTTTCATTCATTTTCGGCCAATAGCAGAACCTTTGCAGCTGTGCAACTGTTTTACTTACCGCAAAGTGACCTGATATTAGAGAAGTGTGTGTTTCCCTAATTATCTTTACTCTCTCAGTTTGTGGAATGCAAAGTTTCCCCCAATGATATAAGAGTCGGTCCTTCACATGATAGTCCAATTCCTCTACTCTTTTGCCTTGACTCAAAGTTGCATATACATCTTTAAAGTCCATATCCTGAGCAAATTGTTCTATGTAGCTTTCATGCAACACAGAATTAAGCTTAAGTGTGGTATATGCATTTATAATGGTCTAGATAACATATCTACAACCTTGTTATGTATTCCCTTTTTATATCTGATGACTAAGTGAAACTGTTGTAGAAAACCCATCCATCTGTAATGTATTGATTGTTGCAACTTAGTTTGGGAGTGTAGATATTGAAGTGGCTGATGATCAGTGTGTATTACTATTTCTTTGCCCATTAAGTAATGTTTCCACTTCTGCACACTCTAAACTAATGCATACAATTCTTTATCATAGGTAGGATAGTTAACTACTGCAGGATTAAAAGTCTCAGAATGATAACATATGGGTTTATCGTGCTGTGTCAACACTGCTCCCATCGCATAGTCACTGGCATCAGTTTGGATATCAAATGGTCTTTGTAGGTCTGGAAATGATAGTACAGGTCCTATACTAATCTTTTCTTTCAAGGTGTCGAAGGCTTTCTGCTGTTTGCCTCCCCATTGAAACACCTTGTTTAATCCTATCAAACCATGTAAGGGAGCTGCAATTGAGGAAAAATTAGAAATGAACTTCAACCAATATTGTGTTGCTCCTAAGAAGCTTCGTACTTCTGTAGCAGATTAGGGTTTAGGCTAGTTTACAATGACTGCCACTTTAGAGGGAAGTATTTTCAATTCACCTTCCCCTACTATGTGACCCAAATAATTTAGAGAGGTTTTGCCAAATTCACATTTGGAGAGTTTAACATAAAGTTTTTCTCTTCTCAAAACATCTAATGTCTGCTTAACATGCTTTAAATGTTCTTCCCACATTTTACTAAAAATCAGAATGTCATCCAGATACACAATAAGAAATCATCAAGAAAATGTCTGAGTACGTCATTCATTAATCTCATGAAAGTAGCAGGAGCATTAGTTAGGCCAAAAGGCATAACCAGCCATTCATACAATCCATGCTTTGTTTTGAAAGAAGTCTTCCATGCATCTTGCTCTGTAACTCTGACCTAATGGTATCCACTGTGCAAATCCAGCTTGGTGAAATAAACAACTTCCTTCAATTGATCTAAAAGATCATCTATGTGAGGAAGGGGATAACGATTTTTGATTTTTATCTTATTTAGTGCTCGGTAGTCAATGTACATTCTCCATGAGCCATCTTTCTTTCTCACCAAAATGATTGGTGACTGTTAGGCCCCTATATTACTAGTGTAACCCCTTATTGTTATTAGTACAACCCACTTATTATATTGATGTACCCATGTAGTGCCCATATTGTTACTATTGTACCCCATAGAAGCCCACTATTGTTATTATTGTGCCCTTACATTATTATTGTTAGGTCGGCTCTGATTGTGTTGTAACCCCTTGGACTCCTATATATAGAAAGGAGGTCTTTTCATTTGTATCATCGAAGAATTGTTCATTTCTGTAATGTAAAGGAGGTTGCCCCCTCGAAGAGGCTGAATTCTAAGGCGTGGATTTATCTTTTCTATCTTTTCTTGAGCTGGTTTCATAACATTTGGTATCAGAGCTTTGGATTCTAGGGTTTCGCTGCTCCAAACAGGTCATCGTGGCATTTTCGCTATAACTTTTTTTCTATGACATTTCAAAAGTCACAAAAAAAAACCCGTTTGAGAAGAAATCACGCTGAACCTTGGGTCTGAATTTTAGAGCTTTTCGCACGATATTTGCAGAGATATGATCTGAGGAAGTTGGTCTTTTTGCAGACTCCTGAATTACATTCCAAACAGGTGACCTGGGGAAAATCGTCATAACTTTCTCTCTGGGGATCAGATTGAAATTTCGTAAGAAGGTATAGAAAGAGGACAGACTTTAGTTTGTTTTATGCATCTTTCAGATCCAAAGGTTGAAAGATTGACTCATGGCACGTCGTACAAGATCGCTCTACTGAACTAGTCTATAATCAAGTCACTATGGGAGATTTCACATAAATCTTCCCTGGAGAATCCAAATTGGGTCAGAATTGTGGCATTGGAAAGAGGACATAGAGGGCTACTACAGGTCACAATTTCAGAACTCGAGATATGAAAGTACAGAGTTAGATTCATTTCGAGATTGAGCTCCTAAAATCAAGAAAAAACAAGATGAGGAAGTTTGATGGCAAGGATCTGGTAAATTGGATACTTCAGATGGAGCAATATTTTGATCTACATGGTGTACAACTATTAAAAAAGGTATGTATTTCATCTTCATATTTAGAACCAGATCAATTTTTATGGCATGAAGGGCTTTTTTCTCGTAAACAACTTGTTACGTGGTCAATTTTCACGGAGGAAATGATAACACATTATGAGGATACAAAGAGCAACACCTTCTTTAGAGCAACACCACAACAATTGGAAAGAGTAAAAGGGCTTTGTGACATATTGGAAAGAAAAATTATGGAAACCGGGAAGCATACCCCTCACAACTATAAATATGGAAATGTTGTTTCTCCTAGCCTTCCACAACCTACAAGGGTTACACCACAACAATTGGAAGAAAAAAGAAAAAAAGGGTTTTGTTACAATTGTGATAACAAATTCACTAAAGGTCATAAGTGTGTTGAGAAGAAATTATTTTACATAGAATATGAAGAGGAGGAAGAAAAGGATCAAGGAACATCAAAAGAAGAAGATATACGCCAGGACCCCACCCCAGAGAAAGAAGAAATGAATCATACCATATCTTGTAAAGGATTGGCAAGAATTACCACTCCTCAAACTCTCAAGATAGAAGGACATATCAAGAAGAAAAAGGTGAAAGAAGTGAAAGATCACATCGATAAAGAAGAAATGAATCCAACCATATCTTGTAATTCATTGGTCGAAATTACCACTCCTCAAACTATCAAGATAGAAGGACATATCAAGAAGAAAAATGTTCAAGAAGTGAAAGATCACATCGAGCATCAAGAAATGAATCTGACCATATCTTGTAAAGGATTGGAAGGAATTACCACTCCTCAAACTCCAGAGATAGAAGGACATATCAAGAAGAAAAAGGTTCAAGAAGTGAAAGATCACATTGAGCATCAACAACAAGTTCTCCAAATTTTAAAGTATAACGCCACTTCGGTGCAAAATCAAACGAAACAACAAGTAGATCAACATAGTAGTGAAAAATGTTTTGATGTAGGTGATTGGGTATTTTTTACTGCTACATCTCAAGCAAGCTATTGATGAAAAGGAAATGTTGGCAATACTACATGCACTTAAAAAATGGCGACCTTACTGAATGGGAAGACTCTTCAAGGATGAGGATGTGAAAGCATTGTTTTGTGCTATTTCTATTATCCAACCAGATTGGATAAATGAAGCAAGGGATGAATGGAAGAAGGACGAAGAAGTATGGCCACTTATTCAAAAGTTGCAAAAGATCCGAATTCAAACAATATTGCCAGAAATTGAAGAGGAAGGAAAAATCATATTGGAACCTGGAGCAGTCACAGAAACAAGAACCCGACAGCTACGAAATCAATCAATTTCAGAGTATCTCATCAAGTGGAAGAACTTACCCGCTGAAGATTCCACATGGGAGGACAAGAATTTTATACAGAAGCATCAAGAACTAGTCAAGCGTTGAGAACAACGCTTTATGAAGTAGAGGGGCATGTTAGGCCCCTATACTACTAGTGTAACCCCTTATTGTTATTAGTACAACCCACTTATTATATTGATGTACCCATGTAGTACCCATATTGTTACTATTGTGCCCCATAGAAGCCCACTATTGTTATTATTGTGCCCTTACATTATTATTGTTAGGTCGGCTCTGATTATGTTATAGCCCCTTGGACTCTTATATATAGAAAGGAGGTCTTTTCATTTGTATCATCGAAGAATTGTTCATTTATGTAATGTAAAGGAGGTTGCCCCCTCGAGGAGGCTGAATTCTAAGGCGTGGATTTATCTTTTCTATCTTTTCTTGAGCTAGTTTCATAACAGTGACCCACATGGTGACGTTCTAGGCTTGATGAACCCTTTCTCGAGCAACTCCTGCACCTACTTCTTGATTTCAGCATTATCTAAAGCAGATAACCTGTACATCCCAATGTTAGGCAAAGGAACATCTTGCTGCAAAATAATATCATGTACTATTCCATTTTTGGGTGGCCGAAATTTAGGCTCTTGAAATAAGACATCATACTCTGAAAGAATCTTTTCTATATCAGCTTGTTGATCAGCGTTACAACCCTCAAATACATTGGTTTTTCAGGTGTCTTTTCCTTTACAACCATCAATAAGAACTGTTTGCATGAATTTATCATTCTTTTCATCTGTCCTGAGTTTATGAGAGTATAATTATTCTTGAGCTTATGAACTCTTACAAAGTATTTGATTCCATCTTTAATAAGTAGATACTTGTTCTCAGCTCTATAGAAAATAGCCTTTCTATCATACAAGTAAGGACTTCCTAACACAATTCCACATATATCCAAAGGAATTATATCTAACTGAACCTCATCTACAAATGCTAACCCAAAAGAAAACTTGAGTTTGCATTGTCTAGTCACTTGTAGTTGTGCTTTATCATTCAACCATCCTAATGGGTATGGCTTCTTATGAGGTGTAGCTGCTAATCCCAATTTCTTTACAATTGCTTCAGAAATTAGATTTACTTGTGAGCCACTATCAAACAAAGTATCAATCTTTTGATTTTTGGAAACAAATCGAATATGGAAAAGCTCATGTCTTTTTCTCTCATGTTCTTCATTAATAACAGATTGAACAAAATTACTGGTAGATGCTTCAGAATTCTTACCTTTTATACCTGTGGCTGCAATGATTATTTCACCTCCTCAGTTTGATCTGAAATCTTTTTGAATAGCTGCAGCAGTATTCTTCTTCTTTCCATCAGACTTCTTAGGTCTCAGCTCTGGATGTAAAATCTAACAGTGCTCATCATCATGCCCCTCCTCTTTGCAGTGAGTGCATGAAGCTTTGCCTTTTTGTGCAGTGTTAGCCTTGCTTTCCACTTCTGATTTCTTTTCTCCTTTCTCTTGCTTATAATGGGTCGGGATGGTCCCCCAAATTCTGGATTTCCATTCTATCCTCTAGCTTCTAGATGAGTAGCTTGTACAGATACCTCATCTATACTAGTGGGATTAAACAGGAGGATGGTATGCCTCATGTAGTTATGTAGACCACCAATGTACTCCAAAAGAGTTTCTGGTGAGTCTAGTGAGATACCCAACATCAATGCTCTCTTTCTGAACTCTTGAGTATACCCTTGTACACTTTTCCCTTTCAACTGTTGAAGAGTTTGCCAACTCATCATGGCTTGTTGCATGTAGGCCAATGGATAGAACTGCTTTTTGATTGCAACAACAAATTCACTCCAGAGAGAGATGGTCTTACCATGTTTCTTCATATCATATTGGGTTCTGCCTTCCCACCAAACTAAGGCAGTGCCTCCTAGGAATAGGCTTGCCAGCTAAATCTTACTCTTGTCTGAGTCTATATTTTGTACTCTGTAATACACATCAATTTGTCTTATCCAATTGTCCAACTTTTCAGCATTTAGCTCTCCATCATATATAGGAAAATCAAATTTAACATCTAACTTAATCAAATATGATTTCTTATTATGCACAGGGCTATTAGGAGGTGTGAGAAAGCTTTCCTCTTTCCCCTTTCCTTTGTAGTGGTCATGGGAATGAAACTCATCTTCTTCTTTATCTTGTTTAGAACCTGATGAATCTCCATCCTTATGCTTTCTAAAGTCCCTATACATTTCTTCTACCATAGAATTTATGCTAGGAAACTTTCTATGAATTGAGGGTCTGGCCCTATAGAACCTTCCTCTGACATTATCTTCCGAGAATAGACTCTCCCAGTTTCAGGATTAGTCTCCACCAACTCTCCTTCTCCTAATTTGAGCTTTGATCTAGTGAGCATTCACAGCTAAACCAACACAAGCTTGCCTAACCTTATAGCTTAGAGATCTCATACAACTTGATCTGATAATCACCCTATGAGTGACCTCAGTTAAAGGTTTATTAAACAAAAAGGTATTACAGACTCATGTGCTGGTGTGTTTTCTGTGTTATTTAAGCAATGGATCGATCAGATTGCCAATACATAGACATTTAAATGGAAAGACAGCAGAGAAATACAGTAAGCAACACAAAGACACAAACAATTTTTAATAAGGAGTTCACCCTTGTTGGGCCATTAATATGCCATTATTATTATCACTTGTGAATGCTTATTCCACCCATTTCTACTATTCTTCATCATATCATTTATTATAATTTATTATATAAATCCATTTTATGATGATTTATGCTTTTATGAATGAATATTATTTATTCTCCTTTATTTCTAATAAATTGATGATTATGAATGATTTTATCAATGATAGTTTCAATAAATTGGTTGTAACATCATTCACCATTTTTAAACCTCCAAGATCATTTCTAGATTGAAAATTTGATCATTAAAAGTGCCAACTCAGAAATTCGCTGGAATAAGAAGTGACAGTTTTACGGTTGAGCTTCTGAGCAAATGAAGAAGAATTTGGAAAATCCAGAACATGGGTTTTGTCCAGAATGGATCCAATTAACTTTCCCGAAAGAATGGTTTGCCCAAATTTGGCTTGTACTGAGAGAAAAGAAGGGTTCTTTGAGCATGATATTCTCAGATTTGTGGTTGCGGCCATCCTCCAAATCTCAGCTGCAAAGCCAAATTCGCCTTGCTCTTGTTGATCAATTGGTTAGAAGCAAACCAATTTTGTAATAGAAATCATGTTGTACTTATCTTTATTGTAACTTCTCTCTGATCTCTCTCTATTTAAATGAAAACAGAGATCATATATGGGGAGGGAAGAAGGATGGAGAAATGATGGAGAATTAAGGATTCATGATTCATGATAGGATAGGAAGAAAATGAGATTGTTGCATGTTGTAATTCTCAAGCTTTTTCTGTTGTAATGATTTCACAATTTGATAATTAATATATGATTTGGGAGTTGTTGTTCATTCCTCTCGTCTGAAGTAGCCCAGCAACATCCGCTGGCGGCTAAGGGCCCAGCCTCTGGTGGATTGTGCTGCTGCTGTATATTATCTTTTTGGTTTATGTGTGGTTTTGCTTATCAGCTTTATTCGCTAATCTGGTATGTTCTATTATTTTACATCATGGTTCTGTTATATTTGATTTATGTTCAATTGAGTAATATCATTCTCTATGACAGGAATGTCGTATTGATTCATCTTGACTTGGTAACGCATTTTTGTTCTTTTAATCATTGATATAACGTTGCTAATCCCTACAAAATGTATTGTTGTTCAATTATAACATATCCGTGTTGTAACACTTATTAATTGGTATTACTGAATTCATCTTAGAGATTATATTTCCTTGCGATTGTTGAATCTATTGACGTTGTTGTTCCATTACACAATGCAGTCGTATTCTTTATAACTAAGACTGATAATTGGATTACCAGATCATATCACTATTAAGGTGTGCCATGTGTTAAGTTATTATGCATTTGTATTTGGATTTCAAGCGTTGTTCCATATTCTATCATTAATCAGTGCTGTTCTATTTACCGTGTGTTATTCGATTCATCTTTAAAGATAGAGGATTGCCATTTGATTTCTGTAGAGCACGATTGTTGCATTTATTTACACTAAGGTGTTGTTTCATATTGAATTCAGTTGTTGTTACATTTCCTAGCTACTATTCCATTTCCTGTTATTTGCATTATTGATTGATTTGGTGTGCAACAGGGTTGTCAATTGTAGAGAACATTGGTTATTTCTTCCTTGTTCTCAGATTGATTGTCTTGTTCGAGTTTGATTTCCATGTATCAATCTCTAGAGGAATGAGTTATTGCTACTGTATCCTTGATTGATGTTTACTGAGTGAATAGTTGGATTTCAGAGCATTTGAGTTTATGTTGATTTCTTTTTCAACCATTCATTTACTTTTTCATTTTAAGCACTATACTGCAAAACATTACTCTTGAGTAAATAGCCGCCTCAGACTGAGTACACTCTTGAAATAAGAAGTCATTCCCCGGTTGACAATTAATGTGAAGATAAATAGGGGTTAAAAAGACACCCTTTATTGCTCGACAACCCTTTTCTCCAGGGATACATCTCCAGTCCAGCTTCAATGGTGGCCTTATTTTATTGTGTCTTTCAGTAGAGAAATTAAAATACAAGGACTCAATATGAGATATCCCAAAGTAGATTTTTCTTGGCAGGGTGGTTCTTGGATTCCCCAAGCCACGCAGAGTTCACAGAATCTTTTTATTCCTACCAGCTCTATGACCCTTGGTCTACAGTGGAAAGAGCCAAATGTGATGCTCAATCCGAACAGATTCCTCTATGGGAAGGCTTGAATCTTCAAGCTCTTTGGTGCTCGATGCTGCCTGTGCTCAGCTCAACCCTCTCTCTCCTCTGCTTGGCTTTACTGTTCTCTGTGTTCAGTCCTCCTCTCAGGGTTCACTGTTCACTGTCTCTCTTGGTCGCCTGGACTCCTCTCTATTCCTCCTCTTTGAATCTCCATTCGACTATCTCTGTTCATGGCTTTAGTCATTCGATGCCTATTCCTATTCGATTCCTCTCCCGCCTACGTCAATTGGCCTACTACTTGCGTGCTTCGAGTTCCCTATTCGATGTCAGCATGAACACTCAGGAAGTAGCCACGCGTCCCCATCAGAAGAGAGTCAGCCTGCTCGTCGATTCATTTCTTGGGTTATGTCATGGATACATTCTTTCTCCATCGTGGTGGTCAAACGGATTCAAAACCCCCTTAAATCACATCTTAATTCCCTATCAATTCCACTTCTTTCTATCAGTGCAATCTCAGTCGTTCGATCTGGGCTCCTCCAAATCCAACGTCATAAGCACGTCGAGTGCGATTGACTTGCTCGAACGATAGTGCATGATCATGGCATTTTTTCTCTCACCTGCGCTGCCATGCGTCGATCATTGAGTGGGATCGCTCCACTCTCCTCCAAAACCTCTTACTGTTCAATGGTGCCCTGATCAAAACCGCAAGTTTCTGAGTCGTGGGTCCCACATTCATACGTTTTTGCTTTTCATTTCTCTGCCCATGGTCCTCTAGTCCCCCCACGTGACTGGGTCCTTAGGCTTTCCCATTTTGGCATTGTTCGCCCAGTGATGTGTGATTATCAGCTCCTTTTCCCAATCTAGGGCTCCCAGGGGCTATTTTCGCATCCCGTGTAGTCTCCATGGGCCTCAGTTAGTGCGCTTTGACCGAGGTCCTCGTCATTCGTCACCGGGTGCCATGGCCACTGGTTTAGGGTGCTTTCGATCACTGTTTTAGAATTTTCAAGGATTTGTTCAACTCGATACAGTCACGGTTCTTGACAGCCTTTTGTGGATCCGATTCAGATCATTCCAACATGCTTCTTGACCTCGCCAAAGACGGTCTAGTAATCCAAGTAGACTGCTAAGAATTTTTGGATTAACTCCTCAAATACAGCTACCACAATATGGGAAAATATTGCGGGTGCATTCTTCAATCCAAAGGGCATTACTGTATACTAAAAACAACCCCATTCGGTAGCGAACGTTTTCTTTCTCTGATCTTCGGGCACGATCTTGATCTAATGGTACCTAGGGAACCCGTCTGTGAAGGAGTATGCTTCCTACCCACCCACATTTTCTGGTACCTCATCTGTAAAGGGTGTTGGAAACGGATCGTTAACATAAGCATCATTGAGCTTTTACAGATCCACACAGATGTGGATCTACCCCTTCTGTTTCTTCTCCCATACGACCATAGGGCTTACCCAATCAGACTCCTCAATCGGTTTAATAATTCTTGCTGCCAACATCTTTTGCAATTCCTCACAAAATTTTTCCTTGTATTTTGGATTCAATCGATAGGGTCCCTACTTCACTGGCTTCACATCTAGCTTCAAAGTTATCCTCATCATCCCTATGTCTCCTAGAATCCCTTTTAATTGCGTCATTCTTATAGGAAATAAATTGTGATATTCGTGGAGTAGTTCGATGACCTTTTCCACTATGGCGTCGTCCTAGTAGTCCCCAACCGTGGCATACTTCGGCTCTTCCTTTGTTCCGATATTTACTTGCCTTGTTTTCAACGGTGTCGTGATGTCTGGATCTTCTATATCAAGGCCGCGCACCTCACAATTCCCTTTGGATTCTGGTATATTGATGTTACGCGGGTCATCCTGATCATCTTCTTCTTATAGATTAAAACATGCTAAGGTCTGGTTCAACTATCATGACTAGTCTGATGGCACAACTTCTTCTGGTTCCGGTGGTGTTCTGAATATGGTGGCCTTTACTAGCTATAATGCATCGTCCACAGTATCCATCCATTGGTCTTCAAAGAGAAAAGTCGACAAAAACCCTTCGCGCAAGATATCCCATTTTCCAGTGCCATGCCAGAGCTCTGTTTCCATATACCAGTTTCTTGGAATGACATCCAGGGTATGATAAAATAAGTGCACCCATTCTGGTTGAGGCTCCACACCATAAGCTCGAGTCCAATTGGTCAGGTGCATGCATGGATCATCTCGTCCATTGTATTTCACCATTATTCGTAGCTTGGGCTTCCCAAATCTTATCTGCATCATGCGTCTGCAGTTTTGCCAATCTTCAAAGGTTCCTACATGGGTATCCCACGATTGCACCGGTGTCATGCGCAATGACCATTATAGTACATCAAACCATTGGCACCCTGGTACCATGCTTTCGAACTTATCCAGGAAGTCCTCTACTACTGTCAGCTCGTCATATGTCGATAGTTCAGGATTCTGAACTTTAATGCAATACAGGGATTTCATCATCATATTACAGTGTAATGTGGTTGCCTCATTCACCCTGTTGCACCATTGTTCGTCCTCCTCATCTGAATCACTAGCATAACCCCGTGAGAATCTCCGCTCCTCTGTTGCAGCAAGTTTGTAGATACTATCTAATACATCACCCCTCTCTTCGCTACGTGTCGGTTCTGTGTAGCACGGTCCATTTGTTGGGTCCAGCGGAACAACGACCTGGAGCGACTTCTTCTTGAATATCATCTTCCTCTATTTGAGGTTAATAACCCCATTCATATCAATGGCCCAGTCTATCCCTAGCAACACAGGATACGGACTATGTTCATCCATAATTTCAATAACTTCAAAATCCATCTGGGTACTTACGCCATCAATGTCTATTGTAACCCCTTGCAGCCTTCCCATGGGCAAGATCTTTTGTTGGTTGGCCAGCCACAGTTGGATAGGAGATCATTGTAGTAGGCTTACCCATGCACTCCCAAGTCTATTTTGGCAATATGTTTGCATCAGAACCCAGGTCCAGAATGACCTGATCCATCTTGTAGTTGCCAATTTCACTGTTAGCTGCATTTCCTCACCCGTCTCTGATACATGTCTTCCTATTTTCGAGACACCGCAAGGTTCACACCACCCTACACATCTATTAATCACTTCCTGTAATGCTCTAACTGATCGATTGTTGCGAAGCAGTTTTAGGCATGTCTCTAAGAAGGTAGTCATCATCAAGGGATCCCGAGTTGGCTCAGGGAGATCCATACTACCTCGGGTAGAGACATTCGTGAAGCTTTCCGTAGCTTCCATATTAGTCTTCCCATGGAACTTTCCTTTAGCTACGCTGTGTTGCAATATCCTGTTGACCATGGGTTCATAGTCGTGGGGTTCAGATCTCATCATCTGCATGTTTTGCGTTGTTGTAGGAGACGCTGCCTTATTTTCATGAATCTGTGCTATTAGCATGGGGAAATCTAGTAGCTCGTGATCGAATTGCTCACAATACAGACATGATATTGGGGTAAAATTAGTACAATCTCGCATATAATGTCCCAGTCCTCCATAGTTGTAACAAATTAGCTACCTGCGACCCCTTCCTAGTCCCATTCTACCCGGTCCTCAACCCCATCCTAGGAACCCACCGCGGCCAATTGTTGCGACTGGATACTGACCTCGCCCCTCAGTCTACATTTTTTAGGCAGGTGCCTGGTCCATCAACATTCGATAACTACGACGATCCCTTTCCTCATGACCCACTGATCTTCAAAAGTTACAAAAGAGCTGTTGGGGGGTCTGGTTGTATTTTGGTAATAGATGACAATTATCTATGTTGTGATTTCCTCATACCTCACAGACTGCACACCAGAGCGGGGTGACCATGCTCGACCCTATTTGTGCATCTCGTCGTAATGGTGTCATTCCCCCCGTGACCACAAAATTCACTGACACTGGACAATGATCCTTATCGTGTCCCTGGCCTCTGCACTTGATGCACCATACTTCCTCCTAGATTTCTGAACGTGACGTCTGGTCATGTTTTAACTTTTGTATCTCCAAACACAAATTTTAGACCTGCGCTTGGATTTGCTGAACTCCCAACCCTGGGTCCTGTACCGGGGTTT
Organism: Pinus tabuliformis; assembly: GCA_031772625.1. Lineage (NCBI taxonomy): Eukaryota > Viridiplantae > Streptophyta > Pinopsida > Pinales > Pinaceae > Pinus > Pinus tabuliformis. The sequence goes on from CM062820.1 coordinate 1,700,310,811, forward strand.
CGTGCAGCCGCATTGCTACTTCCAGTGCTTCCACTTGGGTTGAGATCTTTTGTTGTAACAAAGTCATCTTTAGATATGGCATTAATAATGCGATGAACCAAGCGAAGTGTTGTGCATCCGTCAAGGTCATGTTGGCCTCGCGAATGATGATTTTTAATTTATGATCCATATCCCACAGAGTCCTGCCAGGCATCATTGTGATCTCTTTGAATCCTTTGACCGACTGTGCTTCTGTCTTTGGCCGGCTAAACTCATTTTTCAATTCAGTATGGATATGTTATATCCCCGCCATTGGTTTGGTGCTTGAATACTTCATGTACCATGTTAGCACCCAGTCCTATAGTGCAGTGACTAAGATGGCTTTCTTGATGTTATCATCCGCGATTTGTTGCACATTCTATACTGATGTTAGCACAAACCAAAATTGTTCTGGGTCTTCGCCTCTGGATCCCTTTATACAGGTAACTCAATTGCATTCGCCATTGCCACCCTTAATATATCACTGTCCCTAGTCCTCTCGAATTCTTCAACTTTCTTTCTCTATTGCGTCCCTGCGCTCCACGGCTAAACACCCTTTAGGTAGATCCTGGTCACGGCAATGGAACCATTTGTTGGCTTGTTTGGGCCTTACCCAGGTTTGGAAGAGTTATTTAGCCAAATAAATCCCGTAGCTACCGGCCCTTTCAGCAACAGCCCGCGGAGCGTGGACTGAGGTCTCACCCGAGGTAGCAGGTGAGGGTGCTGGAACTAGGTTTCCGCACCCCAGGGATGTATAGATGTTTACTAGAGGGTTTGCGCAGCACCAAGAGGGGTCAAATCTTTTTAAGTGCAAACTTCTCTTAGAGTGAAAATAGATTTGATCCTTATTGGCGCTTCCTAGATCTGGAGTTAAGATGGATGTAGGCTAATATTATTCAACTTTTCCCTTAGAGGGTCCATTTTAGACCATAAATTAACTCTACGTAATGAAAATCCACATGAGTATTTATTAAGATTCAGTTATAAAATGAGGCATCTAGACAAGTATAATTGTAGTTATTCAAATTTCAAATGTATTTTTTCTTTACTTTCAAACATCAATGAACGTAAAATTAATATGAAACATAGGGAGTTTTAGAGATTGACCACGAATGATGAAATTGTTACATGTAGAAACAGTGATACATGAAACTTAGTACTTCTTCCTAATGGATGGAAATCCATTTGAAATGGGTGTTTAGAAAGAAGATTGTGTCAGGCCAGGCAGTAACTCCTCAAGGTAAAAATGATTCGTATGTATTATTCCATCAAGTAGGTCTTCATTATATACATGAGGGAGAGACTATTGATTTCATCTCCCAATGACTATTCATATTACTTATTTATATATCTACATATATTCACCCAATCATGAGGATTAGGTGTCAACATTCCCCCCCTTAATCTGAAGGGATCCTGGTGAGTCCAAGCATCGTTCTGAATCATTCAAGCTTTTCTCTTCCAAGTGCTTTGGTGAAGATGTCTACGATTTGCTCATTTGTGGAACAATGATGGAGATGGATTGTTTTGTACTCAACATGATGTCAAATCGGATGATATTTAGTACTGATGTGCTTTGTTCGATCATGGAACATTGGATTCTTGACCAAATTTATTGCAGAAGTATTGTCAATCAGGAGTGGAGTTTATTGTACTTGTTTTACCTACAAATCTTCAAGAATTTTCCTAAGCCACACAATTTCTTTTGTTGCTTCAGCTGCTGCCACGTATTCTGCTTCTATTGTGGAATCTATTGGAACTGATTGTTTGCGTGATCTCCAGGAGACAGCTCCTGATCTAAGACTCATAGCATATCCTAAAGTAGATACCCCAGTTTCTTTGTCTCCATCGAAGTCTGAATCAGAGTATCCAATCAAGCTGAAGTTGTCCACCTGTGTATACTTGATTCCAAAGTCTTGAGTTCCCTTCGAGTACCTTAGAAATCTTTTTACAGCAGACCAATGTCCCTCACGATGCTTTTGCATAAACCTAGCGAGGATTCCAACAACAAATGAAATGTCTGGTCTGGTAGTAGTTAGGTAGTTGAGACTTCCTACAAGCTGTCTATACTTTGTTGCATCCTCAAATTCTTTTCCTTCAATAGATGTGAGCTTTAAGTTTTGTTCCATTGGAGTAGTAAGAGGATTGCATTCTATCATGCCAAACCTATTCAATAGATCTCCAATGTATTTCTTTTGAGAAAGAAATATGGACTTCGGATGTTGGGTTACTTCAATTCCAAGATAGTAATGAACATAGCCCAAATCAATCATTTCAAAACTTTTCCCCAATTCCTTCTTTATGGATGCAATGTAGCTTTCATTGTTCCCTGTCATCAAAAGATCATCTACATATACCATGATATATACAACTGTTTTACCAACATTCTTGACAAATAAAGTTGCGTAATCAAGATCATAATGTTTGAAATTGAGTTTCAGAAGATGCTCAGTTAGTTTTTCACACTAGGCTTGCAGTGCTTATTTGAGGCCATACAAGGACTTCACAAGTTTGCATACTTTATTTTCATGTCCTTTCACAGAAAATCCTTTAGGCTGAGACATAAAAACATTCTCTTTTAGATCTCCGTTTAAGAAACTAGTTTTTACATCCATTTGATGGACGTTCCAACCGTTCTGAGCTGCTAGTGCAAAGAGTGTCCGGATGGTAGCCCATTTTGCTGTGGGGGAAAAGTCTCCTCATAATCAATCCCTTCCTTCTGTGCAAAACCTTTTGCCACAAGCCTAGCTTTGTGCTTGTAAAGTGAGCCATCAGCTTTATACTTGTTCTTGTAGACCCACTTGTTGCCTATTGGTTTGGTTCCTAATGGAGGATCTACTAGCTTCCAAGTGTCGTTCTTTATGAAGGCATCATACTCCTTTTGCATTGCTTATTTCCATTCATCACGAGAAGCAGCTTCTTTGAAGGAAGTTGTTTCACAATCTGTAGATAGGTTCAATTCACAATCATAAGAAACATCCATCAACAGGTGAATTAGAGTCATCCACATCACCTCCATTTTGTTGGTTTGAATTTCTAGTTCCTGTCTTTCCAACCTCATCAGGGTGGACACCTTCAGGTGTCTTTGTTAGCCACTTTGGGGGACCTTTCTCAGATGGTCCAGGCTGCTCCATTGATTGAATTAGGAGTGAATCAAGATTGAGTCTCCCAATTCTAGCAATTACATCACTTAAAGCATCATTAATTGTTGGAGTTTCATGTGGGGGAGAGTGTTCTTCAGAAGAAGATTCCACATGTTGATCTAGTATAGGAATCCCCCCTTCAGGATGTGAAGTCTGATTATCAAATCCTTGAAATGATTTTGCTCTTGTGAATCTATCCAAGCAATCAAGTTGCCACTCAACAACATTGTCAGTTTTGGATGATTCAATAAACATTAGATCTCTAGATACAACAAACTTTTTATTTACTTCAGCATAGAGACGGTATGCTTTGGAGGTGTTTGAATACCTAGAAAGATACACTTACAACTTTTGGCACCAAGTTTGTTTCTATGTACCTTTGTTATCAAGGCATAACAGGTGGAACCAAAGACCCTGAGATGCTTTACCAAAGGAACATGTCCATACCACATTTCAAATGGAGTTTTGTTTCTTATAGCATTAGTTGGACATCTATTCTTTATATATGCATCACATAGAACAGCATCAGCCCAAAACATTATCTTTACATTTTTGAAGAAGAGCGTGGATCGTACCATATTTAAGGTTTTCCTATTCATTCTTTTAGCTACACCATTCTGTTGGGGATTATAAGGCACAGTTGTTTGATGTTTGATCCCATGTTGGAGAAGATAGTTTTAAAATTCATTTGATGTGTATTCTTTTCCATTATCAGTGCAAATAGACCCAATATGAGATTTTGCATCATTTTCAATCCATTTATGAAAATTCTTGAATGTTTGAAAAGCATCAGATTTGTTCTTCAATAAATAAACCCAACACCTTCTGGTGTAGTCATCAATAAATGTCATGATATATTTATTTCCATTTGTATAAGGAACAGGCATTGGACCACATAAATCTGAATGAATGAGTTCAAGTTTTCTATGTGCTCTTGAATGTGAATCATGAAAAGACTGTTTGCTATGCTTTCTTAGAATGCAAGCATCACATTTCTTAAGTTTCCTAGGAATTGTAGGCAAACCAGCAACACCATTTTTCTTCAAGCAGAGGTTGTCATAGTTCAAATGTCCAAATCTAGCATGCCATAATAAACTTGATGGAAGTGTACCTTCTTCATGATGAGAATTGTATGAGAAATGTTGTGCACAAGCAGAGGTTCCTTGCAGCTTGAGAAGCCTTTCTTCTTCTATTCCTCTCATGACAAGTGAGTGGTCAGATGCTTTTCTTACCTCAAGCTTGCCATCAAACATATGAATGGAGTGACCTTGCTGGTGGATGTGGACCAAGGATAGCAAGTTTCTCTTGAGTTGTGGGAGATATAGAACAAGATGCAGAGGAAAGTCTGGAAGACCAGGCAGTTTAAGCCTGATTGTGCCAAACCCTGATGGCTTGATTTTTTATTCGTCTGCAAAGTATACTGCTCCATCAACATTGTCAGAAAATTATTCAAAAAAATCTTTTCTATGATTCATGTGGCAGGTTGCTCCTGAATCAAGCAACCAATCATTTTTCCAAGAAGCAAGTAAAGCATTAAATAAATCTTCATTTACTCCAATATTACATTGTGCCACAACATAGTGAGCGGATTCAGGTGCTTTACCTTTGTCTGTATCATCAGTTTTACCTTTCTGTTGGTTTCTTTTTTGCTCAATTTTGTCCCATGGTAGCTTGCATGTAGAGGCATCATGTGATCCATTTCTTTTGCAGCGAATGTAGTGCAAATTTTCCTTTTCTCCTTGAGAATGTCGTCCCCCCCTGCCTCTGAGATATCTTCCTCTTCTCTTCGACCACCTCTTCCTCTTGAAGAATCTTGAGTAGGATGCTTTTCTTTGTGAGCAAGGCACATAGCCTCTTCAGAAGATTCAGGTGCTATCTTCTTTCCAAAAACTTTCTCTCTTTCAGCAAACTTTTTCACAAGAGATTCAAAGGTGATATCTTTGAGATTTCCATTTGCTTGCAATGACTCAAGATAATAGGAGTAAGTAGGATAAAGTGCCTTGAGAAAAGCGATAAGAGGAATATCCAATTCAACCTTAGTGGATTTGATGTCTGTTGGGTCGTTAATATGCCATTATTATTATCACTTTTGAACATTTATCCCACCCATTTCCACTATTCTTCATCATATCATTTGTTATAATTTATCATTTAAATCCATTTTATAAATGATTTATGCTCTCATGAATGAATATTATCTATTCTCCTTTATTTCTAATAAATTGATGATTATGCATGATTTTACCAATGATAGTTTAATAAGTTGGTTATAACATTATTTGCCATTTTTAGCCTCCAAGGTAACTTCCAGATTGAAGATTTGATTTTTAAATCTGCCAACTCAGAAATTCGCTGGTTTAAGGAGTGATAGTTTTGCGGTTGAGATTCTGAGCAAATGAAGACGAATTTGAGAAATCCGGAACATGGGTTTTGTCCAGAACGGGCCCAATTAACTTTTACAAAGAACGGTTTGCCCAAATTCGGCTTGTACAGAGAGAAACGTAGGGTTCTTTGAGCACGATTTTCTCAGATTTGCAGTTGCGGCCGTCCTCCAAATCTCAGCTGCCAACCCAAATTCGTCTTGCTTTTGTTGAGAGATGAAAGGAAATATATTTTCTTGTTGATCATCTGGTTAGAATCAACCCAAATCTGTAAAAGAAATCATGTTGTAATTATCTATGTTATAACTGCTCTCTGATCTTTCTCTATTTAAATGAAAACAAAGATCAGAGAGGGGGAGACTTCAGGATGACTTTGGGGATTCGAACGATGGCGAATTGATGATTTGAATTAGAGATTCAGAAGCAAGGATTCATGATAGGATAGGAGGAAGGAAGGATTGTTTTATGTTGTAAGTCTCAAAGCTTCAACTATTGTAATGATTTCACTATTTAATGACTAATACATAATTTGGGCGTTGTTGTTCACTCTTTTCCTTCTGAAGTAACCCAGCAGCGTCCGCTGGCGGCTAAGGGCCGAGCCTCTGGTGGAGTACGCTACTGCTGCTACTGTATATTATATTCTTTTGTTTTATGCGTGGTTTGCTTAACAGTTTTATTTGGTAATCTGATATGTTATGTTATTTTACATCACAGCTCCGTTACATTTGATTTACTGAGTAATATCATTTCTGAAGACAAAACCATTATATTAACTTTGCAACGCATTGCTGTTTCTTTAAGTGCTGATATAAATGGTTTTTACAGGATATCGTTGCTATTCAATTATGGAATGACTGTGTTGTAACATTTGACCATTGGTATTATTGAATTCATCTTAGAAATTATATTTCCTTGCGATTGTTGAATCTATGAACGTTGTTGTTACATTCTAAAAGACAATCGTATTATTTATAACTAAGACTGACAAGTGGATTACCAAGATCATATTACTATATTAGCGTGTTCCGTGTATATATGACTGATCCCTGCTGTTCCATAAAGTATATTCCATCCAGTTTGCTTGAGGAGTGAAGAGTGTTATTTCATAGCAGAGTGTGAGTAAGTTGGTTTTGACTCGCGAGATTTAGTTCTTTTGATTGTTGTTTCATTTACTGCTGTTCTATTTCCTTTTGCTATTTCATTTTACTTGTTGCCATTCCATTTCCTTGCAATTGCTGCTTTGGTGTGAGAGAAGGTCTAAAGCTGTAGTGAGTCAGCAAGTCGCTGCTTAGCTCCCAGATCTTTGGTCCATACTCTATTTTCCTTTCCATCAATTTCTAGAGGAATGAGTTATTGCTACTGTATCCTCGATTGATGGTTGTTTGAATGAATGATTTAGTTTAGAACATTTCAGTTTCTTGTTGTTCCAATTAGATTTCTTTTTCAAGCATTCATTTACTTTTGGGTTTTAAGCACTATACTGCAAAACATTACTCTTAAGTAAATAGCCGCCTCAGACTGAGTACACTCTTGAAATACAAAGTCGTCCCTGGGTTGATAATTAATGTGAAGGTAATTAGGAGTTCAAAAGACACCTTTTTATCGCTCCACATTTTGGCGCCGTTGCCGGGGAGAGTGTAGCCATTTCTAAAGAGTAGTGTGAATCTGATGAGTGCCTGCTAGGGAAGAGTTGGATCTTAAAAACGGAAGGTAAGAACCTGTGTACGGAGCATGTAAAAGCCCTGCTCCCCCGTCCGCTTTCCAGCAGGACTGTTAAAGAACCTACGGTAGAAATAGATGTTTGAATTTTTGTGCGAATTATTAGGAAAACGATAGAAATTTAAAAAAAAGATGAATCACATGATCTCACGCAAGTGGTGATGTAAGCACCACCCATTTCACTAACTAATTGACAGGAACATTTGAAGAAGGAGCCTTGAAGAAACACATGAAGAACATCTTCTATTATGGTAAGAAATGGCTCACGTTTCTACTTTTGAATTTCCTATCAAAGATCTAGGAGTGACACAAATGCACATAATTCCCCCATCTTTACCAAATTTTCTTGGTTTAGCAAATGAAGATCCAAATACATTTTTATTTGAGTTCGAAATACTTTGTAGAGGATATGATTATTGTACTAATGATCAAAGATTGAAAGTGTTTCCTCTTACTCTAAAAGGAGCAGCTCTCCGATGGTTCATGAGCCTAGGTGGGAATTGCATCCAAATCATGGGAGGACATGAAGAACATATTCTTAAAGAAGTACCAAGACTATTGCAAAGCCAATGAAGATATTTTTGATATGATACAAGGGGAAGATGAAAGTTTGGAGGACTATGTAGATCGATTTCATTAGAACCTTCAAAAATCAAAATATAAGCATTTGGAAAAAGAGATCTTAAAAACACTCCTTCTTAAAGGAATCAAAGATGAATTTTTAGAACTTTTAAATCTGATAGGAAAAGGTGATGTTTTTCAGTTATCATATGATGATGTTTGTGAGTTGTGCATAAGGTATTCAAGAGGAATCTCCAAGGCTGGTAAGAATGCTAGAGATGTTTTTTCTTTGTTTTCCAAATCTGCTACAAGAATAGGAGACATAAGAGCTGAAATCAATGATTTACTTGAACATTTTAAAGTTGATTTTATTAGCTCTCTAAATGAAAAATTGGACGTTTTGCAGGTTCAGAAAACTCAAGAATTTGATGAAGTGTTTTGCCCTCATGACCGAAATGAGCATCTCATAGATACTCACTCTTCCTTATCTAGGATGGAAGTGGCATATCAAAGAGATGGGAAAGCTGCAACAAGGCCTATAGGTATGGTTCAAAACATTTTCTCCCCATTGTCATACTTGCATAATCCATTATGGAATGCTAATGTGTTAGGGCAGCCATGTCAATTTCAATATAACCACCAATCTTGTTTACAAGTTGTGCATGGTTCATCTTATGATGGCATGACTACTCTCCCTCATCTTGTAGCACAAGCACATTCTCCATATTCTCCACCAACTCTTTCACAACACCTTGCTTGCCCATCAAAACCATTCACACAACCCAATCAACCACATCATCAAAATGCTCCATTCGATACACATTTTCCTGCTCAACTAATTCCACACCCTCACCATAATAAACTAGTACAACATGCTTACAATGTTGAACTGCCAAATTTACCCACCCTTCCCACCCATTCTATCTCACATGCGCCATTAAAGAAAACCTACAATGAGATTCAGAATGTTTCAAATGAAAAAATTGTAGAAGCTATGGAAGAAAATGAGGTTTCTTTTACTATGCATCAACAAACCATTTTAAAAGCTCAAGAACTTCATGATATGATGGATATGGGAAATCAAGAAAATAAAGGATACATTGAAGATTGGTTTCACTCAATCATTTGTTTGTAACATCACTCCATGCTTCAACAATTTTTGATATCATTTTTTCAAGGGAAGATGGCTTCTCATACCCTAATTTTCATTAATATGCATTTTTCAAATTTGGGTATGTGTATACATGAAGACTTATTTCGAAAATGGCTTCACTGGAAGTACTCATATACGTAGTCATATTCATTTTTCAAATCAAAATAGGTTAGTGTAGAAAATAAAATAAATAAGGGAATAAATAAATGCATTTTGTTTTTTTGTAAAACTAGTTGTTTCTTTTGTTGCAACATGCTATCGAAATCAACATCGGTGATAAATTTTTTTTAATAATTTGTGTATGTAGATGAATCATAATGGAAATAATAAGTTCTACAAACACTCATTTTCATTTTTATCACCAATTTGAAAAAATGTTTGAATTTCATTTTTTTTTGGCTTGCGGGCTTGATGAACTTTCTGGAAAAACAGTCGGGACAGTCATGTTTTGAGGGACCAAAAGTGAATATTTTTAAAACCTGTTTCTACCATAGGTATCCCTTGGCATCTACTTTCCAATCCAATTTGAATCACTCAATTTGGATTTGAAACGAAAAAGTTAGAACCGAAACATTGACAGGGTGGCTAGCAGGCAGCTCAGGAACAGAGTTGGGACAATCAATTTTTGGAGGCCTAAATGACAATATTTTTAAAACCTGTTTCTATGGTAGATTTTCCTATGGATCTAGTTTACAATTCAATTTGAATCACTCATTTTCGATATCGTATGGGGAAGTTATGATCAAAATACTGACTGTCTATCGTAAATCAGCACTCTTAACACTATGTCTTTCTGCCTGTTCCTTACAGTATTTGACCTATCAATTCTTCTTGTCTTCAAAACCTGTTTCTATTTGAGATAAATAAATAAATCTATTTTCATTTCCAATTTGAATCATTCGAATCCGACATCAAACGAAAAAGTTACGCTTAAAATATCAACTGTTGGTCTAAGCCGGGTAATCGACAATGACTCTATTATGCAGGTTGTTCTAACTAAAATTGACATATCATATCATTGAATCTTTAAAACATGTTTCTAATGGAGATAAATCTTCGAATTAGCTCTCATTTGGCTTTGGAATTACTCAATTTCGACGAAAAACAAAGAAGTTGTGATTAAAACACTGCAGGTTAGTATGATTGGGCACTGCTCTCCCGCAGGTAACAAATAAACTTTACTTTGTTATTTTCTCCAAGGATTTGTTCTACAGAGTAACTACTTGTTAGTTTTTTACATAATTCTTGGATTAGGGGGGCCCGCGCACCTCTCTTTATCCATGATTTAATGTTTTATTGCAGGTAGATACTCGTTTTTTGCAGGTCTTGGGAAAATAAAGAAGGTCAATTTATGGACGAGTGATTTTTGAAAGAAATTTTAAATGAAACAAAGGAATTTCATCCAACTCATTACCCAACGGATTCATAATAGAAGAAATGAAGAATTGATTTCCATTTGAAAATTCATGTCTTGTCACTGTTGCCAAAACATTTTTCAAATAAATCATTTTTTTGACATAACATCATAGCTGTTGTAACTCAATTTATTTATTTAAATACTGCTTTTTGTTGTTTTTTTTTTCTAATTTCTCTTATATTTTGTGTTTCAGGTGTTGTTTCATTCAAAGTGCTACTCATCCTCAGCATCAATGCAGTGAACAGCTAATTCATTCTTTGCGTGTTTGCATTTTATGGTTGTGTATTTTGCTGTTCCTTTTCTGAAGGGACAGCATTTGTGTGCATTTTTGTCGTTCCGGCTGTTCCTTTTTCAAAGGGACATCATTTTCGTTTTGCTATTTATTTTCTAAAGGAATAGCACTTTTTGGTTCAGCCATTCATTTTGCTGTTCTTTTTTCACAGTTCATTTTGCTGTTCCTTTTCGAAATGGAACAGCTGTTGCTCCTTTTCGAAATGGAATAGTTGTTGTTCCTTTTCGAAATGGAACAACACTTTTGCACTTTCACGTTTTGCTGTTCCTTTTCGAAATGGAACAGCACTTTTTCACTTTCACATTTTGTTGTTCCTTTTCGAAATGGAACAGCTGCTGTTCCTTTTCGAAATGGAACAACACTTTTTCACTTTCAAATTTTGCTGTTCCTTTTCGAAATGGAACAACTGTTGTTCCTTTTCGAAATGGAACAGCACTTTTGCACTTTCACGTTTTGCTGTTTCTTTTCGAAATGGAACAACACTTTTTCACTTTCACATTTTGTTGTTCCTTTTCGAAATGGAACAGCTGCTGTTCCTTTTCGAAATGGAACAACACTTTTGCACTTTCACGTTTTGCTGTTCCTTTTCGAAATGGAACAGCTGCTGTTCCTTTTCAAAATGGAACAACACTTTTGCACTTTCACGTTTTGCTGTTCCTTTTCGAAATGGAACAACACTTTTGCACTTTCACGTTTTTCTGTTCCTTTTCGAAATGGAACAACACTTTTTCACTTTCACATTTTGCTGTTCCTTTTCGAAATGGAACAGCTGCTGTTCCTTTTCGAAATGGAACAGCACTTCTGCACTTTCACTTTTTGTTGTTCCTTTTCGAAATGGAACAACACTTCTTCACTTTCACGTTTTGCTGTTCCTTTTTGAAATGGAACAACACTTCTACACTTTCACGTTTTGCTTTTCCTTCTCGAATGGAACAGCACTTCTGTACTTTCACGTTTTGCTGTTCCTTTTCGAAAGGGACAACGCTTCGACACTTTTCATTTTTGATGTTCCTTTTTCAAAGGAATGGTACTTTTGATTTTTGCTGTTCCTTTTTCCAAAGGAACGACATTCGCATTCTCACATTTTTTTTGTGTGTATTTTTGCTTTTTGGAATAACATTTTTTTGAGTGTTTTTGCTATTCATTCAAAAAAAAGCAACACTTTGGGAGTATTTTTGAGAGCAACCCTTTTCTTCCTCTTGTGATATTATTTCTAATTCATCTCAACCACATTTTACCGATTCCCTTTTATGGCATGAAGTACACTACTTTTATCAGGACAAGAATTATGGGTTCTTTTGAAGCAAAGTTAATATCATTCACGTTATAATCTTTAACCGGACAGCTCCTTGATGATAGATTTTTTTCAGAAGGGACACAATTATTTATATATCACTTTACTGCATTGTTTTCTGTTGAACATGATATTGATTGACCATCTTAATACCATGCTGGTTCCACCCTTCCTGGTTATAATCTTCTCTGTCTGTAATAAACGAGATTATGGGTATATTTTTTTTGACATGTTCAACTTCTTCCACCATCCCTGCTCTTAAGGAGTACTGAGCCTCCTTCTTTTTATCATAAAAATATGTAATAACAACAAAATTTTGTTTGCAGATGGAGGATAGGGGTCTCATTACGAGCCAGCCTACCATGTTCATAAGGTTGTAAGAAAGTGACATTCCCATTATGGCCACCACACCAGGGTTATGATCCATTGGATAGCCAAATTATCCATGGAACAGGAGGTCTCATCACGAGCCAGCCTGATCACTTTTGCTACATCCTAGTGAATGGCAGTGTGGTTATCTGGTTACCATGCCAGCACATTGATCTCTTCTGTAGAACAACACTGAAACTCTCTAGTTATAAATTGAGGATTCTGGCTCATATGGGTTAAAAAGCAACCATGCCGAGGCTATGGACGCCTGCTGGCAGCAGCGGCTCTGCTTATGGTATTGAAGTTATATCTTATTGTCAATTATTATTATAATACCCTTTTCTTATTTTTCTTTTTATTAGAGAAGTTATTTCCTTAACTTTTTCCCTGTTTTCAACCTTTATGCATGAGAAATTGTTTTATGATCAATCGCATCATTTTCAGCTAGAATACTATCAGTAAAGCATCTTATTGACATATTGTTGTTCTTTTTCTCTTTTTCATCACTTATCATCAATTCAAAGCGTCCTATCTCTTATTCATAACTATCTTTATACACTCTGCTCTCAATATAACCATAATTTTCACCGTCCTATCATTGATAAGTGTACTCTGCTTCACTGATATATTGTTCATTCCATTGCCTTGCCGTCAGCACCACCCCTTTCATATGCTTTATGGTTATGGAACCCATTTTCCAATTGGAGGGGGGAATGTATGCATTATGGGATTGCATGTGCTATGATTACTACACTCTGCCATAACTTGTTGATTTGATAAGTTTTTCTAATTGAAATTTTGCATGCATTTTATCTGTTGTTATTCAAAACCAACACTATGGCTTCAAGAACATTGTATGCACAAGTATGATTTGTTTACAGGAGAACAACCAGTATGCAGGGGAAATTCTATTCACAGCATGACCACACTATTGCAACTAACAGACGCGGCTCGAGCAACTTGCGAACATGAACAACTCTTCAGACATTATGTGCTTACCTGGATTCCACCTTTTGCATCACTTTCAGCACCAACTTTGCCTACATCAGCTTCAACAACTGTCAATACATATATGTCATTCCACATTTTTCTTTTGGAGGTAAAACTTGAGGTAAAATAGCATAATTTTCTGGTTTATTACGAATTTAAGAGAATTTACTGAACATCCATTTTGAGCATTATTTACCATCCTTCATTTCATAGTTTTTACCACTTCCCATTTTTCAGCAGCATATCATTTCCAAGTATGGGGGAGTGTTCCTTCATTTCTTTCTTATGACCATGTAATTCATATTCTTTATCATCCATTGCTCTTCTTATTCATTCTCAACACCTCCCTTATTTCATGTTGTTTTACACCAAGCATAGAATTCAACAGCTGGTAGCAACCACCTCTCTTTGTTTTCTAGCATCGCATGAGGACATGCTAATTTTTCAGAGAGGGGGAGGAATTGCTATGCATGATGGATGTTTTCTATTTTCTTTCTCCTTTAAGGCATACAATTTCAGTGTAGAAATTGATTTCCCTAATATTTTTAAAACTATGAACTCCATTCTTGTGATCTCTAGGAAACACAGACATACTATTAAAATACACATACCTAGATAAATTCAAGATAAATTGGTTCATAAAAATTTCGGAAATCATGCACTCTCACCTACAACCATTTTGTTTATATCTCATGATCCATGCATCAAAACGATCTGATTTTTGGATCATAGAAGCCTTCATATATTACAAATCTACCTGCAACATTTCAACAAAATCTGGGTTGTAGTTTTTGACAAAATGGTTAATGAAGTTTGTTGTTATCTATATCATATTTTGTTGCAACTTCATATATACATATAATTGAATGTCAATGTAAAAATTGTTATGCCTTCATCAAGATTACTAAAAGTGAATATTCATTAATTAAGGAAACATTCATTTGTTCTCAAATTTTTATTGCTTGGTTAACACATGGGTTTTTGTCTTTGGGTTGCATGAGGACATGCAATATATTCAGTTTTCGTTGCATGAGGACATGCAACATATTGAGTGTGGGGGTATGTTGGGTCGTTAATATGCCATTATTATTATCACTTTTGAACACTTATCCCACCCATTTCCACTATTCTTCATCATATCATTTGTTATAATTTATCATTTAAATCCATTTTATAAATGATTTATGCTCTCATGAATGAATATTATCTATTCTTCTTTATTTCTAATAAATTGATGATTATGCATGATTTTACCAATGATAGTTTAATAAGTTGGTTATAACATTATTTACCATTTTTAGCCTCCAAGGTAACTTCCAGATTGAAGATTTGATTTTTAAATCTGCCAACTCAGAAATTCTCTAGTTTAAGGAGTGACAGTTTTGCGGTTGAGATTCTGAGAAAATGAAGACGAATTTGAGAAATCCGGAACATCGGTTTTGTCCAGAACGGGCCCAATTAACTTTGATAAAGAATGGTTTGCCCAAATTCGGCTTGTACAGAGAGAAACGTAGGGTTCTTTGAGCACGATTTTCTCAGATTTGCAGTTGCGGCCGTCCTCCAAATCTCAGCTGCCAACCCAAATTCGTCTTGCTTTTGTTGAGAGATGAAATGAAATATATTTTCCTGTTGATCATCTGGTTAGAATCAACCCAAATTTGTAAAAGAAATCATGTTGTAATTATCTATGTTATAACTGCTCTCTGATCTTTCTCTATTTAAATGAAAACAAAGATTAGAGAGGGGGAGACTTCAGGATGACTTTGGGGATTCGAATGATGGCAAATTGATGATTTGAATTAGAGATTCAGAAGCAAGGATTCATGATAGGATAGGAGGAAGGAAGGATTGTTTTATGTTGTAAGTCTCAAAGCTTTAACTATTGTAATGATTTCACTATTTAATGATTAATACATAATTTGGGTGTTGATGTTCACTCTTTTCCTTCTGACGTAACCCAGCAGCGTTCGCTGGCGGCTAAGGGCCCAGCTTCTGGTGGAGTACGCTGCTGCTGCTACTGTATATTATATTCTTTTGTTTTATGCGTGGTTTGCTTAACAGTTTTATTTGGTAATCTGATATGTTATGTTATTTTACATCACAACTCTGTTACATTTGATTTACTGAGTAATATCATTTCTGAAGACAGAACCGTTATATTAACTTTGCAACGCATTGCTGTTTCTTTAAGTGCTGATATAAATTGTTTTTACAGGATACCGTTGCTATTCAATTATGGAATGACCGTGTTGTAACATTTGACCATTGGTATTATTGAATTCATCTTAGAAATTATATTTCCTTGCGATTGTTGAATCTATGAACGTTGTTGTTACATTCTAAAAGACAATCGTATTATTTATAACTAACACTGACAAGTGGATTACCAAGATCAGATTACTATATTAGCGTGTTGCGTGTATATATGATTGATCCCTGCTGTTCCATAAAGTATATTCCATCCAGTTTGCTTGAGGAGTGAAGAGTGTTATTTCATAGCAGAGTGTGAGTAAGTTGGTTTTGATTCGCGAGATTTAGTTCTTTTGATTGTTGTTTCATTTACTCCTGTTCTATTTCCTATTGCTATTTCATTTTACTTGCTTCCATTCCATTTCCTTGCAATTGTTGCTTTGGTGGGAGAGAAGGTCTAAAGCTGTAGTGAGTCAGCAAGTCGTTGCTTAGCTCCCAGATCTTTGGTCCATACTCTATTTTCCTTTCCATCAATTTCTAGAGGAATGAGTTATTGCTACTGTATCCTGGATTGATGGTTGTTTGAATGAATGATTTAGTTTAGAACATTTCAGTTTCGTGTTGTTCCAATTAGATTTCTTTTTCAAGCATTCATTTACTTTTGGGTTTTAAGCACTATACTGCAAAACATTACTCTTAAGTAAATAGCCGCCTCAGACTGAGTACACTCTTGAAATACAAAGTGGTCCCTGGGTTGATAATTAATGTGAAGGTAACTAGGAGTTCAAAAGACACCTTTTTATCGCTCCACAATGTCATGCATTATAGAATTTACTTCAGATGCAAGAGCAAGAGGATCATTATTTTGTAGTTCAAGAGTGAAGAGTTTAATCATGAGTTGAACAACTTCAAGTGCGGAATGTGAGTCATAGAGTTATATATAATTTATTAATCCAAATTATTATAATAGATCACGTAAATTATACATCTACCTAATGACATTTCCTAATTTAATTG
The DNA here is from genome assembly GCA_031772625.1 of Pinus tabuliformis. Taxonomy (NCBI): domain Eukaryota; kingdom Viridiplantae; phylum Streptophyta; class Pinopsida; order Pinales; family Pinaceae; genus Pinus; species Pinus tabuliformis. The sequence continues at coordinate 1,700,327,355 of CM062820.1, forward strand.
TTTTTTATACTAAATATTGATGCGCTTGAATTTTGATAGTTGCATAAACCAGTTATAGGGGTTATCCTTCATAATTTAGATATATAACCACTTAACGGAGAACATATGAGAGGTTACTTATGCTAAAGAAGAGAATATGGATGTGTAGAACATATGTGAGGTTACATATAACATAGATAATGTTGGTAAATCCAAATCAATTTGTGTCGATATCTTATAGACTTGTAAATGGAGGTAATTATGAATCCTTAAGGACATGTCAACGATATTTCAAGGACTATTCCAATTATTCAAGGAGATGCCATAAACAAAGCCATCTTTGTAATAAATTTTTGTCCAACATAATAGGAGGGTAAGGTGGTGAATAAAGGATAATGAGGTTAAACTCAATAGGGACAAAAAATAATCACAATACCAAACATACACTTACTAGGAAGATAAATAAGAGATAAAATATAGTTTCATATCCAACATATATAGATGTGATTATTCGGTTAACTATTAAAGAGCTAAGTGGAAGGGTCTTGAAATCTATCGATTGCTCACTCCCTTACCACAACTTCATGTTTAGCTGAGTTTCCTCACTCTCCCTCTAACCTTTTTTTCCATCCGTTGGCATTGGATTTAGCATGACCCCCCTCTTTTCACTTTTTTTCCCTAATTAGGTGTTGGAACAAACTCCTGGAAGGTTTCCAACTCGATCCCACTCATTTCTTCTTCACTCTACATGGATTTTTAATTTCATCTCCCCCACCCCAATTACTTTAAACCCTCTTTTGTGCTCAACTTCCATGGACTTCATTATTTTTCATTAGAGATCCATGTATCCCCTATGTGAGATCCATGTTTCCCATCTATTGTTGACCTATATCCCTCCACACATGTGGTCTTTGCACCACCATCTATTGCTTGCCCCTTGTCTCCTTCCATTCTCCCTTCAGCCGTTCTTGAAACCATAAATAGGTATGGGGTTTGAGATATTTGAACTCTATTATCTTAGGAAGAAAGTGGTCAATGTCCCTACCTTTGTTCTAGATGATCATACCTATAGTATTTAAGAAAAGGGGTTCATTTTTTCTATTTCCCTGGGAAAAAACCCTACAAAGGATAATATGTGTGCCATTGAGTTTAGCATTGAGGATTTCCAAATACCATAAAGAAAGCTATTGGACAAGATTATGACATGGTCCTTAATGAACAAAAACCTTCAAAGGGAAACATCAGTGAGTTACAATTCTGAAACCTTAAGGCCTGAAACAATAACCCCAACATTATGGTGCTTAAGGTTGATAAGGTTAGAGTTGTGTCAATCTTAGAAAGCATTGATTACTTGAAAAAAAAGTTAGTTGACCTTGACCACAATTGGAGTTACTCGTTCTTAGTAAGAACCCCCTTAAGAGAATATATAAAGAGGAAACTACTGTTATCTAATGTAGTAGTGCTCTTGAAGCCTTCAACAACAACATGATTAAGATAAAATTTCTCACCCATAGAATCTATAGCCTCTGCAAGTTCCATATGCAGGGTACTACCCTAAAACCCATTATTAATATTATAGATGGTCCCACTTATCTTATTTCCAATCACCTAGCCTATAAGCTTTAATCCATTGTACACCTCACCAAATCCTTTTATAAGGGACCCTCTTCCTTTGTGAATTATATTAAAGATATTAAGTTAGATCTCAGATATCTCATTTAGCTTTGAAGTTGTTTCCCTTTACATGAAAATCCCCATTAATGGATCCATTGATGCTATTATCATCAACCTCGATACCACTAGTTTAGTTGGAATTTTCCAAAATTGTACTTTTCAGAACCTTCAAGGAAATTTTTATGAGTAAATTTCTGGGCTTGCCATGGGCTACTGTCTCTCTCCCACAATGTTTAACCTCTTCATGAAGGACATTAGGACCAAGACCTTGACTTCTTCATGTTTTTTTACCTAAGATTTGGAAGAGTTTTGTAGACAATACCTTTATCGCTTGGCCCCATGGCTATTACAAATTAGAATTGTTGAAGTAGCATGTTCATGATCAATCTAGGTCCACCGAATTTACTATGGAAGTCGACATTGATGGTTTCCTTCCTTTCTTGGATTTCCTTATCTCCAAGAATGGAGATGGTTCCATTTGGTAAGGTTTTTAGTAATAAGAGTCACATGGAATGGAATCTTCACACTAATTCACATCATTGTCTAGCCCGAAAATTCAATGTTCTAAACACCATGGGTACCTGCGTAATTTGTATTTCTAAGGATGATTACCTAAACAAAGAGAAAAACCATCTCTTGAAGGTGTTAGAGAAGAATTATTAAAAGAGCCACCAAGGTCCTAGATCTTTCTAAAAATCTAGTAAGGGTCCTAGAATCAAGATCAATCCTAAGGATAGAGTTACCAATATTCAACTTCCCTTTGACTGATGAACTACTAATAATATTGTGGAAATTTTAAGGAGGAATAAGATTTCTACTACCCTTAAAGATCTTAACATTATTCATAGCACTCTGAAATCCATCAGGGACCTTACTAACCCTTAAAACATGAAGGTTTTCTACTTGGTCCTATGTTGGCGTGTGGTACCATACATGGGCGAGATTGGCAGCTCCATAAAAATGAGAATTAAGGAGCATCAGATTGAGATAAAACATAATTGTTCCTGCTATTTATCCCTAAGGAAGCACTATGAGAATACTAAGCACGATATCTACATTGATAAATCTAGGGTCCTCACTAGAATTTGTTACTACGATCATAGGAATTTAAAAGAAGCCAATGAAATTGAGAAGCATTTGAGCAATTTAAATAGGGATGATGGATCAAAAAAAAGAAAGAACTAGATTCCAGCACTTGCTTTGAGAGTTGTTTCCTTCTAAAACTTATGTTGCTCTTCTTTATTTCTTTTTAGGTTCTATTTACCTCTTTGAGTTTTTACTTTCCTCTCTCCTCCTACCTTTCCTTTATATTGTTCTCCTTTTTTCATCCTACTTGGTCATTCTAAGTGAGTCATTATTGGTTTCGTTTTATGGTTCCTCCTCATTTTGTCTCTTTTCATTTATGTATTTATTTACATATAGTTTCAAATATATATCTATATATCTATCTATCTATCTATCTATATATATGTGTGTGTGTGTGTGTGTGTGTGTGTGTGTGTGTGTGTGTGTGTTTGTGTGTGTGTGTGTGTGTGCGTGTGATACTATCATATAATTTATTAATATTAACCTTTATCAAGTTTATGCTTTAGTTAATTTAATAATTTATGATTATAGTATTTACTTCAATTGAATATTTAATATTAGTAATATTTGGGTTGTAACCTATGCATATTATAAAAATTAATGTTATTAATTATATATTAATTTATTTTAAGATTTGTTATAATAACTGATAATATTAAGGGTCTATGCAACATATTTTGATATTGTGTGTATTTTCTAAGGTTTGAACCACATAACCTCACATATGGGGTGATCACCGTTGTGGAGGCGGAGGAATGACATGATCGTAAACTACAAATTGGATTTACTTGTGAAAATTAAATCTTCGAATTTTGTTTTATGCTAGTCTATGGAAATGAAGAGGAAGAGGAAAAACTCTTCCTCTTCTGCTAGTGTTGCCATGCTTTCCTCTAGTGAAGTTGTGAAAGTGGAAGTAGAGATGTCGGAAGAGGTTCTTTCCAATGAATGTCTACGAAATTTCTCCACGCTAAAATTTGTTAAGGAATTACTCTAAATGTGCAAGCTTGTTTCTATTACAGTTTTAGTTGGTTTCATCATGTAAAACCCTAGCCACATTATTGATATATTCTATTGATTTATGATGCTGTGGAAGTTGTTTCAACCACAAGTAAGCTTATATATTCAATGGATACCCTAGCTCCATCCTTTGTTGATATTTCCATTGTATGTTTGTATATTTATAATGAGCAACTTTCCACTGATATAAAATCTCTCCCATTCCTTCTATGGTCTCTTTGAGGAAGTTCCTTTTACATGTTGATTAAAGAATTGGATCATGTCTCTTCACACTCTTCCAAAATCCAAGCTTGACTATGAATTTTCTATGGAATGTTTTCACTCTTATATGGAAGAAGGCAGTTTGAGGATCTGAAATCTCTCAAGGAATATGACATATCCAATGATTCCTTTATTTCTTTAATTACCATCTTGAGAGGTGTAGCCAAAGGTTGGGGGCAATGTTCATCCTCCCAATGCAAGTATTTTAAGGAGGTCCTAAAACAAATGCATTTATCTTTGAACTCCAAATATCTCTCAGGACCTACACCTTTTTTGGACTAGGAAACAAACACTCCATCTTATGAGGTGAAGATGGCATTGTTTGTACTCACGGCCTCAAACTATGAAGAACTAGTGATTATTTGCTAGTTTAATGGATTTTGGCCATTGCATATTCTCTCGAGGAATGAGTAAGCCAAATTTGGCCTCAAACTTTAGTGTTTTTATTTTACTCAAAATTATAGTTTTTGTTGTCCATTAATAATTTATATGACTAGAAGAAGGTTTTTTACCAATGTCCTCAGTTTTGGAGTTGACCTAGTCTCTTAATGCGCCCATGGTTTCCATAATTAATCCTCTTTCCATGAAGTCTTTGGAAAGAGTATCTTGGGTAAGGCTTAGTAACTTACCCATCCATTTGACTTGTCTATATATACTAGAAGACATAGTAAATTTAATAGGGCACTTAAAAAATATACATATTGAAAACCTTTCAAAAGGAATTCTGAAATTTCTCTACTTATGTGTTGAAGTACATCTTTGAAAATGGTTGCAAATACTACTCAAGAGGGGGGGTTGGGGGTGGGGGGGAGTTGGTAAGGCTTTTTCTGGACCACTATATTAAGAAAATATTGCATTATGTTGTAGGAATTATCAACATCCCAAACATCTTCAAGATGTATGAGCCTTTACGCAAGGGACCTTTTCCACTGGGTTACGAAAGAAGAGAGCCATCGGTGGCAAGACATGAAAGGACAAAAATGATACAAGAGTACTTCATGATAGAACCATAACAACACGCAACATTAAGCGATATTTACCGCTAAATCAGCTGATCCATGTGATCAAAAAATGTGCTAAAAAACGGAAGTGCTCAAAATATCCCAAAAATGGCTCCCAATCATAGATCACATCATTCTAAATCCAACAATGCTTTAATCATCTCAATCCGACATTGTATGGTGAATTTATCACATTATGATGTTTTTGGCAAACATTAAAGTGTCAACTTCTAGGGTTGACTGAGGAGACAATACGATGACGTGGTGCTAATGTTAGTAGACTGACTAGATTGTATGACTAGTAGATAGGCCAATCCCATGCGAACACATGACACTCTGATATTGGCTATAAAGTTCTTGATATGGGCCAATCTCATGCCACTACATGAGCCAACCAGAGGGCACCACATGGCTTAATGAGAGGCCTCCCCGTGGCCCTGCGATTGCTACCAAATTTCTTTTTTGGTGAATGAACAACTCTACAGGGTTAAACCCCATGACCTTTCATCTACACAATAAATGCCCGACCAACAAGGATACAAATGGTTCTTAACATATATGGTTGGAATTTTTTATTTAAAATGGAGTGGCAGATACTTTGGCGGCATGTGCACCCACCAACCAAACCCACGGTTTTCGGGAAGGCATACAAACACAAGTGAAAATGAAGGGGGCAGGGCGCATAACACCCTACCATCTCCCTATTCATGGGTTATATCAACACCAGAAGACCAGGAGCAGGGTGAGGCAGGGTGTGTGGCCTATGGTCTACACCCCTCGACCACATGTGGCCCCAAATGACCAAATGTATAACATAAGAAGGGGGCTTCAAACCAATATTATATATATATATATATATATATATATATTATAGAAAAATAATGTAACCTCCACCCCAAATCGGGGATCAAACCCAAAACCTCCAGTTTTCAAATTATGCAGCCTACCTATTGGGCTAGAATGATTTTGTTCCCACGTTTTGCAGAAGAGGCTAGTTTCTACAGTGGTTTTGCAAGAAGTTTGAAGGAGGCCTAACTTGGTAATTTTTTAACCTTTTTAAGCCTAAGAAGGGACTTTTATGTAGCCATCTCACAAAATAGAATAAAATATAGATCAACAACATACAAATTATCCTCTTCGAGGGTGAAACCTCCTTTACATTATATATATGAATAATTCTTTGATGGTACAAATGAAAATACCTCCTTTGTATATATAGAATTCTAAGGGGTCACAATATAATCATAGCCTACATAACAATAATAATGTAAGGGTACAACAATAACAATATGGAGGCTAGACCTAACAATAAGGGGGGTACACTAGTATTATAGGGACCTAACATTCCCCTGTCCTTCAAAAAAGTGTTGTCCTCAATACTTGAGTAGTTTTGGATGTTTCTGTATAAAATTCTCATCCTCCCATGTGGAATATTGAGTGGGTAAGTTCTTCCACTTAACGCAATACTCTAAAATTGTTTGATTTTGTAGCTGTCAAACTCTTGTTTCAGTGACTTCTTCAGCCTCAAATATTATTTTTCCTTCTTTGTCAAGTTTTGGAAACATTGTTTGAACTGGATGTTTGTCATTGATAACCTTCTTTAAGCATGAAACATGGAAAACTGGTGCTATGGGGTAAAATGCACGGGATGAAAACTACCCTCGAAAGTCTTCCTAGGACTTCCGATAGACCGTAAGGTTATATGTAAAAGGTACTTGTTACACACATGTTCATCTATCTAACATATATTGACAGGATATGGAGAAAGGATCACCTTTGGTTCTTTTTAGATTCGCTTTGGGATCTCCGTGTAGTAAGAAGAACTCCTCCTGACTGGCTCTAAGACGATTCCTGCACAAAAGAACGAAGCAAACCAATCACAGCATATACTTCTGACAATTAATGTAAGAATCCATAACAAACATGTATAAATGTGTAACTAATCTACTCAACATAACAAGCATCAAAATGAACAAATAAATGCACAATATCATCGACACTTTGAGTAGTGGAACACAACCGCAGTCCTATATTCAGAAGAGTGATTACAACAACCCTGTTGTATCAGCCTTCCTTATCCCTTCTTCCTCTCTCTCTCTCCTTCTTTCAGCTAGCTCCTTCAAGAATATGACAATATCACAATAGCACCATGTACTATCCTTCTAAATGCTCTGACCCTTGTGCAATGGCCCTCTCGTTTCTTTAAATAGCAATCAAATTAGGGCTTCCCAACTCTACCTGTAGTTCATTTGGGTAAAAACCATGAACCTGCCTCTTTTACCATCTTTTTCACATTTACCTTTGTTTCCGGAATAGAATTTCTCCAAATATCTTGATTTTTGGAGTTTCCCTGCTTTTCTTACAAAAAATTACGGAGATAATATCTAGATATTTTATGGCAGATTCGTTGGCATAACCACTTGAGCATCACTAAAGTTCACCAACGCTCCCCCTGGTCTGACAACAGGAGTTACCAAGTTGACTAATGCTCCTTTATGCTTTTAAACAAGATTTATAAAGTAGGTTGTAAATATACAGAGAGCATTAGTGTGGATTCTGGGCCTGCAACTGTGGTCATTCTTTCAGTCATCCTGTCCTTCTCCTCTGAGTTGATTAGGAGGTCAATTTGTCCTATAATAGATGCCCCCTAAAGTATGAGATCATAGGAAAAGACAATGGTCGAAATACTTTATGAAAATACTATAGTTTCCTGTCAAAATCTTTGTAGAGAGAGAGAAGTTTTGGGCGATACGGAAAACCTGATACAACAAAAGTACATATATATGAACTACTAAAATCATGTCCTCGGTCAGGCATTCCCATGCTCAGTAACTATGTCCGAGTAACTTTCTCCTAAGAGATATAAAAATTATGATCACCAACATGGCACAGGGCGGATCCAGTGTCATAATAGATTATCCTCAAATGGTTGTCTTCAAAGAACAATATCGCAGCTTGGTAGAGGAAACAAGGTTGAATGATGCAAGCCTCTACCCAAGGTGTTGATTCCTGCTTCACAAAACAACATAGATCGGTACATGTGATAAAATGAGTTGACGTAGAGCATGCATGAAATCATTTGATTATGAGCCGATAATGGAGAATGTTAGCAGATGCAAGGAAGGACACCGATAATGGTGATGGTCTCCAAGATGCACAGTGCAAACTAGCGAGTGTGAAAGATTTTTTGTTGTCGAACACTCGTAGAATTGCTTAACCAGGAGCCAATGATGAAAACCCGTGATCAAGCACAAGGTAACCTGCCACTAATGTTTGCAAGCACTAGGGCACTGAATGTGTTTCTGGGTTATCTTCCTAGATAGAGTGTTGAAGTCGATAGGAAGGAACCTATTGAAAGGTAGGTAATGACGTGTCCTACATTAGCTGCCACGAAACTGGACAAGGATGATTTTGTTTTCTGAAGAATCTTTTGAGCTTTTGGGTCTAAACAACGAAGGGCATGATGAAATGATATGTAGGGTCAGTTGATGAGGAAACAAGTAGGGACCTTTGAACAATAGAAGGCATGACAATGGTTTTAACTAGACAACACTAGACTCATGAACACTATAGAGTGTTCAAGATACAGAGATGCAATGGAATCAGGGTATATAGGCTAAAAACTCTTAGGTTGGTAGGGTTCATATTGAGAGGCTATCAAAATGATGGTCTATCTGAGGGAGTGCCATGTTCAAGGTAACTTTTGCTGCCAAACCACGCTTTAGGATACGGTTGTATTTCCTCTTTTTCCCCATCTGATTTTTAATGAGTCCAGACGGGTAAACTCATCGATCTTTTCATGTTTAGAGAGTCTGAAAAGGGATCACAAAAAGAACAACTATTTGCCCTATCTGATTAGTTTAATGAGTCTAGACAGGAAAACTCGTTGATTTTTTCATATTTGAAGAGTCTGAAATGTATCGTAAAAAGAATGACTCTATATCTTGTCTGTGTATTTAAAGAGTCCACGCTAGAAAACTCGATGATATTTTCATCTTTAGAGAGTCTAAAAAGATCGTAAAGAGAGACTCCATGGTGGTCCCTTTGTCACAGTTGTTAAATGGGTGCGACAAAAAGTTAATAGTATACCCGTATCGGTTACTTTTACGTATTTAATCTACTGTACATGGATAAAGAGAAACCATTTTCCAATAGATGTCGACCTCATTTTGTTACGCGTATGAGGTGGTGGACTAAAATCATGTTTTGTTGTGACATTTTAACGAGCTCAGTAACAAAAACTCAGGATTCTTCATTTTTTAACGAGCTTGAAAAAAGTACCTAAAAGAATGCTCGGGTCATATTTATCATGTCTAACGAGCTGCAAGACACAGCTTGGGATTTTTTCAGTATAAAGAGTGAGAAAAAAGTGCCTAAAAAGGATGCTTCGTTGGTCTTTTTCAGTGTATGAGCTGGAACTAGATCAAAAAAGAGGTGCTCAAAGCATCATTTGCATATATTTAACGAGTGCAAATGATGAAAAACTCGGGGATGTTTGTATTGTTTAAAGAGTGATAAAATATCCCAAAAAAATGCTTTACGGATTGTGGTATGGATGTTTAACGAGTCCTACTACAAAAACTCGGAGATGTTTATATTTTTTAAAGAGCGATAAAATGTCTCCAAAAGTGCTCTATTTATTGTTGCCTAGATTTAATGAGCACAAGGACAAAAGCTCAAGGATGTTTATATTTTTTAAAGAGCAATAAAATGTCCCTAACAGTGCTCTATTAAGTCTTGCATGCAACTTTTACTACTTTTCATTCCTGAAGTACTTTCATCAAAAGCAATAAAAAAGAAGCAATTACTATTATCTGGGTTCATGCATGATAAAAAAATCATGTAGAATGGACTATTTCCTCTTTAATGATTTTCAAAAATTCATGTCTCTCAAAGTTACATAAGGAGATGCTTGGAGCTTTCACATGCATCATTTTCACTATTTTGAAGTTTGTGAGAGCTAGTTGGAGCTCAAGAGGAGCAGATTTTCTACGAACCATTGCAAGAGATCCGGGCAACCATTCGATGTGCCGTCAGTCACAGGTGAGAGCTAAAACCTTGCTCTATGCTTTACTAAAACATTCATGTTATCAGTTTTGTGGGTGGAAATTTGCAGATCTGAGGTGCCCTAGAGTCATGTTTGCGCACTAACACCCTCCAGTAGGACAGTAGGGAGCATTAAACGCTCTGTACGAGCCATGGGAGGGCGTTAATTCTCCCTGTGCAGCACTGGTAGGGGCATTAAAGTAGTGGGGCACATTTTAAACCCTCATGCATGGATTCCTTAAGTGATTTTGCCCCATTTTAATTGATTTTAGGGTTATTTTATGCAGGTTTTTAGCTAAAATGACTCACCTATGGAGAGAACGGGCCCATGACAATGAGGAATTACTAATGCGAAATGATCCAGCTTGCATACTTACATTGCGCCGCTATAGTTTATTGAAGTATGCAAGGCTATAACTGATGAAAGGATAGGAGGAGCTATTGAGATGGACCATACAGTGCTAGGATGAACATGAGCAAGTGTTCAGGATTGGAGATCAAGAGCTAGCAATTGACCGGGATGAAATTTACTTTTTGACTAGTTTGTCATGCCGTGGGGCACATGCAAACCTTACCGGTGGCAGGTCAGATCCACGATCTACTTCAGAGCTGGTAGATATCTACTGCATCCCTAGGAGTGGACTAGTCAGCAACAGAGTCCCGATAGAGAGGATTCGATCTCGGTCTATGAGGGCAGTTTTATGGTTGATTGTGCATTTGGTGGGGTCAAAAAGTCCCCACGTAGCAACAAAGGCCCAACTGTTGCTTTCCATTGACTGTGTCTAGCCCTAGATGTTCAACTGGTGTGAAGCAGTGCTTTGCTAGTTGAAGGCAGAATTGACAACATGCAAGACCCATACCCAACACAGTTTTGGGTACGGTACTATCATAGTCTCATTTATCCTTGAGAGGGTACCTGTCATGTGCCCATGGGTGAGCTTAGGTCCCTTTGATCCGAGGGAGCCAAGGTAGGGTCGTTAGTCATCACTTGATCCTTTCATAGGAGGAAGACCACTCCAACATTTTTTTTATGAAGACTTCTTCCAGTGGCTTCGTAGCCAGATCATGATTGTTGACAACTATGCCTATGAAGGCATGGATTTTACTGGTGACCCAGACTTGATGCTACCACCCGGGACCAATTAGGGTCCTCAAGGTGAGAATAAGTTAACAACACTTAAGTATTTTTTTACTTTTAAATGTATATGTAATGCTTTTTAACGATGAGATAAGAACTAACATGAAACTTTTTATGCTTAACACAGATGTGGTGCCAGTACAACCTGCAGGCCAACCTCGCTATGTGCGATGAGGCAGCCAACTACATGCTGGAGGGGGTGATGCCAACAATCTCTGTGAGGTTATGAGGAACCTAGAGGGTTTGACTATGGGTATCCCTCCCCTTCCTATGAGGGAGATTACCGCTCATATGCAGCGACACACCGTTGGTGTCCCTGAGCGGTTTTTGGTTCCGCTTCGGAGGGTAGCTAGAGCTATTTTAGCTTTTCTAGAGCAATAGGCTCATTTTAGCCAGCATTCTGACGTAGTCATATGAGTGTTTATAGATGGGCTTTGAGCCATTTTGTACTTAACTCATCCAAGTTTTGGAATATTTTTGATGTAAAAAATTGGATTTCTATATATATATATATATATATATATATATATATATAGATATTTTTTGGTATTTTAGGTGGTGTAAATGTGTTTAAAAAATGTTTTTTGTGACAAATTCTTAACTTTATTAAATGATTTTACTTCTCATGCATGCTATTTATAACAAATTTGACAAATGCCAATCTAATACATAGTTAGCTAACGAATCAACGACAATATTTAATTCTCGAGGAACATGCTCATATGTGATTGTGTCAAATCGGCGTTCCAAGAGGCGTACTGTTAGATAGTTATGTAACAAGGTTGGATTACAGACGTGATAATGGTTGGTCAATTGCATAATGACTAGTTGGGAGTCTAACCTGACCATCAGATTGGAGATACCCCTTGATGACACTTCTATGAGAAGCAAAACGACGGACATGTACTCAGCAATATTGTTGGTTGCAGTACCAAGAAAGACCCCCCCGGAGGAAAATAGTTCTGACTCGGGTGTATAGATGACCCAAGCAGCTGATGCAATGTTCCATGTGTGACGACTGGCACCATTCACGTATCCTACGTATGCTAGGGGCAACGACGACATCTGCATTGTGAATAGAGTGCATGAGACAAGTACTCCACTAAATAAAAAAACAATCCAATCACATCAAAAAATGAATGCAAAGATTATGAATACATAAAATTACAAAGAACATGCCCATCATGATGCTAGGCACAATACTTTTTTAGATAGAGCTCCTATGTGGGCTTCTTGAGTGGGTTTCCATCCCAGTCCTATAGTTCATATGCCTCTGAGGGGAGGACTTTAGTTATGACATAGGGACCTAGCCAAATGGGTCGAAGCGTGCATGCCTCCAAGAGATTATCTTTTGGATGATAGAGTGAGACAAAGTCACCCTCATGGAAAGAAGGAAACCTAACGGCTTGTGTAAATCTGGCTTGTACTTGCTCCTTGTGAGCTGCGAGTGCTAAATCGATAGCTCTACGGGTATTATCCAGTTGTTTGAGGTATAGTAGGCGTTCTTCTTCGACCATAGGGCCGGGCATGGGTTCAACAACTATATCAAGGGAAGGAAGTGGCCACCCATTCCGTTTTGCCTTGTCGTAAAGTTGGATCTCATGCGCGACAAATGATGGGTTAAAGTCGGGCATTTCCTCCTGAGACCAAACAAATTTGTCATAGAATTCCTCATGTAGGTAGGTGGAGTTTGCAATTTCCTCAGGATTGCAATCTATGCTCATTTTGGTGTCTTCCATGGTGCCTGTCTGTTATAGACATTTTTGTGCCTTATAGCATTGAGCATGAAATGTCCATAATCCAAGGGATCCAAAGTCCCTGAACATGTTGTTCCTACCCCTATAGGAACAAGGCTAACAAACCACAGCAATTCACAGAAGTTCTCCACCAGAAACTGCTCAAAAACAAGTCAATTCAGGATCAATTCAGAGGCTCCACTAGCTGTCTGCGCTGAAATGCAGAGATTGCACTGGCTAGGTGCACTGCAATGCAGGTAGAAGCACTACCAGGGTGTGCTGAGTGGGAAGCGACAAATGGAAAGTTCATTCAACGAGGTGGAAAGACCCTGGAAGCTTCCAGAATCTTCTCCAATGACACTTGCCTCAAGGAATTCGACTAATGATGAGTAAGAGGTTCTTAGTCTCCAAGTGGAAGCAAGAACTGACAGAGGGAGAGGACACTACTCAGATCTCAGGCTGACTCATCCTCTCCCCAAACATCTATATATGGATCTCTCCTCCATGAGATCTTGAGGCTGGAATTTTGTTATTGCAAAGAATTGCTGTTGGTTTGAGACTGGAATCATTGGGTGCTTAATGCTTTGAAGGGAGGTGAATATAGGAATTCCATTTGCTGGGAAGGAGATGCTGGATTGGAGCCTTCTTGGTTGTATCTCTTCCTGAACCTTGTTATTCATCAATAAAGCTATCTTGGTTTCTCCTATATACTGATGTATCTTTGATGTATGGTTGCATTAGTATGTTTAGTTTATTTCTAATCCTGAACTAGTTATGAATATGAATCTATGTCTTTGTGTAGTGTTCTCTTCTTGTGATCTCACAGAGACCTGTTGAAGCTGGGCGAGCGAGAAGGCAAGTAGCTGGGAACTCTCAAAGAGAAGAGAAACCGGATCGAGGGACAAACGGAAGACACCGGTTAGTCCATCCATCTCTCTTCATTCTTAATTCATAAAGGAAGAATACTAGAATAGCTGTCTCTGTTTGTTGCTAAGGCATTGTCACACCTTAGGTGGATAGGATCGTCCTGCATAGGCATTTTTCCCCACAACAAATTGGCGACTCCGCTGGGGAAATCTGTTTAGTCATTTTATTTGTGTCTCTATCATTGTTTATTTCATAGACTCAAGAACAACAATCGAACTGCATCTGCTATTCTCAGTTGCAAAGTAGACAGCTGCTGCTTTGATCCAATCATTGGATTTGTCTATGATTTGAACAATGGACTTACAAATGATTTGATGATCCTTTGTGATAGATCTTAGTCCTCCCTCAAAGCATCCCTTTGATTGCACCTTGCTTGTTGCTTTGATTTGGCCTGAAACTGTAGATTAAATAGCAAACTGTGACCCAGAACCCAGTGGGAAACTCTCGTTTCTCCTTCAGCGCAGACTCTGTGAAGAGGTTCTGCATTTCAACGCAGGTCCCGTGAAGGCTACCTGCGCTGAATGTAAAAACCTCTGTGTTAGGGGTGCGTGGATCCAGTTAGGCCTTGTGCAGCTGGGGTTCTCTGCTTTGTTTTGCCTTGTTTTGATCTCTGTTTTTTGCAGCCTATAACCAGCATAGGTACCTGTCTGATAACTCCTTTTCTCTGCTTAAATTCCACCTCCTTTTGTACAAAAAGACTGTGAGTGTTTTTATGTGTTTGTGGCATCATTTACATTTTTCCTTTGCAAGAGTGAAATAGTCATCCTGTAGCCTTTGATTCAGATCTGTTGATTGTGATCTTAGGAGAGAGTTCATTGGCTGTTGACAGTTGGTTATACATTCATTTTTGCTTTTGGTTTGAGTTTGTCTCTTTTGAGTGTCAAAACAAGTATTCATTTCGAAAATTGTTAAGTGCTGTAATCTCTTCTACCCTTTCTGATTTCGAAAAAGTGAACTTGTTTGTATTTGTCATTTAAAAGCAAATTCAAAGTTGTACAAAAAGCTTTCTTTTTAGGCATCAATATTAAGAAAGCAGAAAACAAACACCTGCATTGTGCATTTGCATCTTGATAGTTTGCATGCTTGATTTAGGAAAAGTGCATTAGAGTGTGCTGATTTCTATTTGAGAAAAGATGGTGTCTTTCTTTTCCCTTTGTAGCTAGGATTTTCATTGTTGAAAAGATATAAAGCTTGCTTATCATCTTTAGACTGCATTTAGGAATTGTCTATACATCTCGTGGTGATCCAAAAAGGCAAACTTCTAAGAAAGATCAACCTAAAATAAATTGAATGAACTTAAAAACGCTTTGTAACTTAACGCACAACATAGAGGTCTAGGCTAGAGACGTGTTCCGGCATCGTAAAGCCTGGTGACTGTCGATCTCGCTGATAGTGGGTGATTCCTCCCGAGGGACGATAACGCCAGTATGGATTGTGCTCCCACGTACCATCGAGTATATATTGGGAGACCCCTATAGGCATAAAACCTTTATCCTTAGGAAGCCGTGTCGGCCGCCCTACTGATCGCAATGCACTGAACACAGAATTCAGGAAGATCGACCGCCCGTACCTTAAAAAGTATTCTGCAGTTTTGCGAAAAGTTTGGCACACGCTCTACCTAGAACTCCAGAGCAGTTCCTTTTGGCCTTTTTCAGACTCTATAACAGAAAAAGTCCATCCGAGCATTTGTCACTTCGGGCTCGTTAAAACATCAAAGGAGACTAGAGTCATCTTTTGCTTTTTCTCGACTCTTTAAAATTGAAAAAGCAGGTTGTGTCTAAGCATCGTTAAAATTTATTTTAAATGGAATAATCATCACCATTCCCTCGTTGATCTTCGAAGTTAGTCTCTTTGCATCGTAAGTTCTTGTAGAATTGCTAGAAAATCTTTTGGATAGACTAAATATGTCTGAACAACCGTCGACATCCAGGGCTGTGTCATCCGATGCAGCAGCGGCAGAGCCTCCTGCTGCTACTCCAACGATGTTCGCTGGTATACCATCTGTCCCGGCAAATTGTCAACAACAAGCTGGTGTCCAATCAGAGACTGTTTCGATGACATGGTTAGTTCCTATTTCTTCAGCCGGATTATCATCTAGTATTTCTTATGTTGAAACTCAGCAAATTGATCCAATGTGTCTTCAAAGGCCAATCTACCCTTTAAGTACTGGATTGCCACCATATGGAGGGCAGTATGCCTTCTCATTGTTCCCTCCCGGAGAAAAACCATATGGGAGTTTACAACAAAGTTCATGTCAAACTGGAATTACATCCAGCAGTTGGGTACCAATACTGCCTCAGCAACCAAGGGTTGTATATTCAATGCAACCAGTCCACCCTGTGTCGAATATTCCCACTATACCTGCTATGGTGACTGCGTCGCAAGTACAAGCGCTACCTGTTGTATGTCAACCCCAACAGCCTCAGGTTGCAATACAACAGCCTCCTGTCTCAACGACTCAATCACAACCTTAGGTTAGTGCCTCCTTATCTGGAGCGACTCAGGATCAAACAAGTACTGTGACTCGTCATCTTGGTCAATCATCCAGTATTGGTCAACGGCAAATGGTTCAACAACCAGAGCTGGTTCAAACTCAACAACCCCCATTCCAGCAATCATATCAAGGACCTGAGCAACAAGTTTTTGTAAGTAATGGGCAATCGCATTTCCAAAGCGGTTATCAACAACCATATTATAATGGTTATGCCCATCAACCTTGTCAAAGTTGCCAGCATCAAATACATTATGCTGGTATGCAAAGACCCACTGCTCAGGTGATTCCATCTTATCCTGGGTATGCTTCGCCTAACCTGAATTAACAATTGCCCTTTGTAGCAACTCTAGAATTACCAGATCTAAACCGGCTGACGAATGATCTAATTGCTTATGCCCCTTGGTGGCCAGCGATTCCGCATAAACTTCCGTCAGATATTCCTAAATTTAATGGAAATCCGGGTGAAGATCCGTCGAATCATGTGATGACATTTCATCTGTGGTGTTCATCAAACACCCTAAACGATGATTTGATTAGGCTTCGCCTTTTTTAGAGGACGTTAACTGGTCCAGCGGCAAAATGGTATATTGAATTGCCTAGAGCTTCGTTCGACAACTTCAGTACCTTAGCCACGACTTTCTTAACCCATTTTCAATTACCGATAAGGTATGAAACGGGAACGGAACTCCTAACCAACTTCAAACAGACAACGGCCACTCACATATCTGATCATATACATGAGTGGCGGCATCGTCGTAGGATGGTAAAAACGTACGTTCCCGATCAGCTATTAGCTGAATGGTTTATCAAATCCTTACTTCCTACAATCACGGAAGATGTGGCAAAGGGGGGAGTCGTAACGGAAGAGCATGTCACCGCTCGTGCGCAATATCTGGACTTGGTCTATACTCAGTCTGGCACGCTCTACGACAAAATACCTGATGCCCCTAGACCGGAATTCTCAATTCCTCCTCCTCCTAAATCAAACAATGACTCTCATGCCATCGATGGCGTGATTGGCGCGACAGACACGAAATCGACAAAGGCTACATCTAAAAAGGCCCGTAAGATTTCCAATCAAAATGCAAATGAGGAACTTCTTGCCTCGGAAGTAAATGCTGTGTCGACCGACAAGGGCAAACAACTGAAGCAACCAGGGGGCAAGAAGAAAAAGAAAGGGAGAAAAAGGAAACCCCCTACGGGGTGTCATATATGCGATGAGGATCATTGGACGAGAGATTGTCCACATATAGCTGAAGTAAAGAAAACCTTTAAGAGTTCAAAAACCTCAGCAGTATTGACTGATCCGTTTCCAAGCCCGGGAACCCAACTGGTTGCTAATCAAAATTCTTCTCGATCCCAAGTTCTTATGTTGTTTGTCTCAAAGCAGCAAAATGATGCTTTGACAAGGAATAAAGATTATGGGAATCCACAGTTGTCGAATAACAAGGCTAATGAACAACCTAGTAGTTCGACGAAAACTTTGACCGAAGTTGTGCCACCCACCATTCCTGAACAAATGATAAAGTCGCCAAAGGGAATAGTACACAAATCGACATTTAATCCTCGTGCAAAAATACCACAGAGTTATAATATAATAGAGGACCTGGCCAAATTGTCATCCGCTATGTCGACACTTGAGGTACCGCAAAATTGCCCATCCCAAGAGCAAGCTTTATTATCAGCAATAGGTGGGATTGGCCCAAGGGATTCCAATCTTGTGGCCTTTGATCATAAAGGATATGACCCTCAGTTACCCGCTCAACTAGCTTTCCTTATTCAAGTGAAAGCCCTCAACAAAACTGTTCATCGAACAATTATTGATGAGGGAGCATCTACGTGTATTATGTCGATGAGTTGCTGGAAGAATTTAGGCTCACCACCCTTGTCAAGATCATCAACGACGTTAAAAGCATTTGATGGATGATCATACACTCCATACGGGATTTTAAGTAACTTGCAAGTTGAACTAGGGGGAAAAACAGTAGGAATTGATGTTGAAGTAATTGATGGAAACCTCGATTACAACATCCTACTAGGAAGGCCCTGGATATATGCCATGGCCGCAGTTGTGTCGACCTACTTCAAGAAAATTGCATTTCCCTTTCAAGGAGGAATTACAGTCGTCGACCAACAAACTTTCCTCCCCGACAATTCACAAGTTACAGGAAGCATTCCAATGATCCATGGAAGCAATCATTCACTTCAAAATATTGGAGTAGGTCTCCTAAAAGACCTTGCCTTAATGGGTACTTTTGCCCTACCACCTGCAAGTAATCTGGCGGAAGTGGCCAGAGTGGAAACCTACAATATGAAATCTTCTATATCTAATGGATTCGAAAGATTCCTAAACATTTTGTCAGCGTGGATCATCGCCCTAATAGAAATATGGTAAATATAGTGGGCTTCGAGGACGGTTCTAATCTCGTGTCAACCTCGTTAAAAAATGAAACAAGGAGTCATGAGGATAGTTCTTTTACTGTGTCGACCTCATTAAAAAATGAAACAATCCCCTTTCCAAATCTCAAAGGTAAACCTTCATTCCAACCACCAAGTTGAATGCAATGAAGCTTGGGGGGCATGCACCTCGATTTGCGTTGTTATGCTGGGGGCATGCAAACTTATCATCGAGCAGTTTTAGCACATATTTCATGCTCGTTAAAAAATAAACGCAAGATCCGAGCAGTTTTAGCACATAGTTCATGCTCGTTAAAAAATAAACATAAGACTGAGCAGTGTTTTTCCGCGTTTAAGCTCGTTAAAAAATGAACTATCTTCCGGTAAATAACCATCGTGAATGTAACATTATCAGCCATTAAAGCCTTGGTCGTGTTTGCACCGTCACCTCCACTTTTTCATTAACCGATCGTTCACCTCCATATGATTTTTTACCCATTTTGAGGAACATCTGCAAAGAGTGATTTCACTAGCCATCCTTGTGACACTGCCGTGATTGGAAAATTCCAACCCGTACCTGGAATCAGCTGCTAACCCGTTTTATCACTCGTTCCTCAAAAGACGAGTCTTCTTTAAGCTCTTTTCATCTGACTCGTAAAATATGAAAAGATTGCCGAGTTTTGGCCTTCCAGCTCGTTAAAGCGACCGGAAGTGCTATCCCTCTAGATTTTAATCTTTTTGGACCTGAGGGATTATTGCACAAAAAGATCGAGTGCTTGTTTTGTTCGGCTCGTTAAAACTATCGAAAACTCATCCCTTCTGTATTGTTTTATACTTTTTCGGACTTAAGGGATTAGATGATGAAAAAGGACTTTCAGAGTTGACTTTACGTACCTTTTCAGACTCTCTAAAAATGAAAAGGACCGAGTTATCTTTGTCGTTAGACTCGTTAAATACATGAAATAGCGACAAACTTGTCTTTAGACGAGAACGAGTTTCACTATCGCTAAGCTCGTTAAAACATAGCGATGGGCTTGCCCGAAGGGTAAGTTATAGAACAAGCATATGTTATCCTCCTCAAGCTTGAAAAAAATAAAGAGGTACTGGTCAGCAATGACTGGGGAAAAATTGGGAGAAACTCAAGAAAACTTTGATGGTAGCAAGTCGCTCTTGAACATGACACTTTTCCTCCGTACCACAGTCGGGTTGGGTTGTTTCATTCACCGGTCACATCACCATGGTCTCGCCATACCATCCATATTTGGGGTAATGCTACCGATCCATCGCATAAGTGTCGCCATATGTTCAAGAGAAGTCGTTCAGAGAAGTCAACCGTGTCCCATCCACTGCCATACATTATCCTTCATCCTTTCATGACCGCCACCCTGAATCATATATTATCAGATCGTTTTCACCTCCATCAAAATCATTTGCTCCGTTCCATGTCACTGATGTGGGATACATTAAGGCCCTCCTTTGACGGATCGCTTCTTGTCGACATCAGCTCATTATCCAAGAAGTTGATCTAGGAACACCCCCTTCAGTACTTTGAAGCTTGCATGCCTCAATGGCAAGTTTCTCACTTCCGGCGACAGGTACACATCAATGACCTTCGACCGAAAGATTTTGCGTGGTGTTCAACGCCAAGTCCTTTATTCACACCACGTGAATTGTACTACAGTACCTTGAGGGTCATTATCATTATCGGTGATTCCTCTCGCGCTTGTTAACGGTTTACCTCATTGGCCGGTAATCAAGCGATGTCTTTCCATGTTCGACTTCAGAACAATTCTCACATGGATCGACTTGTACTTAGAGTGAAGATCAAATGAGTTTGAAGACCCCGGATCTAGTTTCATCCATCTGGGCTGCGATATATATTCAGGAAAGATAAAGACATTGACATGTACATCATTGCAGCAGATAATCATCCTACCCAAAGGATGATAATTTCATAAAAAATATCAGTCTACCCTCAGACGATTGTCTGTTCTATGTACAGAAAAATGAATTTATAAAGCTGAGCATGGGAATGCCTGCCTTAGCTAGATCATGAAAGCAGTATGAAAAATAATGTATTGTATTGTATTGTATTACAGGTCTCCTCCCAGCAATGAATGAACTTCAGATCCTCCTGATAAAGCATTTCACCCAATAAACGGCCTCATACTTTAGGGGGCAACTGTTATAGACATTTTTGTGCCTTACAGCATTGAGCATGAAATGTCCATAATCCAAGGGATCCAAAGTCCCTGAACATGTTGTTCCTACCCCTAGAGGAACAAGGCTAACAAACCACAACAATTCACAGAAGTTCTCCACCAGAAACTGCTCAAAAACAAGTCAATTCAGGATCAATTCAGAGGCTCCACTAGCTGTCTGCGCTGAAATGCAGAGATTGCACTGGCTAGGTGCACTGCAACGCAGGTAGAAGCACTACCAGGGTGCGCTGAGCAGGAAGTGACAAATGGAAAGTTCATTCAACGAGGTGGAAAGACCCTGGAAGCTTCCAGAATCTTCTCCAATGACACTTGCCTCAAGGAATTCGACTAGTGATGAGTAAGAGGCTCTTAGTGTCCAAGTGGAAGCAAGAACTGACAAAGGGAGAGGACACTAGTCAGATCTCAAGCTGACTCATCCTCTCTCCAAACATCTATATATGGATCTCTCCTCCATGAGATCTGGAGGCTAGAATTTTGTTATTGCAAAGAATTGCTGTTGGTTTGAGACTGGAATCATTGGGTGCTTAATGCTTTGAAGGGAGGTGAAGATAGGAATTCCATTTGCTGGGAAGGAGATGCTGGATTGGAGCCTTCTTGGTTGCATCTCTTCCTAAACCTTGTTATTCATCAATAAAGCTATCTTGGTTTCTCCTATATACTGATGTATCTTTGATGTATGGTTGCATTAGTATGTTTAGTTTATTTCTAATCCTGAACTAGTTATGAATATGAATCTATGTCTTTGTGTAGTGTTCTCTTCTTGTGATCTCGCAGAGACCTGTTGAAGCTGGGCGAGCGAGAAGGAAAGTAGCTGGGAACTCTCAAAGAGAAGAGAAACCGAATCGAGGGACAAACGGAGGACACCGGTTAGTCCATCCATCTCTCTTCATTCTTAATTCATAAAGGAAGAATACTAGAATAGCTGTCTTTGTTTGTTGCTAAGGCACTGTCACACCTTAGGTGGATAGGATCATCCTGCATAGGCATTTTTCCCCACAACACTGTCATGACTGAAATATCTATGGGCATTGGCCTGGAAGTGTCGTCCATATTTTCTTCCAACCCAGAAGTTCGAATGCTTGTATAGGGTGGGGAAATGATTTCGTTTGTGTCAAAGGATAGGACTTGAAGAGGCATCATGTCCGAATCAGATGTCGGACCCTGAATATGCCATTCCTCCCAATGTTGTTTTCCAAAACTCGTGATTTCTCTAATGGCTTCATCCGTTGAGGGGAGTTGATCACATGGATCTAAAGGAAGAGAAGTTATGAGAAGGGGGGTGGTACTGTTGGCGATAGCAAACTTGACCAGAGATGTAGATGTTGATTGAATGCCTTGGCAGGCTAATTCAACTGATGACAATGACATCTGGTCTCCGAATGTGTCAAGGTCTGAAGGCACCGTTAGGATCCAGGGATCGGTCGGTTCATGAGAAATTTATGAAAGCATGTTGACCGATTGTGGAACCTACGATGACAGAAGAGGAAAACAACCCATCAGGGAGGAAGCCTTCAACAAACCGGTACCTATATTGACAAAATCATCAGTTACACCTCCTACTAGGGGTACAGATCTGTTTGGTAATGGTTAATAATCAGAGGTGTAGAAAGACAATTGATCCACTGTTATGACCTTTCC
Source organism: Pinus tabuliformis (assembly GCA_031772625.1). Taxonomy (NCBI): domain Eukaryota; kingdom Viridiplantae; phylum Streptophyta; class Pinopsida; order Pinales; family Pinaceae; genus Pinus; species Pinus tabuliformis. The sequence continues at coordinate 1,700,349,971 of CM062820.1, forward strand.
ATCTAATGGAAATAGGATGAGACAAAAGACATTGGATATGACGGCCATCATGGCATATGTCCAACTGTGACCCAGCAATAGATTATAATCAAGTTTTCGGTCTACGACTTCTACATCCACCATTACTATTTTCTGAGCGAAGGTGATGGGAAAACTGGCTAAGTATCCTTTAGGGACAAAGGTGTGGCCATCAAAAGCTTTAAGGGAGTTCGACGCTAGGGAGACGGTTGGGGAACCCAAGGTGAGCCAACATGAAGCTGACATGACACAGGTCGAAGCACCTTCGTCAATGATAGTTCAGTGTATACCTTTCCCTTTCGAAGTGATATGCACCTGAAATGCAAGCTGGTGGGAACGGGGAGGTTTTCACTTGTCCATGTAAAAAATGGCAAGCATGGAATCCGTAGCGTCAATACCGCCGATAGCCAAAAGCAAAGATTTCCCTTGGCTAGGGCCTGTCTGTAATACTTTGAGTGCTGACATAGCCGATGGCACTTGCGCCAAATCCTCTATGATGTTGTAGTGTTGGGTGGCATGTGCAGATGTGTTGTGTGATGATGGGTTTTGACCTGTGGATGATTCTGCTGCCAGAGCGATAGGAGCTTCATAATATTTGGCTCTAGCTGTTACTTCTACCATTTCAAATGTGTAAATAGTAGAACTTTCTTCCCCAGTTGAAGGGTGTTGCAAACTGTTGTTGTCCCTTGATGTGGGTTGCAGTTGGTTGGCAACGAGATTTTTCTGTGGTTGGTTAGGAAAAGGATTTCTAAGGACAACAGGTGCCTTACCAGAATATTTCTTGGCAAGGTAATCCTTACATTCTTGAAGACGCATACAACACTAGGTTACGTGATCTTCAAGATAGATTTTGCAAGAATAGTTGGTGCCTTTATCCTTTTCTGCCTCAGTAGGTGCAGCGGCCTTCTGTTTCGGGTTGGGCTACTTTGATGACTGCTCCTCAGAAGGAGAAGCCTTGTTCTATTTCTTCTTGTTCTTGCTACTAGATTTTTGTGTAGACTGCACAGAATTAATCGTAGTAGCAGGAAGAGCAGTTGTTTTGGTAGAGGGGTCCACTGCTAACTTGACAACCGACCCACTGAGTTGTTTTACAATGGTCGAGGAGGTTGCACCGACGATCCTGTCGGCATGCGCTCCAGGGCGCTGAGTGGTGGGAGGATTGGGGTTATCAGGAGCATAGGGGATGACGTCATAGAGAGTGCTAGACTGTGAATAAATTAAATCCAAGTGCTGGGCACAACGTATGGATTGGTCCTCTGTGACCGCACCACCTAGAGCGACATCTCTAGTGATTTTTGGGAGTAGCGACTTACAAAACCAGTCTGTTAAGAGAAAATCAGGGATGGGGACTTTGAATAACCTCCACCTACACCTTCATTTATGGATATCATCAGAGATGTGTGTTGAGGTATCCTGACGAAATGAAGTAAGGAGCTTCGTCCCTGTCTCATAATGGATAGGTAACTGAAAGTGCTTTAGAAACTCCATTGCTAAAGCATCAAAGGTATTCACTGACACATGTGGTAATGCAATATACCACTTTGCAGCATTGCCAATGACGGTGTGGGGAAAAAGACGCAACCGGACACTATCATCCACCATAGAGTTAGACACACACCATAGATGGTAGGTGGTGACGTGAGTGCTTGGATCCTCCCCTTGTTTTCTGTCGAACTTAGGAATGTTCGTCGGTATTTTATGCAGGATCCAGGGCCATTGTAGGTTATGGTAGATGGGGTCATTTGTCAACTTGTATAAGTTGGGGATATCCAAGGTTGCCAAAAAAGGAAAATTCTTGGGTGCTCCCAACTCGGACCATTGTGAAGACGGATGACCTGAGGAGCTCTGCGCTCCTCCCATTGTTTGGTTCCCCATGGTGTACATGGGTTGCGTGGTATAATAGTTTCTTTGTAGTACGGTGTTGTAAAGTGGATTACCATGAGGATTTTGATACTGGGGTATGAAGTTGCCCCTAGTATAAGCAGTGCCCCCTTGACTCATCTGAGCGTGTGAGTAGGGTGCCCCCATGGTTTGGGTGGGAATCCCTTGTGGATTCCCAACCGACATAGAACTAACTGTATGGCTTTGATTGACAGAGGGAAAATTCATGTCAATCAACGACTATCCATGCATGCCTGAGAATGGTGGGGGGACTGTGAGATTCCCTGCCACCATATGCATATTGGGAACCGCCCCATATGTTTGAATCTGGGGGTTATAACTATACATTGGCGGCCGACCTTGATTTTGGTAAACTGGAACTATGCCCATAGTGCCACATTGAGTGTTATATGGAGCACTGTATGTGGCACTAGTCGAAGGTATGCTTTGGTGCACCATAGGAGTGGAACCTGGCATCTCCTAGGTTCCACTGATAGAGGGTGTTATGTGAGTTGCAGTACCTGGGACAAATGGGATTGCGGGGTTCCACATTGCTGGTGTTGTGATGACCATTGACTGGGGAAGTGGTAGAGGACTCACAATGTCACTATAATTCCACAACCCTTAAGGTGTCGACTGAATAGATGGGAGAGTTCCTCCCATTGAAGAGTGATGTACTGGTACGATGGGATCAATAACAGGATCCGATAGATTTGTAAGTGGAGTGTCAAAATGAGGAAGAAATCCTCCCGTAAAGAAATCCTCTAGCAAATCAGAATCGTCGGTCATCCAGAATGATCCTGTGTGTGATTTAGGAGATTGATCCCTCAAAGATGAGGAATTCGAGTCAGTGGATCTCAGCAGATCCTCCAAAATGAGTGGAGGAAGTCCTAACAATGTCTGGATTGATGGTGAGGGCCGGATGTAGTCATAATGAATGGTAAATTTTATCAGATAAATTTTAAGGTGATATTCTTTAAGTCTCAAAAACAATAGGACACAGGCACCTAAAAAGAAAAAATACACTAAAAATGACAATCAACAAACAAAGTGAAATTACCTTGTCTGATAAACACCGATTACTGGAGATGAAACCTACTCTCTTAATGAGTAATATAGAAGGATGGCCATATGTATGGTTACAGTTACTTTTGTGCTTCACTTGAACCTCAGATTGAGGGGTCAAGTACTCTTGTGAAGACAAGCACCCTCCCAAAAAATGAGGACAAAGTAGGTCCATCCATTTAAGGTACCAAGATAGCCCGTCCCAGTCACCTTAGGTAAGTACCTAAAATTATTGGCCACTAGATATACCTCAAATCACAGACATTACCAGGGGGGACATAGTCGTAGATAGCACGCTGTGTGGGCAAGATACCTAAGTCCCCGACTCAGTTCTAAAATCCCCGAGGGGACCCGCGTTACACAGAATACCTAAAGGAGTTGTAAAAGAAGGTGAGCTACCTTCAATTACAATCCTATGTTGTCTCATATTTCGCTCTCTAAGTGTGAGTGGAGTGGTCCTGGTAATATGAGTGCAGAAGGATTTTTCACTCTTTAACGACACTAGTTTGATTTGCAACCTTGGGTAGTTGACTCACTCTCTTAACCCAAGGTCCTAATCTATCTAATGTTGGTTTGCTCTAAAAAGAGTATTTGATTGATTTTAGTGTAAATTTTAGTGTACTTTCTTATTTTTCTTTCGGAAGGGGTATTGATGTATGAATATGATGAGACTCTCGACTTGATAAACCATGCAGATCAATGCTTTGAATTTTTTTTTCAATTTCTTATGCAAACAAGTCTTATTGTACACATGTATTATTTCACATATTCATGTATTCACTAGTGCATCTAAAGTCATTCAACACTTTTCATAACCAAAAGTTCCTTTTCTCAATATTCCCTAACAACTATTGAACCAAAAAAAAGCAGCTTACAACTATTTCGATAGAAGGAGATATACAGTTTATCAGATTTTCTTTCAACAAAAATTTCTTTTATAAGAGAAAAACTAAAGCATTTTCTTAAAAAATAAATTTTAAGACACCAAATTTATTAGCATGATACTATTGCAAATCCTAATTTAGCCCTTGGGACAAGTCCACCCCCCCCACCTTTTGGTCCACAAGGTCTCTTGGAAAACATGGAAATGGGTCACTAACTCTCTGTCTATGTGTAAATAGAGCTTTAGTTTAGCCATTAACGCTCCTTGTGCACAGTCAAAGAGCTTTAGAAAGCTCTATTTAGACCAGCAACCTACGTTAGTGAGGGAAAGAGCTCAAAACGTGGGCTTTTGGGATCGGTTTCTGAAGAAAAGCAACTTTGCAGGATGCAAAAAATTAGATGGTGGATCAAAGAAGGATATGAAGAAGTGGGAAGCTCATACAAGAGAGAAGAGATCTAAGAGGAGTCCGGATAACCGGGAACTAAATGTATAGTCCCCAACGGAGTCGCCAGTTCTGCTATGGGGTAAAATGCATGGGATGAAAACTACCCTCGAAAGTCTTCTCAGGACTTCCGACAGACTGTAAGGTTATCTACAAAAGGTACCTGTTACACACATGTTCATCTATCTAACATATATTGATAGGATATGGAGAAAGGATCACCTTTGGTTCTTTCTAGATTCGCTTGGGGATCTCCATGCGGTAAGAAGAACTCCTCCTGACCAGCTCCAAGACGATTCCTGCGCACAAGAATGAAGCAAACCAATCACAACATATACTTCTGACAACTAATGTAAGAATCCGTAACAAACATGTATAAATGTGTAACTAATCTACTCAACATAACAAGCATTAGAATGAACAAATAAATGCACAATATCACCGACATTTTGAGTAGTGGAACACAACCACAATCCTATATTCAGAAGAGTGATTACAATAGCCCTGTTGTATCAACCTTCCTTATCCCTTCTTCCTCTCTCTCTCCTTCTTTTAGCTGGCTCCTTCAAGAATATGACAATATCACAATAGCACAATGTACTATCCTTCTAAATGCCTTGACCCTTGTGCAATGGCCCTCTCATTGCTTTAAATAGCAATTGAATTAGGGCTTCCCAAATACACTTGTAGTTCATTTGGGTAAAAACCATGAACTTGCCTCTTTTACCAGCATTTTGCCATTTGCCTCTGTTTCCGGAATAGAATTTCTCCAAATATCTTGATTTTTGGAGTTTCCCTACTTTTCTTGCACAAATTTAGGGAAATAATATCTAGATATTTTATGGCATATTCATTGGCATAACCACTTGAGCATCACGAAAGTTCACTAACGCTCCCCCTGGTCTAACAACAGGAGTTAGCAAGTTGACTAATGCTCCTTTATGCTTGTAAGAAAGCTTTATAAAGCAGGTTGTCAATGTACAAAGAGAATTAGTGTGGATTTTGTGCCTGCAACTGTGGTCTTTCTTTCAGTCATCTTGTCCTTCTCCTCTGAGTTGATTAGGAGGTCAATTTGTCCTATAAAAAATGGGTGTATTCAGGAAGATGTACGCAACTCCAATTTGTATGCCATAGTACCAATCTTTTGCAACACCTTTTAAGGACTGTAGTACTTGGGCGAAAAATTATTATCCTTCTTAGTTTGCTTGAGAGACATTTTTTTTATGGTTGTAGCTGTCGGAATACCCACTGACCTACATCAAAAAAAATTTTACTACGATGTTGAGTTGGATGTTGTTTTATTCAATTATGCACTAGAGTGAGGTTATCATTTAAGATTTGGATAACTTGCTGTTGAATCTCAATGTGATCTTCCACTTCTTGAACCTTAGTATTTTCTATTAAATATGATGTGGTGGATGATATCCATTAAGTGCCATAAATGGGGTCATTTTTCCTGCACTATGGAAGGAAGTGTTATACCACCATTGAGCTAGAGGTAACCACTTGACCCATTGCATTTATTTATTAGATACTAATAAATGAAGCTATCATTCCCATCATATTTAGGATGATAAGATGAGCTATGTGCTAATTGAGTACCAAGAGAAGAAGATAATTTTTTTCAAAAATTTCGAGTGAAAATGGGATCTATGTCACTTACTCTAATCTTTAGGTTTCCATTAACCTTTTGAATTGTTTCAATAAATACAATAGCAATTGTACTAGTTTTAAAAGGATGAGATAATGCAAAAAAGAGTGCATACTTGGTAAGTCTATCAACTACCACCATGATGATACTCTTTCCTTTAGGCTTGGTTAAACCTGTGATAAAATCTAACGTTGACTTGGAATGGCTAAAGGTTGTAACAGACATGGGGTATTAATAGTCTCAACTTTCTTTTTTGGAAAACCATACATTCTGCCACAAACTTATGAATATTAGATTTAACACCATAGCAAAAAAAATTCTTCTTAACCCTATGGAAACTTTTTAAAAATCTTGAACGCCCTCCTATGGGAGAGGTGTGCAATTGCAAACAAATCTTTTGTTTAAGTGGGGAATTCTTATTGTTGGGTTGTGTTATATTCTTTCCACGACTAGCCCACGTAGTTAACCTAGGGGTTAGAAGGGGGCTGGAGCCCCCCCATTCATTGCACCGATTATGTAGCGGGGGGGGTCATAGGGGGTTTGAGGCACACCCGTAACCCCACTTTATGGGGTCCGGGGTAGTGCCCCAAACAATTTTGGTTTTGGACCCTATGTTAGGATGGGCGGACCCACCTATGGTTTTGTGCATGATTTTTGGACATATTTTTGGATGAGATGGTTTTTGTTCCATGGTATTAGACGCGATGGTTTTTCGGTCCATGGTATTAGATGCTTCGGCATGTATAAATATGTATTATAACATTGAAAGGAACATAATGAAAAATCAAGTTGGTAGTCTCGATTTTGGGATCTAAGGGAAAATATCTGTGTATATTTGTTTTATGTGTTATGCTCTCACATTGTTTATTTTCTGTGTTTTAGAATTCGTAAGCAGGTAATTTCTGTACGGGGTTAAAACCTACATTTGGTATCAAAGCAGTTTTGGATTCAAGGGGACACCTTTGTTGCTGAGGGGTTTTGCTCGGGCCTGTGGTAGACCCTGTTCAGTGGGAGATTTGTGAGATTGATTCTGGTGGTGAAAGAAGATGGTGAGCAGTGGAAAGATAGAGATCAAGAAATTTAATGGTCAAAGTTTTGAGTTGTGGAAACTCAAGATGGAGGATCTGTTGGTGGATAAATATCAGTGGATTGCAGTAGATTCAGGTACTAAACCAACGGGAGTGTCTAATGAAGAATGGGAGACATTGGATCTGAAGGAAAAGAGCACAATATGATTGTGTGTCTTAGATTCAGTATACTTGAATGTATCAGGGGAAGCTACAATGAAGGCCTTGTGGGACAAGTTAGGGAATTTGTACCAATCTAAGTCTCTGGTGAATAAACTGTTCCTGCAGAAAAGGATGTATAACCTGAGGATGAAAGATGGAGACTTAGTGACAGAGCATCTGAACGCATTTAATATTGTGGTAAGTCAGTTATCATCTATTGATATTAAAATTTCAAATGAAGATAAGTGCATCAGTTTGTTATGTTCTCTACCATATTTGTGGGATAGTCCAGTTATTGCAATATGCAGAAATGCAACTGCCTAGCAGTTTGATGAAACAGTCTCATCCTTGCCGACGGAGGAGATGAGATGGAAAAATATGGAGAGCCAAAATGGTGATGCCTTGTTTATACAAGGAAGGTCCTAGAACAGAAACAAAAATAAGTCATTGATTGGGAGATCTAAATCTCCAAGAAAACCTTTAAAGGTGGTGTGCTAGAAATGCAGAAAGGAAAGAAACTACAAAAGGGACTGTAAATCTAAAGCTCCTGTTAGGGTCCCACCCTAACCCCCTTATTTATGTAATAGGATCGAGTCATAGTTATAGTTAAGTAAAGAGTCAATAAAGCCCATATTACTAATTGTAAGTAGTTAACCCGCATTTAATGACGGGACCACAGTTAGTTGCAAATGAGCCATGGTATTAGATAGATGGTATTAATAAGAACCATGGTATTGCTCCATGGTATTACATGTACGAGTCATATATAAAGGATAGAGACTCCCTGCGAGGAGCATCATGTCTTATTTTGTAATCGAGCTCTGCTCTATTGGAGGTTGCCCCCTCGAAGAAGCAAGTGAACATTACTTTTTGAATAATAAAATACGTACTGTTATTTCTCACTGTTCTATGTTCTGGGTATATATCTACACATATTTGGTATTCTTGTATCATCTTGCAGGTTAAGAGCATAACAAGTGGTATCAGAGCGCTTTCCAGGGCCGGTGGGATCTCCATTTTTTAGTAAATTTTTTCTTTTTGGCTAGAGACGTGTTCTGGCGTCTTTAAAGCACCGGATCTGTCATTGAGCACATAAGCCTATGGATTTGGGGAGGCATACATGTAGGAAATACAAAAGGTGGTCACGCTTGTTGGACTCCCTTGTAACCCCTGTGGGTACCCCTTCGAGTAGTAGCGCATTAGACAAAACCGAGCACGGAATGTCTTCCAAGTACCCTCTGGTATATTGGAAGCCCCCGAGCTCCCTTGAAACCTCGCCATAGATAAAATGTCGGCCGTCTGGCTACTACAGTACACTGAGAACAGCACTCAGAGAGATTACTCGCTCATACGATAGGGTAGTCGGGTTATATGGCTAAGGGTACGGTTGGTCCTCCTTGGTTAGTGCCTTGAAAAATTGGGCCGAGTACTACTGTCAGACCCTTATGTATATTGCGATCTATAGCACTTGACACTCCTTGAGACCATAGTTACATTTTCTATCTCTGGAGCACGCATAATCTCTACCAAATCAGATCTCGCAAGTGGGGTTTGTAGCAGCAGCAAAAATTAGTCCCACAACTCAGATCCATCAGATCCGCAGCAGCAATCTATTCTGCCACTTAGATTTATCCAATCAGCCATTCAGATCTCTCAGATCCACCAGAGCCGCCATCCAGATCTGAGTAGTTGTGTGGGTTCCTATACCGAGGCATGATTTTCATAGGTCTTCTGGCAGCATTGACATTTTGGGGATTCAGATAGCCCATAAGAATCAGGACGATGAGCTGAGCAAGGTGGTACCATTCAATTGTTAGTGCAAAAAAAATTTTGGGCGGTCCCAAATTTCAAGTACATCAGATCGGTGCATGGTAGAAACTAGAGCTCAGGCTATTGCCAATGAGAATATCGACAAACTTGAACAATCCTTGAAAGAACTCCAAGATCAGCTGATGACACTAACTAATGCACTCTCAAAGGGCAAGGCAGAAGCCCGCGAGGAGGCGTATATTGGCAATGAACATAGTGAGGGTGAGTCTAGCCACTCTCTTCACCTATGGGGCACCCACCAACAATCCCGTCTACGACCACCCAAGTTGGATATGCATAAATTTTATGGTTCTCACTCGACAGCATGGGTAGCACACATGGAGCAGTACTTCAATCTGAATTACATCTTACATAATGAGACTCAGCTTATTGTGGGGAGCATGTACTTGGACAATGAAAGATGGAAATGGTGGAAATGGAATCAACATTGCAATGGAAGGTTCTTGACTTGGGACACCTTCAAAAAAGCTCTTACAGAGTGCTTTGATCATGACTCTTCTTTTTTGGGTCGTCTCACTAAGCTTCGACAGACTGGCACAGTGGATGAATATATTTTAGCCTTTGAAGCCTTAGCTTTCCGCACTACGAGTCTCCAAGATGCGTTCTACACAGAATGTTTTATCAGTGGTCTTAAAGAGGCCATACAAGCTCACGTCTGATTGCACCACCCTCCCACATGGTCAGAGGCTTGCAGGGTAGCTCGTGAAGTTGAACATGCATTAGCGACCCATTCCAATCGCCCAAATTTCACCGCCAAGGGTCACCCCCCACAGGCTCACAGCACTACTCAAACACTTAAGGTTCAAAAGGTGTCACCTACAGAAATGGCAGAAAGAAGAAAGCAGGGATTATGTTACTACTGTGATGAAAAATACTCCCCAGGTCATAAATGCAAGGAGACCAAATTTTTTCAAATTGATGCTACTGATTATAGCTCATCGGAGGAAGCCCCACCACTTGAGGAACCTAAGGAGGACGAAGAAGACAAACAGAAGGATGATGTCCCTGACAAACCAGTTATTTCATTGCATGCTTTGGTAGGGATTTCTTCACCTCAAACTCTCAAAATTAGAGGTTTTATTAAGCACCGCCTAGTAGTAGTCTTGATTGATAGTGGAAACACACATAATTTTATCCATCAAAGAGTCGTGGAAGCAGTGCATTGTTTTGTACGAGCCGTTTCTAACTTCCAAGTCCAAATTACGGATTGGGGAACAATGAAATGTGAAGGTCGTTGTGAAAATGTCAAACTTCAAATGGGGGGTTATCAGTTGAAGACCCACGTGTTTGCCATAGACATCCGAGGGTGAAACATTGTCCTCGGTGCTGAATGGCTACACACACTTGGGCCAATCACAATGGATTTCCAGGAGTTATATATGATCTTTAAGTAGAACAACTCCACACATACCGTCCGCGGACTCCAGGCAGGAGCTCCCTCTATCATCAGCTCACATAGGAAGGAAAAATTGTTAAAAAAGAGCCATCATGGAGTTATAGCTCAATTTAATGCCATCTAGGCTATCGAACCCAATTCACTTCCAATTCATACTGAGATGCAACAGATTTTAAATAATCATCTTCCAGTCTTTGACAAGCCTCATGAGTTTCCACCCTCGAGAGGGGAACATGATCATATCATCACTTTCGTCCCAGGGGCCCAACCACCAAATGTGTGCCCATATCAATATCCATTCACCCAAAAGAATGAAATAGAAAAAATAATCAAGGAACTTTTGGAAGCAGGAGTCATTCGTCCCAGCATTAGTCCTTATTCATCACCGGTGGTCATGGTGCTCAAGAAAGATGGGGAATGGCGTATGTGTCCAGACATCAGGGCCATCAATAAGTTGACCGTCAAAGATAAATTTCCCATCCCGGTTGTTGATGATTTGCTGGATGAACTAAATGGGGCTCAATTCTTCACTAAGTTGGATCTTCACTCAGGCTACCACCAAATTCGCATGAAAGAAGTCGACATTCCAATGACTGCATTCAGATCTCATGAAGGCCATTATGAGTTCCTGGTCATGCCATTCGGTCCTTGTAACGCCCCATCTACTTTTCAGAGCCTTATGAACAACCTCCTCAAACCATATCTCAGAAAATTTGTCCTTGTTTTCTTCGATGACATCCTCTTCTACAGTTGCACTTGGGCTGCACATCTTCAGCATGTAGATCTACTCTTGCAACTGCTCCACAAGCATAAATTATTTGTTAAGATATCCAAATGTTCTTTTGGCATGGAAGAAGTTGAGTATTTGGGCCACATTGTGGGGCGTAAATGTGTCAGGGTGGACCCCAAAAAGATCCAAGCAATGCAAGATTGGCCTCAACCTAAGACCTTGAAGAGCCTGAGAGGATTTTTGGGTCTCATGGGCTACTTTCACAAATTTGTCCGCAATTATGGTCGCATTGCGAAACCCCTCACTCAAATCCTCAAGAAAAATTCATTCCTCTGGAATGATGAAGCACAACAGGCCTTTACAGCTCTCAAAAATGCCATGTTTTCCACTCCAGTCTTAGTACTACTCAACTTCACGAAATCTTTTGTCATTGAATGTGATGCTTTGGGTATGGGTATTGGGGAGGTCTTAATGCAGGAAGGTCGACCCTTGGCCTTCATAATCCGACAACTAAGTGGGAAGGATATGGGACAATCTACCTATGAGAAGGAAATGATGGCCATCTTACATGCAGTAGATACCTGGTGACCTTACTTATTGGGGCGCCGTTTCCAAATATGCACAGACCATCATAGTCTTAAATATTTTTTGGGGCAACACCTATCCTCACCACAACAAAATAAATGGCTCGCCAAAATGCTGGGATATGATTATGAGATCATTTACATGAAAGGGTGCGAAAATATTGTCGCAGATGCATTATCTCACCAATTTGAGGAGGAAAGTACCCTGCTCGCAATTTCCTTCCCATTCCAGAATGGATTGAAGAGGCTCGCAGGGAATGGTTTTCACATCCTTGGCTCTCCCAACTCATTACTCAATTACAGGTAGATCCAAATTCCACCAAGGGCTACTTATGGCAGGATGAGATTCTTCGCTACAAGGACAGAGTCTTAATATCACCGACATCCACCCTCAAAAGCCGCATTTTGGTGGAGTTGCACTCATCCCCCACTACAGGACATTCAAGCTTTCAAAAGACGTATGCTCGCACTAGAAGATAATTTTTTTGGACAGGCATGAAAAATGACATTCTTACTTTTGTATCGGAATGCGATGTTTGTCAGCACCACGAAGGGGAGACATTCAAAGCACCAGCCACATTACAACCATTGCCCATCCCAGCATCAATATGGACGGAGGTTTCTATGGATTTCATTACAGGTCTTCAAAAGTCAGGGAACAAGTCAGTCATCATGGTGGTCATGGACCGACTTTCTAAGTATGCTCATTTTTGCCTGCTACCCCACCCTTTTACACCGACTTTGGTCACTCAATAGTTCATGGATTAGATCTTCAAATTGCATGGCATGCCCACTTCTATTGTGTCTGATCGTGACCCGATATTCACTAGTAAATTTTGGTAGGAACTCTTCAGGCTACAAGGTACCCAACTAAAACTCAGTACTTCCTATCATCCACAAACGGATGGCCAAATTGAAGCAGTCAACAAATGTCTGGAAACCTACCTTAGGTGTTTCACTTTAGAAAAGCAACATCTTTGGGTACAGTGGTTACGTCTAGCTGAATGGTGGTATAAAACCAACTATCATGACACCACCAAAGTGACTCCTTATGAAGCAGTTTATGGTCAACTCCCTCCTTCCCCTACTTCTTATGTCAAGGGGTGCTCAAAGATACACATAGTGGATCAACTCCTACAGAACCACACAACCATTCTCGCCCATCTTAGAGAGAATCTTCATCAAGCTCAAAACCGCATGAAGCAACAGGTAGATCAGCGTCACTCAGAACACCAATTTCAAGAAGGGGTTCAGGTATTTTTGAGGCTGCAACCGTATAAGCAAACATCACTCAAAGACAAGGGTTGTCAGAAACTATCTCCAAAATTCTACGGACCATATCGAGTACTTCAGTGCATTGGAGAAGTGGCCTACAAGCTAGCATTGCCACCCACTACCAAAATCCATCCAATTTTCCATGTCTCATGCCTCAAGAAAGTGATTGGGAACAATTGCAAAATTCAAACCAGTCTACCTAAATTGGATGACAAAGGGTCAATTTAGCTCCAACCTGAACAGGTCCTCGACACACGAGAACAACACCTGCATGGCCGCATGATCAAGGAAATTCTCGTCAAGTGGAAAGACACCTCTCCGAAAGATGCAACCTAGGAACCAACCACTATTCTTCAGTAGTTTCTGCAGCTTCAGCCTTGAGGACAAGGCTATTCTTGGGAGGGCATGTTAGGGTCCCACCCTAACCCCCTTATTTATGTAATAGGATCGAGTAACTAGTTAAGTAAAGAGTCAACAAAGCCCATATTAATAATTGTAAGTGGTTAACCCGCATTTAATGACGGGACCACAGTTAGTTGCAAATGGGACATGGTATTAGATATATGGTATTAATAAGAACCATGGTATTGCTCCATAGTATTACATGTATGAGTCATATATAAAGGATAGAGACTCCTTGTGAGGAGCATCGTGTCTTATTTTGTAATCGAGCTCTGCTCTATTGGAGGTTGCCCCCTCAAAGAGGAAAGTGAACATTACTTTCTGAATAATAAAATACCTGTTGTTATTTCTCACTGTTCTATGTTTTAGGTATATCCCTATGCATATCTGGTATTCTTGTATCATCTTGCAAGTTAAGAGCATAAAAGCTCTTGATAAAGTAAATGGATCTGATGATTCTCCTTCTGCAGAGGTGAAAACCACCTCAAATGAATGTGGGGATGTGTACTTGGCTTCTTCAAGTACACATGTAGATCATGAGGGATGGTTGATTGACTCAGGTGCATCCTTTCAGTTCACTCTCCATAGAGAGTGGTTCTACGAGCATGAGAAATACGATGGTGGTGCTGTCTTCTTAGGGGATGATAGGAAGGCTAGAATCATTGGTCGGGGAAAGGTAAAGTTGAAGTTACAAAGTGGAAGGGTTAGAACTCTTCTAGATGTTTTGCATATTCCTACATTTGCTAGAAATCTGATTTCTGTAAGCAAGATGGATGATGCAAGTGTAAAAATAGTGTTCGAGAAGGATACCTGCAAAATGGTTTGGGGAGCATTGGTATTGATGTGGGGAGCTTGAATTGGAACTCTGTACAAGCTGCAAGGTAGCACTGTTATTGATGGCTGCAATAGTTCTGTGGTTCCTGAAAGTGGAGCAGAAAATCTAATGGTCTTTGGAGAGAAGACCATGTTGTGGCATCAAAGGTTTGGACATATTGGAGAGAAGGGAATTTGAATACTTCATGGTCAAGGTATGGTAGAAGGTATGAGTAATAGATCTCTAGATTTTGATTTCTATGAAAATTATGCATATGGGAAGCAGAATCAGGTGAGCTTCCCCTCTGGTAGTAAGAGGGTGAAACAGAAATTAGAACTTGTGCACAGTGATGTGTTTGGACCTGTGAAGGTTCCATCACTGGGTAAGTCTATGTACTATGTATCATTTATATATGACATCTCAAGGAATACATGGATATATTTCCTTAAGAATAAATCTGATGCCTTTGACGGGTTTAAAGAATTTAAGGCTCTCGTGGAAAATCTGACAGAGAAGAAGATAAAGGTGCTGAGGACAGATAATGGTGGAGAGTGTTCCAAAAAGGAATTTGAAGAATTCTGTAAGAAGTGTGGTATAACGCAACAAAAGACTACTCAATATACCCCTCAACAAAATTGAGTTGCAGAAAGAATGAATAAGATGTTGATGGAAAGGGCAAGAAGCATGCTCAGTGGTGCTGGGTTAGGATAGGAATTTTGGGCAGAGGCGGTGGATACTACATGTTATGTGGTCAACAGGTCACCTTCACTAGTGTTGGAGGATAAGACTCCACAAGAGGTATGGACTGGTAAGAAACCCTCTCTTTCATATTTGAGGGTATTTTGATGTGATGCATATGTACATGTTCCAAAGGAGAAACGAACCAAGTTGGATAGTAAATATGAAAAGTGCATCTTTATTAGGTATAAGGATGGTTTAAAGGGTTATAAGCTTTGGAACCAGTCACATGGAAGGTTGTGTACAACCGAAATGTGGTGTTCAGAGAGGTAAAAGATGTTATTAAACATGAAGTCCAACCAAAGGAACCTGAGAAGATAGAGTTTGAGCTCAAGGAGGAAGAATCAGAATCTATAGTAGAGGAGGAATCAAAAGATGAAGAGCCACAAACTCCGAGTGTGAGAAGATTAGTTCAAGAAAGAAGGCAGCTAGAAAGGTATAGTCCATCTACTTCCTGTTCAAATTTTTCTTTATCTATTACTGATGATAATCCTAGAACTGTGAAGGAAGCAGTAGATTCAGAGGATGGAAAACTTCGGAAAGAGGCCATGGTTGATGGAATGCCATCTTTGCACAAAAAAGAGGCTTGGGATCTGGTGGAGTTGTTGGATGGAAGGAAAACCATTGGCAGAAAATGGGTGTTTAAGAAGAAGACAAATGCAGAAGGAAAGGTGGAGAAATACGAAGCTCGATCGGTAGCAAAAGGTTATTCCCAGGTGCCAAGAATTGATTTTGGTGATATCTTTTCTCATGTTTCCAAGGTAACTTCTATTAGATTACTTTTATCAGTTGTTGCTTCTTTTGATTTTGAGGTAGGACAGATGGATGTGAAGACAAAATTTCTTCACGGGGATCTGGAAGAGGAAATCTACATGAAGCAACCTGAAGGTTTTGCGGTGAAGGGTAAGAAAGAACTGGTATAAAAGTTAAAGAAGTCTTTTTATGGGTTAAAACAGTCACCAAGGATGTGGTATAAAAAATTTAATACATTTATATGGGGACTTGGCTTCACCAGAAGAAAAGCAGATCACTGTTTGTATTTTAAATTAATTGGTGGCCATGTTATTTATCTGGTCTTATATGTGGATGATATGTTGTTGGTTGGAAATGAAAAAAAAATTATCCATGATTTGAAGACCCAATTGTCCTCCAAATTCAACATGAAATATCTTGGTGTTGCAAACTATATTTTGGGCATGGAAATTAAAAGAGATCGGGCAAAGAGGAAGCTCTGGTTAAACCGGAGGAAGTATGTCAAGACAATACTGCATAGGTTTAATATGCAGGATAGTAAATCGGTGAAGGTTCCTATTCCTATAGGTGTGAGGTTATCTGTTGAACAGTGTCCCAAGACACAAGAAGAGGAAGAGGACATGTTCCATGTTCCATATGTAAGTGAAGTCGGTAGACTGATGTATGAAATGGTCCATACTAGACCAGACATTGCACATGCAGTGGGAGTATTGAGCAGGTTTATGTCAAAACAAGGGAAGGAGCACTGGACATGTTATGAAACCAGCTCACTAAAAGATAGAAATATAGATCAACGCCTTATAATTCAGCCTCTTCGAGGGGGCAACCTCCTTTACATTACAGAAATGAACAATTCTTGGATGATACAAATGACAAAACATCCTTTCTATATATAGGAGTCTAAGGGGTCACAATATAACCCAACTCGACCTAACCATAATAATATAAGGCCACATAAATAACAATAGTGGGCTTCTAGGGTGCACAATAATAACAATATGGGGAAAATAGGGTCACAACAATGACAATAAGGAATACAATGACAAAAGTGATGGGGTAATCACTAGTATTATAGGGACCTGACATGCCCCTCTCCTTCAAAAAAGTGTTGTCCTCAATTCTTGAGTAGTTCTAGATGCTTCTATAAAAAATTCTTATCCTCCCATGTGGAATCTTCAACGGGTAAGTTCTTCGACTTGATGAGATACTCTGAAATTGATCGATTTCGTAGCTGTCAAGTTCTTGTTTCTTTAACTGCTTTAGGTTCCAATATGATCTTTCCTTCCTTGTCAAGTTCTGGGAATATTGTTTGAATTGGGAGCTTGTCAGCTATAACCTTCTTTAAGTATGAAACATGGAAAATTGGGTGCACTCAGGAAGCTGCAAGAAGCTCCAATTTGTATGCCATTGTACCTATCTTTTGCAACACTTTGTATGGACCATAATACTTTGGTGATAATTTTTTATCCTTCTTAGCTTGCTTGAGGGACATTTGTTTATATGGTTGTAGCCGTAGGAATACCCAATCACCTACATCAAAATGTCTTTCGCTGCAATGTTGATCTGCATGCTGTTTCACTCTATTCTACGCCAAGGTGAGGTTATCCTTTAAGAGTTGGAGAAATTGTTGTTGATTCTCGATGTGATCTTCCACCACTTGAACCTTATAATTTTCTATTATGAAACCAGCTCACAAAAATATAGAAAAGATAGATCAACGCCTTAGGGGAACACTTCTTGGAATCAAATGAAAAGAATGATCATGATCACGAATACGTGGGAGGCCTTTGGGTGTCTCAAATATCTTGGAATGATTGTATAAGACTTTTTGGATATCTGGAGAAATATATGATTTTGATGTTTGTACCTCTAGTGAGAATAATTGTTCAATTACCACTTTATTCAAATTCCTTTCCTTCCCTGTGATAACCCTTAATTCAACTTCCTTTGCTTCCCAAAAAAAATTGAAGAAACATTCTTTAAAATTGAAAGTTATCATCCCCAATGATTGTAACCATTAGACTCCTAGTAAAACATCAACACCACCCATTAGAATGGAAAGAATTGGACTATTCAATACATATTCCTCCATAGTTAGCTTGATATTATGGAAATTTCCCAAGAAATTGATAGTTCCTCCATTTTCATTCATCACTTGACACTCTGGTGCTGGATATAGGAATCAATTCAATTTCTTGGCTATCTTACAATGAATAAAATTATGGGTACTACCTAAATCAATCAACATTATTATATTTTTCTTCTTGATATATCCTTCTATCTTGACAGTTTGAGGAACAAATATTTCCTGCCAATGCATTACAAGATATGTTCAGATTCATTTCTTATTTCTATGGGGTTGGCTCCTAGTGGTAATCCTCCTCTTTTGATGTCTCTCGTTTCTTTTCTTCCTCCTCTTCACAATATGTGTAGAATAATTTCTCCTCACCACACTTATGACCTTTAGTGTATTTTCTATCACAACTGTAACAAAGACATTTTGCTCTTTTTTCCTCCAATTATTGTGGTTTCAACCTTGTAGGTTGTGGAAGACTAGGAGCAACAACACTTCCATCTTTATAGTTATGAGTGGTATACTTCCTTGTTTCCATACTTTTGATTTCAAATTTTCATGCCACCTTGAATGCCTTCTCCAATAAATCAGGTTCCCAAAGGTGAACCTCATGTTGGATTTTATCTTTTAAAGTCTATATGAAGACATAAATCCTATGATCCTTTGGAATACCAGTTACCCTACTATACAGTTCTTGGAAGTCTTCAATGTTCTTCACCATTGAACCCTTTCTGTTTGAGATTGAACCAATTTGATAAAGAAGGTGTTTCTCTTTCTATCTTCATAATGTGCTATCATTTCCTCCATAAAAATTAACTAGGTGAAAAGTGGTTTACGATAACAAAGAGGGATATACCATATAAACTAACTGGGCTCTAAATATAAATATGCAATACAAACCTTTTGTGAGGATTGCACATCCTGCAGATCAAAATATTGCTCCATCTGTAGTATCCATGTTATCGGATCCTTGCCATCAAACTTCGTCATATATATGTTTGGAATGTGGTGGTTATTAAAGCCCACATTGAAGTCTCTAAAATCATGATTAATATTCCTTTTGTCCTCATCATGATTTTCATGTATTACCTTGTCACCACTGAGAAGCCTTTCTTGCAAAAACATTCTCAAACCTTGCTTCAATCTTTCCATCTCTTCTTTTAAACCATTAATGTCACATTTTAAACCATAAATGTCACCTTTTAAACCATCCATGTCACATTTTATTTATGATTTTAAACCATCCACATTCCCTTTTAGTTAATCATTGGTTGCACTATGTGAGAGAGAAATTTGTTGCACTTGATCCTATACTTTTGATACATCATGCTGCAATTCTTCCACTTCACAGGTCATAGTAGTGATTTATGAGCACTCAATGGGTGTAGAATTATTTTATTTGGGAGGAATTTTAGAAGCCAATACTAATATCTAGGCTTCAATATGCCCTTGGAATCACTTGAAACAAATGTTTCAAACAAAAGTTATTCAATTCTTTTAAAAAATACCAACATTTTTTCTTGTTTAAGGAGCTCGATCTTGAAACGATTGTTACTCTATAATTTCAAATCTCCAAGTTCTTATATTTTTTCCTGTGGTAGCCCTATGGGTATTCTTTCCAACCACATACATTAGACTATGATGGTATTCTTCAAGAAAGAGTTATGCCAAATCTCACACAATGGCTTGATTATGGACTCATTCCATACTGTAAAGTTGTACGGGATGCCAATTGTCACAGTTTCAACCTTTGGCCCTGAAATTTCTATAGAAAAGCTATAGTCCAAGCATGTTTATCCATTTTTTACAAAATCCAAATCTAATGCCTAAAACTAAAGTTATGACAGTTTACCCTAAGTCACCTATTTAGGATTGAATTCTGGAGCCTGCAAAAACCCTAGCTTCCCTAGATCATATCTATGAAAACATAGTGAAAAAAGATTTGAAATTTGTAAATGAAGTTTACAAAGATTTTAGCTCCACATAGTCAAATTTTAGTTTCTGAAACTTCGTAGAAAAAATGTTATAGAAAAAATTCCATGATGACCTCTTTGAAGGAGTGAAACCCTAGAATCCAAAGCTTTGATACCAAATGTTATGAAACCAGGTCACAAAATACAAGAAAATATAGATTAATGACTTAAAATTATCCTCTTCGAGGGGGAAATATACTTTAAATTATATAAATTAACAATTCTTGGATGATACCAATGACAAGACCTCATTTTCATATATAGGAGTCGAAGGGGTCACAATATAATCAAATCCTACATAACAATAATAATGTAAGGGCACACAAATAACAATAATGGGCTTCTATGGCGCACAACAATAAAAATATGGTGCCTACATGGGCACAATAATAAAAATAAGGGGGCTACACTAACAATAACAATAAGGAGGAAATACTAGTGTTATAGGGACCTAACAAAGCACAAACAAGGCTTTTTGGTCATTCTGTATATAATGGAAGTGTTATTTTTTAAAATTTAAACTTGTGCGTTGATGTATTTAAACACTTGAGTATATACTAAAAAAATCCACCATTGGAAGCGGGACTTGGAGACGTGGCCTAGGAGGGCTTAACCCCATCATCAATTTGTATTGCTTTGATGTTGCATTTTCTCCATTTTAACTGCTAAAATTCTGAAAATTTTACTTTCGTTTGTGCGCTTTTGCAATCACGATCCATTGCATAAAATGTTGAGAAATCTAGGGAATTAATAGTTAAAATATTTCTCTGCTCGATAATTTCTTGTGATATACTTTTACTTCTTAACTTAAAGTCCTTAATTCATTATGTTATTATTGTGTTCTTTTCATCAAGACAATTAGAAATATGCATAATAAAAGACAAGTGAGACATTAGGAATGTTGGGTTGTGTTATTCTTTCCATGACTAGATGATGTAGTGAACTGTGGGGTTAGATGGGGGTTTTAGGGGGGTAGGTAGCCCCCCTCTACAGGGTCTGAGGCAGTGCCCCGGGAAGTTTTTTTTTGGACACTATATTAGGTTGGGCAAACCTACCTATGGTTTTGTGCATGATTTTTGCAAATGGTTTTGGACGCGATGGTTATTGGTCCATGGTTTTGGATGTGATAGTTATCGGTCCATGGTTTTGGACACGATGGTTTTCAGTTCATGGTATTGGATGCTTTAGCATGTATAAATATGTATTGTAATATTGAAGGGAACATAATGAAAAATCAAGCTGGTAATCCCGGTTTTGGGGTCTAGGGGAAAATTACTGTGTATATGTGTTTTATGTGTTATGCTCTCGCATTTTTTTATTTTTTGTGTTTAAGAATTCGTATGCAGGTAATTTATGTAAGGGGTTAAAACCTACATTTGGTACAATAGGTGTTTTGGCTTCAAGGGGATGCCTTTGTTGCTGAGGGGTTTCACTCGGACCTGTGGTAGACCCTGTTCAGTGGGAGATCTGTGGGATCAATTCTAGTGGTGAAAGAAGATGGTGAGCAATGGAAATATAGAAATCGAGAAATTTAATGGTCAGAGTTTTGAGTTGTGGAAACTCAAGATGGAGGATCTGTTGGTGGATAAAGAACAATGGATCACGGTAGATCCAGGTCTACACCAATGGGAGTGTCTGATGTATAATGGAAGAAGTTGGATCAGAAGGTAAAGAGCACAATACGATTGTGTGTCTGAGATTCAGTATTGCTGAATGTATCAGGGGAAGCTACGGTGAAGGCATTGTGGGACAAGTTAGGGACTTTGTACCAGTCTAAGTCTCTGGTGAATAAACTATTCCTACAGAAAAATTTGTATAACATGAGGATGAAAGATGGAGACTCGACGACAGAGCATGAATGCGTTTAATACTGTTGTAAGTCAATTATCGTCTATTGATATCAAAATTTTGGATGAACATAATGCCATAAGTTTGTTGTGTTCTCTACCAGATTCATGGGATAGTTTGGTTATTGCAATAGGTAGTAATGCAACTGCCTTGTAGTTTGATGAAGTAGTATCCTCCTTGCTAACAGAGGAGATGAGATGGAAAAATATGGTGAGATAGAATGGTGATGCCTTGTTTGTAGGAGGATGGTCCCAGAACAGAAGAAAAAATATGTCATCGAGTGGGAGATCTAAATCTCTAGAAAAACCTGTAAAGGTGGTGTGCTGGAAATGCGAAAAGGAAGGGCACTACAAAACGGACTATAAATCTAAAGCTCATGACAAAGGAAAGGGATTTGATTATGCTTCTTCAGCAGAGGTGAAAATCAGCTCAGGTGAAGGTGGGGATGTGTACTTGGCTTCTTCAAGTAGAGATGTAGATCATGAGGCATTGTTGATTGACTTAGGTGCATCCTTTCACTTCAACCCCCATAGAGAGTGGTTATGAAATTATGAGAAATATGATGGTGGTGATGTCTTCTTAGGGGATGATATGAAGGCTAAAATAATTGGTTGTGGAAAAGTAAAGTTGAAGTTCCAAGCTAGAAGAGTTAGAACACTTCTTGGTGTTCTACATATTCCTACATTGGCAAGAAATCCGATTTTTGTAAGAAAGTTGGATGATGCAGGTGTAAGAACAGTGTTTGAGAAGGATACCTACAAGATGGTTCGAGGAGGACTGGTATTGACGCGGGGAGTTCAGATTCAAACTCTGTAAAAGCTGCAACGTAGCATTGTTGTTGATGGGTGCAATAGTTCGGTGTTTCCTGAAAGTGGAGTAGAAAATCTAGTGGTCTCTCGCTTGGGTTATATTGTGACCCCTTAGACTCCTATATATAGAAAGGAGGTTTTGTCATTTGTATCATCCAAGAATTGTTCATTTGTGTAAGTAAAGGAGGTTGCCCCATTGAAGAGGTTGAACTATAAGGCATTGATCTATCTTTCTATCTTTTTGTGAGCTCGTTTAATAACATTTGGTATCAGAGCTGTGGATTCTAGGGTTGCGCTACTCCAAACAGGTAATCGTCGACTTTTCACTATAATGTTTTTATGCAAAGTTTCAGATGCTAAAAAAAAAACCCATTTGGGTTGAAATCGGTAGAAAACCTCGGATCCAAATTTTAGAGATTTTCGTGCTATATTTGCCGATATATAATCTGAGGAAGTTGGCATTTTTACAGACTCCTGAATTACACTCCAAATAGGTGACCTAGGAAAAATAGTCATAACTTTTGTTTTGAGCATCAGATTGAAATTTTGTAAGAAGTTACAGAAAGAGGACGAACTTTACTTTCCTGTATATATTTTTAAGATCCTAAGGTAAAAAAAGTGACACGTGGAACTTCATAAAAGTTCGATGTTCTAAAAACGTATATAATTAGGTCATCTTGGGAGATTGTGCATAACTCTTTCTTGGAGAATCTAAATTCGGTTAGACATGTGGTATTGGAAAGAGGACATAGAGAGCTACTGCAAGTCACAATTTCAAAACTGGAAGATTCTAAATTACGGAGATACATTGGATTCAATATCGAGTGCCTACAAAGTGAAAAAATGTGTGTAATTTTTTTTAAATATTTGCATAAGCTTGGTTTGAAAAATTAGTTCGAAGGAATTCAAAGGGCATAGTGAAGAATTATTATCGATAATTAATGCCCTGAAGAAAGAAAATGGAAACACCTAGTAAACAACCTGCAAGATCTAGCATGACTCATGAAGAAGAGGAAGAAATGCTACGTGATATATCAAAATTACGAGACCAAGTGCAACAAATGTCACTTTCACAAAAGCTAACAGAAACTAAGATAAATGGCGTGGAATCTAATATAAATTGTGTGGAAGCTATGAAGAATGGCGTGGAAGCTAAAATGAATGGAATTGAAACTAAGATGGATGGCATGGAAGCTAAGATGGACGGCATGCAAGCTAAGATGGATGGTATGAAAACATTGTTACTAGAAAGGCTTGCTAATGGAAAAAACGTAGGAGAGGAAACTCATAATGAGAAAAAAAGGAATTTTAATCATGATTTGAAGAATGATAACATGAAAGATTTGAAGAAAGACATTGAAGGATTGAAGGAAGGTTTGACAAAGTTGCTACAAGAAAGGCTTCTTAATGGCGAAAATGTTGTAGAGGAAACTCATGATGAGAACAAAATAAATGGTAATCATCATTTTATAGACTCTAACATTGGAACAAAGACCCACCATGTTCCAAAGATCGATATGAGGAAGTTTGATGGCAAGGATCTTGTAACATGGATATTACATATGGATGAATTTTTCAATCTCCATAATGTGCAAACACACAAAAGGTATGCATTGCAACTTTATATTTGCAACCAAACCAATTTGTATGGTATCAATGGCTTTTCTTTCGTAAACAAATTTTGACTTGGGAAATTTTTACGGAAGAAATGATAGCACATTATGAGGATACAAAAAACAACACCTTTTTTAGCCAATTAATAAACCTCAAACAAAAGGGTTCAATGAGGGAGCACATTGAGGACTTCCAAAAATTGAATATAAGGGTAAAAAAATATTCCTGAGGAGCATAGGATTGATATGTTCATAGGGACTTTAAAGGATAACATCCAACATGTAGTTCGCCTTTGGGAACTTGACTCATTGGAGAAGGCATTCAGGTTGGCAAGAAAAATGGAGAGCAAAATTATGGCAAAAAGGAAGCCTACCAGTCACAATTATAAAGATGTAAGTGTTGTTTCCCCTAGCCATCCACAACCTACAAGGTTGACACCCCAACAATTAGAAGAAAAAAAAGCAAAAGGGCTTTGTTATAATTGTGAAAACAAATACACTAAAGGTCATAAGTGTGCTGAGAAGAAATTATTTTACATAGATTGTGAAGAGGAGGAAGAAAAGGAACAAGAAACACAAAAAGAAGAGGATATACACCAGGTACAAACCCTAAAGAAAGAAGAAATTAGTCCAACCATATCTTGTAATGCATTGGCTGGAATTACCACTCCTCAAACTATCAAGATAGAAGGACATATCAAGAAGAAAAAGGCAATAATGTTTATTGATTGGGGAAGTACCCATAATTTTATTCATTATAAGATAGCCAAGGAATTGAATTTCTTCTTATATCCAGGACCAGAGTGTCAAGTGATGGTTGCAAGTGGAGGAACCATAAATTCCTTTGGAAAGTGCCATAATATCAAGCTATCCATGGGAGAATATGTATTGACTAGCCCAATGATTTCCATTCCAATGGGAGGTGTTGATGTTGTACTAGGAGTCCAATGGCTAGAATCCTTGGGTACAATAGCTTTTAATTTTCAAGAAATTTTCATGAAATTTTATGCGGAAGGAAAGGAAGTTGAATTAAGGGGTATTGCTGGGAAACTGGGAAAGATAATTAGCTCTAATGGAATGACAAAGCTTCTAAGGAAAGAACAACAGGGTGTAATTGCACAATTATGTTCACTAGAGGTTCCCACATCAAAATCATCTATTTGTCCAGATCTCCAAAAAGTATTGGACAATCATTCCAAGGAATTTGAGACTCCCAAACGTCTCCAACCTATTCGTGATCAGGATCATGCTATTCATTTGATTCTAGGAAGTGCTCCTTTGGACATCAAGCCTAACAGATATCCCTATGCCCAAAAACGTGAAATTGAATGTATGGTTGCAGAAATACTAAAGGCTGGTATAATTGAAACTAGTCAAAGTTCTTTCTCTGCTCTAGTAGTATTGGTGCACAAGAAGGATCGATCATGGTGCATGTGTCTGGATTATAGGGAGCTCAACAAACTCACTATTAAAGATAAATTTCCCAATCCTATCATTGATGAACTATTGGATGAATTGCATGGATGGATTTACTTCACCAAGTTGGATCTTTGTTAAGGATATCATCAAATCAGAATTAAGACTGAAGACATTCTAAAAACAACATTTAGAACTCATGAGGGTCATTATGAATTTTTCATCATGCCTTTTTGCCTTACCAATGCACCTTCTACATTTCAAGGTTTGATGAATTCCATTTTCAAACCCTTCCTCAGAAAATTTGTGTTAGTATTTTTTGATGATATAATAATCTATAGCAAGTCTTGGAAGGATCATGTTCAGCACGTTGACAGGGTACTCAACCTATTGAAGGAGAAAAAATTATATTCAAAACGTTCCGAATGTTTCCTTGGAGTTCAAGACGTGGAATATCTGGGTCATATTGTGTCTCATGAAGGTGTTAAGGTAGACCCCAGCAAAATTAAAGTCATTAAGGAATGGAAAATCCCCACATCCATAAAGCATTTGCGAGGATTTCTCAAGTTGACAATGTATTACCACAAGTTTGTTAAGAATTATGGGAGAATATCAACACCTCTAACAATATTATTGAAGAAAGATTCATTTTTATGGACTCCAGAAGAAATGAAGGCCTTTGAACATCTTAAAGAGGCAATGTGCCAAGCACCGGTCTTAGCTACGCTAGACTTCACGAAAAACTTTATTGTGGAATGTGATGCCTCAGGAAATGGAATTGGTCCTGTTTTAATGCAAGAAGAAAGACCCATTGCTTTCGAAAGTTGTCCAATCAAAGGAAAGTATTTACACAAAGCTATTTACGAAAAGGAAATGTTGGCAATACTACATGCACTTAAGAAATGGCAACCATACCTAATGGGAAGACACTTCAAGGTAAAAACGGATCATGATAGTCTTAAATACTTTTTAGAACAAAGATTATCTTCAAAAGAGCAGCAAAAATGGGTCACAAAGATGTGGGGTTATGCCTTTGAAATCATATACAAAAAAGAGAAGAAACATATTGTGGCACATGCACTCTCAAGAAAGGATGAGGATGTGGAAGCATTGCTTTGTGGCATATCTATTATCCAACTAGATTGGATAATTGAAACAAGGGATGAATGGAAGAATGACGAAGAAATGGGAGCACTCATTCAAAAGTTACAACAAGATCCCAGTGCATATGATACATTTAGCTGGAAAAATGATTCATTATGGTGCAAAGATCGTTTATACCTATGTAAGAATTCCCAACTCAAACGAAAGATTCTTATGGAATTGCATGCCTCTCCCTTAGGAGGGCTCTTAGGAATTTTAAAGACTTACCACAGGGTTAAGATGGAATTTTTTTGGGATGGCCTTAAATCTGATATTCAAAAGTTTGTGGCGGAGTGTTTGGTTTGCCAACAAAATAAAGTTGAAACAATTAGACCTTGGGTCTACTACAATCTTTATCCATTCCAAGTCAATGTTGGGAGGATGTTTCAATTGATTTTATCACAGGTTTACCCAAATCCGAAGGGAAGAGTGTCATCATGGTGGTAGTTGACAAAGCTACTATGTATGCACACTTTTGTGCATTATCTCATCCATTTAAAGTGATTACAGTTTCTACTGCATTTATGGAAATAATTCAAAAGCTACATGGAAACCCAAAGATTATTGTAAGCAACAGAGATCCCATATTCACTGGAAATTTTTGGACAGAATTAGTTTCTTGTCTTGCTACTCAGTTAGCTCATAGTTCATCTTATCATCCTCAATCTGATGGGAAAACTAAGATAGTAAACACATGTTTGTAAGGATATCTTCGTTGCTTTGTATCTGATAAATAGACACATTGGGTCAAATGGTTGCCTTTGGTTGAATGGTGGTATAACACTTCCTTCCATACTTCAACAAAAATGACCGCATTATTGGCACTTTATCGATATCACCCACCATCCATCACATCATATTTAAGAGAAAATGTTAGGTCCCTATAGTTATGTCAAATTCCTACAAAATTAGTAACCAACATGTAACTCTTCGATTCGTAATGGGTTTATTAGCTAAATATTTGATAACGGAGTGATCAGTATATAGAAATACAGGGTATCCAGTTATATAGTGTCTGAATTTGTTAATAGCATAAATAACAACTAAAAACTGTTTCTCTATTATTGTGTAATCCAACTCAGCAGGAGTTAAGTTTTTGCTAATGTAATATATAGCGTAGTGTTTCTTGTCATCTTCTTGGCCAAGAATTGCTCCAATGGCTAAATCTAATGCGTCTAATGAAATCTGGAATGGTATATCCCAATTTGGGCCTCGTAAAACTAGTGTTGTTGATAGTAGCCATTTCAACTCTATAAAGGCAATGGCACATTTGTCAGCCCATATAAAATAAATATTTCTTGTTAAGGCATATAATGGTGCAACAATCTATGACAAGTTCTTTATAAATATACAATAATATCTTGCAAATCCCAAAAAAATGTGTACCTCTGTTTGAGTGCAGGGAGTAACTAATAAGAGGATTACATGTATTTTTGCTGGATCTACCTAAATTCCAGTTACTGAAATGAAATGACCCATGATTAGGCCCTCTGTCATCATCATATGGCACTTCTCATGGCTTAAGCATAGCCTCGTAGTGATACACTGCTCCAGGACTTTCTCCAATGTTTGTAATGCCTGTTCAAAGACATCTCCATAGGTTGTGAAATCGTCCATGTACATTCCAATCCTTCATTTATCAAGTCTGCAGAAATATTGAGTATGGCTCTTTGGAATGTAGCAGGTGCGTTGCACAATCCAAAAGGTAATACCCTGTAAGAAAACATTCCCCAAGGGAAAGTAAAAATAGTTTTATCCTCATCTTCAGGGGCAATCTGAATTTGGTTGTAGCCACTGAAGCCATCGAGGAAAGAGAAGAATTTCTTCCCTTCCAGTGTATATAGGACCCAATAGATGAATGGAAGGGTAAAATGGTCCTTTTACATTGGCTTTTTGAGTTCTCTGTAGTTGACACATATCCTCCATTTCCATTCTTTTTGGGGACCACTACTAATGGAGAAACCCACTTATTATTTGATATAGGATAGATAAAATTCACATCTAATAGTTTTTGAAGGTATTCTTTAACAATATCCTTTAGGTGAGGATTTAATGTACGTTGAGGTTGTCGAATGGGTCTTGCATCTTTTTTAGTGTAAACGTGGTGCATTCATAGCTGAGCATCAATCCCTTTCATATCTGGGTAATCCCAAGAAAAGGCTCCTTTATATTTCCTAAGGACTTGAATAAGTTTTTGTTGCTGGTTATCACTCAGATTATTGTTAATGTTCAGGATCTTCCTTGGCTCGATTTTGATAGGTTTTCTATTATAGACTGTGGTTGTTGGTATTGGTTGGCCATTGATATCTCTTAGGGAATCTTCTCCAATTTCACTGTCAAGGACTGCTTTAAACATGTGACATTTCAAACTAGACAATGTAGCAAGGTGATTGATAAAAGTATTATTGACATCATCTTTTGTGTGGTTTTTAGATTCAAAGGCATCTGCCATAGTCAATGGTGACCAAATATTTTCTGTTAAATATGTTACAAGTTGCTTCCTAGTTTTTACAATGGTTAGGCATGGCTGAGCAAGAGTGTATAAGGCTAGATTCTTCACATCATTCCATCTAGTTGTGGTCATACTGCTTGTCTGGCAGCGGATATAAGCATCAACAGTTGTTAGCCAAGGCCTTCCTAAAATTAAGGGATGTCCATCTAGCCGATTCCTAGGGTTAATAATAAAAAAAAATGCCGGATATTCCCAAGTGTCTATAGAAACCATCACATCCAATAATGTTCCTTCTAGCCTAATGACTGAGAGGTCAGCAAGTTCCAGCAAGGTAGTTGTTGGTTCCAAGGCTATGATGGCAAGCATTTCGTAAATTGTTGTTGTGAGAATGTTAATAGCTGCCCCTAAATCAACTAAAGCATTGAGAAAAGAGAGACCATTTATCTATATTGTGACAATGGGGTTCCCTGGGTCTTCATATTTTACAGGTGTCCCTTTGCCAAGTAATAAATCAGACAATCTCTTGACAACATGGACAGTTGGTGTTATTTTTGTTTTCCTCACAGACTTCTTTATACATAATTCCTTAATAGTTTTGGAATATATTGGAATGTCTTTAATAGATTGGAGGAGGGGTATTTTTATACAAATATTCTTGAGTTCACCCAGAAGATCAAAGTTAGAATATTCAATTGGGTGCGGTATCATCAGTGTTTTTGGGAATGGTGGGGAAGTAGTTATGATTTGTTCGGGTGTTTTCTACCTGAATATATCTTGCCCTTGTTGATCATCTACAACCAAAGGATTATTTGGGTGTGGTTATTCAGGGTGCAGATTTCTATCCTCTTATGGAGAAATTATGCGTCTAGATATTAATTTGAGTTCATTACACTCTCTCAGCTTAGCTTCAGGGTCCAAACCCTCAATGATTTGTACTGACTAGATTGCTATGTGGTTGGGATTTGGGTTGGGTTGCGGTCATATATTAGATTGAGGATTCTGCTACAACGTGTAAGGTGTCGGTAAAGTTGGTCGAGACAGAGGAACTGTCCCCATATGTTTGTTTGTGGATCTTTGACAATTTTATTTCCAGTTCTGATTTTGTGAGGTGGAAGGGGACCATTGAGATGAATAGGGATTGTTCTTCCGGAATGGTGGAGGGTAAGAGGGATTTGAAAAATTATTGTTTGGATTTGACTGGTTGGGCCATGGTGGCATAGAAATCTTTTGAAGTGGCCAAGTAGAAAAGGGTGGTTGGTTTTGCCATGCTGCCCCTGAATATTGCTGAGAATTATATTGCGAGGGAGGAAAAAATGAAGATGGATCAGTAGGCATACTTGTTTGGTGTGCTTTCCATTGATGATGCTAGTTCAATAGATATACTGGTTCCACTTCTTCTTCCGCTTCATTTAAGTCCGCTTTTAATCCTGGGAGCGATGGGCAAATTTCCGTGGCATGCTCCTTAGTGCATATGGCACTTTTTTTTATCCTATCTAGTGGGCATTATTTATGACTGTGATTCTTTCTGCAACAGGGACAGAAAATAGCCAGGTTTTTTCTGCTTTGGCCTTCTCTTTTTTAGCTTGCATGATATCCAATTGTGTCATTAGGGTCCCCAGGATATCAGTCTTGAAATCTTCCAATAAATTGTTGATTTCGACTCTTGTAGTGCTTCCTCTTGAGGCTTTGCTATCTCTATTGATGGCATTGCGTCCAGCTTGTTTCAGCCTTGTACTGCCCTTGGAGCACCTGATGCACAAGTCTATAATATTGTCATAATATTCTTGATAACTATCACCCTTACCCATTATATTCAGTGTTTCTACCCATTGGTCTTTCATATCTTTAATCATTGTTGTTTCTAGAACATTATCAAGCAGATTTGCATAAGGAGATCTTTTCAGATTATATTGGAAACGCTCCACATATTCTTCTATTGTCTCGTTAGGCTTAGCTACCATTTGAAAGATTTCATATTTTAGTTGTCTAGTTCAACAATAATATTGGTATTTATTAAGGAAGGATGTTTTCATCTGTTCCCAGTCATTGATGGTACCTCCACCAAGTCCCATAAACCAATGTAGGGTTACTCCCTTTACAGTAGAGGGGAATAGTTTCAGCTTCCAGGGGTCACTGGTGTAATCATAACCCCTACATAGGACATCAAATTTGAAAAGGAATGTATTGGGGTCTTCTGAGGTTAGCCAATGAAAGGTATGAATATTCTGTAATGTGATAGCTTTCATGGGGGCATTGACAAATGTGTTGACAATAGGGTATTGTAACATAAAGGTCTGGGGCTATCACTAATTATTGGCCATTTGGTCAAAAATATGCCAATATTCTTCAGGGATCTCCGGAGCTGAAGAGTTGTTCCTAGGATGTATAAAAGAGGCTTGGATGATTCTAACAACAATACATTGATCCAGAACATTGGGTGTCCTATGTTCAATCACTACTTTAGGAGATCTAGGTTCTGATGATTTAATTTTAGGATTACCTATTTCTTCTTCTCCTTCACGGAGGTTGCAACAATTCCCATCTTGTGAAGTGTGTGGTTGTGAATTTTCAATACCTTGAAAACTTTCTTTAGACCCTTCAGTCTTATTTTGAATCTTAGCATTAGCTACATATGGTGATATTGTGGCCTAAAGCGAAACAGTAGGATGTCTGGTAGCAATAGTTTTGGTTCCTATTGATGAGTGAGACTCAACTTTTCTTATGATTTTGTCAATAAAGGTTGGTCTTCCAAGGGTCACCGGTCCCTTAGATTTTTTAGGTTTGGGAGCATGACTTATATCTTTTTCTAGTTTTTTCTTCTTAGTCATTCATACAAAAATACAAATGTTCAATTCTACCTTAAATTCCTACACAATTCTACTGGAAAGCGAGAAAAGGAGTGAACATTTTACTCTCTCGCTACGTAGGTTCTTACCTCCCGTCTTTAATGCCCAATTCTGTCTCAGCATACAAACATCAAACATACATCACTCTTTGTAAAATGGCAACATTCCCCTCGGCAACGACGCCAAAATGTTGGGTGCTAAAAGGTGTCTTTTAAAACTCCTAATTGCCTCACATTAATTATCGACCTGGGTAAGTCTTTTTATTCCAAGAGTGTACAAAATATGTGCAAGCTATAAACCCAGAGAGTAATACTTTAAAATAAGTTATTAAATTCAATACAAGAGTAAATGAATGCAATCATAAATCTCAAGCTTGTAACTTTAAAGGAAATAATTCATCTAAGCATCATGACTCAATCTCAAACAAAACCGTAATTCAATCTTAATCAACCAAATTCAAATGATAATCAACCGAGAGCACCGTAGCATTAACTAAGCTCTTTTAGCTGGACTTAAACTACTGGATAGAAGGAAAGCATTTAATCAATAACGCTCTATTCTTTAATTAATCAGAAATGATTCTTTAACTGATAACTAATTCAATCCACGACATGAATTAAATAAAGCCAACTAGGATTGCGCATTAATGAAATGAATACCAGAAATATGATTCAACGAAAATAAATCAACTGCAAAATTGTAAAACAGAACAAACTTGTAGGAAACAGAAAAATCATAAAACAATGAACCACAGTAAGATCCACCAAAGACCGAGCCCTAGCCACCAATGAATACTACTTAGCTACTTCAGAATATCTGAATGAATAGCAACGCAAGTTGTATATTAATCATCAAAGTCACTTGTCATTATAATACAATCTTGTTCTTCAGAATCATGCTTCGGTAAATTAAAATTACAATCAAAGTAAAAGATTAGATATCCCTCTTTAGTTTTCCCTTTTATAGTCAAGACGAAAAAAGATAAATTTGATCCCTCAGGATCAGGAGATCCTGAAGCATTCACAACTAAATGCTATCTTCAGACAATTCTTCTATCTTGCATTGATCTTCTTGATCTGTTTCTTGGTTTGACCGCACACGACACATCTCATTTCCCTTGATTAGCATTTTTTGTTCCAACTTTGGAACAACAACTCTTTCATCTGTTGTTTTATACATAAAATGTAATGAGAGTTAGTTTGGTTGGTCAAATCGTATCAAGAGCAGTTTCATTCATTCCTTGTAAAAATATTACCAATATGTTATTATATCATGGCACAAAATGGACAAGAAAGGATGAAAAAGACAGTAATCAAGAGCAAATACATTCCTATTATAAGGCTCAACACTAGTCACCCACTAGACAAACCTTCTTTGGTAATATGGTGAGGTACCCCCTTACTAAGGTAAAAACAAATTGGTCCTGAATCGCCAACAAACCAATTCGACACTTTGAACAACATCAACTTTCATTGCCTAATGTTAAAAAATTGACCCATTTACCGTTCCACCATGCCCTCACATGAAACATGAAAGGAAAAAATACTTACCCGATTCTTTGAGGCACTCACTCTACCCAATATCCAAGTAACCCTTCGTAATATAATAAATATCCTATGATCAGGTGAGTGATTCACTCCAAGCATTGATGCTATCTAGTTCTTTCTCCCTAGCCACATTACATGGAACCTCGTAAATAACCTTGACTTAGGGAGAATTTATTCCCTTATTATACAACATCAACTCTCCCTCTCAATGAGGGAGGCATTATCAACCACTCTAATCTTGTCCCTGAAGTATAAAAACTTCTTCCAAGACAAAGGATTTATGAGAATATCAACAACCTGCTCATCCATAAAAATGTATTGGAGCCTCACTCCTCCCTTTTGTACCATGTCTTAGATGTAGCGGTAATTGATCTTAATATGCTTTGACTTGTCATTATAAACTGGATTTTTTAAATCTTTACACAGATTTCATTGTCACAATGTATCACGGTCATCCCTGGCACTTGATCAGACAATATTGTGAGAAGCATTGAAAGTGACATTACATCAAAAATTGCTAAGCTAGTGATATATTAGCCTCTGTAGTGTTGAGTACAACAGTTGTATGCTTACTTCTCATCAAGGATACCATAGTAGAACCCAAACTAAATCAACATCTTTATGTGCTCTTCATGTCTTTGGCACTTACTGCCCAATCAAAATCTGTGTATCCCTATAACTATACTCCATGATTTGAGACATATATCAATCCATAATTGATTCTACCACACAAATATCTAAACACATGATTTATCTCATTCTAATATTCATGCCTAGGTTCCACCATGAGCTTGATCATATCTTTCACTGCAAGAAAAATATCATGTTTCGTATTAACCATACACATCAAGGATATGATCAACTGATGATATGTATAGGGATCCACAAAATTTGATTTTGAGCCTCTCAACTACTTCATATTAATTACCATGGGTGTGGCGATGGACTTGCAGTCCATCATCCCCAATCACTAAAGGATATTAATAATAATATACTTCCCTTGACCAAGGAATATTTCACTAAGTTTATGCCACACTTCTGATCCCAAGAAGTAATGCAGCAAACCTAGATCCTTCATCTCGAAATCAAAGGTCATCTCCCTTTGGCACTGTTCAATGAGATTTTATTCTCTTTCCAAAAACAAGTCATCAAGATATAACAGCAATATCACACGATCACCTTTAACAACCTTGTAGTAAAGATTGGAATGATCAACATCAACGTTGGTAAAACTATGACTCATGAGTTATCCATCAATTTGATAATACCAGGCTCAAGGTTCCTACCTCAGTATGTACAAAGCCTTATTTAGTCTACAAACATGAGATTTATTCTCATATAAATGGAAGCCATGAGGTTTCTCTATGTAAACTTTTTCCTCAATCACTCAGTTTAGGAAAGAATTTTTCACATCCATCTAATGCAATTTCCAAGCCATAATAGAAGGAATATAAATAATAGATCTAAAATCAGTCTATCTAGTGAGTGGAGAAAATGTCTCTTCATAGTACTCTCCCTCTTTCTAAGAGAACCCTCATGTCACAAATCTCACTTTGTACTTCTCCATGCTACCATCTATTCCATCAGATAGGTCTATTATATACATGAGGGAGACATTGTTCAGTTCATCTCCTGATGACTATTCATATCTCTCATTTATTTATTTACATATATTTACCCAATAGCAAGGATTAGGTGTCAACATTCCCCCCCTTAATCTGAAGGGATGTTTGTGAGTCCAAGCATCGTTCTGAATCATTCAAGCTTTTCTCTTCCAGGAATTTTGGTGATGATTTCTGCAATTTGCTCATTTGTGGAACAATGACAGGGATGGATTGTTTTGGCCTCAACATGATGTCGAATTAGATGATATTTAGTATTGATGTGCTTTGTTCGATCATGGAACTTTGGGTTCTTGGCCAACTTTATTGCAGAGGTATTTTCAATCATGAGTGGAGTTGATTGTACTTGTTTTACCTGCAAATCTTTAAGAATTTTCATGAGCCACACAATTTCTTTTGTTGCTTCAGCTGCTGCCATGTATTCTGCTTCTATTGTGGAATCTGCTGGAACTGATTGTTTTTGTGATACCTAGGATACAGCTCATGATCCAAGACTCATAGCATATCCTGAAGTAGATACCCTAGTTTCTTTGTCTCCATCGAAGTCTGAATCAGAGTATCCAATCAAGCTGAAGTCGTCCACCTGTGTATACTTGATTCCAAAGTCTTGAGTTCCCTTCAAGTACCTTAGAACTTTTTTTGCAGTAGACCAATGTCCCTCACAAGGCTTTTGCATAAACCTGGAGAAGATTCCAACAACAAACGAAATGTCTAGTCGGGTAGTAGTTAGGTAGTTGGGACTTCCTACAAGCTGTCTATACTTTGTTACATCCTCAAATTATTTTCCTTCAATAGATGTGAGCTTTAAGTTTTGTTCCATTGGAGTAGTAAGAGGATTGCACTCTGTCATGCCAAACCTGTTCAACAAATGTACAATGTATTTCTTTTGAGAAAGAAATATGGACTTTGGATGTTGGGTTACTTCAATGCCAAGATAATAATGAACATAGCCCAAATCAGTCATTTCAAAACTTTTCCCCAATTCCTTCTTTATGGATGCAATGTAGCTCTCATTGTTCCCTGTCATTGACAAATAAAGTTGCATCATCAAGATCAAAATGTTTGAAATTGAGTTTTAGAAGATGCTCAATTAGTTTTTCATACCAGGCTCACAGTGCTTATTTGAGGCCATACAAGGACTTCACAAGTTTGCATACTTTATGTTCATTTCCTTTCAGAACAAATCCTTTAGGGTGGGACATAAAAACATTCTCTTTTAGATCTCCATTCAAGAAAGCAGTTTTTACATCCATTTGTTGGACTTTCCAACCGTTCTGAGTTGCTAGTGCAAAGAGTGTCCGGATGGTAGCCCATTTTGCTGTGGGGGAAAAGTCTCCTCATAATCGACCCCTTCCTTCTGTGAAAAACCTTTTGCCACAAGCCTAGCTTTGTGCTTTTCAAGCGAGCCATCAGCTTTATACTTGTTCTTGTAGACCCACTTGCAGAGGATCAACCAGCTTCCAAGTGCCTTTCTTTATGAGGGCATCATACTCCTTTTGCATTGCTTCTTGCCATTCATCATGAGAAGTAGCTTCTTTGAAGGAAGTTGGTTCAAAATTTGTAGACAAGTTCAATTCACAATCATAAGAAACATCCACATCAACAGGTGAATTAGAGTCATCTACATCACCTCCGTTTTGCCGGTTCGAATTTCTAGTTCCTGTCTTTCCAGCTTCATCAGGATGAACACTTTCAAGTGTCTTTGTCAGCCACTTTGGGCGACCTTTTTGAGATGGTCCAGGCTGCTCTGTTGATTGAGTTAGGACTGAATCAAGATTGAGTCTCCCAATTCTATCAATTACATCACTTAAAGCATCATCCGTTGTTGAAGTTTCATGCGGGGGAGAGTGTTCTTCAGAAGAATATTCCACATGTTGATCTAGTATAGGAATCCCCCCTTCAAGATGTGGAATCTGATTATCAAATCCTTGAAATGATTTTTCTTTTGCCAATCTATCAAAGCGATCAAGTTGCCGCTCAACAACATTGTCAGTTTTGGATGATTCAAGAAAAATTACATCTCTAGATACAACAAACTTTTTATTTACATCATCATAGAGGCGGTATGCTTTGGAGGTGTTTGAGTACCCCAGGAAGATACACTTACGACTTCTAGCACCAAGTTTCTTTCTATGTACCTTTGGTATCAAGGCATAATAGGTGGAACCAAAGACCTTGAGATGCTTTACTGAAGGAAGATGTCCATACCACATTTCATATGGAGCCTTGTTTGTTATAGCATTAGATGGACATCTATTCTTTATATATGCATCACATAGAACAGCATCAGCCCAAAACATTATCTTTACATTTTTGAAGAAGAGCATGGATCGTACCATCTTTAAGATTGTCCTATTCATTCTTTTAGCTACACCATTTTGTTGGGAATTATAAGGCATAGTTGTTTGATGTTTGATCCCATGTTGGCGAAGATAGTTTTCCAATTCATTTGATGTGTATTATTTTCCATTATCAGTGTGAATAGACCCAATATGAGATTGTGCATAATTTTCAATCCATTTATGAAAATTATTGAATGTTTGAAAAACATCAGATTTGTTCTTCAATAAATAAACCCAACACATTTTGGTATAGTGATCAATAAATGTCATGATATATTTATTTCCATTTGAAGAAGAAACAAGGATTGGACCACATAAATCTGAATGAATGAGTTCAAGCTTCCTATGTGCTCTTGAATGTGAATCATGAAAAGACTGTTTGCTATGCTTTCCTAGAATGCAAGCATCACATTGCTTGAGTTTCCTAGGAACTGTAGGCAAACCAGCAACACCATTTTTCTTCAATAAGAGGAGACTGTCATAGTTCAAATGTCCAAATATAGCATGCCATAATAAACTTGATGGAAGTGTACCTTCTTCATGATGACAATTGTATGAGAAATGATGTGGATGAGTAGAGGTTCCTTGCAGCTTGAGAAGCCTTTCTTCTTCTATTCCCCTCATGACAAGTGAGTGGTCAGATGCTTTTCTTACCTCAATCTTGCCATCAAACATATGAATGGAGTGACCTTGTTGGCGGATGTGGACCAAGGACGACAAGTTTCTCTTGAGCTGTGGGAGATATAGAACATGATCCAGAAGAAAGTCTGGAAGATCAGGCAGTTTAAGCCTGATTGTGCCAAGCCCTGATGGTTTCATTTTTGATTGATCTGCAAAGTATACTGCTCCATCAACATTGTCATTGAAATCTTCAAAAAAATATTTTCTATGAGTCATGTGGCAGGTTGCTCCTGAATCAAGCAACCAATCATTTTTCCAATAATCAAGTGAAGCATTAAATAGATCTTCATTTAATCTAATGTTGCATTGTGCCACAACATAGTGAGCGGATTTAGGTGCTTTACCTTTATTTGTATCATTAGTTTTACCTTTCTGTTGGTTTCTTTTCTGCTCAATTTTGTACCATGGTAGCTTGCATGGAGAGGCATCATGTGATCCATTTCTTTTGCAGCGAATGCAGTGCAAATTTTCCTTGTCTCCTTGAGAATGTCTGGCCCCCTGCCTCTGGAATATCTTCCACTTCCTCTTCGTCCACCTCTTCCTCTTATAGAATCTTGAGCAGGATGCTTTTCTTTATGAGAAAGGCACACAGCCTCTTCAGAAGATTCAGGGGCTGTCTTCTTTCCAAAATCTTTCTCTCTTTCAGCAAACTTTTTCACAAGAGAGTCAAGGTTTATATCTTTGAGATTTCCATTTTCTTGCAATGACTCAAGATAATTAGAGTAAGTAGGATAAAGTGCCTTGAGAAAAGCGATAAGAGGAATATCCAATTCAACCTTAGTGGATTTGATATCATGCATTATAGATTTTACTTCAGATGCAAGAGCAAGAGGATCATTATTTTGGAGTTCAAGAGTGAAGAGTTTAATCATGAGTTGGACAAATCCAAGTGAAGAATGTGAGTCATAGAGTTATTTCAGCTTTTGTAAGGCTTCAAAGGCAGTTGAATATGATGAAATATGACTACTTACCTCTTCATTTACAGATGTTGTGATTAATGCATAAGCTTTTCTATTCTTGTTTTCCCAAATGACGAGCTCTTTGTCTGAGGTAGGTTGTACTGGGTCATTGTCTCCTTCTCTGACAGACACTCCTTTCCACAACTCATTGAAGAAGAGGGTGTGTTTTATCATCCGAGACCATTCATGATAGTTCTCCTTGCCAGTGAAAACTATTCCCACCATGGATATTATTGAATGCATTCTGTAAAAAAAAAATATTTCTGCTGATAGAAAAATATTTCTGCCAATATACAGTAAAATTGTACTCAAAAGGGCATTACCCACATAAATCCATCCACCTTATATAAATCTCATATAAATTTTATATAAATCCACCATATAAATCTCATATAAACTTCATACAAGTTTTATATAAATCCATATAAATCCACTATTATATGGCATACGTCTCCTTTTAAAACTCAATTACCATGTGACAAACACAAAAAAGGATCATACGACTTATATTCAGCCCGTACGACGATGAAGATGAATAAATAACTAGCTCTCACCATAAATTCTGATTCTATGAAATGCTCAGAAATGTGATCAGTTAATAGATGATTGCATCGATTCTTCATTGTCCACAGATTTCTGCTTAGTTTACCTTTCACGTGATTACAAATTCAATCTTGGAATTTGCATGAATCATGTTCATAGGGTGTAACCAAATCCATGTTACCTATACTTAATAAATATATAAACATCAGCATTTATGTAAATCAACATTTAACACAGCGTATATATGTGACAACGTTTCTGGAGCCAATCGTTCAAGCTTTTTTGGAGCCAACGTATACAGCATTCAAAACAGCATGACAACGTTGTGAGAGGTAAAACATGGGTAGTGAATACCATAGATAAGACCACAGCGTAAATGTTTGGGTAGTGTGGGCAGTGTAAACGGATATATTGGCAGCGTTAAACAATAAGAACTATTGGAGCAGCTCCGTGGAAACCCACGAGGTAGCACCCCGTCAGATTGAAGCCATTCATCATCCAGCAATTTAATTCATCATCATATTTTTTTTTCTTGTAACTTCTCAATCTCACAAACAACTACTACAGCTGTGTCTTTCTCTTTAAGGAAAAGTCGACTGGTTGGAGAACACTACAGAGCATAACAATAAGATTCATAGATACAGCAGAGGGAAATCTTAACCTCACCTCATTTCAATGCTTGCTCGCTTTTTCCTGCCTCCAATGCCTGCGATTTTAAAATCCTCTAATGCATTTGACAACGTCCATAATGTATTTCAGAGGATGAGTAGCATAGCTTATAGTGAATATGAAAAAAATGGTCAGAGAAGAGGGCGCAGGCAGTAACGTTCAGGTGACAAAGTGGAGTAGGCTACCATATTTATGAACATGCAGCATTTTTGAATGGAAAGCAAAGGAGAAGAGGAGCAGAATAGGGAGTTACAAAGTGCATAAAAGCTAAAAAAGGAGCTGGCTCTAATACCATGTCAGGCGAGGCAGTAATAACATTAAGCAAAATCTGATTCGTATTTCTATTCCATCAAATAGGTCTATTATATACATGAGGGAGAGACTGTTCATATTTCTCAGTTATTTATTTACGTATATTTACCCAATCACAAGGATTAGGTGTCAACACCCACACATCATTCTTCATGATGGGTTAGTATTCCTCCATCATTGAATTCTTCCAAACTTATTGGCATGTTACCTCCTGACAGTTTGATGGACTAGACCCAATGATGTGACTCATTAGCGTTGCATATCTTGAATACTTACTATGACATTTTCTTTCCCTAAAAGTGAAATAGCTAGTTGCATGCCCCTCTGCATCTTGTAATGTAATTTGAAGCAATGTTGGCATATTATTTGATTCTAGAACAATGAACCTAAGCATGTCCACTGGCTCAATGGGTCCATACTGATATAAAGGACAATATGTAAGTGAAAAATGACTCAAACCCATTTTCCTAGGAAATTGCCTCTCTCATCATCATGAGATACCCTTTCGATCTCAAGTAGGTTGCATCCTTTGATTCTACCTAACTATTTTATCCCTTTCAACTAGAAGCTCTTCTGATCATATGGAACAATTATATATGTCTATATAATTTCTCCCTCTCAAACAAAAAATCACTCATTCTAAGTTTAAGCTCGATCTTGAAATACCCTTAGAGATTCCCTTTAAATCTCCTAGGTTAATTTCTTATGAACATTAGTGGATCTATGTAGTTATTCACCCTCCACATATTCTCTAAAAATTTACTCATTGGTGTTATGAGGTTAAATCTCTCCTCACACTAAAATTTGTATTTTACTCTACTAGAGTTAGGCTATAATCCACCCAAATAGTGTTTTACTTTTTTAAATTATTCCTCCATAATTTTTGTGATTCTTTGCATAAATTTAGGTAGAAGTAAAAATTAAATATGCAATACATTCAATAATCAAACATATTTACTTGGAGTTACTATCCACGATAATTTATGAAATTATTTGCATCAATTTAGGTAGGAGTGAAAGTAAATATTTTGTACATAGATATTGTAACGACCCCAAAAATATATCGCTTTGTTGAGGCCTTTCACCACCAAAGCTTTGATACCATGTTGATTTTTTAGTGCTAATTAGACATGCACAATTTTATGAAACTCATAATTACTTGCAATGATATATAATATTACTTAAATTAGGGAGGGAGAAAAAACAAAATAATATTTTTGAAATCATGTTTTAAGAGAAAGTCGATAGTCATGAGGTTGAAGAAGACAAATTTGAGGAGGAAGAAGGGGGTAAAGAAGAGTAAATGTTACAACATACAAAAGATATATTGAAGAACCTCGACATTCGAGATTTGTCTAAGGATTTTCAAGAAGAAACTAAGATGACTGATGAGTCCCATCAATAGGTACATTTTGAAGATCAATATGAAGTTGTCCATCCTTAAAACTATCATTCTCTTACATTAATTCACATTTTTAGTATGCTTAGTAAGAGGAGTTAAATGTGTTCTTCATAGTATGTGACCTAATGTGGTTTAATTGCAGGAAAATGAAGAAATTTTTAGGCAATTAATATGCAAGGGATTAATGCAGACAACTAGGAGAGAATATAGGGGGGTTTTCCACCTTCTTAACCCCTAAATGTAGTTTGGGATCACCATATCCTTTGTCACTAGTTCACGTTCATTGGCAGCCGAGTGATTCCTAGTCCAAATGAAGATAAAGAAGGACAAGATCCACCATTTTGAAGATCATGTAGGGAACCACTCGTACCTTCATGGGAGATGTTACAGTTGCCATTTTTTATAAATAAACTAGAAGAAGAGCTCATTATGATTCAAATTTTCTGTTTAGCTAGGTGTAGTTATTGAGCTCCATGCTTGACATTGTTATTTTCAACTTTTATCTGATGTATTAGAACTGTAAATTTTGATAATGAGAAGTTAGATTTTAAGTTGCATCCAAGTTAGTTTTAGAGGGATAATACCTTTGGGTTTGGTCCCAACCAAGAGGCTTCAGTCCCTGTTCTTGTACTTATGTGTCTTATTAATTCCAAGCAGTTCATAGTTTCTTGCATTTTAGTAGAGATTAATCTATAACATCCTATGGTTGAAGCCTCTACATCACCTCTCTTGTGGGAGAATGAGTGGAAGGATTCACAACCACAACCCAAAAATATTATGTTTATGATTTCTTGGAAATAAATTAGTTTTATTTGTCCTATTCTACATTTTCTTTTCATAGCTGAGATGCCAATTTAGTGATTAGATCAGTGGTATTGCATGAATTAGATGTTATTTAATTCAACTCATATTTTCCATCATAAGTTATTTCATTTCATTAAAATAATAAATGGATACATGTATGTGACTGATTGCAAGGTTTGTTGATCTACATTGAAGGTCACCTTCACCTCTTCCATCCCAATCTCCTTCTTCTTCTCCTTCCACTTCCAAACTTTGTCCCAAAACCCTATTTTATAAGTCATTCTACCTAGGTCACTTAGAGCACTCATCCTAGCGCAAGACAGGCCTCTGAGACGTCCTGAGCTTGGATAAGGGCTCAAACCAACCTCATTTCATTATTTTAAACTACTATCCACCTCTCCATACCCTCAATACAACGTTCTCACCTTCAAAAACCACTCAGATTCCCTCTTGTACTATTATAGACCTGCCCATAGAAACTGATCATAGAAAACATGTAGCAGCATTTTCCTTCACCAGTTTTGATCCCCACTCCAACTTTGACAAAAAATAGATCCATAATGACCAACAGATATGATAGTATGATTAGGGAAAGCTACTAGGCCACTCCAAACCTTTCTTTTCTTCACTGCAAAAACATAATAGAGTTAGTTTGCTTATCATGCAAATTGGTTACTCATTTATAAGAAAATATGAACTAGGTAGATCACACATGAAATTCTAATTGGTATTTTGATGAATTATGCAAGATAAATTAGATTCCTTTCTACAAGTAGATGAGGTAATTTCATGGATTTTGTAATATAACATAACTTTATTTCTGCAAGTTGATTAGTGTTTGTCCTTTCATGAATCGATTAGTTAAGATTTTAGAAGTTGATAGAATGGAATTCCTATTTTCATAGCTAGAAGCCATCTCCAATTGTCCTTTTATCAGAAAGCTTTCATTCTAATTTAGAAGGAGGAAGGGTCTTTGAGAACGTTTTTTATCTAATGTCATAACTAATGGTGGCATGAGTGGAATTCTATCTTTTGCAAATATATCACTATGACCTCGAAGTTCGTACAAGCCTTGGGTTGATAATTTGAGTTGAGGAGACCTTGGGAGTTGCAACATTCTTGGTCCAATAGTAGGGCTCACCACTTTTTGGTGCCATTACAGGGGAGGTGTATAAGTATATGTTGTTTTTGTGTAAGCATTATTTTCTATTTTTCATAGAGTTTTTGAAAAAGTAAAAAACAAATTCCTTGTAGGAGTAGGGATAATCAAGGAAAATTCTTACCAAAAACCC
Organism: Pinus tabuliformis; assembly: GCA_031772625.1. Lineage (NCBI taxonomy): Eukaryota > Viridiplantae > Streptophyta > Pinopsida > Pinales > Pinaceae > Pinus > Pinus tabuliformis. The sequence continues at coordinate 1,700,394,009 of CM062820.1, forward strand.
CCACACACCAATACAATCAACACTCAGTATTCTTCGGTGACTGTGAGGTTCCCTCTCAGACTACATGGGAGTTAAAAGGCCCTCTAAGGGAGAAACCTAAATTTTTTGAAGAGCCTATTAGGGAAGAATAAGAACCTACTTCACCTACCCAAAATATGGTTGAAAACAGAGACAATGATGTTTTCCTTATCAGAGAGACCAATGGAGAGGCTAGAATGAAGAACATAAGCCTACTGCCCTCCATACTTCCATGGCTTAACCTATGAGGATCCTACTACCTTCATGTTTGCATTTTTTATTGTTTGTGGGACCTATTACTATGCCTCTAATGAGTAGAAGATAAATGTATTCCCCTCTACCCCTAAAGATGTAGCGTTCCACTAGTTTATGGGTTTGCCTTTGGGTAGCATCACTACCTAGGCCCAAATGTAAGAATCCTTCAATAACAAGTACAAGGACTACTATAGGTCCAAAGAAACCAAGGAATAAATGTTGAAGATGACTCTTGGACTTGATGAATCCCTTGAGATTATGAGGAGAGATTTCAATGAAGTTATAGCAGGACCAACTGCACCCTTGATCCTAAATCACTCAAACTAGTTCTTCTTTGAGGGATGAGGCAAGACATGTTGGAAACGCTCAACATGTTATCTGGAGGATATATGTATCAATTATCCTATGATGACATTAAAACTGTGTTCAAAAATCACTCTAAGGGTACCATGAAGAAGGATATGGCTAGTCAAGGCTTGGTCAGTCCCTCTCCCTCGACAACATCCATTAGGAATGAGATAGGTAACATGTTGGAGGATTTCCAGAGTGAAATGTTGCATACCTTTGCATTTCAAATGGATACCATGTAAATCAAAATAATGTAGGACGGAGTAGAAATGGAACTAGCTATTTTCTTTCCCTAAATGCACTAAAAGACATCTTAGGAAGAGTGCCCATTAAATGTCATAGAGGTCTGCCTTGTCTATAAAGAAAATCATGAACATATAAGTGTCATTCTTTTCGAGGACTAAAATTTTTATATTAAGGAGTAGAAGGGGGTTAGAGTAATTTTGTTTCATCAATCAAAAATGACCTCAAGAACCTTGACCATATCAACAAGGCATGGAAGGTGCACACTACTCTTATTAAAATCCAAATTAGAATGTACCCTTTCAACCATGTTACTCTTTCACTCATGCATATTGATCCAGACCTCATTCTTATCCTTATTCTCCTCCATATCCTCATCAACCTGTCAACCATCCTTTTTAGCCATATACACCTGAATCTTCTAAATGGGGCAACCTATCACAAGGGTGGAGGCTGCAAGTTAACTAGCCTCCTGCTCCACTATGTCCACCCCAACCTTATCCACATATCATTTATCCTACTCGACCTAAACAACCTCAAATTCTACTCAACCAAATATGAACCATAACAACAAACAAGCACAACATGTGTACATTGGACAGACATGTTTTCCTACTTATGCTCTAGAAATCAAGGAGATCAACCTTCAATCTGAGACAATGCTTCTAGATAACCACCCACCTTATTGACCTAAAGAGATTCAGGAAGAGAAGGAAGGGAGTTCTCCTTAATTCAATCCACCTTTGTTTCCTAAGAGGTTGATCCACCCTAGCAATCACACCCTGGAAGAGGTTGAACTTCTGGGAGAATTGAAGAATTTATGTGTTAAAATACTCCTTCTCCAGGATATTAAATATGTTCCCATCTGTTATCTCTTAGATGAAACCTGACAGTGGGAAAACCTCTAAGGTAATCTCTAACCTCTGAGCATGAAGCTATCACTTGAAACTAGAGAGGGATATCTACATAAAAGACAACTACTACAGGTCTTTCTAGTAGTAGATCTTACTTTAATGTCTATGCCTAGGCTTGTCTATGAAACGATGAATTTTGGTTGGGCTGGATAGAAAATAAACCATTGGGAATAGATTCTAGCCTTCTCAAATGATTTTACAGATTTAATAAAAAAGACACAAAAAGCGTGGTAGCAATAACTCCTTTGAAAATTTGAGAAATTTGGAAGAATAGAGCTAAAGAAGACAATATTTTATCTAACTGAATTACAAGTACTAATGCGTCAAAAATAACGAAACAGGAGCATAAGAATCCCAAGTTCAAAAACTAAGTTTTCCATACATGAAGAAGATTTTTAAAACAATGAAAAAATTGATAGGGAACTAAAACACAATAATTTTCTGCAAAATCTCATCAAACACTGTATATATTTAAGATCTACTCAAGTAATACAACAAAATGCTATATTTTCAAGTAAAAGGCAACCTTGTTTCATTATTTAGAAATTATCTTTATATACTTTCTAGAAACTATTCACGAGATTATAGCTTCAGAGTTAATTACAATAATCAAAACTAAGTTCATGTATCTAAAATATATATCTAAATACATAAAAAAATTTCTAAAATAAAACTATTTTCTGGAAAATATGCTAACACCTGTGCTCAGAAAAAGTATCTTCATAATATCTCCCTTGATTATAGAAACAAGTCCCTTACTCATAGAGCATCGCCCTTGTTGGAAAACAGGTCCCTTATTGCAAAATAGGTCCATTCATTCATGAAGAGTGTTCTTTTGTTAGAGTGCCTTCTTCCATAGGTTTTCTAGTGTAATTCCTTATACTGCCATTACCAGTTTTTTTAGTTCCCTGAGTTAAGAATTTCACTGATAGACTGATTGTCAGCATCTTCTGCTTTTTTTTTAGAATGTGCTGATAATGAGAACATCAACACTCTTTTCTACAAAATTTACTAACAACGTAGATGTCAACAAAACCCTTCAAAATTCGTTGACAACGAAGATGTGATATCTTCCCTGCATTTATCTATGTATAACATTGTCGAGCACATAATCAACGATAAGCCAGAAAACATTGTTCCTCAATGCATGTTCAAAATTTCAAAATGACCCCTAGCCTCTTAGTTGAGGGTGTTGGCTACCTTAAGAAGCACATCTACGTTCTCCATTCTCTGCCTTTTTATTTGCCTAGTTTCCATAGGACCTTTCCCCTTGGTTACTTTATCTTTGTTCTTTCTAGAACATGCAATCCTTTTTAAGTTGATTATAAGTTTCTTTAATGGCATGTTGTCTATGTCAATTACCTCCTCAATGAATTCTGGATTACTTCCCACCTTTATTTTAAACCTCAATTTGTTTTTTTTCCTTGTATGGCGTCTTTTTCCTCCTTTAAAAGTTTCAAACAATGGAGTTTATTCAACTTGACACTCAATTTCAATTTCATCACCTTTACTATTTTCTAGTAAATTCTTATCTGTAGGGGATGTGTCAAAAGGTATATTTGTAGCTTGAGGAGAACTGATAGAAGAGGGTAAATTTTGAAGGGATAAAGAGTCTAATTTCTTTAGTCTGGCGTTTATCCTTTGATAAAATTTAGGGATTTCAGGACCAGACGATGATGAATGGATACATTTATCTTTCTTTCTAGGGGTTGGCTCAGTGGGATCTACTACATAAGTCTTCCTCCCCTATTTACTACCTTTCTTCCTTCCTCTTCGACCCTTAGGGGGTTGAGGTTGAAAAAATCCCCAAAATAAGAAATGCCTCAAAGTTCTCCCTTGTTTGGCCAATTGGTTTTCAGTCAACAATTTGATCATAGTTTTATGGTAGAAAAAAGGAGGAGAAGGGTCATTTTTTTCTCTAAAATGAGTGGCCTTATGTTTTAAACTCTCTAGTAAATAGACACAAGTGTTCATCCTAACTTGACCAACTAAACGTGCTAGGAAATGAGAATGATAGAGATTTACCAGTTGTAACCTTCTTCACATGTGAAATACTATTGATTAATGTGAAGAAGGTCATTCCATTTATCCTCATGCCATGATCTTTTCACCCTTGTCTTCCATTTTATTTCTTTGAACTCTGGCTTCAAGAAAAATGGGACATCAGTCCGAGCGAGGACATGGATTTTGAATACCCTTTGTCCATTCACCGGTATGGATGTAGCCTTTGCTATTAGCTCCTCTGTAAATAGGAAAGAGATTCTATTGATTTCCACTTGGTTTCCATTGAAACCTTGAGAAAATACATGAGCTATGACAATGTGATAGTTTGTGCATCAATGGAAGAATTCCTCCCACCCTGTCTGTTGAAATTGTTGTTGAACGTTGGGATAGATCATCAAAAGGTCAGACATCTTGGGCTCAATTCTATTATCCTTACTGTTCTTTCCCATTTTGTTGTGTGCTCAAATGGAGGAAACCTACCGGGATGTGATCCTGGATTTCTATGGAAAACTTGGATGCAATATTTCCAAGCGTAACTAATTTCAAAGCTAATTATTAAAATTACTAATGATGAAATGAATTAAAAATGGGGTGAATAATTACAATGTTGGATTAATAATTACAGTTGGGATGATTATTTAGTTAAACATATCTTATGGCAGTCGAAAACATTGATTTAATAAGTACTTACTGTTTTTAGATGGACATGGCATGTTTCCAAAAACCATCCTTTCCACTACTGACGTGGTCAGCGCAATTTGAGAAATCAAATTTTGAAATTTTTTTATGGCACTGATCGTCGACCTGTCAAATAAACATGAAGTGATGATAACCCCATTGTCAGTTCATTGCTCTAAAGAAAAATTTCAAAACCATCAATAATATGATAATCTCACTAATAATGATTTCCTTGTTTAATACAAATGAAAGATGCCAACAAAACCAATTGCCAACATTTTCTTAAATTTTTTTTGATAAAGCGAAATGTGATAACACCATATATAATAATCTAATCAAGGAGAAATGTTTCAAAAAGCCCAGGAGAAGAAAAAGAGACACCCGCACCATAAATTTTCTTGGGAAATTATTTGATTTGATGCTTGGGAGGGTGATATTCCTGAAATGTCTAAACCCTAGAAGCCGTGTAGTGGATGTGCACATTGACTGCCTTATAGTCTCTAGCACTCTAATTGTTCTTGGGTATGCAATCAATGTGATCAACAAGGAAACCATGCTAAAGCTAAGCCTCGAAGGGGTTCTGAGAAATACCATGACAGTGTTGCAGGTTTTATAGATATCCACAGTAGCTCCTAAGGGAGTGGTTAAATATTTTATGGTCTCCGTTTACTCTTGGGAATATCCTACAGACTTCCTAGTTCTATAGCCCAAAACAAAGCTTAATGGCTATCCTATAATCTTTGGAAGGCCATGGTTAGCCATTGTTGATACTTACATTAGTTTTAGGGCTGGGGACATGACCATTAATAATTTACATTCAGCTAAAGAATTGGTATTGTATCCTGCTCCTCAGCCTTCTATTGAGCATGAATTACCCTTTTGGTTAGAAGAGAAGGAAGAATATGAACTATATCACACCTCCCCCCACCCAATATGCACTTTGGACATCATTACAAGAGGGGGCAACTTGATGAATATGATCTCATTGACAATATCCTTCACAATAACCCTCCCACTCCCATACCAATTGATGATTAGATGAAATAATCTGAGAGTAACCCTTGGGTTAACTTATTCCATATTAACTCAAGTCTACACCATGTCAGTATTGTATAGTTTTTCCCATCCAGAACCTTAAATATCGACCCTTCTCTCTCGGCCAAATAGGAAGAAAAATTGTGAAAAGTGTTGAGGCAACATCTCGATGCTTTTGCTTGGGACTATAGGGAAATGAAAGGTGTGCATCCCTAGGTCTGTACCCACCATATTTATATCAAGGAAGGATGCAAGCTTGTGTGCCAACCCTAGAGGAGGATGAGCCTAGCTCTTAAGGACATTATGAAAGAAGAACTGCAAAAACTATTAGATGTAGGCTTCATATACCCGTTTTCAAATAGTGAGTGGGTGTCACCTCTTGTGTTAGTTCCTAAGAAGAATGGGAAGTGGAGAATTTGTGTGGATTACTGAGAAATCAGCAAGGCTAAAAATAAGGACCATCTTCCCTTTCCCTTCAATGTCCAAGTCCTAGATGGCCTTGTAGGGAAGAAAGTATTCTCCTTCAAGGATGGATTTAGTGGATACAATCAAATCGATATTATCCCTAAAGATGAAGACAATACCACATACACATCTCCTTGAGGTACATTTTCTTACAGAGTTCTTCCATTTGGGTTGTGCAATGCACCTACCACTTTCTAAAGGGTAGATTTTAGTATTTTTCTAATTTGGTTCATGATTATGTTGAAATATACTTCACTCCTTATGGATGTCACTTCCATGAGACTCTCTCCAATCTATCTGTGGTTTTAAAGAAGTGTATTGAAATGAATCTCTCTCTAATCCTAGAGAAGTGTGAGTTCTTAATGAATGAGGGAACTATCCGTTTCCATTCCATATCCAAGGAAGGGATATAGGTAGACCCAAACAAAATTTCCATCATCAAAAGGGTCCCTACCCCTCATTAACAAAGGGATTTCGGGAGCTTCTTCCGACTAGTGGGGTATTTAGGAGATTCATCCAAGATGTTAGTCAAGTGGTTTCACCTTTGTTTGGTTTACTGGCCAAAGATTCAGATTTCTGTTGGACCAACAGTTGTCAAGAGGCCCTTGAAGTGTTGAAAGAAAAGTTGACCACTGAACCCATCCTAAGAAGTCCCAACTGGGCATTTCCTTTCCATATCCATACTGATGCATCAGGTCAAACTATGGGGGGAGTCTTGGGATAAGTAGAGAATAAGTTTCCTAATGCCATTTACTTAATTAATACGAATTTATCTAAAGCTGAGCTGAATTACACTGTCACTAAAAAAATTCTCTTAGTTGTAGTACATTCTTTAAACAAGTTTGGGAACTATATCACTGGGTACCAAACTTTTGTTCATACTTATCATGCAGAAATTAAATATTTTATGAACAATATTGATGTTAATGCTAGGATAATTAGGGGGTTGTTATTATTATAATAGTTTGTCTTGACTATTACTGACAAACCAGGAAAAGAAAATGTGGTTGCTGATTTTTTGTCCAGGTTAACCTTTCTTGTAGGTAATGAGGATATGGTGGATTATCAACTTGCATATGATCACCTCTTTTCCATCTCGGTGCTTTCTCCTTGGCTTGCTGACATAAAAAACTACTTGGTTTCTAGGAGGTTCCCTCCTAATATTTCATCTGGGGAGAAAAGAAAGATTGTAAGACAAACTCTCCCTTCACTTTGCTCGAGGGAAATATTTTTAGGTTGTGACCATATCAAATATTAAGGAGATGTGTAAGAGAGTAGGAGGTATTTGACATCCTCTCATCATGTCATGATGGTTCTTGTGGCAGTCATTTTGCTGCAAAAAATACAACCTTTAAAGTTTTACAGGATGGTCACTATTGACCCACATTATATCAAGATTCAAGAAGATATACCAGTAGATGTGATCAGTGCCAAAGAATGGGAAAACCCATACCTAGGGATGAAATGTCCCAAGAACCTCAAATGACATTAGATCCATTTGAAAAGTGGGGCATGGCTTTAAGTGGGCCAACCAAACCATCATCAAGGCAGAAAAAGTACATCATTGTGTGCACTGATTACTTGACAATGTGGGTTGAGACAAAGGTAGCCAAATAAGAAAATGCGCAAAATGTAGCATAATTTTTAAGAGAAAGCATGTTCTACAAGTATGGGTATCCAAGGGAGATAGTCATTGATCAAGGAGAATAATTCAGATCCAATTTAATTTAATATCTCATGATGCAACACCATATCAAGCACAAGACATCCAATTCATATAATCCTCAAGGAAATGGGAAAGTAGAGGTCACAAACAGAGTAATGGAGAGAATCCTCACCAAGGTTGTTAGCAACAGTAAGAAAGATTAGGTAGATAGACTAGTAGAGGCCACTTGGTCCTAAAATACCACTTGGAAAACCACCGCTGGATTCACTCCATATGATTTGGTTCATGAGAAGAAATCTATTATTTCTATTGACTTTTATATGACACTTTCAAAATGGAATCTTAGTTGGACTTAGATGTCACCACAACACAGCAAGAAAGGTTGCTCCAACTGTATGACTTAGATGAGTGCCGAATGAAAGATCTCTTTCACACTGAAGTCATACAGTTGCAAAGGAAGGTATGGCATGACAAGCATACCAAAAAAAATATTTTTCAAGAAGGGGATTGGGCCCTATTATATGATTCTAGGTTCAAATATTTTAAAGGGATTCTAACGACAAGATGGTTGGGACCATATGGAGAAGAAAAGTGTCATGAAAATGGATTTCTCTAGATCAGAGCCATTGATGAGGAAGGAATTCCCTTGGTTGTAAATGGTTACAAATTTAAGTCATATAGAATACCTTTGTCCAAGGAGGAATTTAAACAATGTAAACTTTGAAACGGGAACTGATATTGTTACCCGTTTCGTAGAGATAGCAAAAAAATGACCCGATTTTCAAAAGTGGGATGCAGAATACACATGTTTTTTTTAGAACATGGTTTTTGGAACTTTAATTTTTTTTCATGTTCAAGAATGAAATCAAGTTTTAGAATGGTATTGATTTTCATGCTGATTTTAAAAAGTGAGTATTCTGCATCACACCCTTTTTTTAAAAGACCTATTTTTTGACTTTTAATTTTCTAGTGTGTGAAATGTAAAAAAATATTTTCGAAATTTGATAGTTTTTGAAGTCGTCATTTTATTCATATTTTCTTGTTCTCTATCTTAAATTTTTTTTTTTATTAGGGGGGTATTTATTGTTTTGCGTTTTTAAATTAGAAAGTCGATAGTTTGAATTTTAGATAATCTACATATTTATACATCCTTAATTAATTTTTCAATCCACATGAAATAATTGTTTCTAAAAAACAACATTTTTTAACAATGGACATAAAAATAACCATTTTTAACATAAATATAACAAAAAAACTAAACGTTTTGATAATTTTTTGCTAGAATTAACATGTCAAAATCACAATTTTTATACAAAAATATTAACTAAAAATGGTCAAATAATAGTTTTTTTTATGAATTTCATGTCAAAAAAATAATAATAACAACTTTTTTTTTCAAAAAATAATAATTAACTTAAAAATCAATGCGAAAATCACAGTTGTGGTCTCTCTTTCTTTCACATACCAGACTCTTGATGGAAATTTCACCTCTTTTGAACTTTTCCAATCTGAGATTAGCTTCTTATCACTTAAAGCACTTGAAATATTTCTAGGCATGAGCTCAGGTGGAGTTCGTTCACCAATGTTTTTTGAAGATACACCTTTAAGACTCTTTGGTCCAGAAAGATTCAAAGAAATTTTCCTTGATGCCATTTTCCTAAAAAAAACCACATAAATTAGTAAATAAAAAAACATATTAACTTAAATTAACAACAAAAATATACCATAAATTTTTTATTTGTATAATCAGAATTGCCCAGCCACCTCTAACGGGCAGGCGGGTCGATGGGCGAGCGGGAGGTCAGGTGAGGGATAATGAGACTAAGTGCACAATTAGGCAAGTATGGGCGAGCCCCTACCCATGCGCCCCCCACAACCCCCTGACGACTACATTGAAGCCCCGGCCCCATTAACTTATTCCTCTCACGAGAGATCTCTTGTCTGGATTCACTACACATTAATAATTAAAGTAACACGCCTGATCCAATCTCCGAAAATGATAATGATGACAAATCCCTCGATATGATTACCAAGTTATTGTACTCCCTGCATCCATCAAATCTGTGTTTTCTCTTTGTTTCACTCGCCAACTCTGTATTTATTCGTGGTCCATCCTTTGCATGCCACGCTAGATGTTTGTTTTCAGCGGAATTTTCTGTTTGAACGAAGCTTCCTAAGCTTCCCCCCCTCCCGGGCCCCCCTCCCCTTCCCTCACCCTACCCCCTACCGTCCCCCCACACTCCCGCGCCCCAATCCCCCTACCCCCGCTCCCCATCCCCCCAAACCCCCCAACCCCTCCCCGCGGCTGCCCCTCGCCACTGCGCCCACCCCCGCAACCCCCACCCAACTGTATCCTTCACCAGCCCTCACCCACCCCTACCCCCGTGCCCTACCCCGCACCTCCCCACCAGCCGACCCCCCCTTACACCCTACCCGCGCCCTACCCTTACCCCCCCTACCCCCTACCCCCCCCCTCCCCACCTTACCCCCTACCCCCTACCCGCGCACCCCCCCCTACCCCCTACACCCCCCAACCCCCTACCCCCCCCCCACCTTACCCCCTACCTGCGCACCCCCCCTTACCCCCTACCCCCTACACCCCCCCATCCCCTACCGCCTACCCCCCCCCCCCCCGTCACCCCCGCACACCCCCTACCCCCCCTAGTCAAAGTGAAAATTGGCACTTCAAAGATCACATCCAATGTTCTTTCCAACCACCTTCAAGACTGCTCCAAACAATCCTACTTCTATTATCTCTTATTACTAAAGCATGGTTACAAGTGTTTTACTTGTTTTATGTGTATTTTAGTGCCTTTGGCCTCCTAAGTTATGGCCTGTATCTCTAACTACTTTTGATTCTCTATCATAAGTTGCTAGCAATTTCTTTATAATAAAGAATAGTGAACAAATCTGATCAAAGTGAATCTACTATTACTAAAACATGGTTACAAGTGTTTTATTTGTTTTGTGTGTATTTTAGTGCCTTTGGCCTCCTAAGTTATGGCCTGTATCTCTAACTACTTTTGATTCTTTATCATACATTGCTAGCAATTTCTTTATAATAAAGAATAGTGAACAAATCTGGTCAAAGTGAATCTACTTGTATTTCACAAATAGATGTACTTTTTTTTATGAATGAATAAAACTTTGGTTTAAAAGAATTAAATATATATATATATATATATATATATATATATATATATATATAAAATAAACATAATTAGTATTCAAAAAACAATCAAAATTTAATGTAAAAAACATAAAAAATTAATTAATACAGAAATTGTAAATTATATATATATATATATATATATATATATATATATATATATGATTGAATGACTAAAACTCAAAATTTAATGATAAAAAATATAATCTTATTTTAAAATATACTTTAATTAACATGAAAATTGTAAAATTTAAATAATTGGAACAAGACTCTTTAAATTTACACCTTTATTAGCAAAATTAACAAAATTGTTAATTTACCGTAAAAATAAAACTAAAATTCTGTTCAAAAGCAAGCTAGTTTCTCATGTTTTTCCAAACAAAAGACATCCACATTATATAATATAAAACTATTTCACTTTAAAAATTTAAAATTGCCAACTATATGTAATATCGTTAAAAAATTGAAGTAATTTTTTAGATATATATTATTAAACATTTTATAATTTAATATTAAAAATTTTCAATATTTATAAACTTTTAAGATAATTTAAGTTTTTTCTTCAAAATTCTCACAAAATATGCTCCTGGGTCGATTCCCGGAATCGAAATTCTGTTCAAAAACAAGCTAGTTTCTCATGTTTTTCCAAAGAAAAGACATCCACATTATATAATATAAAACTATTTCACTTTAAAAATTTAAAATTGCCAACTATATGTAATATCGTTAAAAAATTGAAGTAATTTTTTAGAAATATATTATTAAACATTTTATAATTTAATATTAAAAATTTTCAATATTTATAAACTTTTAAGATAATATAAGTTTTTTCTTCAAAATTCTCACAAAATATGCTCATGGGTCGATTCCGGGAATCGACCCAGGAGCATATTTTGTGAGAATTTTGAAGAAAAAACTTATATTATCTTAAAAGTTTATAAATATTGAAAATTTTTAATATTAAATTATAAAATGTTTAATAATATATTTCTAAAAAATTACTTCAATTTTTTAACGATATTACATATAGTTGGCAATTTTAAATTTTTAAAGTGAAATAGTTTTATATTATATAATGTGGATTGGCAATTTTAAATTTTTAAAGTGAAATAGTTTTATATTATATAATGTGGATGTCTTTTGTTTGGAAAAACATGAGAAACT